>CM028362.1:40967975-41567975 GCA_016624345.1 Platycodon grandiflorus | reverse complement strand
AAATGCAAAGTCATGAGAAAACCCTATAATGCACGTGCAAGTTTTCTTTCAAAACAACAAGATCTTTAACAAAACCAAACATCAACGGCGAAACAACAAGCCGGAGAAACAACACATTAGCTAGCCACAAATACCACGAGCTAACAGGCTCGGTACATATATAAACTATTTCAGAGTGCGCGAAAATAAAAGTTAATATTTACAAAAGCACGGCAACCATGTCGGCACAACAAAAGAATATAACAAGTAATAAACAAGACTACTACCCAACAATACATTGTTTATATAACATGTACACCCTCGGCCTCACCAAAATAAAACGTAAGGCACAGGGTGCAACTCCCAAAAGAACGGACGGTCAGCTGGAACTGAACACGAGCACTATGGATTCCTCGCCGGCCCTTGATCTAAGGAAAACAAATAAACACGAAACGGGGTGAGTTGAAACTCAATAAGCTACTAATGCAACAATATGGCATGCTAGATGCAAGACAATAATAATAACAAGTATTCATAGTATTGCATCATAAACCACAAGACAAGTATAAACAAGTACAACAAGTAACCAAACAATCCCGTATTACACGAGGGGCTCAACAATCGCCAACCGTCCCATACCGGTTGGAAATCATGACCAACATCCGCTTATATCGGGAACACATAAGAGCGATAAGTAAACATGTTACAAAGGATACGGCATTGAGGTACACCTCCGACCAAACTAATACTTCCAACCAACCAATCAATATAATACCAAATATCAAAACCGTTGTTGACGTGCTCGATCAATGAACCAATTTCTGAATTCGAAGCCGTGATTGACGTGCTTGAACCATAAACAAGACCATGAGTTCCAAACAAGAACCTGTGAACCAGTTTATTTGTATTCACAACACCGGGTGCCCCCGGTCCCTACAACCCGGTAAAATCACCATGGTAATAGCTTACCAAAGTCACGGCTGTACCATACAACACTTGGCGCTATTCCCCTACCGTGGCCAACGGTAGGCCGAGGTCCGATGTATTGGCCTTCGACTATTACGTAGCCCCGGCTCCCGCAATAATTGAGCGTCAATACACCGCCAAAACAAATATGTCATGGACTTAACTAAATGCTCAAGTAGAATATTTACTCGCATTTAAAACAAAAGGTCATACTCCAAAGTAGGGAGTATACCACAATAACAACATTCAATAACCATACGAATGCCTCAAGTGAGTTATAAAAATCCCACCACAACAAATTCACCAACAAATAACGTAATATTATCACACACAACCGGTGTAATCAAATTTTCGAACGAACCACTCGAATCATCCGATAAGTCCCAAATCACACACGTGGTCTCATAAATTATGAAATCCTAACGAACTCCATTAGAGTCATTTTTTGTTTCTAATGAGTTCGAGTTTCGCGAATCATTTATAATGTAAGCTTAACAATTGGTAAACATACTTTGCATTTCTAACATGTAGAAATAAGTCTCCAAACACATCCAAGAAGTCAACCACGAATTCAACAAGTCAACATGGTCAAACATACTCAAAATGATGATTTCAACATGGTTTCATCAATTAACAAGTCTAGGATGATAAACAATTCATAAATGAGGAATAAAAGGGGTAGTAGCTTACCTCTTTGAAGTTTTAAACCAAGGAAAGCTACATGCAAGACTAGGGATGACTTCTCATAACCAAGAGCTTCACAAGGATGGTGTTGGATTGCAATTCGGTCTCCAAATGATCAAGAGACAAGGTTTTCCTTCTCAAAGCTCTTCTCTTTCTCTCTCTAGGTTTCAAGGAAGAAGATGATCAAATGAGGAGTGTGAATGAGACTCCTTAAGTGTTTTAGAGACTAAGTAAGGCTGGTAAAAGGGGTCAAAAGTCGTGTTTAATCTCAGTCATTGGATGGAGATTAGATGGTCAAATAATTTTAAAATTCGTCTAACAAAATAACAGAGTACGACCTTATGCGGCCGCACTATACGGACGCATAGCTACTATGCAAGCTCCCTAAGCAGCCGCATAGATTCCCGTAAGTTTGTGATTCTAAGAAGCTAGCATTATGCGGTCGCATGCCTCCTATACGGATGCCTAAGGCGGCCGCATAGAATCCAAAAAGTTAGGGTCTTGGGCAAGCTCGCACAATGCGGCTGCATAGGGACTGGTTCAGGTCAAAAGGCTTTTTAAACATATCAATGTGATACCAAAACACCTCCCAAGTCACCCTAAGGTGAAACCAACCTCAAATCAAGTTTAAGAAACAACCACAACACAATCCAAACCACATATAATGAAGCTATGGTTGCTTACAAATTCAGATACGAACAACTACGAAACTTCAAGTACATATCAATATTCATGGGAAATGTACAATTAACTCAATTGCATGCATATTTGAATGTTATATGCACATGAAATGATAATGTCAACATAAGAGATTTAGAAAATGGATGAATGCAAATGGTGCAAGTGGTGCGGGTGTTATACCCCCTGCCCCGATGTATTGATGAGGAAAATTAAGAGATCATAGTTGATGGCCTCCTCCAATTTCTCATCGATATATAGGGTTGCATAGTCTTTGAAAAAGCTAACAGTGGTTTGTCTTACTACATACAACTAAATAACGTATACAAATTATTTAGCAACAATCAACTAAGACACTTATATAGTAAAAAATTAGGATTATAATATTTACCCAGAAAATAAAATTAAAAACCTTTGAGATCCCGAAAATTTTGCTATTTTGATTTCTAAAAAAATAAACAGATTTTAATATTAATTTTGATGTATGTGACTTGGCAATATTTTGTTGACACCTATTTTATTTTATATTATTTTAGATAATAAAAATATTAATATTTTATTTGGCCAAGTCAAAGTTAATGTTTTATTATTATTATCACATATATTATAAATTTCTTATTTGATATTGTTCGTACGACTTTATTTGAATTTTGGCATTATTTAAAGTTGTTTTGAAACATTTAGAACTCACCTTGGTAAGTTTAGAATGTTGGGACATTAGTAATTTAGCCCGTAATGAGTACGTATCCAAAAGATCAAGAAATTGAATAAAGACAGAGTAGGCAGCGAACTGCCAGCAACAGTTGTGTCCCATTATTTTTCTAGCTCCTTGTGCGAGCCGCAAATTCCACCAATCATGATTTGAACTCATCCTCCTCACTTAACCGACCTTGGCTGAATCTGGAAGGGAGTATATAAAATAAATAGAGGCTTATCTCTCAAACACAAGAACCACACACTAAAACACCTACTAACACACACGCTCACTCCAGCTCCCTCCCGTCACCTTTGTTCTTCCATTCTTTTTCTTTACATGGTTGATTGGAGGGAAGTATATATATATATATATATATATATATATATATATATATTTATAGAGAAAGATTAACTCTCTCATATTAACACACAAAGCCTTCACATACGAGCTCTCTCTCCCTCCGTCTGCTGTTCCTCCATCCTTATTAAGCTGGGTGATATTATTTTTGGTATGATGTTGATTTAGTTCGCGATGCTTGGGTGTTTTGACGAACCGAATCCGTAGGATCGATATGCTTAAGGTGTAGATCGATTATATCGGGAAACATGATGTTGCACCGATATTTTCGGTATTGAGTTTTATCTCGATTTGAGGTAAGGGAGACTATGCAATACTGATTTCGTGTCATTTTTATCACGTGATCATTTCTAAAATATTCCAATCTTGAAATATGATTTGGTGTTATTCGTTCTTGTTCCATCTTGTTTATCAAAGTGGATTTCGAAAAGGATGTGTTAGTTGTTCATCTTTGTGTTAATTTCTTGAAAAATATAGAATTTGTTGCTTCAAATGATATTATGTCATACTAGGTTCCTGACTTGACATACTAGGAGAATAATTGGAGAAAGAATGGATGATGTTATGAAACCAAATACATAATTTTTGAAGCAAGTATTGTCACTGGTTTAGACCTTATTGCTGAATTTTCCAGGACAAATCCGTCCATGAAAATTGTCTAAATTTTGGATATGTTTTACATTCATATGCTATGTAGTATCCTGTAAATTTTTATAAATTTTAGAGGTCGGGAAGTACCTCGTTTAGGTTGCATATTATCGCTGCGCAGAGTGAACTGTTGCTAGAAATTCTAGGTGCTAGTTCCAAATTTAAGTGACTTAATCTTGATGATTATAAGTCCAAATCAGGTGATTTAAAGTGGAAAATTTTAGTTTAAGATGTCTAGTTTCTGGGTATGTAAGAATTGTAATATTTGGGTGTGTGTAGAATATTTAGTGAATTTAACGGCACGGCTATGCAGTGATGAATAAGTATCGTTGTTGTTAGTCTGCAAGAATTAGAGACTCGTTGAGTTGCAATTGTTGTTATTGGTAAACATCGAGTATTAGTAACTCACTGGGATTTTGTAAGAAGTTACTCGCGATGAACTTGTGAGATTTATATGGGTGGTAAACACACCAAACATTAGTATTACGATTAATGTTGTTAATTAGGGACGATATTACGGTTCGTCCCGATATTTCAAAAATGGGTTATGACTCTAGTAGAGTTGACATGAGATAATATATTTATATTAAATACTATACGAGCGATACGAGCTATATACTAATCGTGACTGACTCTGGCGGAGTCAAATAGGACATAATGAACAAACGTCAAATAATGTGATGAAATTATTAATGAGTATAATTGACTCTACGGAGTTGAGTAATGGGTAATATAATTTCCTATATAACGTATAATAGTTTTTTGCGAAGTGGGATGACGAATTGATGGGTTTATGACTCAGTAGAGTTTTGACCCTGGTTGACTTAGTCAAACATTAGTTGACTACGAGTTAAGTTAAATAAGTTGAAGTATACAACAATAACAATATGTGATATATTATGATGCGCATGAAATGGACGATATTGTATGATGATAGGATACTTAGAGATCCTGAATTTAGCGTAAGTATTACGCCTTAATTAATGGTTGTAAGTACGAGTAGACTTACCTATGTGGGGTTATGAATTTGTGTACATGTGAGAAACATGTTACTTTATTTTGGGATTAGGAGAAAATAGCCTATCCTTGTGTTATATAGGTTCCACATTGTGGACATTGTTCAACAGTTGATTATTCAGTGGAAATACCTTACGTTGTGGTTATGTGTGTGTCGAAATATCATAGACACTATTCGATGGCTGAGTTGTACAATAGGCTTACTTTGCTTATTGTTTTGTTTGTTTATATGTTCAGTGATTACGGACATGATGTGATTGTTCCAGTATGTAATGGGACAATCATCCTACTTTGATGATTAATTTTGTGTTTAGTATTTACAAGCACATTGAGTTGATTTGGTATGTGATTCAAGAAAATACACTTTAATTTGTTGAGAATGACGAGTAAATATCTACTTGTGCATTGCATTGAGTCCAGCTGGCATTCTTGGATAAGTCAAGGTGGGATGACATATAGCCTTGACAAATTAATGTTTGAAATCGTTATAAGTCGTCATACCGGAGTTTACACACCTCACCTGTGGCCGCAGGTAGGAGGTAGCCTTACTGTTGTTGCAATACGCGTAACTTTGATGGCTAAGACCTGATAGGGTTTCGGGGAGACCCGGCAAGTTTGGGGATGTCGATACATCACACACGAGTATCGATACACGTTGTTATTTTGTGTATTGTAGGAGCAACACAAAGATGGATAAAAAGAAACGATATCCTTTATTACGTGATTTCTTTATGAGCACTTATGTGAAACCAAGATGCTTTATGTGTTATGAAGATTGTATATCGATGATAATATTACATATTCAGTTGTGGTATATAAATGTTATTACCATGTTACTATTATCGCTTGAACATTATGCCCAGTCATGTAGCTGCATTAGGATTTTGGTTTACTGTTGCATTCATACTCATAGCACACAATACATTATAATGGCTTATGGGGTATTTTAGACTCACCCAAAGGCATGATTATGTGGAATAGTTTAGTGATACTAGTCGGTATCTTCGGTCTCAGTGTGCCCCGTTACAGTTGTTGTTATTTGATTGGTGGGCTCAGAGAATTAAGTGCCAACGATTGAGACGTATATGAGTTCCATATTTTTGCCATTGAACCCGAGCCCCATAGTATACTAGACTGTGATATATGATTAAGCAGTATATTTTGATGCTTCGTGCATGAAAATCATGATTCGATCTTTATACGTTATTTTGCTACAAGCATGATATCGTTTTATTGAAATATGATTTCATTAATTTATGAGTTATTGTCCATAGTTTCACTTCATGGACAAAGTATATTTGAATCGTATGTCTCCGTTCTATTCTGTGGTATTGTATATCCCCTCCCTTGCTGGGCTCTCAAGCTCACCCCCCACCAGTTATTTGAGTTTTGCAGGTTTTATTTGATCAGAGTGCGCAGTGGAAGCGTGGCTAGCTGCGAGGTGGGGTAGAGAGCGAGCCTAGAGTGGTTGTTCGAAGTGATGTTGTAAATTTTGGATTTTAATCGAGTTGTATCAGATTTTGTTAAATATGAGAATTGGTGTTTTTAAGGATTTTTAAGAAAACATTCTTGTTTTATTTTCCCTGCTAGTTAAGAGTTGATTTGGTTGTATTGAGAAGCAAGGTGGTGACTTCGGGTCGTCACAGTGTTGATTGAGTTGTTGTATCAAGGTTAATATTTATAAGATTGACGATTTTCGAGAATCTGGGTGTTATTTATTTTTCGCTACAAATTTGAGATACTCTGATATGTTGGTATATGAATTTGGAAGCAAGTGATGACTTCGGGTTGTCACAGTACCATTCCATATCTGTTTGTCTTTTTCTGGTGATTTGTTTTTCCAAAATCAACGTCCACGAATCGATGTGCTGTAAACAAGAAAAACAAGTTATATATGAGAAAAACAAATAACAAAGCAAATAAAACTGGTTCTTTCATTGCATTTAATAAAATAATACATTCAATGCAATATTGTGCATTGAAAATAAAAGTTGTGCATCGCGATGCATAAATACAATATTTTTTAGTACAATTTTGTGCATAGCAAGTGTAATGTTGATATCTTTCATTTGAAATCAATGTCAATTTGTGGAATACATACATTGTTATCTAGCATTTTATTGTGCAACAAGAGTTTAATATTGGAGACACGAACAAGTGGTTCAATCTCCCCACCCTTATAAACAATTTCCCTACAAAAATTTGAGGACCATATTATTAATAATTCACTGCAAAACTCATATTAATGTTATTATAAGCACAATACAAATAGTGTTATGTTATTGAAATTTGAAAATATTTATTTGACTTACTGGTCTCCATCACTTGTGGATTTTGCTCTTTTTCGCATGTTTCGTCTTCTCCTTAGGCTCTGCTGTATCATCTGTTTCGATACACGAATCATCTCAATTTTTTCTCTTCCGGTCTTTTCGCTTTTGTATTCTCTTGACCATGGAAGAAGGAGTCTTGCCTCTTTTGGTATGTACCTCAACAGTTTCAATCCCCTCATCCTCCAATTTAGTTTCTTCGTGTCCATCATTTTTTGACACGTTCACATCTGCGTCCACATCATCCTCAACAGTTGCATGATCATCCTCATTATTTTCCTTTTCAGATGCACTTGATTTGAGTGCTTATTGCCTCTCATTCCTTAGCCTTTCATTATCTTCAATAATTTTTAATAGCAGATTCTTTAGATCTTCAATCTCAGCCTTAGTTTCATTTATGCTCAGAGTTTGTTGCTCATGTGCCTTTACTATCTTAAATCTCAGACAGTCTATTTCCATAACCCTGGCTTCCATTTCCTTATCCTTGGCAGCCAATTTAGATCTTAGGCTCTCTATTTCGTTGTTCTTGGCTTCGATTATAGATAATTCTTTATCCATAATGCCCCGACCACGTTCATTGTCCTTTCTTGATCATTCATTTCATCTCCTGCTATCTCTGAAACAGTGTTTTCATCTTGTGGATTTCCATACACACCTTCATTCAACTGAATTCGAAGTAAATTCATGTTGTTTGTTTAGAGGGCATCCACAACAGCCTCACAAAGTATTTCCATCTCATTCCTTCCTTTTCCCCAAAGCAGTGCCTTTTCATTTTGTGTTCTTTTGATAACACTATCAAAGCTCTATAAAACCATAAAAAAGTAAATAGTGTATAATGTTACAGAAGATGCATCGGAAATAAATGTTGTGCATCACGATGCAACACACTTAGTACTTTTGTAATATAATGTTGTGTATCGCGATGCACACTTTTTAGGCCAAAATATGAAATCCCCCCCTCCCAAAGTATCCACCCAATCCCATAATGGTACTTAAAATGAAATATTTTCCACCTGGGTATACAATGTTACTAATTATCCCACTTTGGCCCCTAACCCCGACGGCCGTTACAAATATTAACGAAAGTTGTAACGTGAGAGTCACATGATGGCTATTTTGGTCATTTTAATTGATATTTGGGAGAGACAACCCATTAGAGTAAGAATACATGAAGAAATCATTACCAGAGTATCAGATAAACAATACTTAGATGAATTCACAACCAGTAAAACTAAAATTGAAGTCAACAGCAGAAAAGTCAATAAGTTTGTTACTAATCCAATACCAGGCACTTCTTATATTTCAAAAATGTGAACAGAAACGAACGAAAATATTGAGCCAATATGAAATTTCAGTAAGATGAAATTTGGGGATTAAATTACAACCAGATTGATTGCAGTGCAAATTCAAGACAAACAGCAAAAACAAGCGAGAATGACAATCTGATTATTAATAACCTGAACAAAAGCCTCACACAGAAACATGAAAACCCCAAATGTGTTCAATTTGAGTTTCTTTTGGGAAAGATAAAAAAAAAAACCATAAAACCCTTAGAAACAAATAGGTGTTCCTATTTCTTGTACCGAGCAACATCATTAGGGAAGAAACCCATCAACCTCCCAGCTGAGTTCTGGTAGGCGTACATGAATCCACCCATAAGACCTATTAGCCCCCTAGTCACCATCGATGGACCATTGATTCCAGGCTTTATTCCTACAAGATTATCAAATTCACCATGGGTGAAACAAAAATTACAAGAAATTGTATATGAAAGGGCGAGAGAGAAAGAGAGAGTACCGAAAAGGAAGCTGACGGTGACGAAGACATCGGTGGTTGTGGTGAAATGGAAATAATTGAGGGTGTTGAAATTGGCGACGGCCTTAGTGAAGGGTGGGTTCCGATCTATGACTGAGTACTCCGGCTTCATCGACGCTGTAATGTTAGTGTTCATCTCTCTCTAATTTTGGCTTCTTTGTTCGAGTCCCCCCTTTGGTGCTGCTGCAGAAGAAGAAGTAATTGAGGGTGTTGATCTTCGATGGTCTCAATTCATCTCTCCCAAATATCAATTAAAATGACCAAAATAGCCATCACACTCTCAGGTTACAACTTTCGTTAATATTTGTAACGGCCGTCGGGGCTAGGGGTCAAAGTGGGATAATTAGTAATAATGTATACCCAGGTGGAAAATATTTCATTCTAGGTATCATTATGGGATTGGGTGGATACTTTGGAGGGGGGGTTTCATATTTTGGCCCACTTTTTATACATCACAAGTGTAATGTTATATTTCAATACAATATTATGCATCGAAAATAAAAGTTGTGCATCGCGATGCATGAAACAATATTTTTTAGTACAATTTTGTGTATCGCGATGCACACTTTGTGCATCGCAAGTGTAATGTTAATATTTCTAATAGAATACTAATGTATCATTTTTATAACCACTCACCTGATTGTTCATGACCTTAACAAAATTTGATTCATCCAATATCCTGGACAGTGTCCTCTAATTCCGTTTGACAAACCTAGAGATATAGGATTCGTGAATTGGTTGCATAATGTTACTTTGCTCGCACAACCAATAATGCATACATAAATTCAACACAGTTAATATGATCAAATCAACATGCATCATACACATAAATTGCATATAATAATATCAAATGAACTTAATGTTACTGGCAGCAGCAGTACGCATCTCTCTGCGTGGTCATCAGTTGTACTTTCCAAGCTTTCCAATAATAAATCAACTACATGTTTTGACTAATTGCTGGACTGTCTATCATGTCCCTAATCCTATCATATCAACTTTGGCTTCAATCTTACGTCTTTTGATTCTTTCGACATTTTCTCCAAGAAGCACCTTTGGAGGAAATCGGTGCGATCCAATTTGTAAAAAGAGATGTTGATTTCCTCATCTCCATCTTTATGTCGAATATGAGCTTCGCATCTCTTGCTTTAAACTTCAACTTTTTCCGCCAAAACTGGAAACACCTTTGTCCCTAGACGTAGCACTTGACGATACTCCTTATGATCGAATTATCCTTCTTACAATGGCCGTGGACGACATCATTACCAAGTATACTGTCTATGAGGTACCAAAATGGTGATTTATTTAGTGCGGTTCTATGGTCATCCCTGAAATTGATATTCTTAATTTGATCTATGAATGATTGCATACTTGATTTGTATACTATGTTGGTGTCCTTTTTAGTCATCACAGGTGCATAACACGTTTATTGTGGTTACAGTCACACAGTAAAAAAGTAAAACATGATGCACAAAGTAATACATTTTGATGCACAAAATTTGAATTACGATGCATCAATTTTTGTATTGCGATGCACAAAATTTGAGACCCTACAAATGCTATTCATATTTCATTGAATGTGATGCACCAAATCGCATCCATAACTTATTTTTCAAATAACGCATTAAAAAAAAAAGAATTTCTATGCATATTTATTTAAATTTCACTCTATTAATGAAGTTTTAAACAAAAAATTCAACCCTAAAATGTATTCGAAGTAGTAACAGAAGAATTACATACCTGATACTTCTTTAACTTCTTGTTTGCTTGTTTTTCTTGATCTAATTCTAGTTACTTTTTTCCTTGTGCTTTGTTGTACTTTTGAAGACATTTTTATCTTGTTGTTGAACTCATGACAATATTCTGGAAATTTACACAAAATCCCCAAAGGTTGATTGCCGAGAAATCGTCGGAGGTTTGAAGATTTTTGGAAGGTAAAAGCTTTTTGGGAAAAGTCAATCGGTAGTTGTTTTGGAGAGTGAAGATTTGAAATCGTCAAGTTAGGAAAGTCGATGAACCGCGTCCGTGTTAAAAAAAGTGCATAGCCGACATTATGCATAGAAAGTGTTTTATTTTTAAGATAAAAATAAATATAAGGTATTAAACTGGTTGAAAATCGGTCAAAATGGATCGGCCGCATTTTGCCCAAAAGATATCCGGCGGGATTATTATATTTTTGACCAACGTACTAATTGGGGATTCCTGATTTTACCTACGTACTTTCATTAACCCAAAATTGACCAACGTACTATCAATTTTGTTGCAATGTTGACCCTGCCGTTAAACCTCCATCCAAAAAATTAACAGCTAACGGTAAAAAAAATTACATTAACGGTAAAAGGTCAAAAATGATACTTGTGAAAAATGGGGGGCCCACCGAAACCAAAATGTATCCTTCTACCGCCCATGGATGCCCTCCAGGCTCGCTCAGACAAGTTCCGGCCCACAAACTAAAACGCCTATTCGTGATCTACCGACTTGTTAGCAAAGAAGTGTGGTGTGTGCGCGCGCGAGAGAGGAGAGGAATAGAGAAATGGGGAAATCAATGACAAGGGGTTACGCCAGGATCATTACGGGGACCATCGCGGCGGCCTTACGGGCTTCTATGTCATGCACCGTCTCGAAAATGACTACAAGGTTCGGTTCCCAGCTCGAAAACCCACTATCTCTTTACTTGTTAATCTTTTACCCAATTTTATATCACTTGGTTTTGGGGTTTCTGATTCTCTATCTCAATTTGCATATATACAGGAAAAATGGAATGAAAGATTGAAGAATTATGAACAAGAACTGATCAGGAGGAAAGAAAAGTCTGCTGAATTTGAAGAGTCCCTCTAATTTTAGCTAATCACTTTCACCAAACAGTTTCTTTGTTTTTGTCAAATGTCTTTTTTTCCGTCTTTCTTCTTCCAAATAAGGTTATTAGGGCTTAATTAGAAATGGATAGGGTTCCTTGAGGAGATCAATCCTTAACATTTTGGGAATCAGGATGGTGTGAGAACAAATCTGTATGATGTTTATGAATGTACATTTGAATGAGATTTCAAAATGGTGGGCCCCCCATTTTTCACAAATATCATTTTGAACCCTTTACCGTTAATGTAATTTTTTTTACCGTTAGCCGTTAATTTTTTGGATGGAGGTTTAACGGCAGGGTCAACATTGCAACAAAATTGATAGTACGTTGGTCAATTTTGGGTTAATGAAAGTACGTAGGTAAAATCAGGAATCCCCAATTAGTACGTTGGTCAAAAATATTATAATCCCGATATCCGGCCAGGTCAAAAGATTTGCTTGATGTATACTAGCTAGCTGGCCAATTAAATGACCCGTGAAATGGCCCAAGTGCAGGACTCGAGAGAAAACCGGGTCGACGGGTAAATCCAATCTTGTGTCGATCATCTTGTTAGTTTCATTCCCTCCAACACACAGATCTAATTCTCTAATTTCCTCTTTACTGTGTTGTTGATAAAACATCACAGCAGAAACGACCCGAATTCCTTTATTTGATCCGATCAAATTTTGACAACTTCAAAAATCGAGAAGCTGCTGTTTGATCGATAGAGAAGATATGGTGTTGGTAACAGCTGTTAGAGATTACGTGAATCGAATGTTACAGGACATTTCTGGAATGAAAGTCCTCATTCTTGATTCCCAAACGGTACCCTCACAATTTCATCTTCTCATTGTCCGTCTGTGATTCATTGTTTGTTTCTTTTTATTTTGATTCACAAGTTCATCTTTAATTCACCTTGTTTAATTTTGTAACTGAATACAATTTCATTATGAATTATTGATTTTATGAGCATTTGCTTGTTCAAAAACACATGAACAACTGACTCGGTTCCTCTAAAAAAAGAGGAGTACTTATTTGATGTGCAAAGGGTAAAGTTAGAACATCGAGGGAAAGAATGTTTGCTCAATTTTTGAACTGATTCTTAATGGGATTTATAGAGAAGTCAATATTTACGCAAGCATTGTGGTTCTGATTATTGGGTTGTGTTTTTGAGTGTGCTGTAGTCGAAATTTAGTTAGTTGTTGAACCTGTTTTATTTCTGTTATTCAGTTTTAATCAAATCATGTTGCTTTCAATTAGTCACCGCTTTTGTAGTAGATGATGATGCTCAGTAAATTTATTTGGGTGGTTAAATTGTATTTTTATACACGAAAAATGAGCTCGTGTGTATATTTACCTGAAAAACGTTGCTTCTTGGAGGAATTAGTATACTGTAAATTTTATTTTTGAGATTGGGTGCTGAATTTGCAAATGACTTGAAAGGGCAATTCAAAGTAAAAAAAGTCAACGAAGGAATGGCGCTGACAATTGGTGTTCTGTGGCCGCTATTTCTAACAACCTGTTGAAATCTTTAATCAAAGTCTTTTTTTTTTCTTTTTTCCTTCTTAATCTTATGCTAGTGGTGATTTTTATTTGTTTTCTTTCATTTTGTTATTCTTGTTAGAAAGAGAGTGGTGACCCTTGAATATTCTTGTATTGGGTATTTTTCATCATTTGAGTTTGTGTTTGGAGCGAGTTGTACTAAGATAAGTACCGTCAGCAGGTTAGTGTTGTGAGTGTCGCGTATTCTCAGTCGGAGCTTCTTCAGAAAGAAGTGTTTTTGGTTGAATTGGTAGATTCCATTTCTATGTCAAAAGAATCCATGTCCCATCTCAAAGCAGTTTATTTCCTTCGCCCTACATCAGACAATATTCAGCGCATGAAGCGTCAGCTGGCTAAACCTCGATTTGGAGAGTATCACCTTTGTAAGTTTTGGAATTTTTGTAAATATGTTAGAGAAAACTTCAATCACGACGTACTTTATGCTAAGGGCACACTTATATTTGATTTGCATTCTCAAAATTACATTAGTACCTAAAAAATCCTGTTAAGTTAGTTGACAAGTTCCTAGAATTATTTATGATATTGCTAACCATCTTTTTGTATGTAATCTGCAGTTTTCTCCAACATATTGAATAACACTCAGCTTCATATTTTAGCCGATTCAGATGAGCACGACGTTGTCCAGCAAGTTCAGGTTTGTTGTTGTTGGTTTTTTATTTTTTTCTCTTTTTCTATTTTTTAAGTTTAAAGTTTAGTTCATGCACATATTTCTGGACCGGACTTCAATTGTTAATTTTTGTGGCTATTTATTTGTATCCCAATGTTGCAATCTACCCATCAAACCGAGTCTCATGTTTGGAGTTCTTTCCTGTCATGCTATTCATGGTTGAAATGTGTGTCTTGCATATAGACATAGCTTAATACCCTTTTATCATTACAACTCCATTTTATATCAGTAAAGTTTTGTTGTCAATATTGCATGACATTGTTGGTGACAACTTCATGCTTTCGGTTAGGGTTATTCAGTTGATATAGTTGTTACCTCTGCACTGCAGGAATTTTATGCCGACTTTGTTGCAATTGATCCCTACCATTTCAGTTTGAATTCAACATCAAATCACATGTATATGCTTCCTGCTGTTATAGATCCAACAAATGTGCAGCTCTTTTGTGATCGAGTTGTTGATGGACTTGCAGCTATTTTCTTAGCGTTTAAACGAAGACCTGTTATTCGGTACTCACGTACATCTGATATTTCAAAAAGAATAGCACAAGAAGCAGCGGTGAGCAATTGTTCAAGCATCTGTTAGACTTTCAGTCAACTATATATAAAGAACAGTGCACGCCATTTCTTATGAATTAGGTCATTGGGTGCTACTTCTTTTCGGATTTTGTGTTCTAAGAATTTGATTTATTTCTCCACCTGCATACAACAGAAGCTGATGTACCAGCAGGAAAGTGGCCTTTTTGATTTCAGACGCACAGAAATTTCTCCCTTGTTGCTAATAATTGATAGGAGGGATGACCCTGTTACTCCATTACTGAATCAATGGACATATCAGGTACTGTTGTAATCATAATTATTCCAGTCCTATAGTTGCTGCATAAAAGGAGTACTACTTGTTTCCAGTTTTAAAGTAACACAGCTGGTTATAAATTAAATAGCTTATTGATCACGTTGATTTTCATAGGCAATGGTTCACGAGTTGATAGGTATTCAAGACAATAAGGTAGATTTGGGAAACATTGGAAATTTGCCAAAGGATCAGCAGGTTAGTTTTTACTTTTTCTTGTAAGGTTGTTCCTTATATTCTGTTATCTTCTGCATTCTACACGTTTAATTGTCCCTTTGCTTCATGAGTTGATGGAAAAAGAAAAACTAATGATTGGTTTTTATGGTTGTAGGAGGTTGTGTTATCTTCTGAACAAGATTCCTTTTTCAAAGTCAATATGTTTGAAAATTTTGGTGATATTGGAATGAATATTAAGCGAATGGTGGATGAGTTTCAGCAAGTTGCGAAAAGTAACCAGAAAATCCAGACAATAGGTTTGTGTTGACAAATCTGTATTGTTGTTCCTACCAGTAAATGTTACTGCAAAATGCATTCTTTGATGGGCATTTTGACATCAGAATTTATTTAACATCTGCAGAGGACATGGCTAAATTTGTTGACAACTATCCAGAGTACAGAAAAATGCATGGCAATGTCTCTAAGCATGTGACCCTGGTCACAGAAATGAGCAAAATAGTTGAAGAACGAAAGCTTATGTTAGTTTCTCAAACAGAACAAGAATTAGCTTGCAATGGTGGACAAGGGGCAGCATTTGAGGTGCTCATATGTTTTACATGTCATGTTCTTGTCTATATTCCATTTCATACATCATGTTACTAATGAGCTTCATTGGTGGATTACAACATCAAATGCTACATCCACGTCATTTTATATTCTTTGGATCATTGCCGAGATTGTGATTTTTGATGGGCACTAGGATGCTCTCCCAGTACGGGCACCCTCTGTTACTCATAGAATGTGGGACAGCGGACAGGTTTCCGAAGGATCTTTAGGGTCTGATTATTAGTATTTTAGTTTTCTTTGAGTGCGTCGGGGTAGGGGGAGATAGGGGTTTGAGGTTTAGCTAGACAAGGAGAAGTTTCTCTTCTAGAACAATAACATATGCTGTTTTTGATGTGTACAATGGCTGATTTTTTTTGGTTCAAAGGCTACGACCGCTTGGATCAAAGTCGTTCCCTGTAGGCCCTGAGGGAGACCCTCAGTACCACGATACTTGGTGATAGGCCGATTAGTTTTGTGCGATGGCTGATTGATTAGCGGAATAATTAGAAAAGGTTTGTATAAGTATAGTGCATGTCCATCGAGTGTGATGATTGTTTGTGGAAAAGTAAGAGGGAGGTGCAGAATGAGGAATCCTGCTCCATGTTGCAATACACAGTTGTGTAGTACAGTTTTCAGCAAACTCCTTTTGCATAATGGTTTTTAGACCCTTAAATTTGGAGGGATACATGAAATTGGTGTCATTCGAGATGTACAAAAGTATTATGTTGACTCTTTGAGAATGGGCTGTTGTGCACAGAGTGGGCTTATTTGGTAGGGAAAGTGATCGGATTAAGTTGAAGTTTAAATTGACATATTAAATCTAATAGAGGTTGGCTGTGATCAAATTTCATAGAATCATCTTTGAGAGGCATGAATAAAATGGTATGAAAAACAGTAGTTTGTCTTTTAAAGACTTGGACAAATAAAAAAACCTTTTGACTTTTGTAGGTCTGTATTTCTTATGGTCGCACATTAGGAACCTTTCAAGACTCATGATTTAAGATTTGAAAAGCTTATTTAGGTGTAGGTTTTTGAGGACTTTCTAGGGGGTGAAGAACGATAAGGGATTGAGATTTTATTATGCAAGGAAGGTGAATGTTCTGGGCTTTTGTTGGGTGATACACTTATGAGTCATTGTGAAAAAGTAAGGAAATGGAAACAAGGGTTTCGTGTGTCATTTAGTTGCTACAGGTCATTTGGAAGCTTGGGATCAAATTGCGCACTGGCACCTTGGATGACAAGCATACCACAGTGATATGCTTAAACAATATATGTCCTTTTTTGGTTCTCATCGTACGTGGATCAAAGATAAATTTGTGCAGCTTATTTACAAATTTGCCCCCTCAACTTTGGGACTGCACTAAATTCTCTAATGTTGAAAACTTTCAAAATTGTCCCTTTAATATTGTGTGCCAAAGCAATCCGAAATCGGATGGACCTTTAGAATGGTGGATAAAATTCATCATGTGGAGACCTTTTAATGGGGGTAAAAGCTGTCAGAAGCTAATGCCAAGGCAAAAAAACTCTTTAAGTCTTTCGCTTTGGGGGTTTAGTGATTAAGAGTTCTTGTTTTTTTGGTTGATAAAGAAAAAATTATTAGCATGAAAAGGAATATGCAACCAATGGGACAAGATGTCGACTGAAGCTTTAACAAGAAAAGCAAACCCAAAAAAATAAAAAATAAAAAAAGAAAAAAATAAAAAATAAGAAAGAAAAAAAGAAATGGAAAAAGAAAAGAAAAGGGTGGGAAGCAAGTATCGGGCGTTCAGTCACTCATCATAGCCCTTGGAAGTTCATTAATTAGTGTTGCCCTTTGTTTCTATCATTTACTCGTTTTACAGTGGGTAATGGTGATAAGTTCATATTTCGGAGGATGTAAGTGTGGGAGAGGCTCCTTTGCACATATTTTTTCCTTGAATGTATCAACTTTCTTCTATGCGCATGGCCCATATCTCTACCATCCTTTATGGTATTTCTTGGAATATTCACTTCTTTCGCAATACAAGGATCGGGAGGCCGAGGAGCTTCTTGGTCTGCTTGATCGGATCTCTAATGCCCGACTCTTTCATGTTTCTAATTCTCAATCTTGGGTTTTGGAGGGATCGGAGTTCTTTTCTTCTCTCTTTCTTGTTCCACTTATTACGATCACCTAATGTAACTCGGAATCATTTGCTTTTTTCATCATTTAGAAAGAAAAAGTTCCTTTTGAAATTAGAGCCTCTGCTTGGACCTTAGTTCTTAAAAATCTCAACACTAATGTCTAATGATATCTTGCAAGTGTGTAGACTGTTTAAAAGTATTTCCTCGTATTGGTGTGTTATTTGTATGTATGGCTCGGCTTTTCATGGTCAATTATTCCTTCATTGTGCGGGTGCCCAGTTTCTTTGGAACAACCTGTTCCATGTGTTGGAGGAGGCTTGGGTCAACCCTAGGTCTATTTTCGCCTTTCTTCATATGCAAGTTAGAGGTTTTGGTAGAGTGGTGTGTTTGCAGTTATTTGGTGTGTTGACTGAGAGGAATTATATAATTTTCAGGTATCAATTGCTTTCTTGTCTCTACTCTGGGATATAGTTCTTTTTATGGCATCTATTTGGGCTTCAACTAGGAGTGCCTTTTGAGGGGTGCCCATCTCAGATTTACAATGGGATTGGGCTGCTTTGATCTTAGGCTCCGTTTGTTTCACGGAAATTGACTTCCAGAAAATATTTTCCATATTTTACGGTGAAGTTTTAAAAGATTTAAATGTGCCAATATTTACATTTTGGTATCTTGCGAGGTTATTTGCACAGAAAGGAATGTTCACATTTTCAGGGATCAGTGTCTCCTTTCCTCTGCTGAGAGCTAAAATTCAGTTCATGGTTTCTCTTTGGGATTCAGGGTGGGAACGTATAGGGGTTTGCCACTTGCAGAGCTTGCTCGGGACTGGGAGGCTGTGCTTTTATAGTTTCTTTCCACTTTCACTCTGATGTTTTTGGCTTTTTGTTCTTTCACTTTATCCTTTTTCCTTTCTTTTTAGGCGAACTCCGGTTCGCCTTTGCTTGTATTTTTTCCCCTTATCAATATTCATCCTTTCCTATTAATAAAGAAAAGAAAAGAATAGACTAAATCAAATTCAAAAGACAGGGAAGATTATAAATTTGTGAAATTCAACAGAAAACTGTATGTTATGTTATTAAAGAAGTTACTGTTTTGTTCTTCCGTCGTTCCTCCGTTCTTGTGTTTCAGTGCATCCATTGTGCTTAAATTAAGATTTATTTCATTTTGAGTTGAGACTATTAACATGACCTCCTTTATTAAATGTGCTTCTTACAGGCTGTAACAAATCTTTTGAACAATGAAAGTGTTTCTGATATTGATCGACTACGCCTTGTGATGTTGTATGCTTTGCGGTATGAGAAGGATAGCCCTGTTCAACTGATGCAACTTTTCAACAAATTGGCTTCTCGGTCTCCCAAGTATAAGCCTGGGGTAAAAGATCTTATCTGTGCTTCAATTTTACGCCTTTACTGCTGCCTTGCTTCGTGGTCTTTTTTTGTCAACGGGTGTTAAATGAGTCATTAACTCACTAAATGGTATAAAAGAAAAAGAAGAGAAAGGAATCCTATTCCTCTTTTGGAATTTAATGAGTTGTATCTATGAAGATGATAAGGTATCTGACCATGTTCCTGCTGATTCATAATCTTCTGGAAACACGTTTCAGCAGAAACAAAAAGGCTAACTTTTACCAGCATCTTTTCTCTTTCTGATGGATATAGTTTATCTTTCTAACTTATATCTGCTAATAGAATTTACCATCTTTTAAAGGGCTAATTATGCCTGAAAATGTGTGGAAAGTTGCTACTTTGCTGCTCCAGGCTACACATACTATCCAGCTAGCTCTGCTAATTTGGCTCTATTGAAATGACAGCTTGTACAATTCCTTTTAAAGCAAGCGGGTGTTGATAAAAGAACTGGGGATCTTTATGGAAACAGGGATTTCCTGAATATTGCTCGCAACATGGCTCGTGGGCTTAAGGTTTCTTAAAACTTTAACTCACTTTTCCCTAGCAACAGTGTTTGTGGTTGCTGAATATTGATTCTTTTTTGTTTCAGGGGGTTGAGAATGTGTACACCCAGCACCAACCTCTTCTGCTTCAAACTATGGAAAGCATTGCGAAGGGGCGGTTGAGAGATGTGGACTACCCCTTTATCGGGAACCACTTTCAGCAGGCCAGGTCTGTTCTTTTGAGCAACCTATTTGTTGTCCATTTCATGTGAAGCATAATTTATTTAATTGTAATTTTTTGCATAAGCCCTGTTGATTGCATCGAAGTAATCAAAATTGTGCTGTTTTTCTGCTTACATCAAATGCGTGCTGGTTCGATGCTTGAAAATGGACTGATTTTAGAGCAAACTTCTTAATAGAAGTTCTTCAAATGACGTAATTAACGAGATACATATTGAGGAATACAGTTTCCATCATGCTACAAGTATGGGTTAGACGAGGCCGAGGATAACTTTTAAGCTTGATGCACATGGTTGGACCCATCTCTATAAATTCATAACTTAACATGGTATGCAAACTTTGGTTAAGCAAGGTGTTGGATACAAGCTTTCCTGCTTGCATACGTGTTCTTGCAGTAATTGTGAGTGAACATGTTGAACATGTTTGGACCCTGTTTTGTTTGTCATGCATGTAGTGATGTACCTTGATTTATCTCGCCATGTGTGCGCGGGTCAAACCCTTTCTAATAGTTTAAGCATGTGTTCTTGCAGTAACGTGATACTGAACATGTTTAGACCCTGTTTTGTTTGTGATGCACGTAGTGATGTACCTTGATTTTATCTCTCTATGTGTGAGTGGGTCAAACCCCTTCTAATAGTTTGACCTTTTAGATGAGTTGGTAGCAACAATAACTTTGTTAGTCGTAAAAGCTTTTGACAAGTTTTCACATGTCAAATATAGACTTGAAAAGGTATTATGTGTATATGGTTGATCCCCCAGCAACTCAACACATCTCAGCCTTTAGTCATCCTCTGAATTACATGGAAGCATTACTTGGGACGGTTACATGAATCTTCTCAAGCGAATATCTCACTTTATCTCTTTCGTCACAAGTATTTAATTTATTTCAAATTTTATCATTTCTAGTTATGATTCATCCTCATAATATTCTCATTTTAGCGATTCTCATTTATTAACATGTTTAGTCGCCCAGATTTCTATACCATAGAGTAAAGCTGGTTTAATAGTCATCCTATAGAACTTCCCTTTCAACTTAACGGGTATATGCGGATCACGCAAAAAATAGGATGGACTTGAACTTCCCTTTTATCTTGACGGTTTTGCAGGGATCTATGCACCGTGGACGGACTTTTCCACTTCACAGGAGCTGATTTATTTTATAACATCATCTCCCAACTCTCTATCTTGATTACTAATTGATCCCAAATAAATAAATTGATCCCTGTGTTACATTCCATAAATCTCATGTACTCCTCCTACTTATTTGAACCTTTTTGACTTCTAAAGCTTATTTCCACTTTCCTAGTTAATCATTGACCAATGTCTTCGTTTCATCAATAAGGATAATGTGATAAGCAAATGGCATGCACCAAAGATTATGAAATTAAGGCTGATCCTTGATGTAGTCCTATGGTAACCGTGAATACACAAGTCTCTCTTGCTATAGTTCTAACTATAGTCACATCTCTATGATGCATATCCTTGATCAAATCAATATTACTGGCTTCAACTCCTTTCTTATGTAATACCAAATCCTGTTTCTGGGTACTCGATAATAGGCCTTCTCTAATTCAATAAAAACCATATGTAGATCCTTTTTTCATTTCGATATCTTTCCATCAATCTTCTCAACAAATAATTAGCTTCAATTGTTGACCTCCCAGCATAAACCCATTGATTATTAGATATAACTGTCTCATGTTTTAGTCTATGTTGAATGAAGCTCTCCTAAAACTACATGAACTCCTTAAGTGTATACTCCATTATTTCAACAACTTTCTATGTCTCCTTTATTTGTAGTTTGTAAATATTTAATGCTCTTCTTCTAAGCACTGGCCATTTTCTTTGACATCATTGCTTTATTAACACTACCTTCCTACATCTACTCGGCACTTCAGTGCCGCAAAAAAATTCCATATGGCCTTCACTATATTATCTTTCTTAATGCAATCATCTCCTTGGACTCACTAATTCACCGAAAAAACCGTATATCTCTTGTTTTGGTGTTATTTTTCCCTCTATGCCTAAGTTCGCTATCTTTCTTTAGTTTCCTCACCAGTCTTTATTACTGATGAATATTCTTCCTTACTACGTTTTACCCTATTGAAATTCTGATTCCTCTCAATTTCAGAATTTCAGTTATATTCTTTTCCCATCTTTTGTATGTAACTTTGTTCATTGAAAATTTTAGATTTTGCCCCTCACACAGCTTTATTTAGTTTTTTTTTTTGGCGCATTTGGCTTATTCAAATTCTTCTGAATTTCTAGATTTTTCAATTCTTTTTAGGAATCTCTTCTTATTTTCCAACTTTTTGAACTTCTTCATTCCACCACAACCTTTTCCTATTTACATGCCTTTTACCTTTTAATTTCCCTAAAACCTCTTTTGATCCCAAGCAAGTGGGCATCAACTGTTATCTGCGTGAACAAGGAGGGATTCTACTTGGTTGAAGGTTAAAAAAAGGGACTTTGCATTTTTGAAGAGTTTTGACTTCACATCTGTTCTCAGTAAAGCTACAGCTCCCTGCCTTGTATCAATGAACCACGTAGGGCCTAGGTTTGATGTTTGAACTTGACATTTGTCAAAAGTGATTAGAAATGTTCTTTTAACTAGGGTGACTTATGGCTCGTGAACTGGAGGGTTGAACGGTTAGGGCATCATATCCATAGTTGTTAGTATCGTACGATACACGATACGTATCGTATGATACGATACGAAAATCACCTATTTCGATACGTATCGCATCACGAAATACGTTTCGCATCATCGTATCGTAATGGGCTCTGTATCGTACGATACGCGATACGTATCGTACGATACGCGATACGTATCGTACAATACGATACGAAAATCATCAATTCTTATTACCTCCCTTTTTAAACCCAAATCTAATTTGTCCATTATCCAATTCCCTAATCCTCCATTATAAGAAAACCCTTGTTGATAGTAATAATAGAGTCCATATATGCTAAAGAGTGAAGACAAAATTGAAGGAAGAAAATACTACATCTTGGAATTTATTTATTTTTTTCAAAAAAGTATGAATTTGATAGTTTTTAAGCTTAAAAGTTTACTTAATTGTGAATATTTTATGTTTTGATCTATTTTCTTTTTCTCCTAATTTTTTTTTGGTTAATATCAAGCTTTCAAAATATGAAAACACATATATGAAGTTTAACCTTAATCATTGGATAATATATTTTTATTAATTATTGCTTAATAATCATTATATATATATATATATATATATATATATATATATGGAGGAGTATTCAATGGTTACTTCAAAAATATAACCATCAATGATTACTATTATAACAATCATTAGATTGAAAATTAATGGCTAAGATTAATTGCATTAAATGACTCACCTACCTGTATTAATTGACTCACCTACTTGCATTAATTACATTTTCCAACTAACCATTAAATTTTCCAACTAACCATTAAATATTAGTCATTGATTTTCAATCCAATGGTTGTTATAATAGTAACCATTGATGGTTATATTTTTGAAGTAACCATTTAATACTCCGCCATATATATATATATATACACTTATACATATATATATATATATACACATACATATATATAGCGTATCTTACGATACACGATGCGTATCCCGATACGTATCATAGAGATAGAATTTCGATACACGATACGTATCCCGTTTTGACAACTATGATCATATC
The DNA here is from genome assembly GCA_016624345.1 of Platycodon grandiflorus. Taxonomy (NCBI): domain Eukaryota; kingdom Viridiplantae; phylum Streptophyta; class Magnoliopsida; order Asterales; family Campanulaceae; genus Platycodon; species Platycodon grandiflorus. The sequence continues at coordinate 41,544,214 of CM028362.1, read as the reverse complement.
TACAAGCTCATTGGACAATGCGATCTCATTTTAGCATGTTACTATGGAGCCGAAAGTTTCTCTTTATATTGCTATTCCTGAATGCAGTTGGCTCCTGTTCCCGGCAGTTGCCAGCTCCTGTTGGCTCCAGATTTCCCTCTAGTTTTCTGAAGTCCGAAGTGATTGGATTAACTGTTGTTTGTTGCCACATGCCAAAATGTTCAATGCTTTCTGGTGCCTCTCTGAGATGTGTATTTAAGGCTGTTATCTGGAACCTCTCTCTCTCTTCTCTGTCTCGAGTCCTTGGTTTGACTTTTGTCCTTTGTCGCCTTCCTACACACTCTTTCCTGGCTTATTTTGCATGGTTTAAAATCTCTATGTGAAAGAATTTAATGCTGTTCAGAATCCAACTTTAATTTTAAATAATTCTTACAGATTTTGCATCCATAACTTGAGATCATATGCAAGCTTTGTGGTTCTGTAAGTAATTATATTAAGTCTGACATATATACTGATGGCAGGCCGCAGGACGTGGTGATTTTTATAGTTGGCGGGACAACCTATGAGGAATCACGTTCGGTAGCTTTACAAAATGCTACAAATTCTGGGATTCGTTTCATACTCGGTGGTTCTGCAGTTCTGAATTCTAAGAGGTTTGTTCTTAGTCATCAACTTTTTTATTTTCTGCGCAACCTAATATATGTTTTAACAAGTGTAGTAGGGGTTGCGTCACATCATTCTAGGTATTTGCCACGTAATTACCTAGTCTTTCCCGTACCAAGACCTACCGTACGAAAATGTACTAAGCTCCGGGTAATAGCCTAAAGGGGGACCGAGATTGAGTGCTTTAGCCTAAGGGTAGTAACACTCGAGTCTCCACGGCCGCACCCCGGCTTTGTTAATAGTCTCCGTGAGCAAATTGGCCAAGGGCCTAAACGCTTCATCACGAGAATTTCTTGTCTGATCCTATAAGATCCAGGGCCAGGGAGCCCAGATCCCCGAACATTAGGGTTTCAAGGAATTAACTTTACGCCTCAGGTAAAGGGCAACAATTTACCACTAGCACTTACATCCTTCAGGGTTAAGGCACTACCGGGGGATCTACTCTAAGTGTAACGGCCGGCCCAAGGTCTTTGGACCCACAAAAGGACGGGCCGGTTCTTGGGAGCCTCAAGGGTTATTGGTTTGGCGGCTGAGGTTAAGAGAAAGTCTCACCCGTTGTACACGTATGTTATCATGCACGTGCGAGTTGCGACGCGTATGACCTGATTACCGAAGAGAGAAAGAGCTGATTGTGGTCTCCGCTTACGGGACACGTGTCCTATGATCATTGGATGGTCAATAGGATGATGACACCTCGCAGGGAATCTTGGAATATTCTTCGTGTCATCCATACTCATTATAAATAGAGGCCATAAACCTCGTTTGAGGGAGAATCATTTATTCGATAATCTGGAGTTGGTGAGTATTTAGCCTTTTTGCCCTCTTCTCTTTACGTGATCAGTCTTGACTTCCACCCCGAATTTTACTCTTTTGAGGTTCTTTGATATAGACGTGTCAAGTCAAGCATTATACCCAACACACATCGTACCCTCAGGGACACTCACATTCTACATTTAGCGACTCTGCTAGGTTTAGTATTCACGTTCAGTCATGCCTCCGAGGAACAAGAATAGGACGATGAGTCAGAATACAGCCGCTAACAATGTTGATGAGGTCAGTTCTCATAATGAGATGATGTCACCGGTAATTGAGGGTATGGTAGCTCAGGGAACTGAAGCTCCACTGAAAGACTCAGTGATCATATCTCAGGCATACCTCACTCAGCTCCTTCAGAATTATTCCACCATGGTTTCTCAATTGGCAGCTAGACCTGCTGCTCCAGGAGCTTCAGGATCGGGAACCATGGTCAACAATGCTCCTACCCCTCCGGTGGTAACTAACACTACCACCACTCCCATCCCTCCACTAACAACTACTGTTATCCCCCAGGTAACACCTGAACTTACTCTCGTAGCCCAACCAACTAGCGGGCATGTCAGTGCTAGTACACCTGTGCCAGGAGGAGCTGTACCTCAGCCTACCCTTCCCATTGTTCATGTTAAGGTTCAGACTCAGACTCAGACTCAGGCTCAGGCTCAGGGATCCCTTGCACCAATTCAAGCTCAGACACTGACTCCACCCGGGATGGTAATGCTGGATCAAGTAAAAAGTTGTTGGAGTCTCAGGTGGCCAGGCTTCGACCGTCCCGGGGTGAGGATGATTCTAGTCCTCTCTACCCCCTTATCATTTGGCATATCATCTGGCAGGCGCCTTACCCGGAGAATTATGTTTTCCCTACTTTTCGCCAATATGGGGGGTGGGATGGAAATCCAAGAGAGCATGTCCAACGGTTTCTTGAGGAGTTAGAGCATTATACCACGAATGACAGCTTGTGTCTGAGGGAGTTCCTCAAGTCTCTAAGCCATCAGGCTTACAGTTGGTACTATCGTCTAGATAAGAGTAACATCTATGATTGGGAGACTATGTCGAGGCTGTTCTTGTCTAAGTTTTTCCATACGGATAAGAAGCTTACTATTTTTCAGTTGACCAGAGAAGGACAGCGTGTAAATGAAACGCCACCGGAGTACGTTAAGCATTTCAAAAATAAGTCGTTGGCATTGCATGATCCTCCGAAGGAGCAGGTTTTTGGTAAAATATTGTTTGGAAAAGATGCATTATGACTACATGCGTCTGCGTATTAATCTTGACATTCCTACCTTTTAAAGGTTGGTTGAGGCGGCTGGCAATCTTATCCTGCCAGGAGAAACGCAGAATAGTCTGGTACAATGGAAGCCGAGCTCGCACCCTCAAGCTGTTACTCGAGGTTATAGGGATAATCGAGGTAACAGGTTCAATCAAAGGGGACCAGTTGCCAATGTTGCACAACCAAGAAGTGATAAGCGAGCTACGGGCAGGAATGTTCGACCGAAGTATGAGAATAATGGCAAGTATGAGGCACCAGATTATCCTTGTAGAATGATGGAGGTGATCGATACTTTAAATAATTGAATCCAGCATGGGGACATCATCTTGCCACCTACGCGGCGTGAACTAACACAGAATGATATGGATCATCCGAGGTACTGTCACTATCATCGGCGAGTAGGACATCCAACTCGTGATTGTTTTTCATTAAAGGGTATATTTCACAAGGAGGTTGAGGAAGGCCGGTTGGAGGTCCGGCCACAGAATGTTCATGAAAACCCCTTGCCGGTTCACCCTGTGCAGGATAAGGGGAAACAAGTTAATATGGCTGCAGTCTATGAAGAGGACTTGGATGAAGACGAGTGTTGGCGCCATAAAAGGCGTGGAGGCAGAGCTTCGGCGTACATGGCCGGGGGAGTATTTGACCCAGATGAGTATTGGCCCCCTCACCCTGATGAGACTTTTACAACAACTCTTCCTTCCACTATGGATTTCATGGCAGAAAAACTTAGGGATTCCCCAAAGTTTAAATGGTTGTATGATCGGTTAGAATTCACGACGGATGCGAGGCATGCTGCTACTAAAGCCCTTATTGAAGTGGCGCAGAAGTACAATCAACCTTGTATGAAGGATACCGGGGCAGTTCGGAAGACAGTTCGGGAACTTACAAATTCTGTCACTTTTTCGGAAGCGGACAAGAGAGTCCCTTATTCCCATAATAGGCCTCTTTATGTAACAGCTCATATTAATGGAGTTGAGTTCAGGCGAGCTCTCTTGGACAATGGCTCTGTTGTTAATATCATGCCAATTTTAACCTTTCATCAGGCTGGCCTAATGGATGTGCATTTGCAAAAGTAGACTATCAGTATTACGGGGTTTGGGGCTGATTCAAAGAGAACCTTGGGTTTCGTTGTCATTGCAGTTGATATTGGGGGTGTGAGGAGTCGGACGACATTTCACGCGATTGAGGCAAACACTTCGTACCATCTTTTAGTAGGGCGGGCTTGGATGCACCCAAATGGTATTGTCCCATCTACTTTCAACCAGTGTGCCAAGGGTGTTCCTAGTGGCAAGTTAGTGACTATCGAACCCTCTTCTGCACCGTTTGCTCGGAATGAAGCTCATCATATTGATGTTACCTATTACACTAACCTCAGTGATGCTCCATTCCATCCCAATCAACTTGACTATCATCCTATTCCTTTGCCTAGCCGGCCGCCTTTGCCTAACAAGTTATTTCGAAGACAGGAGATGCCTGTTAAGGTTACAGATTCTTCCCCAGGCCCGTGCCCGAACCAGCAAAATACCTCAACCAAAAGGAAGTTTGAACAGCCTTCTGCTACTATTGGCAAGAGCACACGAGTTGTCCTTTTGAATGGGCAAGTCAAGTATCGTTGTGGCGGTACTGATTTATGACGGGGTGTAGGGGCATCATTCTACCCCGAGGATGATGACCCTGGTCCCGAATGTTGGATTATTGATAAGTTTGGGGAGGTGGAGTATTTCGATCGGCCCGAACCAATGCCCAAGGAGTTACTGAATGAACCTAAGCCTTAGGCGCAGGAATTGGAGGAAGTTAACATGGCTTTGCCTGGCTCGGAGCCCAGGCCTATTTTCATTTCTAAAGACCTTGCCCCAGAAGAAAGGGAGAAAATGCTTAATTTGATCCGAAAATACATGGATGTTTTTGCTTGGTCTTATGAGCAAATGCCAGGCTTGGATTCGGCTCTTGTTACTCATAAGTTACATGTTCAACCTGGAGTCAAGCCGGTTTGCCAAGCCATGAGATTCTTTAAGCCAGAGTTGGAGCTCAAAATTAAGGATGAAGTAGAGAAGCTACTAATGGTGGGTTTTATCGTACCAATTCAGCACCCTATTTGGCTCTCTAACATTGTTGTTGTGGGTAAGAAGCAGATAAATCAGATTCGAGCATGTGTTTACTTTCGTGATCTTAACAAAGCTTGCCCCAAGGATGAGTTCCCTTTGCCAAGTATTGATGCTTTAATTGATGGCACGGCGGGGTGTGAAATGTACACTATGATGGATGGATACAAGGGGTATAACTAGATTCAGATGGATCCGGTCGATGCTCCTAAGACTGCTTTCCGACCCTTTTGGGAAACTTTTATTATAAAGTCGTGCCTTTTGGCCTTAAGAACGCGGGGGCAACCTATCAGAGAGCAATGATGGCTATTTTTTATGACTTATTCCATCGCGTCATGGGGTTTTATGTAGATGATTTGATTGTGAAATCTCGAGACAGGAGTGATCACCTTCGGGATTTGGAAAGAGTGTTGGCGCGGTGCCGGAAGTACAATCTTCGGATGAATCCGCATAAGTGTGTTTTTGGGGTTACCAAGGGCAAGTTCCTGGGGCATGTCGTTAACCGTTCGGGGATTCAAATGGATTGATCCAAGCAAAAAGCCATTCTGAATATGCCTTCACCAATATCTTTGAAGCAGTTGAAAAGTTTTTTGGGAAAAGTGAATTACCTTCGCAGATTTATCCCAGCATTGGCCGAGGTAATTCACCCTATCACTCAGCTGCTAAAGTCAAGTGTAAAATATGAATGGAAGGATGAGAGCATCTAAGAGCTTTTGAGAAGATTAAAGAAGTGTTGAGCTCTCCAGCCACCATGGCCGTGCCTAAGTCCGGGAAATCACTTCTCTTGTACTTGACTTCTACGTCTCGCTCTGTTGGGGCATTGCTAGCTCAGGAACAAGATAATGTGGAGAAACCAGTTTACTACCTGAGTAGACTTGTACATGGTCCGGAAGCTTGTTATACCTCAGTGGAAAGACATTGTTTAGCATTGGTGTTTGTGGTGCAAAAGCTCCGTCACTATTTCATGGCTTTCACCGTGGAAATTGTGACCAAGTCTTGATCCTATCAAATACTTACCCGGGCCAATCTCGTGGGGAAGGCAGCCAAGTGGTTTTTGATTTTGTTAGAGTATGACATGAAGTGCGTCACGCCCAAGGGAATCAGGAGTCAAGCTTTATGTGATTTACTCGCCCATTTCCCTAGCGGGGAGTATGAACCAACTCTTGAGGACTTACCTGGTGAAGAACTTTGTGCGATGGCTGAACCCGTGAAGGGTAATGAGTGGTTTTTGGATTTTGATGGACCGTCCACGCGAGAGGGAAGGGGTGCTGGAGTAGTATTAACATCCCCAGGTGGTGTCGAAACAGCTCACTCATATAAGCTCAGCTTTGCTTGCTCTAATAATGAAGCTGAATATGAAGCCTTGGCACTAGGTTTAATGGAGGCTCGGGCCAGAGGTATACAAGATCTATGCATACGGGGTGACTCTAATTTAGTGATCAAGCAAACAGAGGGGGAGTATTCTCTCAAGCATATTCATTTGGCTCCGTATAGAACTCTGATCCAGAAACTGTTGGGGTTATTCAACTCGGTGAGAATTCAGAAACAACCAAGGATGGCTAATCGGCATCCTGATGCCTTGGCTACTCTTGCCTCCAAGATTAGGATGGAAGGAAATGAAGCTTAGATCATCGTGGTGAATCAGGCAGCCCCAATTACTTTGTTACCTTACTTTGAGCCTGTCCCAGTTACAGATTGGCGAGCACCCATTATTAAGCATCTGGAAACTCAAGAAGGGAGTCTGAGTTTGTTTGATTTAAGCAAGTATTTTCTCTTGCAAGGAGAGTTGTACAGAAAGAACCAAAGTGGTTACCTCTCTAGATGTATCGGCCTGGATGAAGCAAAAGGGAAATTGGAGGCCATGCATGGAAAAACTTGTGGAGCAAGTGATATTCCTCTCTATCGTCGTGTTCAGTGCGAGGGATACTTTTGGCCAGATATGGCAAGGGATGCAAGTCAGGTTCAGCAGGGATGTTCTCATTACCAAAGTTTTCTAACCTTCAAGGAGGCTTGTTTAGGTAGAGGTGAATGAGGATTGGCGTGTTCCCTACGTTGATTACTTAGTAAAAGAAATATTGCCTACAGACAAAGATGACGCCTTGGCCATCAAGAAGCGAGCATTCCGGTACTACATGTTAGAGGGACAGCTTTTTAGGAAAGGTTATCATGGCCAACCCCTTCGTTGCATCCAAGGGGACGAAATTCCAGTTGTGTTGAGGAAGGCTCATGAACCGGGTCATATAGGGGGAGCAAAACTATATGATCAACTCATGACCTTGAGGTATTATTGGCCAACCATGGAGAGTGATTCTGCCGAATTTTTTAGGCATTGTGATTCGTGCCAGAGGCATGGGAACTTGGTTCATGCCCCGTCTGTGGCTTTGTATTCTTTATCATCTTCGTATCCCTTTCATACATGGAGCTTAGATTTGATTGGGAAAGTGACTCCTGCCTCAAGAGGAAAAATCTGGATTTTGGTAGCTACTAAGTCGTACACCAAATGGGCTGAAGCTATTCCACTCCGAAAAGTCACTAGTCTAGTGCTCGCTAATTTCATTCGAGAGTACATTGTTTGTCGGTTCGGCATTCCAAGTGTTGTCATCACAATAATGGAAAACAATTTATACACAGGGATGTTAAGGCGTTAATAGCTCAGTATAATATATCTCACCTTTTTTCTACTATCGCCTACCCGAAGAGCTGTGGTCAAGCCGAGGCGACCAACAAGATGCTCCTTCAGATTTTGGCCAAGTTACGAGATGATTATCCCGGGGCATGGGACGAAAAAATTCCTTTGGCATTATGGGCATACAGAACTTCTAAACGTCGACCTACGCAGTTCACTCCTTTTTCCTTGGTATATGGGGCAGAAGCAGTGTTACCCGTCGAATTAGCGGTCCCTTCAGCCCGAATGGCTTTGCAGCATTAGCTTCTTCCCGATATGCGCCCTGTGCAGTTGGAGGCTTTGGACGAACATCGGGACAGGGCTAAGAAACACTTCAACGTATACACAAGGCAACTCGCCCAGGCTTATGATGCAATGGTTAAGCCAAGCAGTTTCGGAAAGGCGACCTTGTCTTGAAGACTGCTACTCATGTCATCCGGAATATGTCGGCTCCAAAGTTTACTACAAATTGGGAAGACCCGTTTATTGTTAAAGAACCTCATGGTTCGGGGTACTACAAAATATGTAAGCCTGGGGAGGAAAATAAATGATTCCCCCTCAAATGAGGTTTATGGCCTCTATTTATAATGAGTATGGGATGACACGGGGAATATTCCAAGATTTCCTGCGAGGTGTCATCGTCCTATTAACTATCCAATGATCATAGGACACGTATCCTGTAAGCGGGGACCACAATCAGCTCTTTCTCTCTTCAGTAATCAGGTCACATGCGTCGCACGTGCATGATAACATACGTGTACAACGGGTGAGACTTTCTCTTAATCTCAGTCGCCAAACCAATAACCCTCGAGGTTCCCAAGAACCAGCCCGTCCTTTTGGGGGTCCAAAGACCTTGGGCCAGCCGTTACACTTAGAGTAGATCCCCCGGTAGTGCCCTAAGCTGGTCATCTCTGAAGGATGTAAGTGCTAGTGGTAAATTGTTGCCCTTTACCTGAGGCGTAAAGTTAATTCCTTGAAACCCTAATGTTCGGGGATCTGGGCTCCCTGGCCCTGGATCTCATAGGGTCAGGCAAGAAATTCTCCTGATGAAGCGTTTGGGCCCTTGGCCAACTTGCTCACAGAGACTATTAACAAAGTCGGGGTGCGGCCGTGGAGACTCCTTAGGCTAAAGCACTCAATCTCGGCCCCCCTTTAGGCTATTACACGGAGCCTAGTACATTTTCGTACGGTAGGTCTTGATTCGGGGAAGACTAAGTAATTACGTGGCAAATACCTAGAATGATGTGGCACAACCCCTACTACAACAAGCATAAAGTGATACTTATCAACAACAAAAAAAGAAAGTAAAATCATATAAGGCCTGTTTGTTTTGGCTTTTTGAGATGTGTTTATGGATTATGACTTACCATAAGTTGATTTTTAAGTGTTTGATTTGACTTATGTGATGATAAATCATAATTCATGTAAAGGGCATTTAAAGCACATTTAAGGCCACAAGTTAAAAGCACTAGGCCTTGTGCTTATTTCTATTTTTCAAAAACACGTTCTTTAATGAAACTTTCTGTATTACAAGATTACCCTTATTTGCAAACTAAAATTCTTTTCATTCCTTTCATGTCCAATATTACCATTATTTACACTAACTTAAGACAGCTCATCACACCAACATTTATAAACAGCTAAATCAAAGAGCACCAGATCACTAGTTCATCAGCTCATTAGTCATAAGTCATCATCTATAAGTCTATAAGTCATCGGCCATCGGCTACAAATTTCAGCTAAATCAAATAGGCCCATAGTGTCCTACAACCCAAAAGCCACAGGAGTGCCAAAACCAAGGGCCAAAAGAAATCCAAAGCACTTTAAGGCCCAAAATATCCCAAGCCGAAAGTAAGATCCAAAACATCATACACAGAACACAAATAAAACAAAACCACCCCAAGGGCATTAGAAACAAAACCACCACTAGCAAAAATCAATACCTAAATCTAAACAACCAGTAACCCACAAGGCAACCAAAAACAAAGAGCATCAGAAACAGCATCACCTTCAGATCATCTCCCCTTCAAAAAACACCAGACGTTAACAGAAGCAGAAATTAAGCTCTCAATTGCTAACAGCTGAATTTAACATTTCTGTTGTAATATTAATTGTAAATTTCATCTAATAACACTAGCAGATAAGCTGATGTGGCTATATTTTAAGCTACATGGCTAATTTTTGTTTCTATGTGGCCATTTCTACTGTTGGGAATGTCCCAACATCTTTTTTAAACACCAATCTTATTGCCAAACACCCCATTTCTTCTTAACCAAAACCCCCCATCACATCAGTTCTTCTACTCTACCGTCACATGAGATACCCTCTCAATCCCATTGCTACCTTCTGTTTACCAATCACCACCGTTGGTAGCCATGGCCATGCAAGAACTGCAGATCCATGAAACCCATATTCAATTCCAGCAAATCTCTCTCTCTCTCTCTCTCTCCTCCCTCCCTCCCAAACCTAGATTTCAATGAATTATTGGAGGAAAAGGAGGTTTTGGTGGTGGTGGATTGGAATATTTGAAGGGAAGGTGGGATAATGCTGTTGGTGGAAGGGATTTTGAAGGAAAATGTAGGATGTGGTGGTGATGGGTGGAGATTATTTGAAAGCGACGGTTGGTTGTACTGGTGGGTCGAGATTCTTGAAGAAGAAGGTGGGTTATGGTGGTGATGGAAGGGGTTTTGATGGAAAATGTGGGGGTTTCCCCGGTGGAGAGTTTTTAGGAAAAGGTTGGTTGTGGTGGTGGGTAGGGATCTGAAGGAACAGGGGGGGGGGGTCATGTTATCTTCAGGTTGATATTTTTGGATGGCCAGTTACCCCAGCAGTCTGAAAGTTTAGTCATCAATTTAGAAGTTGTTTCTTTCTTGTATTCACTTAAGGGTGGGTGATGGTTCCAAAAACCGCTTTTGGGAGGATGTTTGGGTGGGAGATACTCCTTTATGCCTGACTTTTCCTCGTCTTTGTCATTTATCCTCCTTGCACATGTCTCCCATCTCAACCTTTCTTTCTAGGGAGGGGTCCCCATCCTTGTTGGGATTTTCATTTCTTTCGTAATTTAACTGATCAGGAGGCTGAAGAGTCTATGCATTTGATTGATCGTATTCCCAATGTGAGGCTCTCTAATGTGTTTGATTCTCGTTTTCTTGTCGGTCTTTCTTATCCATTGACTTGATCTCCAAGCCTGAATCCCTTATTGCTTTCCTCCGTCATTTGGAATGCTTAAGTTCCTTTCAAAAGTCAGAGCATTCTCCTTGGTTCTCAATAAGCTCAACACTAATGATGTTTTTAGTCGCATAGACCCTATATGAGGATCTCCAAGGATTAATGTCTGAAGTGTAAGGGTGCCTGGAAATCTCATGATCGTTTTCTGGTGTGCTTGTCTACTTTGGAACAAGCACCCGTTTGGAGTGTTGGGGGAGGCCTGGGTGAGCTCGGGGTTTTATTTCTGCCTTGTTGCAGTTGCGCTTTAGGGGTTATGGCAAAGGAAAAGATGCTAGCCTTTTATGGCAATCTGTGTTTCCAGTGTTTCTAGTGCTTTTGGTGTTTGTGACGTAGAGGAATTCCAGAATCAGGGGATAAATCGATTTCATGGAACCTTCTCTGGGATAGTGACAGTATTTTATATGGCTTCTCTCTCGGCTTCGGCTCAGGCAGCCTTTCGTGGGGTTCCCGTTTCAGATATTCTTTGGGATTGGCCGGCTTTGACTTCTTAGATTGCTTAGCTCTTGGCTTTTATTCTTACTTTGATGGATCACTCGTCCATTTTTGTATTCCACCGTTCCTTTCAGTTTAATAGTATCTTTCTTTTTTCTATCACAAATTTTTGGATGAGAAAACTGTGACGGTGGTGGGTAGGGATTTTGAAGGTAAATGGGGGTTGTGGTGGCGGGTTGGGAGGAGAATTTTGAAGGAGAAGATGGCTTGTGGTAGGATTAGTGGTGGTTGGAGAAGGATGGCTGTGGTGATGGTTGCAGATAGAGGGATGTATGATAGAAGTATTTCCTCCCTAAGTCGCAAAGAAATAGTCCCACTTCCTATTTTTGTTTCTCCCAGAAAAATTGTCCCATTTTTAAACTTATATCTATAAACTTCCATTACACTTTCAATTTGTTTATTTGTTTTCAAAATCATGACATTTCTAATACGTAACACACAAAAAAAGTTGCCTTTAGTGCAAACTACAGAAAATATATGGAGCCAAAAGTACAATATTAAAAAGTTTGACTTGTTAAATGGAATTGGGACGGAGAGAGTATTTTTAATAATAATGATAATTAGTATCTACTTATTCTTTGGTTAAATGTTCATAATATCTGCATGTCATTTCAGAAGTAATTAAAAAGAATTCAACAATTGTTAACGTGGCTTACAGAGTTAGCGATATTAGCTACACTAGAAATGCAGAGATGTGTTGGATGTGGGAAATGGGTGAATAGATGGTAGGCTGGTTGAGCATACTGCATTAGCATAGTGTGTATTGGTTGAGAATTCTAGTAAGCCGAAAATCTTTAAGGCAAATTTCTCAGAATGTGAGGGTGGCAATTTATTATGTTCGGAACAAGTGGAATGGCATAATTTTCAATAAAAGGAATAGTATTACTCCATTATGCTTTGCAAAGGAAGTGAAATGTATAATTAGAGATAAATAACTACTACTTGGTCCAAGCCACTTGTAGATACCCAAAAGATTAACCAAATTCCATCAATTCATCAAAAGCTCTCTTATTAACCTCGTCAACAGAAATTGAATTTCTAAATTTTGATTCACCCTTCATTAAGATATCCTCAATGTTAACACAGGATTGTCACTTGCCTCGGAATGCGCAGGTCTTGTCTTGGATTCCTGTACCTTTAGTTCCTTTACCTTCGCCTCCTGTTGTTCATTGATTGCAGTTATTCCAGCTATCTCTGCAAACGTTCATGTGTCATTTTCCACACTCAGATTTCTATTGTGTTTCATCTTCACCGAGCCATTTACTTTTCCGTCCTTTATGGCATCATTTGTGACGAAAAATTCTTCTTTTTCTTTGAGCTGCTTTATAAAGCTCTCAAAATTCTCATCTACATGACTTACGTCATCTTCCCTTGTAACCATTCTTGTTAGTTTTCTTCTTTGTACTACCCTAGGGTTCAAAGTTTTGGCCAGCGACTTGTTTCGGGTTTCGAGGGTAATGCTCTGCAATGAAACACTGAGTCAATAGATTATGGTTCTGACACTAACTTGCTGAAACTCCGCCAAAACTCTACTGATTCGGCAAAAACTCAGCCAAACAACCCAGTTGACTAGGAAAAAGAGCAACGAAGCGCCGTGTGCACCCTTTCCTAGTCATCTCACACAGATCTGAATGAATCTTACCTGGTCATCGCCAATCAGAATGAACTTCCTCCGGCAGCCGCGTGCTATGCGTTGCTTCAGTTCTCTGCAGAACAAGCTCTCTCTCCATGTTCGTAGGCCGTGTGGCTATGTCCAGCTGTATGATGGGCCTAGTAATGGACTATAAAGTCAGTACTGCCCTCGTCTTTTCCATTTCTTTCCATGGGCTTTCAATCAAGTGTCAATCCCCTTCTTTATTTTCAAATTTTCCATATGGACATTAAATATTCAACTATCTTTACTCTTGTCTTTTTAGTTTTTGTTCAATTTCTCTTCTTCTGTTTTTCCTAACTTGTGGTAATATATTTTTGTCGTTTAGTTAATGTTATTAATTTATCAAGAGTATCAAAAAAACATAAAGAAAATAAAATTTAGAAAATAGAGGTATTACATAATTTTAAAATTTTCGATGACTGTCTGGTTTGATGTTTTCTGCAAATCTAATTGCCTCATCCTGTTGAGTATGATATTTAAAATTTATTTGTATTTAAAAAAATAATTTCTGCCCTCTAAGTAGCAATTTGTCGCGTATCACCCGAAACCGAAACCGAATTCGATCGGAAAAGTGTGTGCCGAAACATTGTTTGAAACCGCGCCTTTGGACCATGTATTACCCCTTCACATTTTTCCTGCTGGGCTTCAACATCCCACACTTTGGGATCAGCCTTTCACTTTCTTCTATTTCGTTATTTCCCAATCCATCTCCTCCAATTGATTGACCTTAAAGTTTTTACTTTTAGCCCACTACTAATTTCCTCTTTTTCCTTCTCACTTAAATCATTTATGGGCACATTTTAATTTAATTCTGAATGAAGGCACAACCATCATTTTGTTCACCAGATGAAAATGACTCTTAACGATTGCTGCCTCCATAGTAGTTAAGGTTTCTTCTCCTTCCAACCATGCTCTCATCTTCTTCCTAGAAAGCATCACTATCCTTACTTACCGACTTCTCAAGACTTTGACCCGCCCCTTCTTATTGGCTTGGTGTTTATGTCTGGTCATCCCCTTCCTCAAGGCTGAGGGTTCAGGGATGATAGAGACAAATATGGTATGAAGTAAAGTCTGATATTGTCCTTAAGGGTGGCCCAGTCGTAGAGTTGGGGCTTCACAAAATGTGAGATCTCAGGTTCGATCCCTTTCTAAGCCTCCTTAGGACATCAAAAAAAAATAATAATAAATAAAGAGTAAAGTCTGATACTGTTCTACCACCTTGCTCCTAACCTGGCTGGAATCCCTGCTGTATTCTAAAACAAACTAGTTATGCGCTGAGTGCGTGTGAACACAAAATTTTAGGTTGCACGCATGTTGATTTAAGTTAGGCTCCAAAATCATTTGATGTGGTCTCAGTGGCTCTAAAACATTCATCTTTAAATATGTGAACATGGTTGTTCTAAGTTATTCCGCTATTACTGAATAGACCATTACATTTCTAATGTTTCAAGTTTATTCCTTTTTCCCTTTACGTTTCGTCACCCATTTCCCTTTGGTCCATGTAGGTTTTTGAAGGACCTTGAAGAAGCACGGAAGATTGCTCGTTCTGGTGCCGGAGTAATTTAAACTTCCGACTTCTGCAACTCCTAGATATCATAGAAGGCATGTAAATAACCATTTGAGGCATTACTTTGAGCTCTCATACTTCTCTTCTCGAGTGGCAGCTCGATGAGAGATCGATTGACCAGTCCATCCACATGGTTGTATATCACAGTTAGGGTTTTATGTATGCAAAAGTTATGAGGGAGTAGAGTTTGAAGAAGGCCGTCAGAAGCAGATTACTGACAAGTTGATCGGGGGGACTTGTATAACGAAGACTGACGAACGTTCTTGAATCTCGAGTCTTTCCATTGTTTCTTTATAGTGGAATCATAGGACATGGAAACATATTTTTGTTGTATACCTTGATGCATCCACTTCTGTAACTGTACCATTGTGAGCTTTTTGAAACTGGCTCACTTCTTGTACAAATGCAGTTCATAGTAGAGGAGATTCGCTGTCATTGTCGACAAATACAAACTTATTGTCTCTACCTTGTTAGATCGTACACTAGCAACTATAGTCCGGGAATCAATTAAAGTCAAAATGATTAACACCACTTTTGGTTGTAGATACTCATCTTTCATCTCATTTGAGAAAATGTTTTGTATAAAATCTGAGTAAGTCTTATGTGAGGACATTTTACGGATCCTAATTGTTATACATAGTCTTATTCTCTTACAACTCAGTCAACTAATACACGATGGGTCGGGTTAGAAAAATCTGTCTTGCAGAAAATATTCGTAAGACGGTATTTTTAAAATTTTTGTCAAAATCTTTTAGTTACTCATGTAATATCTTGTTTGACCTAAAACGCTTTGTCATTTCCATCATCATCGAAAAAGGAGAAATTATTAGCAACATCTCGGCTAACTAAAATATCGAAGGTGTTACTTGATCAAACAAAGAGTTTCCTCAAGATTGTAATCATTCAATGAAGCAATCATTATCAGTAACACTACTGAATTTAGTTTAGGGTAGCGTTATTAACACCTCATTTTCTTATAAATACACTTTTCTTAATACACTTCTCACAATAATTCTACACCAACTTAATTATTAAATACACCACCACATTTTTTATTTTACCCCTCTCAATTAATTCACTCTAAACCTAACCACACCCAGAAACCCCCCTCCCTCCCTCACGGCAAAACCCAGAACCCCCCCCCTTCCCTCCCTCCCTCCCTCCCTCATGGCAAAACCTCCCTTCTCCCTCCTTTCCTCCGTCCCTCACGGCAGAAAACCCACCCCCAAACTCACGGTCCCTCATCTCCCTCAACTCTGGCAAAGGTAAGCCTCCCCATTCTCCCACCTTCCCTCTTTTTTTTTTTCTCCTCCCTCTTTGAAACCCTTGAAAAAAATTCGGCGATTTCTCCGTTCGGCCATGGTTGACCGAACGAAGAAATCGCTAGATTTTTTTCAAGGGGTGTTTTGGGTTTGGTGACGTGATCTCGGAGGGAAGAGAAGAAATGGATAGGGGAGGGGAAGGAGAGAAGGGAGAGGAGAGGTGATGAAGGAATGAAAAGAAAAAAAAATAGAAAGGGGGAGGGGTTGAAATGAGATCGCAGCAGGGTGAGGGGATGAACAGTGGCGGGAGAGGGGCTGGGAGAAGAAGGAAAAGGGAAAAAAAAAAAAAGATTTTAGAGTCTTTTTACACAGTAACATTTTTGTAATTAAATTTGGGAAGTATATTTACTAATTAGAGAAAAGAGAGGTGTTAATAGCACTCTCTTTTAGTGTACTAGAAGTTGTAGTTGACTAATAAACTAAAAAGAAAACTAGAGGTTTTCTTCCCCGATAATGTTTATACTCCCTCCGTTTCTAAATTATTGTCTTGTTTTTTTTTTTTTGTCCATTTTTAAACAATTGTTTTGTTTGAAACTTTTATTTTTAGGACATTACTTTTACCATTTGACCCTTACTTTTTCTTCTTACTTTAATTATATGCCACATACACATGAGCATTAAAAGAAACTACACACTATACCAATATTAATAATTAAGTTAATTATTTTTTTTTAATCAGTGTGTTGGGTCAAACAAGACAATAATTTAGGGACGAAATGAGTATTTTGTTGAAATATAGTGAATTATTCTTCACAAACTGATGACAATATAGCGAATTAGTCTTCACAAACTAAGATAGCTCTGAAGGATCGATAGATGTTGGAGATAGGTTTTTTCGAACCACCTAAATAATCCTTGTGTTCATTTGTTAAATTCTTGGACTTCTTTTCTGTTTAACTTTACTTGGCATAAACATAAACTATTTCATATTTACTCCTTCCGTTTTAGGCAAAGAGTCAACTATACTATTTTTGGATGTTTCACTTAAAGAGTTCACTTTCAAAAAATTATGCAAACAATTTTCATAATTTTACACGCCACAAATTCACCAAATAATAAATAATTAAATAATGAAGAGGAGTGAACGACTAAGCGTACTGAGCGGTAGATTCACATAATTGAGAAAGATGTTTGAATTTTAGTATTTTAAATCTAACATATATATACCTAAGTTATATGGTAAATACTTGTATGAAAAATACGGGTAAAATTATATTAGAACTAAATAAGTGATTCGGGTGATTGGGAAGGTAATAGGGTGGGTACTGCTAATACCAAAAACAAACCGTTTCCCAATTTTTTATTTCGGTTATCCCCATTACCCACCCTAAATCCAATTAAACCAGTTAATAACTGTCAACTTCGGTTTAGTTCAGTTCGGATATCCACGGTTCAGTTCGAAATTGTCATCCCTAGATATATTAGTATCATTGGAGTTGATCATAATTACAAAAAGACTGACGCTAAACGCAGCCCCCCCTAATGCGCTAAACGCAGCCCCCCTCCCCTGTAAAATTACTAACTTGCCCTCGTTTGTTATAATGTATAATTTTGCAAAAAAAAAAAAAAAAAAGAGAGACATGCGCTGGACCAGTGCATGTTCTTTGGACACGCTGGACCGGTGCATGTCTAAGGACATGCGCTGAACAGTGCATGTCTTTTTTTTTTTTTCAATTGTTGCACTTTTACACCCCGAATTTGTAAAAAATTGAAAAATTTCACAATACCCCTTCAATTTGTTAAATTCGTTAAAAATTTAACGAAATTAACAAATTTAAGGGTAAAGTGCAAATTTTCACAAAAAAAAAAGACATGCGCTGGACCGGTGCATGTCTAAAGGACATCTGGACGGTGCGTGTCCAAGGACATGCGCTGGTGGCGCATGTTTTTTTTTTTTTCAATTGTTGCACTTTTACACCCTGAATTTGTAAAAATTGAAAAATTTCACAATACCCCTTCAATTTGTTAAATTCGTTAAAAAATTTAACGAAATTAACAAATTTAAGGGTAAAGTGCAAATTTTCAAAAAAATTTGTTGAGTTTGCCCTCGGTTTTTTTTTTTTTGTTAAAATATACATTATAACACAATAATAAAGCAAAAAAAATATATTTAACACAAAATATGTCAAAAACAAAATTATATTTAACACAAAATATATAAAAAAACATACACACTAGAGCAAATAACTGAACAAAAAAATAAAATTCAACACAAAATATGTCAAAAACATACACATTCGAAGCAAATAAAAGTGAGAGTTTTAAGTTAAATATTTTCTATATATAAAAGACGAGGGCAAGTTAGTAATTTTACAGGGGAGGGGGGGCTGCGTTTAGCGTCTATGTTACAAGAATATATAAGTACAACCAAGATGATTACAACACAAGTGGAGGGTAAAGATGAAAAATTATGAAAATTGTTTGCATAATTTTTTGAAAGTGAACTCTTTAAGTGAAACATCCAAAAATAGTATAGTTGACTCTTTGCCTAAACTTGACTTTTTAACTTTTACGAACATGATTATAATATAGTTTTAAGTATAATTATTATCATTTATCAAGTCTTATGAACTTGATTAAATAATATGTTATTTAAAAATTCTTTTTGAGTATTTTTTCTAATCATT
The DNA here is from genome assembly GCA_016624345.1 of Platycodon grandiflorus. Taxonomy (NCBI): domain Eukaryota; kingdom Viridiplantae; phylum Streptophyta; class Magnoliopsida; order Asterales; family Campanulaceae; genus Platycodon; species Platycodon grandiflorus. The sequence goes on along the minus strand of CM028362.1, from coordinate 41,525,829 downwards.
AAATTATTTTAAGCTAAATTGTTAGTTTGACGAATTACTCGTGGATATTCTCCGATTAACCGTTACCCGTAAAAAATGAATACGAGGGGGCAAATTGATTACCCGGTGGAGAATGTGGTGGATATGAGACATAAAATTGAATTGGAGAATAAGGATGGTATTATACATAACCGCCCCCGAACCTTCCATTGTCATGCTTAAATATATCCCTTAATAATTAAACTTTTTAAATGTAAACTATTTAGACGGAACGGATGACAGTATTTAACTTTAAAAACTGCCTGATAATTTAGATAAAATCAATTTGTGTAAAGTCTAGCATTGTTAAGATCAACATAGAAATGTACGGATCACTAAAAAAAAATAGTTAAAAATAATTATTTATTCCTTACTTTTCATTAATACTTGTGAGTGCAAGCTATCGGCTTATAGCTCAGTTAACTACTAAAATAAGTACTCCTCGGTCCCTAAATTATTGTCTTTCTTTCTTTTTTTTGTCTGTTCTAAAATAATTATTTTGTTTAAAATTTTTCTTTTTAGAACATCACTTTTACTATTTTACCCTTACTTTTTCTTTCTACTTTAATTATGGGCCACATACACATGGACATTAAAGGAAACAACACACTTTTTTAATACTATTCCAATATTAATAATCAAGTCAATTGAGTTTTCTTAATCCGTGTGCCGGGTCAACTCAGACAATAATTTAAGGACGGAGGGAGTAGAACTTAAGGGCATATTTGATAAAGTATTACTCCCACCGTTCTAAGTAAAGAGTCACCTATTTAATTTTGGGATATTTTACATAAAGAGTCCATTTTTAAGGATTATGCTTTTACAATCTTCATAATTTTATAATTTTACCGTTTACATGTGGTATAAATACATTAATTATGCTCAAGTTTTTTTGTAATTATGATCAATTCTAATGATACTTATATATCCCTTAATTATTATATTTTTCAAATATGAACTTTGGGTGGAACGGAGGGGGAAGATTTGAGGATTAGTGTTAAACTCCGTAGTGACAGCATAATGGACCCCATAATTTATCTTCCATAACAAATTAAAATTAAAATGTAAACGTTAATAAGTTATATTGTCATTATGCACGAGTATAGAATGTACTATTATTACTTGTAATCATTACTTGGGTAAATTACCATGTGCAAAACACGGGACTTTTTAGAGGGCAAAATGGTAACTTCCCTCCTAACTAAAATTTCACAATTATTAAAATAAGAAATTGCAACTAAGTTGTTTCTGAAAATGGGAAAGAACTGGTGTTTGAAATCAAAGTAGTCAAACAAAGAAAACCCATATCAACTCAAGCGATCAAATAGGAAAATATTGAAGAATTTAAGGAGCTCAACGATTGGAATGACGCTGAAATTGATAAATAAGCGATAGAAAATAGGCAAAGAGGGGGAAAGGGTCTTCTTTGCCTAGCTAGGTATTCATCATCAATATATGAACTGTATTTGAAAAAAAACACCATGAATATGAGAGCTCAATATTTGGAAACTATTAACATAGGTGCTAAATACAAAACCTCTTTTATGCTAAATACAACAACCCCCCCTCCTAAGAAAATACTATTTTGCCCATCATTTAATTATTTAAAAATAAAATAAAATCCACCTCTAGGAGGCGGATCTCTAGGAAGAATCCACCTCGGGGTGGTGGATCTCGGGGAAGAAATCCACCTAGGGGTGGCGGATCTACTATGTTCCGTTAAAACTTTAACGATTCTGTTAACTTTTTAACTGAAATGTTAACTTTAGGGGTTGAAAGTGTAAAAAAATACAAACTGACGGAATCATGGATCCGCCTAGTGTGGATTGATTTTTGGGATATGTCCGCCTAGTGTAGGCGGATCTACCAAGTTCCGTTAAATATTTAATAATTCCGTTAACTTTTTAATGAAAATATTAATTTTAGGGGCTGAAAGTGTAAAAAAAAAATTGACGGAATAATGGATGGAATTGAGATCCGCCTAGTCTAGGTGGATTTTTGAATCTTGTCCACCTAGAGGTGGCGGATTTGTCTTCTTTTTATTTTTCATTTATAACATGGGCAAAATAGTCAATTTGCTAGGGGGTGTTGTATTTAGCATAAAAGGGGTGTTGAATTTAGCACCACTCATTATTAATAGCTTCCCCATACTTATTAATCACTTGTAAAAATTAAAGCTCTTAGTTTTAGTTACGTGACCAAAGAAATTTCTAGATAAGTTGACCGATCGAAGACCGGTGAATCGTGAAATGGAGGGGATAACTTTCAACCCAATGCTCGAGATGTGAACTACAGTATAGGAAGAATTTAATGATTGTATCTCATTGTTGGCATGTACAATCTCCTCAGGAAGATTCAAATTCAAATTCCTGACCAAGTGAGGGTGCTTCATGCTGGTGATTTACCATTATCAAGAGATGGAAGGAAGGTAATTATGTTTTCCTCCGAGTTTTCTTCATTAATTAGGTTAATTAGTGCAGCTGCAACATCTTTCAAGGGAAGGGCCCCACCGCTACCACCGCCTCCACTACTGAATCCATCGGAGCTTGAAGATGATCCGCCCAGTCAATGACGTCGGATGCCAGCAGCGACGGCAACGGAGCCGTGAGGAGCTGCGCCCACAACCATGGATAGTTCTTGTTAAGATCTTTCCCGCTGCTTGACTTTGCATAAACAGTGAGTACTGTTTGTTTGACTCCTATGATGAAAGTTATGTATTTGCCCCTAAAAAACTCACATGCATTGCACATGAGGGGTTAACGGCTATATCCCTAATGGCCGTTAACAGAAGGACCACAGGCGAACAAAAACAACGTACTTTGGACCCAAATTTTTACTTTTTAAATAAGGGACTAATGTTAGAATGTTGTAAAGCGCATGGACCACTGGTGCATTTAACCCTATTTCTTTTAATTTTTTTTCTTTTCCTTTTTATGTTTTTCCTTTTACTGCAAATAATCCTTCTCAGCATAATTGTACACATGGATTTTGTAAACACCCAGAATTCGTACCCCACATTATACGTATTGTCCTATAAACAATTATTTATTTATAAATTGACTAACACTTGTTTCTATGATCATTTCAGGAAACAACATATCAAATAGGACTAACGACGTCCGACAAACACAAACAACTTCAGTTAGATCAACATCAAGGGTCAAAACTGAAGATACAAAGCTTGAAGGGTGCAAAGCGCAAAGAAAATAATTCCAGGGACAAAGCACAAAAGGAACAACTTCAAGGCACAAAAATTAAATAATATTGATGGGGGACCTAAAGCATATAGAATGAAAGATGAAAATTCAAAGTGTAAAAACCAAATCAAAGCTTTGGTGCGCCATGTCCTTTCTTTGTGCGCCGCACACCAAAAGCTGTAAAGCTTTGGTGTGCCGTCTCCTTTCTTGGTGCACCATGCACCAAACCAAGCACTGTCTCACAAGTCAAGCTGCCTGGCTGCTGAAGATTTTGAAGGCACAAACGAAGCTTCCTCCAAACTTGGCTCCGAGAGTAACATCAAAATATCTCTCTCGCAGCCTCCTATATAAAGAGCTCTCAGCTCTCTCCCTCAAACACACCATCAACAATCCATCTCTCTCACAACACACACTCTCTACTCTTTCTCACTCACTGAAAGAAAGAAAAAGAAGAAGAAAAGAAAAGCTTTCTGCTCTCTCTCTTGCTCTCCCTCAGTCTGAGAAAACAAATCGTTCTCTCCCTGGACAAATTTCACACACACACACACACACACACACACACATAGACAGCAAACACACACAAAAGCACACAGTGTTCTTTGAACACACCCAATATCAAAACATAAGTCTTCCTTTCCTCGTATTGGTAGCAGTGGAAGCACAACGGTCAGACTATGAGCTAGTTTGATCCAATATACCACAACGGCCTAGAACTTGACCCGAATTCTGTAAAATGACAGAAGGTAATCCCTTCCGTTCGTTATTTTATTTATCCGTTTTAATATGTAAATACGTTAGATAAATTGTGAATGTGTATGTTTATTTTGTTACATTTGATAAGTAAATAAAAGTATTATATTTGAGTTCCGGAGCATTCACTTTATTTATATAGTTGATATTATATGTGTATCTATATATATAAATATAATATATAGATAGATAGATAGATACTTTAAACTAAAATTTTCATTTAAGTTATTTTCGTTAAATATAAATATATATTTTATTTATTTTGTAGTAAATAAAACATTATACATTTTAGAATTATATAATTATTTTGTCCCTCGGCTTTACCAAATCTATGCCCCTCTGCTAAAAAAAAATGCAATCTGGTCACTCGATTTATATTTCTTTGTGAGATTGCTCCTTTGAGCCGTTACCGTCAAATTTTCCGTCTATTTTTAAAAAAAAATTCCAAACTAACCTCTCCTCTACAAATCTAACGACATCAAAAGTTTTTCGTCCACTTTGAAAAATAACCCTCTCTTCTGACCAGCCCATCGTTGAATTAATTAACCCAGATCATACTTATCAAAAAAATTAATAAACCCAATTCATATCTGACTCAAACCACCAATACACCAAAAACTCACTAAACTGAGAAGAGAGCAGCACACCCAGGACGGGTATGGGCCGACGAACAGGTCTGTGAAGTTTCGGCAAAAAAATTTCGGCGTACGCGCCGGCGCGTGGGACGCGTGGAGGACTGTTCCGGCACTAGCGGCAACGGGAAACTCACAGACTTGGTCGCCTACTCCAAACGACTGCAATGGTATAATTGTTGCTCCAAACCATACCCAAAAACTTGATTTGCAACTTCTCGAATCATTGGGGTTCAACCAAGGCTGGGATCGACTATCATTTTTGGAGGAGACGTTTCGCTTCTTCACATTTATAGATGTATAGAAAAAGGTGTATATATAGATATAGACAGAACTGAACGGACCTTCTTCTCCGACAAGTCCTTGGAAGAATTCTTGAACACTTTCTTTACAAAGGAAAACCAATCGTTTCCTTTCTTACACATCTCCGGCAACATAATAGCCCTTCAATTTGCGACAAAATTACAAATAAATCGAGAAAAAGCCCAAATGAGTACTTAAAATGTGAATTTTTTTTAAAAAAAGGTTCAAAACTCGAAAACAGAGTATAATCGAACTGATACTGAGCAATTTGAAGAATTCTTGAACACTTTTTTACCCATTTCTGGCTTACACAATTGCCGTTCGAATTGTACCAAATTCACAAACAACCCATGTAAATGCCCAAACGGGCACTTTAAATGTCAATTTAGAAAGAAAAAAAAAACGGGTTTAAAACTCAAAAACATAGTGATCGGACTGAAACAGAGCATATAGGAGTGAAAATCCGAACCTGTGGGATGAGTTATAATTAGTGTTCCATTTTGATCTGCTTGGTGTTGTTCAAATCAAACGTTGGAGAACATCAAACATTATTCATGAAAAATAAAATAAAAAAGGGAGTGAAGAGAGGGAGAGAGAGAGAGAAAAAGAAAGAGTCAGAGGAATTGTGGGGAGTAGGAAGGAAGGGTAGTTTGGGAATTTTTTAAAAAAAATGACGAAAAAATTGACGGTAACGGCTCAAAGGGGCAATCTCACAAAGAAATGTAAATCGAGTGACCAGATTGTATTTTTTTTTAGCAGAGGGACCAAACGCATAGATTTGGTAAAATCGAAGGACCAAATAATTATATAATTCTACATTTTGTAACGTAAACGGAGATATAAATTTCTGTGATCTGTTTTCTTCAGTCACATAATATAACGAACCCGTAGCATATAAACTCGAACATGCAATCATAAGAGACCGAAAGGGCAAGTTGGGTGCGTAAAACCTTCCCAACTCGTAACTTAGCCTTGATCTGAACCCACAATCTCAGTTTTTCTCTCGTTTTTCTATATAAACAAGGGTGGCGATTCTGTTTTCAATATAAATGTGTTGTGCACATTTATTACATTTTATTTCGGGAGTCCAGAGATAAAGGCCCAGTAACAATCTGCAGATCGGGGTGCTCACAAAATCCCAGTCAACATTAGCCAAGGGAATTTTAGTCTTATATATCAAGAAAAATTTCGGCAGCAATAAGTTAGTAGCGGCGACCAAGAGCGAATTTTCAGGAGAAGGAACCATTAACCATCAACGTCGCGACCATTCCAAAATTAGAAACCGAGCTTCCAATTCAAGGTCCAAGAGTACGTTGCTCGATTTCATGTCTCGGTGAATGATGTGTGGGATGCAGTTGTGATGTAGGAAACAGAGTCCTTTTGCTACACCTCTTGCAATGTTTTTACTCTCCTCCCATGTTAGGGTTCGTTTGTTCTTCTTGGTTGATCTCCCACTGGTGGCCTCAATCAACTGCGAAAACTTGAGTTTCCTTAGTTGCCTCTGAAAAGTCGCAACGTTGATGCTTAATGACTCCTGGGATGGGACTGAGCTGCCCCATTTAGGTGTTGAATGGTGATGGCGAATAGAAAAGGTGATAGTGGTAGCAAGTAGTGACTATGGTGGTGGTAGTGGTTGATGGTGCTAGAGGTGGTGGTGGTGGTAGTGGTTTGAAGTTGCTAGAGGTGGTGGTGGTATAAAGAAAGTGGTGTTATAAGTTTAAAGGTGGAGGTGGGTTGGCAGTGACGATTTGAAGTGGGTTGTCTAACCCACTTCTAGAAAGTGGAAACCAAAAATCCTTGTGTGGGATACATTGTCTAGATAATACCTGTTTTATTAATTTATTTTGTTAAGCATAAAAGTATACATACTCTTTTTTTTTTTTAAGCCAAAAGTATACATAATCATTTAAGTAAAGTATATTGAGTATATATAAAGAAAAGTTTAAATAATGTCATTTTCTTATTCATTTTTGTTTTGCTAAGCAAAAAAAGTATACATATTTATTTTTAAGTAAAGTATATTGAACATACCTATAAATATATATGTATATATTTGGCCCTCTATTTCTTTTTTATTATTAAATAAAATTTACATGTGTGTGTGTGTGTGTGTATATATATATATATATATATATATATATATATATATATACACACATATATATATATATTTAAATTATTTATTCTAAGGAGAAGAAAATAGAAAAGAAACCAAAATAGTAAGCCCAAATTCAAGAAAGGAAAAGCTTAAAAGAGAAAAGAAAAGAAAATGTAAAATTACTGAAATATCCATCACATGATCCGCACATGCTAATTTCTGTTAACTTCTTAATGCCCATCACGGCAAGGGTGTTAAGTGGGACAAATTGGAACGTGGAGTGTTTGTACGCACAAATTTCAAATTAGGGTGCAAAGTGGGATTTGGTGGATACTTTGGGGGGTTTTCATATTTTGGCCGATAAAGTATTACTCCCACCGTTCTAAGTAAAGAGTCACATATTTAATTTTGGGATGTTTCACATAAAGAGTTCAATTTTAAAGATTATGCTTTTACAATCTTCATAATTTTATAACTTTACCATTCACATATGGTATAAATATATTAATTATGCTCAAGTTTTTTTGTGATTATGATTAATTCTAATGATACTTATATATCCCTTAATTATTAGATTTTTCAAATATAAACTTTGGGTGGAACGGAGGGGGAAGATTTGAGGATTAGTGTTAAACTCCGTAGTGACAACATAATGGACCCCATAATTTATCTTCCATAACAAATTAAAATTAAAATGTAAACGTTAATAAGTTATATTGTCATTATGCACAAGCATAGAATGTACTATTATTACTTGTAATCATAACTTGGGCAAATTACCATGTGCAAAACACGTGACTTTTTAGAGGACAAAATGGTAACTTCCCTCCTAACTAAAATTTCACAATTATTAAAATAAGAAATTGCAACTAAGTTGTTTCTGAAAATGGGAAAGAACTGGTGTTTGAAATCAAAGTAGTCAAACAAAGAAAACCCATATCAACTCAAGCGATCAAATAGGAAAATATTGAAGAATTTAAGGAGCTCAATGATTGGAATGACGCTAAAATTGATAAATAAGCGATAGAAAATAGGCAAAGAGGGGGAAAGGGGTCTTCTTTGCCTAGCTAGGTATTCATCATCAATATATGAACTGTATTTGAAAAAAAACACCATGAATATGAGAGCTCAATATTTGGAAACTATTAACATAGGTGCTAAATACAAAACCTCTTTTATGCTAAATACAACAACCCCCCCCCCTCCTAAGAAAATACTATTTTGCCCATCATTTAATTATTTAAAAATAAAATAAAATCCACCTCTAGGAGGCGGATCTCTAGGAAGAATCCACCTCGGGGTGGTGGATCTCGGGGAAGAAATCCACCTAGGGGTGGCGGATCTACTATGTTCCGTTAAAACTTTAACGATTCTGTTAACTTTTTAACTGAAATGTTAACTTTAGGGGTTGAAAGTGTAAAAAAATACAAACTGACGGAATCATGGATCCGCCTAGTGTGGATTGATTTTTGGGATATGTCCGCCTAGTGTAGGCGGATCTACCAAGTTCCGTTAAATATTTAATAATTCCATTAACTTTTTAACGAAAATATTAATTTTAGGGGCTGAAAGTGTAAAAAAAAATTTTGACGGAATAATGGATGGAATTGAGATCCGCTTAATCTAGGTGGATTTTTGAATTTTGTTCACCTAGAGGTGGCGGATTTGTCTTCTTTTTATTTTTCATTTATAACATGGGCAAAATAGTCAATTTGCTAGGGGGTGTTGTATTTAGCATAAAAGGAGTGTTGTATTTAGCACCACTCATTATTAATAGCTTCCCCAGACTCATTAATCACTTGTAAAAATAAAAGCTCTTAGTTTTAGTTACGTGACCAAAGAAATTTCTAGATAAGTTGACCGATCGAAGACCGAATCGTGAAATGGAGGGGATGACTTTCAACCCAATGCCCGAGATGTGAACTACAGTATAGGAAGAATTTAATGATTATATCTCATTGTTGGCATGTACAATCTCCTCAGGAAGATTCAAATTCAAATTCCTGACCAAGTGAGGGTGCTTCATGCTGGTGATTTACCATTATCAAGAGGTGGAGGGAAGGTAATTATGTTTTCCTCCGAGTTTTCTTCATTAATTAGGTTAATTGGTGCAACTGCAACATCTTTCAAGGGAAGGGCCCCACCGCCACCACCGCCTCCGCTACTGAATCTAGCAAAGCTTGAAGATGATCTGCCCAGTCGATGACGTCGGATGCCAGCAGCGACGGCAACGGAGCCATGGGGAGCTGCGCCCACAACCATGGATAGTTCTTGTTAAGATCTTTCCCGCTGCTTGACTTTGCACAAACAGTGAGTACTGTTTGTTTGACTCCTATGATGAAAGTTATGTATTTGCCCCTAAAAAACTCACATGCATTGCACATGAGGGGTTAACGGCTATATCCCTAACGGTTGTTAACAGAAGGACCACGGGCGAACAAAAACAGTGTACTTTGGACCCAAATTTTCACTTTTTAAATTAGGGACTAATATTAGAATGTTATAAAGCGCATGGACCATTGGTGCATTTAACCCTATTTCTTTTAATTTTTTTTCTTTTCCTTTTTATGTTTTTCCTTTTACTGCAAATAATCCTTCTCAGCATAATTGTACACATGGATTTTGTAGACACCCAGAATTCGTACCCCACATTATACGAATTGTCATATAAACAATTATTTATTTATAAATGGACTAACACTTGTTTCTATAATCATTTCAGGAAACAACATATCAAATAGGACTAACGACGTCCGACAAACACAAACAACTTCAGTTAGATCAACATCAATGTCAAAACTGAAGATACAAAGCTTGAAGGGTGCAAAGCGCAAAGGAAATAATTCCAGGGTCAAAGCACAAAAGGAACAACTTTAAGGCACAAAAATTAAATAATATTGATGGGGGACCTAAACCATATAGAATGAAAGATGAAGATTCAAAGTGTAAAAATCAAATCAAAGCTTTGGTCCGCCATGTCCTTTCTTTGTGCGCCGCACACCAAAAGCTGTAAAGCTTTGGTGTGTCGTCTCCTTTCTTGGTGCACCACACACCAAACCAAGCACTGTCTCACAAGTCAAGCCGCCTGGCTACTGAAGATTTTGAAGGCACAAACGAAGCTTCCTCTAAACTTGGCCCCGAGAGTAATATCAAAATATCTCTCTCGCAGCCTCCTATATAAAGAGCTCTCAGCTCTCTCCCTCAAACACACTATCAACAATCCATCTCTCTCACAACACACACTCTCTGCTCTTTCTCACTCACTGAAAGAAAGAAAAAGAAGAAGAAAAGAAAAGCTCTCTGCTCTCTCTCTTGCTCTCCCTCAGCCTGAGAAAACAAACCATTCTCTCCCTGGACAAATTTCACACACACACACACACACACACGTAGATAGCAAACACACACAAAAACACACAGTGTTCTTTGAACATACCCAATATCAAAACGTAAGTCTTCCTTTCCTCATATCGGTAGCAGTGGAAGCACAACGGTCAGGCTATGAGCTAGCTTGATCCAATATACCACAACGACCTAGAACTTGACCCGAATTCTATAAAACGACAGAAGGTAATCCCTTCCGTTCGTTATTTTATTTATCCGTTTTAATATGTAAATATGTTAGATAAATTGTGAATGTGTATATTTATTTTGTTACATTTGATAAGTAAATAAAAGTATTATATTTGAGTTCCGGAGCATTCACTTTATTTATATAGTTGATATTATATGTGTATCTATATATATAAATATAATATATAGATAGATAGATAGATAGATAGATAGATAGATACTTTAACTAAAATTTTTATTTTAGTTATTTTCGTTAAATATAAATATATATTTTATTTATTTTGTAGTAAATAAAACATTATACATTTTAGAATTATATAATTATTTGGTCCCTAGGCTTTACCAAATCTATGCCCCTCTGCTAAAAAAAAAATGCAATCTGGTCACTCGATTTACATTTCTTTGTGAGATTGCTCCTTTGAGCCGTTACCGTCAATTTTTCCGCCTATTTTTAAAAAAAATTCCCAAACTACCCTCTCTTCCACTTCTCCCTATTTCCCCTCATCTTCTTCTTCAACCTCCCATATTTTTGAAATACAAATACAACAGCCGCAAAGTACTAAATCCAAAACCTCTTTCTCTTTGAAAATCTCTTAATTTCTCGTTTCCTCTCTTGCCATTTCTTCCAATATCCTTTTACTCGAAGAAGAGAAATTACCCAAGCAATCGCACACCCATTTGAATTCAAAAGCAGAGAGTAAAACAACATGAGTTCTGCCTCCAGATCTTTCAATCATCTAAAGAAAACACCCTTCTCCTCTACAAATCTAACCACATCAAAAGCTTTTCGTCCACTTTGAAAAATGACCCTCTCTTCTGACCAGCCCATCGTTGAATTAATTAACCCAGATCATACTTATCACACTACTAGAAACACGCTAATTACTGTCGGAAGATTTACTGTCGAAATTTTTCGACAGTAATTACTGTCGGATATTGGCAAATTACTGTCGGGATATCCGACAGTAGTGTCAATTTTTTGGCGGGATAAATATTACTGTCGGAAATAATCCGACAGTAATTATCCGACAGTAATACAGGTATATTCTCAGAATATACCTTTTCGTCCGACAGTAATTACTGTCGGATTAGTCCGACAGTACCATTCCGACAGTAACTAAGGGAATATTCTTCGAATATTCCTTTTTGCATCGTCAGAATTTTGGAGATTAACATTACTGTCGAATTCCGACAGTAAAATTCCGACAGTAATTTCTGACGGAGCATTTCTGTCGGAGTTATCCGACAATAAATTAAAATTAAAACCCTAAATCGAACAGCCCTCCCCAAATCGACATACTCTTCTCTCTCTCTCAGTTTACACTCTCTCTCTCTCTTCCTTCAGCGATCTCCGCCTCCGCCGTCCCCCTACCGTCACCACCGCCCCTCCAGCCCCCCACCGGCCCACTGCCGCCATCGCCATCTCCGGTAGTGTCTCTCTCGGTTCACTCTCGCCACCGCCCTCCAGCCCCCTCCAGCCGCTTCACCCCGCCGCGCCACCGTCCCTCCGTCCGTCTCTCTCTCCCTGCGCCACCGCCACCCCCCTCTCTCAAACCCTAGGTATATATTTTTTTAAATTTTAATTTTTTGTATTTAATTTATGTTTTGTTTTAAATTTTGTATAAAAATTGTATGTTGGGTATTTGTTGTTTATATTTTTATGTTTTTTTTTTAGTCCGCCGCGCCACCTCTGCCGCGCCACCACCGCCGCGCCACCGTCCTTTCCGTTCGGTCTTTCCTACGACAGCTATCTTGAACCCTAACTTGCCTTTGTGTAAAGTGGTTAGTTGCAAAAGAGTGTAATTCTTGTTCTATTAAATTTTCATCATTGCTGTTGCAAAGCGAGAAGAAATGGGTTTGTGAATTGAAGGTGACAAATTCTTGTTCTATTAACTTTGTACTCGGTAGTATACTGTAAACATTGATTGTCATAACCGGACATTAGCTTTCAGACTTTTCCAACAAATGATGTACCATCCCGTCACATAATTCATCTGTTGTGACTCTCTCTCTCTCTCTCTCTGTTACACTCTCTCTCTCTCCCCCCCAATGTTTGGAGTTATCTTGAGATTCAATGACGGGTCTCATTTGACTGAGCACACGGATTAAGGAGTGATTGTTTATTGGGATGATAGCTCAGTTCGTGCGTGTAATATCACTGTTTTTGAAGCTTGTTACTGAATTTTTTTCTTTCATCGAGAAATTGTGGTATTGAATTTAGTTCAATGTATGTCACTGGCTCTAACGGACGTCAATTTTCCTAATGGAGGGTGCGGATGTAGCATGCGGACATTTTTGCTTAGTTGGGCTAATGTGGGGTTAAAGTGTTAAAATAAAAAGATTAAAGTTATATATATACCATATTTATTTATGATATGCATCAAATTGTTGTACATTAGTTGAGTGTACAACACGTTTATGTATGGTATAAATGAATTGACTTTTGACTATGGGATCTCTTTTATTCTTTTTTACAATATTCGTTACTAAATAAAGTAAAAAAAAAATACAAGCAAGATAAAAAAACGTATTATGCTTAATTCCTTTCTTATCCCATTCTTTTTTTGAAGAAGTATAAATATTACAACCCCCCCCCCCAAAAAAAAAAAAAGCAAGAATATAAACATATAAATCATGAGCTTAAAAAGTTTGACTTATACATGAGAGTATTCTTTGTCTATCATATTCATTATTTATTTACAAAATGACAAGAACGACTATAATAGGTTCCCGGCCATAATGATTTTATTTGTGTATCTTGCCAATGCAGTTTTTATTTATTTACAGATATTACTTTCTTCTTAGCAAGTGTTGCATGTGAAGAGATGGAAGATTTATTTTATATTTCCACTGTTACATACTCCATTTAAAGATTGAAATTTCTTTCATAATTTTCAGTAATTTTAATTAAAAATCTTTCCTTAATAGTATTAAGTTCAAAAATGTAAAGATAGACTAAAAAATCATAAACTCATTCGTTTTAATTTCAATCTTGCCTTTGTGTAAAGTGGTTAGTTGAAAGTGGATGCTAGGTTTGATTGTATAGGTAGTTATGTTAGGTTTTAGTTTGATTTCAGCTTCCATCCTATGCAGTACCCTTTTTGTAGTAGCAAGTATTTTAATAAACAACTTGTAGTTCAAATTTATGTAGTTATGAGTTAACTTCTTGTCGATATTTTGTGAATGCTAGTTAAGTTTAACTTGCTATCGATATTTTGTTAATGTAAGCTTAGTGATGTTTCACGTATACACTTTAGCCGTATTGTTTAGATTTCATGCTAGGTACTATGGGCAATTAAACAATATTATATGAACATTCACATTTTAGCGTAATGTGTGCTGATAGTGGCTATGGTGGAATTTGGTATGGAAGCTTTGGAATATTTTATTCAATGGAGTATGTATTTCAAGCATTTTCCTTGTCCGATTGTTTAGAGTTTTAAATGTGTAAATGGTTAAATGCTATTTTTTGGAATTGTCAGAAAATTTTTGCCTTTGGGTTTCGTGTATTAATTCAGTCTTGCCTTGTAGACTTTTGCGATACGAATGGATCGTGTCACCTTGTATGTATGCCCCTTGGTATAATGACACGGTTGCCCTTAGAACCCGACGTGCATGATATTTGTGTTGAGTTGAGAATTGAGAGTATTATGTTGATATTCATGCCTTAGTTGAACCACTTAAGGTGTTTCACTTCCCTTTAGAGATTTAATGTCTCTATTGTATGCCTGTAGGGATGGCACGAACTAGGAAGACCGCCAGATGTCGTTATGCATCCGATCGTATTTCAACTCAGACACACATTACGAGAACTGAGAGAACTTGAGGACCAACTGAATGTGGCCCTAGGTGAGACACCCCGAGTGGAGCAAGTGACCCCACCGAACCCTCCTGCACCGACCCAAGCTCCAATAGGGAATGTAATCATTGAGAGTGTGTTACACTCTATGTTTCGACTAGCATGTGTAGTATGTGGTATTGGTGTCCAATGATACCGATCCGTTCCGTTGAATGTATTTAGAGTTCGAAACTCTTATTATTATTTATGTTGACCTTGTGACTTATTGACGTGAATAGTGCATCACGAGCATGTTAACTTGCGATTCCGTTAGCTTTTATATTGTCGGCTTTGACTTAAATCAATTAAACATATATTTTGTGATAATTCATTAATAAATTATAATATCTGGACACCAGTCGCACTTCGGTGGTTCTTAGAGTTATCAAACTTTAAGAATGGACGGGTAGAACAAAAGGATATTATTTTTCAATAATGAATTTCGCTTGTTTCTTTACCCTATAAAGTTTCAGAAATTACCCTTAATCACAACCTTAAATTCTAAACCCCAACCTAAACCCTAAATTGGACCCTTAAACAACCCTAAACCATATCTAAACCGTATCCAGTTAAAATTAATCAAATATATTTATCTTTTAAAAAATAAATCAAGTTTTTAGAAAATTAGGATGTAAGCTATATAAGAAATCAACTTTGACTTAAATCAATTAAACATATATTTTCTGATCATTCATTAATAAATTATAATATCTAGACACCAGTCGCACTTCGGTGGTTCTTAGAGTTATCAAACTTTAAGAATGGACGGGTAGAACAAAAGGATATTATTTTTCATTAATGAATTTCGCTTGTTTCTTTACCCTATAAACACTAAACCTTATCTAAACCCCCTAAACCCGATCTAAACCCTAAATTCTAAATCATATCTAAACCCTAAACACTCAACTCTATCTAAACCCCCGAAACTCTATCTAAACCCTAAACCATGTCTAAACCCTAAATATTATCTAAATCAGTATCTATCATTATATTCTCGTCAACCCAGATTTAAAGCTGATCGTCCCAAATTTCCCACATCAATGTAGGTTTATTGGATTCAAGATGGGAGATCCTTCAATTGAAGTACCTCTTTCATTCGCCGTGGAGCAATTACTTGATAAAATTTGTGTATGTCGTCATTTATCTCTGCCGCCGAATTAAGCTTATTTAAGAAGAAGAATTCTTGAAAGCATCCAAGGACAACGTAGTTTTGTAATTCTTTATGTCATTGATAGCTGTCCGTCCTTTCATAGATCCCTACAAATATTGCTCGTGAAGAAGAGTTCTCGGCACTTGGGACTGACCTCAAAAGGGTTGAAAACTATTCTTATGCTGGAGATGCTACTAAGTTTTGTTAAAGCTTAGTCTTAACTCCAGTGTAAGGATACTTTGCAATCCTTGTGAGCTCACTCCCAAAGTGCTGAGAACTCTTTTTCACGAGCAATATTTTTAGGCTTCAATGAACGATGGAGAGCTGTCAACGACATAGGGAATTACAAAACTCCGTTGTCCTTGGATGCTTTCAAGAATTCCTCTTCTTAAATAATCTTAATTCGGCGGCAGAGATAAATGACGACGTACACAAATTTTATCAAGTAATTGCTCCACGGCGACTGAAAGAGGTACTTCAATTGAAGGATCTCCTATCTTGAATCCAATAAACCTACATTGATGTGGGAAATTTGGGACGATCAGCTTTAGAGATGGGTTTGACGAGAATATGATGATAGATACCGATTTAGATAATATTTAGGGTTTAGACAGTGTAACAGGCGTGATGTCGACCGATGAATTGTGATTACCGTAATAAGTGTATTTTTCTCATACTAATCATTTGTTGCTTAATAGGAGTTATGTCGACTGACGATCGCAGTTGGATGTATAATCGGAGGTTGTCGAATCGTAGTGGTATTACAGATGAGTTCATTAGAGGTTTGAAGAGTTTTATCGAATTTGCTCTAGCGAACCCCAAATACATGAGTGGTAACAACATAAGGTGTCCATGTGATGGCTGCAAAAATCGAAAGTACTTCCCTTCGATGATTGTTGAGAAGCACCTTCTCCAGCACGGGTTTCAAGTTGGGTACAAGCGGTGGGTAGCTCACGGTGAGCAAATCAGAGTAGTGTCTAGGCCGGAAAGTAACCAAAAAGGATTCTGTACGTGAACCTGAACCGGTAAATACGAGTGTGAACGATGAACCATTTCGTGGTATGGAAGATATGGTTAGGGATGTTGTGGTCCTCATTTTGACCGGTCGGAGAACGCACGTCAAGAGGAGCCAAATCCGCAGCCTAATAAGTTCATTGAAGCTATGGAGTCTGCAACCGAGAAGTTGTATCCTGGCTCGAGCGCACCGTTTTGGAGACCGTGGTGAGTTCCTAAACATCAAGTCGATTGCAATATTAGTCAATCTGGTTTCAATCGTCTTGTGAAAGCACCGAAAAAGCTTTGCCGAAAGGGAATAAGATGCCGAGAACTTCTATCGACAAAGAAGATGGTTGGGCATATTGGGTTGAAATATGAGAAGATTGATGCGTGCAAGAATGATTGCATACTTTTCTACAAGGAAGATTCAAACTTGAAAGAATGTTCCGTGTGTGGCCATGATCGATATAAGCCGAAACGGAGGGGCGTTCAAACGCAAGAAGTATGAACCTTATAAGTTGCGTTACTTGCCGTTGACTCCGAGATTGCAACGCTCTACGCGTCTAAAGCTAATTCGAAGCTATGTGTTGGCACAAAGAAAGCCCGCGAGGATGGCGTGTTGACTCATCCGTCGACGGCTTGGCTTGGAAACAATTTGATGCAACCCATCCCGACTTTGCCAAAGCTAGAAATATCGGGTTGTGCATATGCGCGGATGGTTTTACTCCTTTCGGGCCTGGGCGAAGTCCTACTCTTGTTGGCCGGTTATAGCTACCGTCTACAATCTTCCACCGTGGTTGTGTATGAGTGATCCTTATATGTTCTTGTCACTGTTCATACCGGACCGACTAGCCCCGGCAAGAATATTGATGTTTATCTCCGCCCTTTGATTGACGAGTTGAAAATGCTCGGGAAGACGGAGTGGAAACATGGGATGCATTCAAAAAGAAAATTTTAAAATGAAAGCCGCGTTGATGTGGACGGTGAATGACTTCCCGCCTATGGGATGTTATCGGGTTGGAGCACACATGGGAAGCTTGCATGTCCTATTTGTATGGATGACACTAAGTCGTTCACACTCGAGCACTCTCGTAAACCTTGTTGGTTTGATTGTCATCGTCAATTTCTACCGGATGACCACCCTTTTAGATCACGAAGAATTCACCAAGAATAGGGTTGAGCGTGATGAGGCGCCTAGACGTTTGAGCGGTGAAGCTGTTTATGAAAAGGTGTCTAAACTACGTAAGACCAGTGGGGAAGATGTATGCAAAGGATAGACTGCGAGATTTTGGTGTAAAGCATAATTGAACCAAAAAGAGTATATTCTGGGAGTTGCCTTATTGGAAAGATAATTTGATACGCCATAATCTTGACGTCATGCACATTGAGAAGAATGTGTTTGACAATATTTTTAACACCATTATGGATTGGAGGGCAACTACCAAGGACACACCCAAAGCCCGAATGGACATGAAAGACATATGTAAGCGGCCCGCCTTGGAGCTAAAAGAGGTCAATGGTAAAACAAGGAAACCCGTCGCTCCATACGTGCTAACCAAGGAACAAAGACTTCTAGTGTTGAAGTGGTTGAAGGGATTGAGGCTTCCGACGGTTACGCTTCTAACATCGGAAATTGTGTAAATGTAGATGAAGGAAAGGTTCATGGTTTGAAGCGTCATGATTGTCACGTGTTACTGAACATGTTACTTCCTATTGCGCTTAGAGACTTGTTGCCCGACAATATATGGATTGCGTTAACCGAGCCGAGTGAGTCATTCGAGCGTTATCATCCAAAGACTCGCGGGTTGATGACATGAGAAGACTCGAAGCGAGCATTGTCGTGACGATTTGCAAACTTGAGAAGATCTTTCCTCCGTCTTTTTTGATTCTATGGAGCATTTACCGGTCCACTTGGCATATGAAGCTAGGGTTGGGGGTCCAGCTCAATACGATGGATGTATCCATTTGAGAGGTAATAACTCGTCTCATAATAATCGTTTTCATGATCTATAACATACTTAAAAGTCGGTTATAGCTTGAGTAACATTTTTTATCCTGTCATGCATCCGCAATTAGGTATCTCGGTCATTTGAAAAGGAAGATGAAAACAGGGCAAAGGTTGAGGCCTCAATATGCGAGGCTATTATTATAGAGGAAATTGTTGCCTTTGCCGCGCAATATTTTCATCCCGATATTGAAACGAGATTGACTAGGGTTGGGCGCAATTATGATGGTGGAGAGCCCGATGTCAATGAGGACATCTCATTATTTAATGCTCCAGGTCGGCCACTCGGTAAACCGGTTAAGACTCGAATGCTAAGCAATAAGGAGTATGAAGCTGCGAGACTCTATATACTCCTTAATTGTCCTGAGGTTGAGGAATATCTCAAGTAAGTTAATTATCAATTTCATTTAATTTTAGATAGTCGTCCGATTCAAATTAAAGTTGCAAGATGCACAAATAACTCGTATAAACTCTAAACCTAATGCGGTATGTTCAAGATCAAGCCGAGATGATATATCCGACGAATTGCGAGATATCGTGACGAGAAAGAGTTTCCGTCGTGGTTACGCAAATATGTAAATATCATTTCTGGCTCGATTTATATGTAGACATCTTATATATGCATCCAAACGGTATAATGGCTCGCATTTAAAAATGTCTATTATGAAATACTTTTCGGTTTTGGAGCATCCTAATGACCCGAGAGTCGCGAGATTATCTCACATATCCGCAAATCCGTTGATGAGAGTTACTTTATACAACGGATATTATGTGAATGGCTATGTCTTCCATACAAAGGAATACGGGAGGGAAAACAAACAGATAACCGGTGTCAATCTTAAAGGCAACCTTGACTATTATGGTGTCCTTAAAGAAGTCATCGAGTTACGATATCTCGGGAGGAAAAATATAGTCCTATTCAATTGTGATCGGCGAGACGCCGTACGAGGTATAAAAAGCACGACTCGTTTGACCTAATCGATGTGAAGCACACGTCTAGACATGCGGGTGATGATGTGTTCATCTTAGCATCACAAGCACAACAAGTCTACATGACACCATACCCTTATCGAGCGATGAGAGGGATGGTGGGCATTTGGAAGACCAAGGCCGAAGCACTATTGATATAGCATATCGGTCCGACGACATAACTACGTAATCGTCATTAGAAGGATGTTATCAAGAGGATGAAATGCCCGTACCTCCCGTTGTATCTTCGATAGTCATCCAATGGATGAAATGCCCGTGCCTCCTTGGGCCTGGAGATAGTATTGCCCGTTGATTTGCCACCTCCTTCCCCGTCCGAAGACGAAGTCCCGATTATTGAAGGTGATGCAAGAAGACGACGAGGTAATGAAGGTGAAGAGGATTGGATGTCCGAGGATGAGAAGAAGAACTTGAGTTTTGTAGTAGCGACTCAAACGCCGAGACCGGAGAATCGAGAATGAAGAAAATGCAAACACCGAGAATGAAGACTATGAGTAGTCTTGCAATATGTACCGTTTAGGCTCTTTTATTTTTGTTAGAAATTAAATGTCATGTGTAGAACGCTATTTGTATGTTACTTGTTATCATGAAGATGAGAGATTTTAATTTATGTTATGTATTTTAACTTAATTGTCATCTAAACTTAGCGTTAATTGTCAACATTAATATACTAATTTATATATAGACATGTCGACGAGCCAGAGGTAGGAGTCGGACACCTAAGGTCCGACTTCTACCTACTATTACACACAACACTGCACTGCAGGAGGAGCCGAGCTCGACTTGGATCGGCCCGAGGATGCGCCCGACTCTCCCCACGAGCCGATGAGCGGGCCGGGTCCTCATCGACTCAGATGGACACGCGAAGATGGTAGGATTATTGTTACCATCTCCTTTTAATAAGTAATAATATTTCGTTTTAAAATTTTAATGCTTGTACATTGGTTAAATGTTAATTGCATATTTGTATAATATATTTGTTTAATATATATTTGTCGTTTTGGCGGGTATCCCGATCCGACTCGCTTCCTTGGACGTATTCTACGCACGATGAGGCACGAGGAGTACGGCCACGTTTAACGTGCCTACGGCGACCCGAGACATGTGGTGGGATGATTTTAGGGTAAGGATATATAAGATATGTTAATGTTTAATAATTTAATAATTTCTATCAAAGTTTATAATTAATATGTTTAAATTGGTTAAACTTGCAGCGGACTTATTGTTGGCCTGAGCACTCTGACGCCGAGGCGCACGAGGCGTTTAGGTTGCTGTGCGCGAAGAAGTATCGCGACTGGATTTATGGCATTAAGATGGCGTGGACTGAGAAGAGGGCGAGGGCTCCAAATTTCATCGATGATGTCTGGCGCCAGTAAGTACATTATAATAATATACTTGATTTAATTTCATTCCTTAAATAGATGAGAGATTTTGTATATATTGTATCTCTATAACAATTTTAACATTTTTACAGGTATACCGAGGGTTGGGATTCCGATGACGCTAGGGCTGTCGCCGATCGCCACAGGAAGAATAGGCTGAGCGGCACGGGGAGGGGGGTGAAGCACACCTCGGGGTCGATCAACACCTCCGAGCACCACTTGCGCATGGTAAGGACTTTAATGTGTTGTATTGTAATTAATTAATACATGCTTTAATTGTTTTACTTATGCTTTAAATTGTTTTGTTGGGTAGCCATGTGGATGCTATGAAATCCATGGCTGAAAGCAGGGCACTGATAAGTGCAAATATGTTGTTTTAGAAGGGGTTTGAGTGTAAATGTACTGTTTTAGAAGGGTTTGAGTGTAAATAGGCTGTTTTAGAAGGGTTTGAGTGTAAATAGGCCTTTATGAATTCATCAAAACATACATATTATATGTTATTGTTTTACTTATGCTTTAAATTGATTTGTTGGGTAGCCATGTGGATGCTATGAAATCCATGGCTGAAAGCAGGGCACTGGTAACAATTAGGTTGTTTTAGAAGGGGATTGGGTGTAAATGTACTGTTTTAGAAGGGTTTGAGTGTAATTAGGCTGTTTTAGAAGGGTTTGAGTGTCAATAGGCCTTTATGAATTCCTCAAACCCTTCATTTCATGCTTTATTGTTTTAGCGGTGCTTTAAATTGATTTGTTGGGTAGCCATGTGGATGCTATGAAATCCATGGCTGAAAGCAGGGCACTGGTAACAATTAGGTTGTTTTAGAAGGGGATTGGGTGTAAATGTACTATTTTAGAAGGGTTTGAGTGTAATTAGGCTGTTTTAGAAGGGTTTGAGTGTCAATAGGCCTTTATGAATTCCTCAAACCCTTCATATCATGCTTTATTGTTTTAGCGGTGCTTTAAATTGATTTGTTGGGTAGCCATGTGGATGCTATGAAATCCATGGCTGAAAGCAGGGCACTGAGTGCAAATATGTTGTTTTAGAAGGGGTTTGAGTGTAAATGTACTGTTTTAGAAGGGTTTGAGTGTAAATAGGTTGTTTTAGAAGGGTTTGAGTGTAAAAAACCCTTTATGAAAGGGTTTTTCAGTTTAAATAGGTTGCTTTAGAAGGGTTTGAGTGCAAATAGGTTGTTTTCGAAGGTTCTGAGTGTAAATAAGTTGTTTTAGAAGGGGTTTGAGGGTAAATAGACTATTTTATAACGATTTGAGTCTTAATAGGTTGTTATGAGAATGAATTGAGTTCAAATAGGTTTGTCTTAGTAGGGTTTGAGTTTATATATAGGTGTTTTTATTGTTTTCTTATAAGTTGATCGTGTTATAGCTTAATATGTGTTCTTCGCTAATTTTAATTCATTATATTTGTAGAATCGATACTACGGTACCGAGGTACCGATGACCGATTTATTTGCCGCGACCCACACCACTCCCGCTCCTCCGGTGCCGATTCGCCGATTGTCTTTGTCGATGAGACGGCGAGAGAGCATTTGTAAGTATTACTTAAAATATTTTAATTCTATTTTGTTTATTAGTTAATGGTAAATGTTAATATTAATGTTTTTATGTTTTTGTGACACGAATGCCTATAAGGCGAATATGTCCACGCAGTCGCCGAGGGCTTGTCCACACGACCCCCGAGGCGGACGCCATTTGTCGGAGACATTTGGCATTCGGTCATGGAGTCAAGGAAGAAGAGGGAGATCGCCTCTACGGCTTTGGTGACCACGGCGCGCCGTTTAGACCAGCGGATCGACTTCTTCCTCGGCGACCACGTCCTCTAGTCCTCGGAACCGGGCCTACCGAGTGCCCCCTCGAGAAGACGACTTGAGCACGGCAGAAGGCGAGCAGATGCAAGAAGAAGCCGAGGAGGCGCAGCAGACGCGACGGATGCAAGAGCCGACGAGGCGCGGAGACCCGAGAGCTGATGCGGCAGCAGGCCGAGCAGCTAGAGCAGCTGCGACGACTGGTTATGGGGCAGCAGCAGCCTACTAGGCGTAATTTATTTGACCCCCCTCCACAGTAGACCCTCCACAGTAGACACATTTATTTTAGTACTGTAATATATTTTAATTTGTATATATATTAATTTTAATTTAGTTTATGTTTTAGTTGTTAATTAGTTTTGTTGCAGTGTTGTGTGTGTGATTTGTGTATATATAATTGTTATATCAGGTGCAAAAAAACAAATTTCAAAATTTTAAATTTTATTATTTTTATTTTAATTAGAAATTACTGTCGGAAGTTCCGACAGTAATTAAAATACTATTTTACTAGTAAATTACTGTCGGGAGGTCCGACAGTAATTACTGTCGGAATATCCAACAGTAATAACCGACAGTAATTACTGTCGGAACTTCCGACAGTATTTAAACCACTATTCTATTAGTAGATTACTGTCGGATCTTCCGACAGTATTTAAACCACTATTCTATTAGTAGATTACTGTCGGATCTTCCGACAGTAATTACTGTCGGAATATCCAACAGTAATATCCGACAGTAATTACTGTCGGATAATAGTCCGACAGTAATTATTGTCGGATATTCCGACAGTAATTACTGTCGGATATTCGTCCGACAGTGATTACTGTCGGATATTTCGACAGTAATTACTGTCGGAGAGAAATTACCGTCGAAGGTTTACTGTCGGAAACTGTCGGAGCGCTTCCGACAGTAAATTCATCATTACGGTCGGAATTTCTTAATTACTGTCGGAATGCTTCGACAGTAAAGACGTGTTTTCTAGTAGTGTCAAAAAAATTAATAAACCCAATTCATATCTGACTCAAACCACCAATACACCAAAAACTCACCAAACTGAGAAGAGAGCAGCACACCCAAGACGGGTATGGGCCGACGAACAGGTCTGTAAAGTTCCGGCGAGAAAATTTCGGCGTACGCGCCGGCGCGTGGGACGCGTGGAGGACTGTTCCGGCACTAGCGGCAACGGGAAACTCACAGACTTGGTCGCCTACTCCAAACGACTGCAATGGTATAATTGTTGCTCCAAACCATACCCAAAAACTTGATTTGCAACTTCTCGAATCATTGGGGTTCAACCAAGGTTGGGATCGACTATCATTTCTGGAGGAGACGTTTCGCTTCTTCACATTTATAGATGTATAGAAAAAGGTGTATATATAGATATAGACAGAACTGAACAGACCTTCTTCTCCGATAAGTCCTTGGAAGAATTCTTGAACACTTTCTTTACAAAGGAAAACCAACCGTTTCCTTTCTTACACATCTCCGGCAACATAATAGCCCTTCATTTGCCACAAAATTACAAATAAATCATGTAAAAGCCCAAATGAGTACTTAAATTTTTTTAAAAAAGGGTTCAAAACTCGAAAACAGAGTATAATCGAACTGATAATGAGGAATTTGAAGAATTCTTGAACACTTTTTTACCCATTTTCGGCTTACACAATTGCCGTTCGAATTGTACCAAATTCACAAACAACCCATGTAAATGCCCAAACGGGCACTTTAAATGTGAATTTAGAAAGAAAAAAAATGGGTTTAAAACTCGAAAACATAGTGATCGGACTGAAACTGAGCATATAGGACTATAGGAGTGAAAATCCGAACCTGAGGGATGAGTTATAATTAGTGTTCCATTTTGATCTGCTTGATGTTGTTTAAATCAAACGTTGGAGAACATCAAACATTATTCATGAAAAATAAAATAAAAAAAGGGAGTGAAGAGAGGGAGAGAGAGAGAGAGAAAAAGAAAGAGTCAGAGGAATTGTGGGGAGTAGGAAGGAAGGGTAGTTTAGGAATTTTTTTAAAAAACAAACGAAAAAATTGACGGTAACGGCTCAAAGGGGCAATCTCACAAAGAAATGTAAATCGAGTGACCAGATTGTATTTTTTTAGCAGAGGGACCAAACGCATAGATTTGGTAAAATCGAGGGACCAAATAATTATATAATTCTACATTTTATAACGTAAATGGAGATATAAATTTCTGTGATCTGTTTTCTTCAGTCACATAATATAACGAACCCGTAGCATATAAACTCGAACATGCAATCATAAGAAACCGAAAGGGCAAGTTGGATGCGTAAAACCTTCCCAACTCATAACTTAGCCTCTAAACCCAAAATCTCAGTTTTTCTCTCGTTTTTCTATATAAACAAGGGTGGCGATTCTGTTTTCAATATAAATGTGTTGTGCACATTTATTACATTTTATTTCGGGAGTCCAGAGATAAAGGCCCAGTAACAATCTGCAGATCGGGGTGCTCACAAAATCCCAGTCAACATTAGCCAAGGGCATTTTAGTCTTATCAAGAAAAATTTAACGCATCAATTGATGGCCGTCAGTTGAGGGACTAACTGATTATCAAAAAGTTTAGTTTAAATACCAAATTAGGAAATGTCAAAGTTCAGGAACCTAGGTAAAAAATGTTAGAGAATTCTGGGACCAAATTATGTATTAATCCTTAACTTTAATTGTAAGCTTGTTTCGACAACTTCCCTAACGGCATCAAAACTCGTAACATTGTGATTATTAAGACAAACTTACTATAAATAGATTATTAAAATGCATAATTGAGGCATATGTTATCCAAATTTATTACCAACTACTGAGTATAAGATAATAACATTATTATTATATTTATTATGAAATAACATTGGTATCTTGAGAAAATAATAGAATGTGTAAGCTTACATTAGTTGTCTTATTATGTACTCTCTGCGTCTCAGATCAATGTTTCTAGTTGATAAAACAAAGAAATTAATAAACATAATTAATGATGTGCTGTAAAATATGTTCTGTCCAATGCCCATGAATATTAATTGAGTTTAACTATTCTAAATAATTGAGTTTTTTTGGATGTGTTATATTAAATGAAACTTTAAGGGTATATTAGGAAGAATGATAAATAATAGGTAGATCAAACGCCTTTAGGAACATTAGTTGGGACATGCTAAAATAAAAAGTAGGAACATTTATTCGGGACGGAAGAAATATAGGTTATGTTTCCTTTTTTTGGGTGTCTTGAAGTTTATGCCACATTTAGAGTTAATGAGCGTTAACTCACTAATTTCTCATAATGTTCCCAACCAAATTAAGTAATGGCATTATAAATCCATCACTAATTAAAGATAAGTTATTAATAGTGTATAAATGGTAGTGATCTAAATATTCTATAATGGATGAGAATGAATTTATTATAAAATTTAAATATTAGACATTGGATGAGGATGCGTTTTATGAAAAAATTACCTTAATTATCTATCGAGTCAGGCGTACATTAGCCTGTTGGTATTTTCGCTCATTTTTATTTTATTTTATTTTAAAGAAACCTTAGGTGTATCAAGACCATGAGACCGTTGTGGGCCTAGCCAATGAGGAGGCTTCATTGCTGCGGGTCCCATGGGCGGCTCACTAAATAATACTCTCTCTCAAAAGAGTTTACTTTTAATTTTTTTTATTCAACTTAATTAAAGTTTGACCAATAAATAACATAAATTTAGTAGTTTTTATAAAGTTATGAAAGTTGTAGTCTATAGTATTCCTAAGATAGTTTTTTACTAATGAAATTTTATTTCTTAAAACATAAGTAAAATATGTAAAATTTTAATTTAGTCACATGTTGACTTTTAAAAAAGAAAAATAAACTATTTACATGAAATGGAGGGAGTATTTATTCTAATCTCAAATACTCCTAATCAAAAAAAATATATCAAATTGTTCCGATCACTAAATAGAGTAATACGTACTACCGAAAGAAGTTATATTTATGTACCCGCTAGGCCGCTAAATATCAAATCGGATCCTCTATTTTAAAATGGTATTTTATTTCCTATTTCAACCGTTGGATGTGCGCCACATGTGCATGTGAATAAACAACATTAATTACCCCGTGATTTTTTAAGCACATGTGGCACACATCCAATGGTTGGAATAGGAGATGGAACACCATTTTAGAATAGAGGATCCGATTTGGCTAAATACCGTCCCTATTTTTTACTAAATGTCGCCCCCTCCTTCCATAAAAAGACTAAAATGTCCTAAAACTTATAAAATCAAATTTTACACTCTTCTTGCTCACATTACTTAAAAATTAATTAACGCCCCTGACATTATAAAAGAAAATTATTCTACTACTACATACCCATTTGGAACTTTGTTGATTATACAAAAGATTATACTAAAATGCCTTTTTTTTAAGTACTAAAAATACTTTTTTTCTTTTTTAAAAATAGAGAGTACAGATTAGGCAACACTTTGTAACAGTGTCGTCTACATTGGGCGACGCTATTACATTGTTGCCCAACCTGAGCAACACTCTATTTTTTTACTCCCTCCATCATCAAATTATTGTCCTGTTTGATCCGGTACACAGATTAAGAAAAAATAATTGACTTAATTATTAATATTGATATAATATGTAGTTTCCTTTAATGTCCATATACATGTGGCCTATAATTAAAGTATGAAGAAAAAGTAAGGGTAAAATAGTAAAAGTGTTGTTCTAAAAAGAAAATTTTCGAACAAGACAATTATTTTGGGACGGACAAAAAAGGAAATGAAGACAATAATTTAGGGACAGAGAGTATTTTTTTTTAAATTTAGTACTATAAATAGGGGTTTTACTCCCTTCGTCCCTAAATTATTGTCTAGTTTTTTTTTTTTTGTCTGTCCTTAAATTATTATCTTGTTTAAAACTTTTATTTTTACGACATCAATTTTATCATTTTATCCTTACTTTTTCTTCTTACTTTAATTATGAGTTACATATACATGAGTATTAAAGGAAACTACACACTATATAAATATTAATAATCAAGTTTATTATTATTTTTTAATCTGTGTGTCAGATCAAACAAAACAATAATTAAGGGATGGAGGGAGTAGTAAAAACGGGGGCGGTATTTATAACAACTCTATATTTATCTCTGAAATAAGTTGCATCGATATAGAACTATGAGCAGATATATAGTCGTCCCTCTCATGGTGTATATAAGAGTACATTTGTACGAAATTTCCATACGAAATTCCCCCTTTGCCTAAGATTCTCTCCCTCCCCATCTCTCTCATATGGATAACAACACTAACCGGCCACCTATCTCTCCTACAGAGAATGCAAAGCCATTAGACTACTACCCAAGATCATCAAACGCTTCAATTGTCTCATCGTCCCTTGTTTCGGAGTCAGATCATGACATCGCTCCGATCATCGGGATTCGAGATTTCGTCAGGGAATTCCGAATCGAGTCCAAGAAGCTATGGCACCTCGCCGCTCCGGCTATTTTCACTTCCATATGCCAGTACTCCCTTGGCGCCATCACTCAAACCTTTGCCGGTCATGTTAGCACTATCGACCTCGCCGCCTTCTCTATCGAAAATTCTGTCATCGCCGGTTTCTCTTTCGGAGTCATGGTATAGTATCACCACGTACTTATTTCACTTCCATGTTCGGTTCTTTCTTTAAAGGAAAAAATACAGTAAATAAAAGGCAATAAAGTGTTGTGTGTTATGCCTAGTGCCCTAAACCCCACCCCACCCCACCCCACCCCACAATTTGAATAAAGTTATGCCTAGTGCCCTAAGCCCCTCCCCCACCCCATAATTTGAATAGAGTAATATATTTTATTTATAAATTTAATTTACTGTGAGCAGTAAAGTGTTATACGGTACATTTGTAAATAATTGTTGTACTGTACAACACTAAATTGTTTGATGTAAACTAAATTTGTTGTTCCATCATTTTTTTTTGTTTTTGAATAAGCTGCTTTTAGTTGCTAACGAGTACTAGCTCAATTAGTACCGCTCACTTCTCCTAATGGAGAGTTTGAGTGTTCAAGTCTCACCTGAGACACCCTGGTACGTAACTACTCTCAACAGAGAGGTCGGGTGGTCAAGCCTCACCAGAGGCAATTGAGACGTCGGGTGTTCAAGTCTCACCTGAAACACCCTGGTACGTAACTACTCTCAACAGAGAGGTCGGGTGTTCAAGCCTCACCAGAGGCATCGTTGTTGTTCAAGCCAAACCAATGACACAATTTCCTACTGCTTAAAGCCTCACCATTTGTTCTAGCCACACCAAAGGTACTATATAGTCTTAATTGTAGCCCTTCAAGACATTAAATAATAATAATAATACTAATAAGTGTTGGGGTAAGGTCTATGTCTCCACCAAATAATAATAATAATAATAATAATAATAATAATAATAATAATAATAATAATAATAATTAAAAAAAAGCTGCTTTTAGTTCTACTAAATTATAAACTTTTGAAAACAATAGAGTATTTTGATGGTTTTCAATGACTTTTCCCTCCTTTGCTTGAGAAAAACATAATAATTTTGCTTCCCTTTGTGGTTATTATGGAATAAATAATTGATTCATACTGCTTTTATATATAACTAAATACTTTTAATTCGCTTTTGCTTTGTATAACATTTCTTTTGATTCAATATTCATACAAGTTTTGCCCTTAATTATGAAAAAATTCATCCTTAAGTCTCTGCTTTTGTCATTATAATAATATGTAAATAGCACTTTGTCCCAAAATGAGTGACTGTTTAAAATTTTTTTGTCTGAAATTGGGTGTTTATTTTGGTATAATATTACTAAATTCACATTTGTTAACTGAACATGTCTTTGTGTTTACTTGCAATAATATGACATAGACACTAAAAGGGTATGTTTGCCAATAAAATAACCGCTCATTTTAATTTTTTTCCTTATTTGTTAAATTTTGATACTTTTACTAACGCATCATTAAAAAAAGATAAAATATATTTTGAGAAAGTGACCTTATCAGATGGAACTGGTCATTATTTGGGATAGAAATATATTTTCAGAACAGAAAGTGACTTTTCAGATGGAACTCATTATCTGGGACAAAGGAGTGCAATTTATTTCCTATTATCGTCGAGAGTAATAGAGCAGATTGGATTTTCTATTCTAAAATGGTATTTTTATCTCTTATTCTAATTGTTGGATGTGCGCCACATGTGCATGTAAATAAACAATATTAATTATCCCGTGATTTTTTATGCACATGTAGCGTACATCCAACGGTTGGAATAGGAGATGGAATACCATTTTAGAATAGAGGATTCGATTTGGTAATAGAGCCGCATAATTGATTTATAGATTAGGTTTACAGCAAGCATTGAAATATTGTACTGCAACCAACTGATGCATTAATTGTATCGTATAATACTTTAATGCTTGTAGTAAATCAAATCAGTAACTCAATTATGTTACTCAATCATTATTCTATCGTAAAATTCTAAGTTTGTCCCATGCCATAAGAGCATTGATAGTCATATCTTTTTGGGATTAATTCAAACTAAAGCACAAATTAACTTAGGATATTTTTTGTTCTGTAAGAATGAAAATGATAAGCTTTACAAGAAATGACGTTTTCTGATAAAGTGATTAATTTGAACAGGCTGGAATGGGAAGCGCATTGGAGACACTATGTGGGCAAGCATACGGCGCAGGACAAATCGATATGTTAGGTATATACATGCAGCGATCATGGGTCATTTTACTCTCCACAGCAATTCTACTTATGTTTCTCTACATCTTCGCGACGCCGGTTCTACTTTTGATCGGCCAAACGAGAGAGATATCCGACGCTGCCGGGAAGGTAGCTATATGGATGATTCCGCAGCTCTTTGCTTACGCGATGAACTTTCCGATCGCCAAGTTCTTGCAGTCGCAGAGCAGGATGATGGTGATGAGTTACGTATCGGTGGCTACGTTGGTTTTGCACATAGTGTTTAGTTGGTGGTTTATGTTGAAGTTAGGGTGGGGGTTGGCCGGAGGAGCGGCGGTGTTGAATTTTTCGTGGTGGTTGATAGTGGTGGCGCAGCTGGTTTATATATTCAGCGGGACTTGTGGTCGAGCTTGGTCTGGATTTTCTTGGAGAGCTTTTCAGAATCTATGGGGATTTGTTAAGCTTTCTCTTGTATCGGCTGTGATGCTTTGGTAAGTAGTTATTTGCAATTAATTATCTATTTGTTCCTATTTGGAGTGATATGCATCAAATTATAGGGCAATGGTATACTTGCCGTCGAGGTGTATCGCAATCATCAACTGCACCAACAAGTGCGTAGATGTAAGAAGGTTGTTCTACTTTAACCATAAGTCTCAGGTTCGAATCTATGAGAACGCTGCTGTGTTAAAAATTTGTTGGGAGAGCTTCTACCTTCACTTGTGGTCCTATCCGACTCGGGAGATTAGTTTTGAACTTTCACGCCTGGGAATCCTTTGAAAAACAAAAAAGTATAATTAAAAATTTTTAAAAATCAACTACATGCTTGTGGTGTTGTCTTTTCAAAAAGAAGGTACAATATATACCAGAAGCATGTGGTTGATATTTGCGGTACACCTGGACGGTTGATCTATCATTTTCGCAAATTTATATACTTCATTTGTAAAAAAAATAAAATATTGTCAAATTTTCATTGCCCCTTAATACATTTTTTCGTAATTTTTAATTTAAAAATAATGATATCTTTCCTTTTTAATTCACATGATCGTCTTAATATATAACAACTGAATATTGTCGATTAAATTGTAGATTCTGATATTTACATAATAATGTTGTTTGTATACATAATGAGATATTTCATTTATTTAAACCTAACTTTTCTAATTTATTTACTAAATAGTTGTTATTTTATACATTAAAATAAATAATATTCTTTGTAAATTTTTCACATCATATAATATACTACTATTATATCAAAATGACAAAGTGGAACAAAGGTGAAATTAGTAAAATTTGACAAAACTAGTAAAATTTTATTGGTTCAAATTAATTAATGATTTACCTTTAAATTTGATAAAGTGAACCAGAAGAAGTATTTTTGAAATAACTACAATAGTTATCTAATATTAATATGTGCCAATATTTATTGGTTCAAATTAATTATTTACTTCTTTTCATATTCTTTCAATCTTCTTAATTTAGGATATGGTAATTATCTCATATCATTAGAAATAATGATTTACCTTTAAATTCAATATTTTACTATATTTATTTGCCTTCAAACATAATGAGATTTCAATTTATTTATACCTCATCTGTTCTAGAAATATAGTCCATTATTTCATTTTAGAATGTTTTACATAAAGAGTCAACTTTTAAAAATTATGCATACATGCTACATAATTTTATAATTTTATCCTTCATAGGTATAAATTTATTAACTATGCTTAAGCAGTTTTGTAATTATGACTAATTTTAATAATAATTATATATCTCTTGATAATTAGACGACAAGGACTCTTTCGGTGTAACGGAGGGAGTAATAATTACACTTACATCATAAGCAACTCCATATAATTTATTTTTTTTGTTAATTAGTTCTATTGATATATCCCCTTTTTAGATTTCCTAATCCTTTCATATTGAAATAAATACCATATTCAAAATTATAATATATACCAACTCTCATTGGTTTCAATTACTCAATAAATAGGCTTCCTTTTCGTTAATGGTCATGGTGCACCACGTAAACTTGTCACATGGTGCTCCGGGACCATTAAATATTTATTAGGGTTATTGTATTATTTCCATTACCAATGTTGTTTTTACTGTCAAATTATGTGATTCCTTAAATATTTGCCGTTGCCAATATTTTGCTCTCTACATTTTTATTTGAGTATGCTATGTACACCTAAAGTGTGCACCAAATGTGCACTAAAATTACACTTGACATCTTTTGGTTGGTCAGAGACTTTTAAGTGGTAGGACCCATAAATCATTTAACCAATCAGAAGATGCTAAGTGTAATTTTGGTACACATTTGGTGCACATAGCATTACTCTTTTTATTTTGCAAGTATGACAAAAAATGATACTAATAAACTCCTTGATTACAAAATTCATATTCATTGACTTGGAACACATTCTATGCAGCTTGGAGATATGGTATTTTTCTGCACTCGTTATGCTTGCTGGATATTTGAAGAATGCAGAAGTTGCTGTGGCATCACTTTCCATATGGTTAGTTCTATTTTTTTTCTTTCCTTTTTTTGGTTCGAAGGTTATGACCATAAGATTGGAACCATCCTCTACTCATCCTGAGGGACGACCCTCAGTACTATTAGGTCATAGGCCAATTGGTCATATGTACGGTTACTTCTCTATTTTAGACCAAAACATGATAAAATTAGATACTTCCTCCGTCCCGGATAAATATTCTTATTTTTTATTTTGGAATATCTCAACTAGTGTTCCTAAAAACTTTTGATCTACCTATTTTCTATCATTCCTCATAATATACCCTTAAAGTTTCATTTAATATAATAGTTGAACTCAATTAATGTCCATGTGTATTATCGTCAGAACACATTTTACAGCACATCATTAATTATGTTTTTTAATTTCTGTATTTTATCCTCTAGGAATATTTATTCGGAACGGAGGGAGTATTTCTATAGTTACATTATTATTTAGACCGTCGTTTTAGGGTCCATAGTTTCCTCATTTTGCACATTGGGGACCATATTTCAAAATTGGTGAAACAAGATCCTTTTAGTTCTATTTTTCTACAAATATCTACTACCTTCTACAAATTTTTCGATCTTAAGTGGTTGGTCTAATCTTATCTAATCGCATCCGTACATCTGACAACTCCTGCCATATGATATCTGCTAAAAGTGGAAGCGGTGCGAAATGATCAAAATAACAAAAAAATCACACGTGATCACCATATTATAGGAAAAAAATGAAATTATGGATACTAATTTTATAGGAAAAATGAAATTATGGACTCTTTTTCTCTAATTAATGAGTCCCTAAAGTAAAAATTGATGATAACTATGAACCATAAAATGCAAGTAACCATGTGTTCCAAAAAGGGGAAACTCTCCCCCCGAGAGCCCCCACACCCCAGCCCCATGAGAATGTGAGAGAAAAAATTACGGTGACTCAGCGAATAAGTAGTTAGGAGGACCCGAGCCTAGTACCTACAAGGAGCCATCCTCACAAGAAGATAAAAACTCCCACACTACGGTTGCTAGGACTCGATCATTGGTCCTGTTCCAAATCTACTAGTTCCTAACCAACTTAGCTACGCCCGTGAGGGCACAAGTAACCATATGTACTTATTCTAACATGCAACTAATCAAGCACAAGTCATTTATTTATAGAGATAAGTAAATAAAAAGGGAAAATATTTATACAATTGAAAAACAATGTATGACTAAATTATATATCATGCGAATCATGAAGTTGGGTAAGATGTAAAAAGACTTTATCTTCTTCCTTAATTATCACATCAACCTTTTCAAGTTGATCAAAGAGTCCATTGAACACGTTCATGTGCTCTATATTCTATAAGATTCCTATGCCCCTTCATCTTCATACAAATCTCTCTCCAGATTCAATTATGTGGGCATGTTTTAATGGAGATACAGCTTCTCTAATTAACTATTCCCATAATTTTGGTGCAAAATCTTTGTTCATAACATTATTAAAAATGTTATCATCTGTACAAAGTTGAACTGAATAAAGCCAAAAACGACAATAAGAAAAAATTAAATAAAGCCAAAGATGACAAGAAAGAGAACACACGCACATGAGCCACCAATTTCACCATTTGAGGAAAATAGTGTACCAAGACAAGTCGTGTTTATACCCAACACAACATCATTTACCCACTCGGATAAGCTCTTTACACACTAATTCTCAATGTCCTAGTGAAATTATTTACTCTCACCCCTCTATTGCTCTCTACCTGTAATTGGATTGTTTTCTCCACAATTTGCCCTCTTTTCCTTGTCCTAAATAAAATGAACCTCTCATCCTTTTGATACCCAAAGAAACTAGATTCATTGGCAGATTCATTGCGTAATCTGTACGTATCACCACATACATTACACATGCGATACATATAGTACCAAGTACATTATACCCTTGATACATGCATCACTAAGTACATTGCAAGAGCAACCATCATCTTTATCTGGCCCTTACAACTACCCACTTTATCTGGTCTTATATGAAGACAAATCAGCAATACTACTTTACTATTCCCTCCATTTCAGGCAAAAAGGTCATTTTTTATTTTTAAAAGTTAACGTGTGACTAAATTAAATCAAAATTTTACATATTTTATTTATGTTTTAGGAAATAATATTTCATTAATCATTAACTACATTAAGAATATTATTGATTACAATTTTTATAACTTTGTAAAAACAGATATATCTATGTAAAATATTGATTAAACTTTAATTAAGTTAACCAAAAAAATCAAAAATAAACTTTTTGTCTGAAACGGAGGGAGTAATTAATTTTTCTTACAAATCGTGACTAAAGTGGTGAATCGTATCTTTTTCATCTAATCATTATACAAAAAGAGTAGCCAATGATGAAAGAGTAGATCTCTTGTCAAACAGTCTTACGGATCCTAATTTGTAAGACAGAGCCTAACTCTCTCACAGCACAGCCTACTAACAAACGGTGAGTCGGGTCAGAGAGATCGTCTTACAAAAAGTACCCGTAAGACGATATTTTTTAAGTATTTGCCTATTGTTAATGTAGTTTTTAGTGAATGAGATTTTATTTTCGAAAATATAATTAAAGTATGACAAAATTTGATTTGATTTTTAAAAATGAACATGCACTAGAGTTGATAATTAACGGGATGATTTGAACATGGTGAGTAGGGTCAGAGAGATCCGTCTTACAAAAAGTACCCGTAAGACAATATTTTTTAAGTATTTGCCTATTGTTAATATAGTTTTTAGTGAATGAGATTTTATTTTCGAAAATATAATTAAAGTATGACAAAATTTGATTTGATTTTTAAAAATGAACATGCACTAGAGTTGATAAGTAACGGGATGATTTGAACCTTTGTCGAGGTGCATGCAAGCAGGATGATTTGAACCATTGTCCTTGCCAAATCTATAGCTTTAATACCATGATAAGTAACCAACTGCTTTAAAAGTTTAAGCTGTTAGAAAGTGATACTACATTGTATATCATCATTTATACTTTAACAAGAGTCGTGGTGGGAGGAATTTGGTTTTCTTGAATTTGATGGCGAGTTGACTCATCTAACCAGTGAACTAACTTAGATTTTAGAGCAATTATTTATTATTTATTTTTAGTTTTATATTTTATTTTTAAATCTCAATTGGCATGACATCTCTGCATTCCACTTAACGAAATTATAGATAAAGTTAGATTTTATGTTTAAAATAGAAAGAAAATCTTGAGCAGGATGGTAAAAATGGAAAGAAAAAAACAGTTAAATTAAAGGAGAGCAGTTAAAGTCGTATCCGAACCTAAGTACCATAGTTAAAAATGACGTTAGCCCTTATTCCGATTGGTTCTATTAGTTTTAACACTATAGAATTGTTTGTTAGACAGAAAAAGATAAAACATTTTTATTAATAATACGAGGATTAATAACACCACCCTTCCCCTAATATTAATAACGAGGGAATTAAGCCCTTTATCCGGGTAATGGAAATTAATAATCTCGAGTGCAAAGATTACTAACCATCATTCTTTGATGTTATTAGTTCTATCTGGTTATTTATTTCAGCTACCAAACGACCCCTACGCGTTTTAATATTTCTCAACTTGCACTTCAAATTGTTGCTCCGGGTATTGTTTTCTTAGCTTGTTGACTGAATATTTTGCAGCACCAACATAGTGGGCTGGGTCGTCATGATAGCTCTTGGATTCAATGTAGCTATAAGGTTAGTACTTGTACAATGTCTACAACAATTTTGAACATTAGAAATGTTTTAATATTTTAATTATCATACTATTTCGAAAATATCAATTTAATAATTTTATTTTTAGATTTAAAAATGTGACCATTATACTTATAATTATGTTTGAAAATTAAACGTAAATAGTCATTTTTTGACTCTCTAAACATGTCAAGGTAAATTTTGTGGGATCCAATGAAAATCCACATTAATATGTTCAGAAGCCATTGTTAAATTTTTAGCGAAAATTATGAGTCACACAAAGTCCACACTAGCGTTGTTTAGAGAGTCAACATTAATTTTTTAACGAAACTTAATAATTTAGGCTTAATTTTAAGCATAATTGTACGTACAATGGTCAAATTTGCAAATTTAAAATGATATGATCAAATTAATATTTTCAAAATAGTACGGTAGTTAAAAAAATAGCTTTTCTTTTACATTATCTCAAAAGAGCCATACTATGTACATTTTATATTGTACATAGCATTACTCGTATAAAAATTAACAAAATTTTTGAAACTTGGCCAACAAGTTACTAATATATATATATATATATATATATTTGTGTGTGTGTGCAATAATAATTGCAGTGTAAGGGTGTCAAATGAATTGGGAGCCGCACACCCAAGAAGAGCAAAGTTTTCGGTGGTGGTTGTACTGGTGAGCACATTTTTGGTTGGTCTCAACATGGGTTCGATTCTCCTAATGTTTCAGAAACAGTACCCGGCACTGTTTTCAAGAAGTCAACAAGTCCAGACAACCGTTTACAATCTCACTGGATTGCTTGTTACTTGCGTTGTTATTAACAACATTCAGCCTGCAATCTCAGGTATGGGTTATATATATATATATATATATATATATATATATATATATATATATATGGGAAAGTATTTAATGATTATTTTTTAATTTAACTATCAATAGTTACTCTCATTATCAACCATTGGATCAAAAATTAAAAGTTGGGATTTAATGCATTAAATGACTCACCTACTTGCATTAATTGCATTTTCCAACTAACCATTAAATCTCAACCTTTAATTTTTGATCCAATGGTTGATAATGAGAGTAACCATTGATCGTTAAATAAAAAAGTAACCATTAAATACTTTCCCATATATATATATATATATATATATATATATTATTCTCACTATAAAATTAATTTGGAGAAATATGGAACTTTAAGAGTTGAGTATCGGTGGATTACTTGGAACGATCTAGAGTTGGGTATTGGTAGAATTGATTAATTTCATAGCTAAGATTTGGTGGCACCATTAAATTTTCTGATTGAATATATAGTGGGGATCATTTGACTTTGTTTTTGGCTTAAAACTACGTAGTTTTGAAGTTTGCTGATCTCGACCATTGAAAGAATAAACTTAGTGGTGTTGGCTAAATCTCAACCATAAAATGCAGGAAATTCAGGAACCTCGATTCCAAAGGTTCTGGATCCTGGAGGGAAATTGGTGGAGTTAATGGCCAAGATTTGACTACACCATAAAGTTTGTTGATCCAATAGTCGAAATGAGCCGACGACTTTGTTTTTAGCTTAGAAATATCGAGTTTTGAATTTGGTTGGTCCTAACTCCTAACCATTGATCAACAGATTTCAATGTATTAGTTTAATCTTATCCATTAAATTAAAACAAATTTAGAAACTTCAACTCTGGAGGTTCTAAATCCGTTTTGTGTGTTAGAGACTGATGATACGACGAACGAACAAACGTGTTGTTGCAGGGGTGGCTATAGGAGCTGGATGGCAAGCTCTTGTTGCTTATGTGAATATCGGGTGCTACTATGTATTTGGCATTCCCTTGGGACTGCTCTTGGGTTTAAAATTCCACAAGGGTGTTACTGTAAGTATAGTTTATCTATCTTCTTTGTTAATTAACTGGCTCAATTGCATGCTAATCAACTATGAACGAACTCTCTCTCTCCCCCTGGCGCGTACACAATGGCTGACACGATACAATTGCACGAACCAACACGACACAATTATAAATATTAATTACAGAGAGAAATGATACGATAAGACACGACACGACACGAAATACGACACTAAAACACGAAATTATAAATTTAGTTAAAATAACATTTATTGTTAGATTTATGATCATATAAGATAAATAACATGAAAACACGATAATGCGACACTAACACAACACGACGGCACGAATTGCCACTCTCTCTCTCTCTCTCTCTCTCTCTATATATATATATATATATATATATATATATATTAGTTTCCAAAAAGAAGTTTCACCTTTTATTTTTGTTTATTTAAAAAAACAGTCTCATTTTTAAGTTTTTAACCTTTAGACTTCTATTGTTTTTTAAATTTGTTTATTTCTTGTAAAAAACATGAAGTTTTTATACATATCACTCCAAAAAGCTTGCCAAGTTACTGCAAATTGTAGGAAATATATAGAAATAAAAATACAATATTAAAAAATGTAACTCGTCAAATGAGATATTTTTTATTTTTTAATCTGATAATACAGCCATAATCCTTGCTGGAGAAGCTAGTAATTTAAACAAAAATAAATAAAAAATTTAGAGACGCTAATGAGAGTGGAGCATTTTTGAAATATATACTCCCTCCGTTCCAGGTAAATAGTCCACTTTCCTTTTTTAAAAGTCAACATGTGACTAAATCAACTCAAAATTTTACACACTTTACTTATGTTTTAAGAAATAAAATTTTATTAATTAAAAACTATTTTAAGAATACTGCGGATTATAACTTTCAAAACTTTGTAAAAATCATTAAATTTATGTTAATTATTGGTTAAACTTCAACTAAGTTGACCGTAAAAAGTCAAAATTGGACTCTTTGCCTGAAACGGAGGGAGTATAAACCAAATAATTGTAGAAACATTAATATTAACTATGTTTCTAATGTGTTCTTTGGCGTTGAAAATTTCAGGGAATATGGATTGGCATGTTGACGGGTACAGTAGTGCAGACCCTGATTTTATTCTTGATAGTTTATAGAACAAACTGGAATAAGGAGGTAAACTATCTACTACTCCTTTCTTTTTTAAATGAATGTCAAATTTGTGAACTAAATTATAGAAATTGTAAATATAATTTTTAAAAATAAATTCTTTTAAGTAGAATATTTCAAAATAGAATAGAAGAATATTTTTTATTGAAATTAAGAAAGTAGATTTTACTGGCAAAAACTTAATTAAAAAAAAGATCGTTTTACGGGTTTTTCTACAAGACGGATCTCTCTGACCCCAACCTGCCGTGTGTTGGTGGGCTGAGTGTGAGAGAGTGTGGTTCCGTCTTGCGAATCCTAATTTGTAAAACGAACGGTCTTACATGAAATCTACTTAATTTTATTTATATATACCTCAGATCTCTGTATGTAACATCCAAGTCCAAATACAAAGTTTGATAGGTGAAAAAATAATTAACCAAAAAACGAATGGCTTTGTGTATAATCAATGGAATAGGATCCTCTATTCAAAAAATGTGTTTCATATTAAATCGTCGGATCTTCGCTACATGCATAAAAAATTACGGGGTAATTAATGTTATTTATTTCCATACACACGTGACAAAGATCCGACGATTGTAATAGGAGATGAAACATCTTTTTGGAATAGAGGATCCTCTCCCATAATCAATGCATTCATGTTAGGAAGTGCTTAATACTATTCTTAAGGGGTGACCCAATGATAGAGCAGGGGCATCACAAAGTGAGTTTCAGTTTCGATCAATTTCTATATATGCCCCTTAATTAGGACACACAAAAAAGAAAAAAGAAAAAGGAAGTGCTTAGTACTTTGTTGATTTACTGTATTATACATAACCCTTTAATTATTTTCTGAGAGTTGTTTGAAATGCAGGCTTCCATGGCTGAAAAGAGAATCAAACAATGGGGAGGGGAAAAAGAAAACGGCGTAGAATCAAACAGTTATACACAAGGGATCGAACTGGAGGCACATGGAAATGGTGTACGAGAAAGAATCGAATCAGCGTAAAACTCGTGATTGCATCGGTCCAAATTTTGACGCGACAATTATATGAGAAAATAAGAGTTAATGGCATTGTCTAAAATTCTTTTATTTTCACTAGTTCATTCGAGGTGTGTAGTTCTTATTACATTGTAACTTTTATCTTTAGCTTGCAAAGGCTTGCATCCGTTTGATCGGTTGTTTCATTATTTAATGGTGGGCCCAGCAATTTATCGAGCCAATCAGTAATTAATTGTCGACTGAAATTTTGTGTTCAAAATTTTGCCTAAATATATATATATATATATATATATATATATGAAAGTGTGTAATGTCTCACACATGTTGACAAGTCAAAGGTTGACTTGTATTAAGATTTGTTACTTTCTTTATGTTAGTTAATTTAGTTAATATTGTATTTATTGTAATTAGGTTATTTTATTTGACTAACCTACTAACCAAATATTGGATTTGTTTAGTATATCTTTTGGTTATTTTGTAGGATCTCTCACGTAAGGAAAGAGTCCATGATAAGGAAGGATTGCTTTGGTTGATTAAGGAGGATAGAAGTCTATTTAAAGAAGTTTTCCTCAAGCAAATCAACATTTACAAACAAGGACTCTTTACCTATAAATTCAGGCCAGATGACTCATTCTTTTTTACGGTTTTTAAGCTCTAGAATTCCAGTAGTTTCATAGAATCAAGAGCGTGTTTGTGTGAGATCTAGTTTGGTTATTTTGTTCTTCTCTTAGTATTCTTTCGTGTACCTGAGTTTGTGATTCAGTTTAATAAGAGAAGTTTTATTGTCTACAGCAAGTTGCTGTAGATAAGTGTTATATTTGTGTTTTCTTTGATTTAAGTTCGTTTATTCCGCTGCTTTAAGGACTGGTGTTAGTACTGGTGCTATCACACCAGCACTCACATCAGGTCTGTTTACATTCAATTGTCATTCCTAGCCACTCAATTTCTTTCATTTGGTATCAGAGCCAATCACTCGATTACACTGAGTGAGATCCAAGAAAGAGTAGTCATTATGGAAGGACATTTGAATCAATACCGTCCCCCTATTTTGGATGAAACTAATTACGCTATTTGGAAAGCTAAAATGCGTCTTTTCATCAAAGTAATTGATGAAAGGGCGTGGATTAGTATCATTGTTCCATGGTCTCCTCCTAAGGTTGAAAGTAAGAGTGCTGAGGGGGAAACCTCAGAAAAAATCTTCAAACTCAAACCTGAGGAAGAATGGACTACCGCTGAAGTCACTTTAGCTAACTATAATTCCAAGGCTCTTGGTGCTATATCAAGTCATGTGGATGAACATATGTTTCGACTTGTTATAAATCAAAATGTAGCAAAAACACAGGATATTGCAAAGTCCTTGTGAAGGTGATGATAGTGTTAAGGCCACTAGGTTGAGAATTCTCATGACCAAATTTGAGAACTTGAGGATGAATGAGACTGAGGACATAAAAAGCTATTCTGCTAAATTGAGAGAAATCTCAAATGAATGTCTCTCCCTAGGTGAGCCTATATCAAATGCTAGAATGGTAAGTAAAATGTTAAGAACTGTTACTGAAAAATTCAATATCAAAATTGCTGCTGTTGAAGAGGCACATGATACCACAACCATGGGTTTAGATACTCTTGTGGGTATTCTGACCATGTTTGAGATGAACTTGTCAATTCAACAGCAACATAAAGCTGAAAATATTGCCCTTGCAACTGCTTTCTCTAATATATCCAAAGTGCCAAAAGAGATTGAAGAAATCTCCAAAGAAATTGACACTTCAAATTTGGAAACTGAAGATGTTGCCCTTTTGACCAAAAAATTTACGTCTTTCTTGAAAAATAAACGGGACAACAAATTTCCTTCGAAAATTCAAAACTCGTTTGAAAAAACAAAAGAGGATACTGAGAGTAGTTTCAAGAAACCCACTAGTTTTGCTAAGAAAAGATCTGAAACTGTTCAATGTAGAGCCTGCAAAGGTTTTGGACACTATGCCAATGAGTGTGCCAATACTCTGAAGAAAAAGGGAATGAGCTTGTGTGCGACCCTTAGTGATAGTGAGGACGAAGATGAAATGCTAAACTTAGCAATCATGGAAATCTCACCCACTAGTCACGAACATCAGACTGATGTAGCTTCAGATGTAGTCATACCAACCATCACATCTTCTGACTCTGAGTTCTACTGTTTTATCTCTCCCCTGTCTGAGAAAACAGAGAATGAAGAAGACTGTGATGCAAGTTACCAAGAACTTCTTGATGCTTATACTGATTTATTTGCTGACTGGGAAAAACGAGTAGAAAAAATAGCAGTTTTC
Organism: Platycodon grandiflorus; assembly: GCA_016624345.1. Classification (NCBI taxonomy): domain Eukaryota; kingdom Viridiplantae; phylum Streptophyta; class Magnoliopsida; order Asterales; family Campanulaceae; genus Platycodon; species Platycodon grandiflorus. The sequence continues at coordinate 41,482,835 of CM028362.1, read as the reverse complement.
GAAAAGGTTAATGATAAACTCTCTTCTGAAATCTTTAATTTGAAAGGTGATCTTGAAAAAGTTACCACTGAAAATGGTAATCAAAAGGATGCCATAGCCAAACTCGAGGTTATGCTCACCAAACGTGATATTGAACTCGAGAAGACCAAGACGGAACTCGAAAAGGCCAACGGAACTTTTACAAAATTAAATACTGGAAAGGCCAAACTTGAGGAAGTTCTGAATTTGAGAAATAATTCAAAAACTGATCTTGGCTATGAATCCACTTTTGTGAAAGAAGGAGAGAGTCCCTCAAAAAACAGAGTTTCTAAACATCATAAAACTAATCCTAAGAAAAAAAGGTTTGTATGCCACTATTGTTTTATCCCAGGTCACATCAGACCCTTCTGCTACAAAAGGATTCATGACCTCGGAAGATCTGCTCCTCATATGAGCCCCCGGATGTACTCACATCACCACTCACATCATCAAAAATCTGGGCAGTTTGTGTGGATGGAAAAGAAAAGTGAGGAATGCAAAGTAGTATTCACCTCACTCAAGAGCAGCATAGCTTGCTCATGGTACTTCGACAGCGGGTGCTCAAGGCACATGACAGGTAATATAGAGTTTCTCACCGATTACACCAAAATTAAAGGTGGAAACGTGAACTATGGGGGAGGAGCCCAAGGTAAGATCATTGGTAAGGGTACTCTATGTGTTAATCATATGCCAAAATTGAAAAATGTCTATCATGTGGAAGGCTTAAAAACTAATCTCATTAGTATAAGCCAACTATGTGATGACAATTTGCATGTTAAATTTGACAAACATGAATGCAAAGTGTTTGATAACACTGATCAATGCTTGTTCATTGGAGTAAGGTCTCAAGATAATTGTTACAAATTTGGTGACAACTTATCCTGCCTTAGCTCTAAAATAAATGATCTTGAGGTTTGGCATCAAAAGTTAGGTCATGCAAGTTTTAGGAAAATGGAAGAATTGGTAAGATTCAATGCTGTTAAACACTTACCCAAACTTGATTTTAAACAAGTAAGTGTGTGTGGTCCTTGTCAAAAGGGCAAGCAAACTAAAGCTTCCCACAAAAAGATTGATCAAAGCTCCACATCTGAGATTTTTGAATTAATCCATAATGATCTTATGGGATCCATTGAGGTTGAAAGCTTACGTAAAAAGAAATACTCTTTTGTGTGTGTAGATGATTTCTCTAGGTACACATGGGTCCTATATTTGAAAGAAAAGTCTGAAGCACTGGAAGTATTTAAACTTTGGTATAGGAAAGTAAAAAACTTGCATGGTAAGAGAGTTATTAAAATCCGATCTGATCATGGAACTGAATATGAGAACACTTTGTTCTCTGAATTTTGTGACTCCAAAGGAATAACCCATGATTTTTCAGCCCCTAAAACTCCTCAACAAAATGGGGTGGCTGAAAGAAAGAATCGTACTTTGCAAGAGATGGCTCGTGTCATGCTTAGTTCTAAAAACATCTCTAAACGATTCTGGGCTGAGGCTCTTAATACAGCTTGTCACATAGGAAATAGAGTCTTCTTAAGAGTTAGGTCAACTATGACTCCTTATGAAATTCTTCTTGGTAAAAAACCTACTCTCAAGTACTTTCATATCTTTGGATGCATATGTTATGTTCTGAATGATAGAGATTATCTGTCAAAATTTGACCATAAGAGTGACAAAGCTGTATTCCTAGGGTATTCCACAAATAGCCGTGCTTATAGAGTTTACAACCTTAGAACTAAAACTATAATGGAGTCTATCAATGTCACTTTTGATGATACTGCTGATTTGAATCTAAAAACTCTTGAAGATGATGTCTCAGGTTGCGTGGAAGCAATGGAAGATACCCAAAATACTCCTGAACAGAAGCAGCAAACAGAGCTGCAGAAAGACGATGCAGGTCCTGATGTAATCACATCACTACCTACATCAGGTCAAAATGAGTCTACATCAGACCCAGTAAGTTCAGATAGTGAAGAGGAAAATCTGGACAGGACCAGAAACATACTAAGCAGGATTCAAAAGAATCACCCAGTTACACAGGTGGTTGGCAATGTAAATGACAAGGTAAGCACAAGGGAGAATTGGCTGGATTGAGCTGTGTAAGCTCACAGGTAAGCGAGGTAAGATCTTGTTGTTTTGTGTCTTGAACCTAAGAATGTCATAGAGGCAATGAAAGATGAAAATTGGATTATGGCAATGCAAGAAGAATTAACCCAATTTGAGAAAAATGATGTGTGGGTCTTGGTCCCTAGACCAAAAGGGGGAAATGTTATAGGGACCAAGTGGATTTTCAAAAATAAAACCGATGAAAATGGGAAAATAACTAGAAACAAAGCCAGACTTGTAGCTCAAGGCTATACCCAAGTAGAAGGGATTGATTTTGAAGAAACATTTGCCCCGGTTGCTAGAATAGAATCTATTAGGCTCCTTCTAGCCATTGCATGTTATTTAGATATCACTTTATATCAAATGGATGTAAAGAGTGTCTTCTTAAATGGTGTCCTTAATGAAGAAGCCTATGTTGAGCAACCAAAGGGATTCACTGATCCTCATTGTCCTGACCATGTTTATAAGCTAAAGAAAGCCTTATATGGCTTGAAACAAGCCCCTAGGGCTTGGTATGGGAGGCTCACTGAGCATCTCATACAAATGGGTTTTAAGAGAGGTGAGGTAGATAAAACTTTATTTATTTTGAAAAATAAAGAGGGGATTTTGGTGGCTCAAATCTATGTAGATGACATTGTATTTGGATCTTCATCCAAGAACATGTTAGACTACTTTGTCACTAGTATGACCACTACCTTTGAGATGAGCATGGTGGGTGAATTGAACTATTTCCTAGGGCTCCAAATAAAACAAAGTAAGGAGGGAATATTCATTTCACAAAGTAAGTATGCTAGAAATTTAGTCAAAAAATTCTCTCTTGACAACTCCTCTCATCTCAAGACTCCTATGGGATCTTCCCAAAAGTTGTGTAAGGACGAGGATGGTGAGGATGTTGATCCCACCTTATATAGGAGTATGATTGGGAGCTTGTTGTACCATTCAGCAAGTCGTACTGACATCATGTTTAGTGTGTACCTGTGTGCGAGATATCAAGCTAGCCCAAAAATCTCCCACCTTAAGGCTGTCAAACGAATAATTAGATATATTGGGGGAACTATCAACTTAGGGCTAAGCTACACTCGTGAGACAAATACAAATTTGGTAGGATTCAGTAATTCTGATTAGGCAGGTAATACTGATGATAGAAAGAGCACAACTGGAGGTTGTTTTTATCTTGGGAACAACTTAGTGTCTTGGTATAGTCGAAAACAAAACTGCGTTTCTCTCTCAACTGCTGAGTCGGAATATGTTGCAGTTGGCAGTTGTTGTTCTCAACTTCTTTGGATGAATCAGATGATTAAGGATTATGGGCTTAAAAGCGATGTTTTAACTGTCTTTTGTGATAATCTAAGTGCCATAGAGATATCAAAAAATCCTGTTTAACACTCACGTACTAAACACATTGACATCAGACATCATTTTATTCGTGATCTTGTTGAGCAAAAAATCATTAGCTTGAAATCTATAAGCACTAAAAAACAGTTGGCTGATATTTTTACCAAAGCCCTTGATTTTCAGAGATTTTCTTCCCTAACGAAGTCTCTGAGTTTGTGTGTCATCTGAGGATGCGATCCCTCGTGTGATCACATCAGAACCTACACCTGTATAGTATATATATATATATATATATATATATATATATATATAAGAAAAAAAGAAAAAAAATGCATTGTGCGATACATCTCAGTGTGGTCACTTGTATTACTTCTTTGACACGACTCATCTCTGAATTGTGAATTTTTCTTAAATAGTGTTAACATATGTTGGCACAAATTTATCCTAATGGATGTCTCTTGGTGGGTGCCTAATATAAGGGAAACAGCTGTTCCATTCATGGTATGAAGTCATTTCGGCGTGATAAAAATAAAAATAAAAAAGGTCAAAATGACAAAATCATCCGAAAGAGGGCTATCCATGAAGGTAAAGTAGAGTGAAAGCTACCCAAAAATCTTTTCTCACAAATAAAAAATGGGTGGGTGCATTCTAGAGGCCAAGCAAGACAAGAAGACAATTCATTGACTTTCTTAGAAGAGATCTGTCCCCTGATGTGATTACATCCCATGTCACACATATACTGAGATTTATCCTTCACATGTGTGTACATTATGCATCATTCTCCTAGACATAAGCTAGGTCAACCTGGTCATTGGTGAAAAATATTATTCAAATCTTTTTCTTCCTATTTTTTTTGAGTTAAAAGATTTTGTGCTCAACAAAATTAGGAATCTCATATTTCTGATGTCCATGTATTTAGGGGGAGTATATTTCAGATTCTTTTTTTTTATGGCAGGAAAATCATTCACAAAAGGAAAACATTTTTTTAAATTCTACAAGGGCTAATTTTTTTTTTCTCCTTATCATCAAAGGAATCTCGAGAAGTTGAGAAAATTAGGAATTAATTTTTGAATTCCAGGCTAATTAGTTTCCCTCATAAACTAGGACAACCTAAGGTGCCTGTTAGGAATATGCCTGTAAATCAGCTGATATCTATGTATGCATATTTCAACACAGTGATTTGCTTGTTTCCATTACAACGCATGTTTCACAAGTGGCTAAAAGGGCTGCGTACCGGTTAGTGTGGCAGCTTGTTGAAACAATGCATAGGTCATTAGACTAGGAAGTCTTTGTACATATCCGAGTCTTTGTCCTACCAAAGTGATGACAACTTTAATATGGATTAGCTCTCTTCATGCGCCAACAGACATGCTCATCGGCAATGTCTCACTAGCAGACACTCCTTCCAGCCATGTCTGATCAGCAAACTCTACTTCAGCAGTTATCACATCGGCAGATCTCAGAATCGGTAAAGGTCTTCATATGAACAAACTGCAGAGAAGCTGATTATCCAAGAGGAACATCGGCCGTTGATCAGAACGCTACAAGTCAAAATAGATCCGTTACAAGATCTTTTTGACAAGCCAAAGATACGCATCGATGTCTGTGCCTTCACTATTATCCAGCAAACATTTCCTCTTCTGTGTTTAAAGTTTGGCCTTCAAGACTATATTCTATAAAAGGACGAACACAGTGTGCTACATCCCAGGCTAAGCTTGACAAGTCAAAATCTGTCAGCCTAATTTACGGACCAAATTCAAGACAAAAGCTTAACGGACGGTCTTTGCCCAACAGTTTGAACGACGCACTCCAGTGCAATTAATGATTTAGATTTCCAACGGGCAGACTCATTTAGTGCTTCAACGAATTCTTCATCTTCTCCAACCTATATAAGAAGACTCTCATTCTCACAATCACAAGAGTGGAATGTATGCAAATACCTTTGAGAGGTCGTGGCATTGAAATCGATTTTCATTCTTTCAATCTGAATACCACACCCAAAAGAGTGAGAAACACAAGTGTAAGAACAAACACTTGTGTACGAGAGAAACAGAAATTCCAAAGGCTGAGAAGTCCCGCTTGATCAAAAACTTAGTTTTTGATTTGAGTTCTTTCTCCCTTCGAAAGACTCAGTCTCTTCAATGTTGTACTTCACACCTTCAGCAAGAGACCAAGCCTTCCTGCAATTCGTTCAAGACTGATCAATCTTGAAGATGTCCGATGAAGAGCCAGAGCCTACAAATCCACATTGCATTCATATCGGCAGACTTATACTACATTATAAGTTGTGTCGATTGTGCAATAAATTGTCAGCACTTTTGGCCGAGTGCTTAGCACTCAATTGTTCAAATACCAGCTATTTGAACAACGCCTAATATTATCTTCTCACTTTCGCCTTCACTTTACTCAAACAAGCACCTTCCCCAAGGTACTTGGTGAGAGATAAAGTTTGGAGGTTAGCCATGAGTCTTCCCGGTATCCCAATTGACTTTCCTTCTACCCCCGGGGAGATTGCTAGGTTAGAGAGTCTAGGTTGATGTACTAAGCATGTTTGCCTTTGAGCAAAGCTCTGCTGAATTTTAATATAATTTATATTTTAATACATTCAGCCTTTATTTCTCTTTCCTGTATAACTTTATATATCTTGTGCAATCTGGTTGTAGAAAGCAATTGATGCATCTAATATAAGATTTTAGTTAACTGTTATGCTGAAATTGTACACAAACAATTACAGTTACTTCAATCTTGTCTGTTATACTTAAGCTGCTTATTCTTCCGCTGCTCAAACTCTTGTCTATCAGCCAAGTATAACAACATCTTTCTTCTGCATGTTCTTCAAATCTGCTGATCCAAGTTGTCCGATATAACAATTATCGGCTTAGTTGTTAGAACTAGGAAGATGACCTATTTATGTTAATTATTTCATCAATGCTTTCAACTTAAATGTTAAAATAGGATGAAATTTTTAATACACTTAGTATAGGCTATTCAGCCCCCCTCTAGCCTATACACTGAGCATATCACCATGGACCTAACAATTGGTATCAGAGCGGGTTCTCTGAGAATTTCATTCCAGGCTTAACAACCTGAGAGTTTAGATCCAGTTGCTCAGATTAGATGCATAGTCAAAAAGAGTCTTTTTCAAAATTTTTCATTCCCAAAAATCTTCTTGACTGAGAGACCTGGAAGCCATTTGAAAACGCCTTTTTCAAATCAAAATCAATTTTGTTTTCAAAAACATGTGAGAAAGAATATCGTGATGATTATGTGATTACTATAAGAAAATCTATCATATATCAGAAATATATTGATATTATGAAGAGAAGTACTATAGTCAAATAGAGATTGACTTGCTAAGGATTATATATTTACTTCAAAAATTGCTCTTTGTCAAACTCATGATATGGCAAATATGTCAACTTCATACATGATGGATGAATTACTCAGATTCACTTCTAAAAGATTTGCCATCTTGATATAAGGCTAACGATTGTATCAATCTAACACCTTTTCAAGAAAACTTTCTATTAAAGTTTAGAGCAAATGAAATAAGAAGAGTCTCAAAGGAAATTCAAGGGAAATCAAATTTATGTCATCTTCAAAATCACTGTGATTATTAGCTCTTGGTCTAAGGACATCCATTATAAAGTTATTCTTCTTCAACGGGAAGCTTCTGCCTAAAAGGATACACTCAATGAACTTCAGCTCAGCATCAGAACAAGTTCCTCAACTATCATGGGCAGATTAGTTCAAAAGAGTATAGTGAGAAAGTGACTCCTTCCATTAACCTTTCAATATCTTGAGTTACACTTATAAGCTACAGGCTGAGTCATTACTCTAATCTTGTGCTTATCAAGTCTCACTTGTATTATTGGATTTCTGGAGCTATTTTTAGCTCATAAATGTTGCTAACCATTTTTCTATGAGTACTTAAGACAGGAACTCAAACGACAAAAAGGCCAAAGATGCAACATTACTCTCCATCGGCAGACATTAACCTGACTGCTGATTCATGAAGGATTGCTAGCCACTCAAGTCATCTATATCCTTTACTCACTCAAGGTCTAATCAATACTTGCTGGACTTCAGTGCCACTATGTGAGAAATCTACTGATGAGCGCTCAATATTGATAAAGACCACCTCTCCTGCATACATAAAACAGGTCAGCTACTGTCTCATAAATGACCTGTGTTCATGTCTGCTGAATTAATTTGTTGATATAAGTTATCAGACATGCTACATAAAATCTTATCATACTGTGCTTATATTGATATATCTATATGCTTATGTGATCTGCTTTATGCAAACGGTTTTCAAAAACTTATCAGCACTTTTTATATCGGCTGATCTAAAATATTTTGAAAACCTATAATTGGCTGCATTTCCATATCTGCCAATCAACACTTCATAAGTTCAGTTTTATGTGCTGACTTATAGGAGTAAAAACCTTTAAATGACTTATTCTCTCTCAAGTCTATTAAAGGTGGAGGCACACTTTACGAAGACTGACTACTCCGATTAAAGTAAAGACTATTCTCAAAACTTTGGAAAACGACAAAAGCTTTTTATCAAAAATCTCTTCCAAGAATCTTGAGAAAATCTAGACTTCACGGCCTATCCCTACGAAGGCGTGTTTAGAAGGACAACCCTACAGTAAATCTACATTATTGAACGTCCTTCAGTCTACCCTCCGTGAGTCTAAGTAGAGCTTCTTCCTCATCCAAACTCTACTATAAGTAAACTCACAAACTGCTTACTGATTACACTAGATACAAAATGTTGATTCAAATTTTTCTCAAAATGTTACTAAGTTCAAGTCCTAGAAATCGATCAAGTCAATTCTTCAACAACTTGGTATGACTCCTTCATATTCATTCAAAGTTGTTTTGATTTTATTTCTGTTACTCCGAATGAGCTGATCAAAAAATTCTCAACGATGTATTCTAAAAATCAAAACCATTTATAACTGTGAAAACTATTTTCAATATCTTTCTAATACACAGTTATAAAGTCTGAGAGAAATTTTATCAACTCATTTGTACCAGATATCATTAATTATGGATTTTCAATCTTGTCTTGAGAATAATTGATAAAAGAATCTTCTTTTGTCTTGTCTGATAATCCTGAAAGCTTGTTGGCAAAAATAAGCAATATGCTACAAACTTTTGATTATCAGAACACTTAAGAATATCTTCAATCAATTGTATCAAAATATAAGATAGAGAATTATTAATTAATGCTAGCAAAAGTGATTTCACTCCTCTTCTAACTTTTAGTTATCAATTTTATTGGTATTCTAAAACGTTTTCAGATGAATCACTATGAAAATCAATTAGCATATACCTATCCGACCATCGGAACTCTGCTTGTATACATGGACATCACAGAGAAGATCCCAAAAAAGAGTTATCAAATGTTTGGAAAGCATTTGATAAATCGTTGTGTGCAACAACTCTTCTGGTTATATGTAAGTATACCGGCCATCACCTCAAAGATGGCTGATGCAGATAATTCAACGAGACTGAATTAGGTAGCTAATAATGAATTGATGAGGATGACGAACTTCTAATCGCCGCCATACATCCCTGAGCAAATCAAAGGAAATTCATGGCTGAAGCAGTAAATCCTTAGTGGCCATCACCCTACGGTGCTCTCATAATGACCCGAAGGAGTGCACGTGTTCCGCCTCCGACCAGAGCTGGAGGAGATCAAAAACGGATACAGCCATCTTGATCTATTCCAAAATTCTTGACTGATGACCTCTCATTATGTTCTTAGGATTAGGATATCTTGGATACTACTTTGTAACATATTTTCTACTCAAAATTGAATCATTATGTATCTTTATCCTGTAATCTGCAGTTTAGTCAAAATTCCAGTTGTATTGTCCTTGTAATCAGCTGATCCCCACTATGTATTGTTCAAAACTACTTGGATTATTGAATACAAGTTCTACAACTTTTCATCATGACTATCTACTTATGTGAATTCCTCTGATAGCATGAATTAATGTGTTTTAACTGTGTTGATCTACATATCATTCTTCTTCATCATAGTGTTTACTTTCCTTTGAGAATTGAAGAAATTGACCTTAATGAAACGATCATACAATTCTTACACAAACTCTGCTGAAACCCCATCAGCAAACCCATCCTATAAAATCGGCTATATTGAGTTTTAGTCAATTACCAAAAAGTTAAAGTCTTTGCTTTACACTATCTGATAATTGCCTTTTTAAATTAGAACATCTCATCATGATCTAATTCAAGATCTACCGAACACTCTAGTTGTTCAACATGGGTAGACTGCAGTTACCTAAAGGATGACTTTTATGTCTATATCTTACCTTTAAGTTACTACAAATCTATTACTAAATCTCTGACTTCTCTATTCTACATACTAGATTACTAGTAAATCTACTTTGAACCAAATTGTCTGCTGTGTCAACCTAATGACTGGTGTAAGCATTTGAACTTAAAAAGGATTTATCTCTTCAAAGTATATGAAAAATACTCTCATTAGTCAATTACTAAAGTTCCAGCTTTTAAATTCTAAAAATCAAAGGCTTACACCTACTTTCAAAATAGCTCAACAGCAATTTGTGCTCTCAGTAATAACAACTATTGTATCTAGTATGATATTTGAGATTAGTAATGAGAAGGCAAGGTTAGCAGTTTCTCGCTATGATACACCATCTCGGCTAATTACTAATCGGCAAACAGATTGAATTCAAAACACTCTATTATGCATTATCACATACCTAAATTTCAAAAATGCTGAGAAAGACTTAAGTAACTTGACCTATTTCAAAAGATAGCTAGAAATTTTAGGATTCTTAGGAAGACTATTGCTCCCTAAGACTAGTCCTTCCTCAGGAGTGAATGACCAATATAACCCCTGCTATTTATATTACATGCCTCACTCTCATCCACAGGCTTGTATGTAAACACTCTTTAGCAAAACCCTTTTCTCGCTGAAGATTGATAGAACCTGTTGCGCAGAAGAAGCTCGGACATCATTTCAGGTACACTTTCAATATCTCACTTGTCTGACTTCTTCCTTCACAAATTCTAAAGAATTGCTCCTATAAATTTATATTATTAGTAGATCTTTGCTTATCATACATTTTATAATCTGCTAAAACACTTTACTAAATCAATTAAAATACTGACTCTATAACTTAACAAACTCATTAAATTAATATTAGGGATAGCATCAGGCAACCCTCTTATCAGCAGTTCTTAGCCCTCATTAACTGCTGATAAAATCCCAAATCCTAACCAATTCTTCATAAAATCTCTATGAGTATAAAAACTTAACTTAAACTTGAACACTTAATATTCGTCATTAAACACTCTAAACCCAATCCACTGCTGTTTAAATGCCTTTCCTAACAATTGGTGTCAGCTAGTATTGTTTCTAATAATATTTCTTCTAATAATTGGTGTCAACTAGTATCAAAACCAATCCCTGTAAAAATTACACCACTCCAAAACAGCTGATATCTCAAGACTAAACTCAGCAGTTGTACCTAGTCATATCTCAATAAAGGCAGACAAACTAATTTGTTTAAAAATGAATTTAAACCTCTCGTTTAAAAGTAACGTGTGTATACATTTCCCCTAGACTGCCTATATCATAGCCATAACCACTCTCAGCATGATGACATAATCCTAAAATCAGAAACATCATTACTATGTCATTAAATGCATTCACTCTCTTAAGCCCCCAAAACGTCCTATCACATTCCTCTAACCAAGAAACCCCTTCTCAAAACTTCGAAAGATGTATAAAATGATAACCTAAATATATTCATTATTTCTTTAGCATTTCTTCATCTTCCTACCCAACTCTTCATCGCCAATACAAAATATACCAACCTTCATCATGTGTTCACCAAACCTGCTTAATTCAGAATGTCAACCCATCTCCTATAATGAAATGCGACAACGAATAATGATCTTCCTTGCTACTCCTCAACCAGTGATCCGTCTACCTCGCCAAATCAGTCGACGAGTAAGAAATCGCTTGCGAGATCCAAGGAACGATGTGTCCAACTTCATTCCATGGATTCCTTCACCAAATCCTGTCTCAACTACTGCAACAAACACTCCCCTAACTCCTAACTTCTCTAACGCTCCACCTGAACCATCCTCAACACAAGAAGAATCTCAAATTACAAATGTCAACTCTGCTCCTGACTCAGCGGTCAATGCTCCCTCTAACTAGAACTGAAGACCTTCATCCTCTACTCTATTTTAATGGAATGTCTATTTTTTTCTTTCTTTTGTACTATGTTTGTAATATATTTTTGTTAAAGTTACGTTTGCTACTTTCATTCTGCTTTACTTACTGTAATCTGTTCAAGTGCATATTTTTTTGTCTAAACTGCTATTCTCAACATAAACATCTATACATATGCATATACTCTTATTCCACCTTAAACAATTGACACATTGACAGAAGAAAAATGCTTTATAGAACATTCTTAGATGCATATCTCATGCTTCAGATCCTAGTTGACATGCTTCTCAAATAAAAATGTCTTACTAAAATAGACAATTCATCTACTCTTCATCACTCATTAATTGACCGATTAAATTTTCACACCTAGTACTTTTATACTTACTCTCTGTACACTTACATATCATATGGCTCTGCACCATACCAATTGGGATTTAAAATTCACACATAGCCTTGCACCATAACTTACTTGACTTAAATTTCAGAGGAGGAGAGTTCGTATACCAAAAACTCATACCTTATGAGTTGTCCTAATCAGGTTCTATGACTTGTCTGATACATACAAAGATAAACATAAACATGTACAAGTAACTTTGCTATTAAGAAGAAGAGATGATAAGTAAATGGTGACAACATATCTCTACTAAGACAGAAAGAAAAGTATATAAACTATTAACACGTATGAGGATAAGATATATATATATATATATATATATATATATATAAAAATAAGGAAAGGAGATACGAATTAAAATTCACACGTATGAGGATAAGATTTTGAAAATGCACATACTACAACAAAACAGAAAACTCATATCTGCAGACTTAATATTGGTACAGCCATTGTGACCAAGGCCAAAAGAAAACATGTTGGTAAATCTACTATGGCTATTAAAACACAAAATTTACTCCCACTACATGTCATGCCTATAATTCATACCTTATGAATCAAATTCTTACACCTTGTCCTCTCCCAAACTAAACAGACTCCATATTCGGTCCTCCTCATCTCTATAAAAGTGTGATTCCTACAAATCTATTGTGACCATTAAGGAGGAGGAAACATTAAAAAAAAAAATTTTAAGATAGAAAGTTTAAAGATTGAAGATTAAAGATTGTTTTCATAAAGAGCTGAGAAAAGCTTATACTCAAAAATAGAGGAGGAAAATCTATATCAAACTCTACATCTACAAGCAAATAGGAGGAGATAATTTTTGTAATTCTATGACATTTGTGAATACACTGAACCCTATGTTCGTCTATCTAGGCCATGCTCAATTACTATAATATTCTCATGGACTCAAGCAAATAAAATCAATTATGGTCAACTTCTATTGTATTCATAAGGTCATGGACTCAAGCAAATAGGAGGAGATTGTTGTAATTCATATAAGATTTGCTTGCATTCATAACTTGTATCTTGTATCCATAACATTGCATCCATAACCTAACTTGTATCCATAACAAGGGTCAAGGTGAGCTGATTTCACTCTTCACAAACCTTTGAAAACGTCTGATACTTAATCAATTCGATTAAGCACACTGATTCATAACTTTTATTTGCTCAACCTTTGAAAACGTCTGATACTTAATCAATTCGATTAAGCACACTAACTCATAACTTTTTCTTGCTCAAGCCAATTCATTCAGATCATACTAATAACACCGCAAAGAAAAACACCTTTATGGCAATACTATCAATTATATCTCATAATTGCCTGAACATTATTCTCGTTATTGCTCCGTATATGTACCTTCATTTATCGAGTCTGTAAATACGTAGCAATAGGTGACTATACATACACTATCGCTTGTAAGTTCAACCTAGGGCATGCCTTGATATAAAATGATTATTCAATAATGGCATGTTATTACTAAGGATTGAACATCTGCTTTTTAAAAGCTGTATGTATAAGTCAATAGTAGTAATGGTCCCAAGCAAATAGGAGGAGATTGTTAGGAATATGCCTGTAAATCAGCTGATATCTATGTATGCATATTCCAACACAGTGATTTGCTTGTTCCCATTACAACGTATGTTTCACAAGTGGCCAAAAGGGCTACGTACCGGTTAGTGTGGCAGCTTGTTGAAATAATGCATAGGTCATTAGACTAGGAAGTCTTTGTACATATCCGAGTCTTTGTCCTACCAAAGTGATGACAACTTTAATATGGATTAGCTCTCTTCATGCGCCAACAGACATGCTCATCGGCAATGTCTCACCAGCAGACACTCCTTTCAGCCATGTCTGATCAGCAAACTCTACTTCAGCAGTTATCACATCGGCAGATCTCAGAATCATCCAAGGTCTTCATATGAACAAACTACAGAGAAGCTGATTATCCAAGAGGAACATCGGTCGTTGATCAGAACGCTACAAGTCAAAATAGATCCATTACAAGATCTTTTTGACAAGCCAAAGATACGCATCGATGTCTGCGCCTTCACTATTATCCAGCAAACATTTCCTCTTCTGTGTTTAAAGTTCGGTCTTCAAGACTATATTCTATAAAAGGACGAACACAGTGCACAACATCCCAGGCTAAGCTTGACAAGTCAAAATCTGTCAGCCTAATTTACGGACCAAATTCAAGACAAAAGCTTAACGGACGGTCTTTGCCCAACAGTTTGAACGACGCACTCCAGTGCAATTAATGACTCAGATTTCCAACGGGCAGACTCATTTAGTGCTTCAACGAATTCTTCATCTTATCCAACCTATATAAGAAGACTCTCATTCTCATAATCACAAGAGTGGAATGTATGCAAATACCTTTGAGAGGTCGTGGCATTGAAATCGATTTTCATTCTTTCAATCTGAATACCACACCCAAAAGAGTGAGAAACACAAGTGTAAGAACAAACACTTGTGTACGAGAGAAACAGAAATTCCAAAGGTTGAGAAGTCCCGCTCGATCAAAAACTTAGTTTTTGATTTGAGTTCTTTCTCCCTTCGAAAGACTCAGTCTCTTCAATGATGTACTTCACACCTTCAGCAAGAGACCAAGCCTTCCTGTAATACGTTGAAGACTGATCAAGCTTGAAGATGTCCGATGAAGAGCCAGAGCCTACAAATCCACATTGCATTCATATCGGCAGACATATACTACATTATAAGTTGTGTCGATTGTGCAATAATTTGTCATCACTTTTGGCCGAGTGCTTAGCACTCAGTTGTTCAAATACCAGTTATTTGAACAACGCCTGATATTATCTTCTCACTTTCGCCTTCACTTTACTCAAACAAGCACCTTCCCCAAGGTACTTGGTGAGAGATAAAGGTTGGAGGTTAGTCATGAGTCTTCCAGGTATCCCAATTGATTTTCCTTCTACCCCCGGGGAGATTGCTAGGTTAGAGAGTCTAGGTTGATGTACTAAACATGTTTGCCTTTGAGCAAACCTCTGCTGAATTTTAATATAATTTATATTTTAATACATTCAGCCTTTATTTCTCTTTCCTGTATAACTTTATATATCTTGTGCAATCTGGTTGTAGAAAGCAATTGATGCATCTAATATAAGATTTTAGTTAACTGTTATGCTAAAATTGTACACAAACAATTACAGTTACTTCAATCTTGTCTGTTATACTTAAGCTGCTTATTCTTCCGCTGCTCAAACTCTTGTCTATCAGCCAAGTATAACAACATCTTCCTTCTGCATGTTCTTCAAATCCGCCAATCCAAGTTGTCCGATATAACAAACATCGGCTTAGTTGTTAGAACTAGGAAGATGACCTATTTATGTTAATTATTTCATCCATGCTTTCAACTTAAATGTTAAAATAGGATGAAATTTTTAATACACTTAGTATAGGCTATTCACCCCCCCTTCTAGCCTATACACTAAGCATATCACCGTGGACCTAACAATTGGTATCAGAGCGGGTTCTCTGAGAATTTCATTCCAGGCTTAACAACTTGAGAGTTTAGATCCAGTTGCTCAGATTAGATGCATAGTCAAAAAGAGTCTTTTTCAAAATTTTTCATTCCCAAAAATCTTCTTGACTGAGAGACCTGGAAGCCATTTGAAAATGCCTTTTTCAAATCAAAATCAATTTTGTTTTCAAAAACATGTGAGAAAGAATATCGTGATGATTATGTGATTACTATAAGAAAATCTATCATATATTAGAAATATATTGATATTATGAAGAGAAGTACTATAGTCAAATAGAGGTTTACTTGCTAAGGATTATATATTTACTTCAAAAATTGCTCTTTGTCAAACTCATGTTATATCTTATGGCAAATATGTCGACTTCATACATGATGGATGTATTACTCAGATTCACTTCTAAAAGATTTGCCATCTTGATATAAGGCTAACGATTGTATCAATCTAACACCTTTTCAAGAAAACTTTCTATTAAAGTTTAGAGCAAATGAAATAAGAAGAGTCTCAAAGGAAATTCAAGGGAAATCAAATTTTTGTCATCTCCAAAATCACTGTGATTATTAGCTCTTGGTCTAAGGACATCCATGATAAAGTTATTCTTCTTCAACGGGAAGCTTCTGCCTAAAAGGATACACTCAATGAACTTCAGCTCAGCATCAGAACAAGTTCCTCAACTATCATGGGCAGATTAGTTCAAAAGAGTATAGTGAGAAAGTGACTCCTTCCATTAACCTTTCAATATCTTGAGTTACACTTATAAGCTACAGGCTGAGTCATTACTCTAGTCTTGTGCTTATCAAGTCTCACTTGTATTATTGGATTTCTGGAGCTATTTTTAGCTCATAAATGTTGCTAACCATTTTTCTATGAGTACTTAAGATAGGAACTCAAACGACAAAAAGGCCAAAGATGCAACATTACTCTCCAACGGCAGACATTAACCTGACTACTGATTCATGAAGGATTGCTAGCCACTCAAGTCATCTATATCCTTCACTCACTCAAGGTCTAATCAATACTTGCTGGACTTCAGTGCCACTATGTGAGAAATCTACTGATGAGCCCTCAATATTGATAAAGACCACCTCTCCTGCATACATAAAACAGGTCAGCTACTGTCTCATAAATGACCTGTGTTCATGTCTGCTGAATTAATTTGTTGATATAAGTTATCAGACATGCTGCATAAAATCTTATCATATTGTGCTTATATTGATATATCTGTATGCTTTTGTGATCTGCTTTATGCAAACGGTTTTCAAAAACTTATCAGCACTTTTCATATCGGCTGATCTAAAATATTTTAAAAACCTATAATTGGCTGAATTTCCATATCTGCCAATCAACACTTCATAAGTTCAGTTTTATGTGCTGACTTATAGGTGTAAAAACCTTTAAATGACTTATTCTCTCTCAAGTCTATTAAAGGTGGAGGCACACTTTACGAAGACTGACTACTTCGATTAAAGTAAAGACTATTCTCAAAACTTTGGAAAACGACAAAAGCTTTTTATTAAAAATCTTTTCCAAGAATCTTGAGAAAATCTAGACTTCACGGCCTATCCCTGCGAAGGCGTGTTTAGAAGGACAATGTTAGGAATATGCCTGTGTATCAGCTGATATAAATGTATGCATATTCCAACACAGTGATTTGCTTGTTTCCATTACAACGCATGTTTCACAAGTGGCTAAAAGGGCTGCGTACCGGTTAGTGTGGCAGCTTGTTAAAACAATGCATAGGTCATTAGACTAGGAAGTCTTTGTACATATCTGAGTCTTTGTCCTACCAGATTGATGACAACTTTCATATGGATTAGCTCTTCAATTGCCAGCTGACGTGACCATCGGCAAATGTCTCACTAGCAGACATTTCCTTTAGCTATGACTACCTATTAGCTATCTCTACAATCAGCTGTTCTAAAATGGCAGATCTCAGTATCGGCCAAGTCCCTCATCAGAACAACTGCAGAGAAGCTAATTATTCAAGAGGAACATCGTGACCATCAGCGGTTTCTACATCAGCAGTTCTATAATGGCAGATCCCAGAATCAACCAAATCCCTCATCAGAACAACTGCCGAGAAACTGTAAGATCACGAGAAACATCGGTCGTTACTCAACGCGCTACAAGTCAAAATAGATCCGTTGTAAGATCTGTCTGACAAGTCCAAGATACGCATCGATGTCTGCGCCTTCACGTTTACTCGTAGACATTTCCTCTTACATGCAGTGTTTGCGGTCTTCAAAGCTTCATTTCCATAAAAGGCCAAGCACAGGACGCTGCACTCCAGTCAAAGCAATGATACGTCCAAATCAGTCAGCTGCATCCAGGCAAAGCTCGACACGTCCAAATCTGTCCAGCCTGTTTCACGGACCAGCTTCAAGAAACAATCCTAACTGAAGGTCTTTGCCCAACAGATCCAAAAATGTACTCTGCTGCATTATGAGATTCAGATCACCAACGGGCATAAACCTATTCAATACACCAACGGTCACCTCTTCTTCTCCAGCCTATATAAGAAGACTCTTACCCTCATCTCCAAAAAGAGAGCAAGAAGTGTATGCTTATGCTTGAGAAAGGTTGTGGTATTGTTCTTCATTTACTCAATCCAGAACCACACCATTAGAGTGAGAAAACACAAGTGTAAGAACAAACACTTTGTGAGAGAGAAAAGAAATTCAATAGGGAGAAGCTCTACTTGATCAAAAACCTCGTTTTTGATTTGAGTCCTTCTTCCTTCGAAGAACTCGGTCTCTTGGCCTCAACTCCATTATTCAGAAAGAGACCAAGCATCATACGGATCGTTGAAGACGGTCAAGCTTGAAGATGTCCGATGAAGAGCGAGCCCAATAATCAGATTGCATTCATATCGGCGGACTTATACTACATTATAAGTCGTGCCGATTGTGCAATAATTTGTCATCATTTTTGGCCGAGTGCTTAGCACTCGGTTGTTCAAATTGCTATTTGAACAACTCCTAATATTCTCTTCACAACACTCTAACACTAGCACTTTCCTTCCCTTACCTCCAAGGTTGTTAGGAACTGCTAGGATTAGAGTTCTAATATGAGTCTTCCGGGTATCCCATCTCACTTTCCTTCTTGCCCCTGGGAGATTGCTAGGATAGAGAGTCTAGGTTGATGTACTAAGCATGTTTGCCTCTGAGTAAACCTCTGCTGAATTTTAATATAATATATATGTTTGTTACATTCAGCCTTGATTTCTCTTTCTTGTATAATTTCTTTTACCTTGTGCAATCTGTTTAAGGAAAGCAATTGATGCATCTAATACAGATTTTAGTCAACTGTTATGCTCTCTTTTAAATCAAACCTTTACAGTTACTTCAATCTTAATTGTTAAACTTATCTGTTTATTCTTCCGCTGCTCAAACTCATTTTCATCAGCTAAGTTCAACAAAAGTCTTCCGTCTGCACATTCTACGTCTGCTGATCAAGGACGTCCGATGTCACTATCTTCGGTTAAGCAGTCAGAATGAGGAAGACGACCTATCTGTATTAATCATTCATCTACTCTTCAACTTAAATGTTAAAATTAGATGAAATTTTTAATACATCAAGTATAGGCTATTCACCCCCCCTCTAGCCTATACACTGAGCAACCCTCGGACCTAACAATTGGTATCAGAGCAGGTTCTTTGAGAATGATTGTTCCAGGCTTAACAACCTGCGAGTATAGATCCTGTTGCTCAGATTAGATGCATAGTCAAAAAGAGTCTATTTCAAAATTTCTTATTTACAAAAACCTTTTTGACTGAGAGACCTGGAAGCCATTTGAAAAACGTCTTTTTCAAGTCAAAATCAATTTTGTTTTCAAAAAACATGTGAGAAAGAATATCATGATGATTAGGTGATTGGTATAAGAAAATCTATCATATATCAGAATTATATTGATATCATGAAGAGAAGTACTATAGTGGAGAATAACTTGCTAAGGATTATGCATGCTTCATAAAATCAATTTTCTTTAAAAACCGTGTTATATCCTACAGCAAATAAGTTAAACTCATATATGATGGATGAATTACTTAGATCCACTTCTAAAGATTTGCTTGCTTGACATAAGGCTAACGATTGTACCAATCTAACACCTTCTCAAGAAAACTTTTTATAAAAGTTTAGAGCAAATGAAATAAGAAGAGTTTCAAAGGAAATTTAAAGGAAATCAAAGTTATGTCATCTCCAAAATCACTGAGATTATAAGCTCTTGGCCTAAGGACATCAATGATGAAATTGTCTTCCTTCAATGAAAGAGCTTCAGCCTAGTAAGAATACACTCAAAGAACCTATGCTCAACATTAGAACTGATACTTCAACAACTATGAGCAGACACGTTCAAAGAGTTTAATGAGGAAGTAACCCCTGCTCCCAATCTCTTAACTTTTTGGGTTACATATATAAGCTGTATTTTGAATGATTTTTCATTTGTCAGGCTTATTAAGTCTCATTTGTATTATTGGATTTCTAGAGCTATTTTTGGCTCATAAATGTTGCTAACAATTTCTCTATGAGTACTTGAGGCAGGAACTCATATGACAGAAAGAGTCAAATGTGCAACATCACTCTCCATCGGCAGACTGAAACATGGATGCTGATTTATGAAGGACTGCTGATCGCTCATGAAACTTCACTCATGTCCTTCACTCACTCAAGGTCAAAATCCTCAACTGCTGGACTTCAGAATTACTATACGATAAATCTGCTGATAAGTCCAAAGGAGTTGATAAAGACCATCTCTCATGCATACACAAAACAGGTCAGCTATTTGCTTGCTAATGACCTGTGCTCATGTCTGCTAAATTGATATGCTTATACATATTATCAGACATAATGCATAATAACCTGTCATACTGCACTTTTATTGATGTATCTGTATTGCTTGTATGACTTGCCTTATGCAAATGGTTTTCAAAAACTCATCAGCACTTTTCATATCAGCTGATCTCAAACGTTTTTTTAAACCCTGCTGTTGGCTGAATTTCCATATCTGCCAACCAACACTTCATAAGCTCAGTTTTATGTGCTGACTTATAGGAGTAAAAACCCTTTAATGACCTACTCTCTCAAGTCTATTAAAGGTGGAGGCACACTTTTCAAAGTTTGACTGCTTCGATTAAAGTTAAGACTATTTTCAAAATCTTGGAAAACGACAATACTGTCAATATCAAATCCTTTCCAAGAATCTTGAGAATATCTAGACTTCACAGCCTATCCCTGCCAAGGCGTGATCAGAAGGACAACTCAACAGTAAAGCTCCATTATTGAGTGCCCTTCAGTCTAACCTCCCTGAGTTTAAAGTAGAGCTCCTTCCTCATCAAATCTCTACCATGACTAAACTCATAAACTGCCTATAGATTAATCTTGATACAAATCGATGATTCAAAATCTCTCAAAATGTTACTAAGTTTAAGTCCTAAGACTCGATCAAGTCAATTCCTCAACAACGAGGTATGATTTCTTCATATTCATTCAAAGTTGTTTAGATTTTATTTCTGTTACTTCACAAAAGCTGATCTAAATTTCTCTCAATGATGCATTTCCAAAGACCTTTCATAAACTGTGAAAAACATGTTCAAAATCTTTTCTAAATACACAGTTATCAAACATGAGAGAAATTGCATCAATTCTTGTGTACCAGAAATCATTAATTATGGTTCCACAATCTTGTTGAGAAAGCAATTGATCAAGAAATCTTCTTTTGTCTTGTCCGATAATCATAGAAGTTTGCTAACAAGCATGAATGCAAACCATGATTGTCAGAACACTTAAGAATATTCTTTGTCAATCAGTTTAAAAGATAAGATGGAAAGCCATTAATTAATGCCAGCAAGAGTGATTTCATTCTCTCTTCTAACTTTTAGTTATCAATCTCATTGATACTCTAAAATGTTTTCAGATGAATCGCTGGGAAAATCAATTAGCACATACTTATTCCACCTTTGGAAGTCTGCTTGCATACGTGAACTTCACAGAAAAGATCCCAGAAAAGAAGTATCAAATGTATGGAAAACATTTGATATATTGCCATGTGCAACAAGTCTTCTGGTTATATATAGGTATGCCGACCATCACCTCAAAGATGGCCGATGCAGATAATTCAGTTCTGCTGAATTAAGTAGCTAATATGGAATTGATGAGGATGACGAACTGCTAACCGCCACCATCCATCCCTGAGTCTATCAAAGGGGATTCATGGTCAAAGCAGTACATCCTCAGTGGCCATCACTCTTCGGTGCTTTCATAATGACCTGAAGAAGTGAATTTGTTCTGCCTCCCCCGAGAGTTGGAGGAAATCAAAAAGAACACGACCATCTTGATATCCATCTCCTTCTAAATCCTTGACTGATGACCCCTCATCTAATGTCTAGGATCAGGATTTCTAGGACAAAACCTTGTAACATGTATCTCATACTGTAAATTGAATCATTATGTATCTTTCTCATGTAATCTGCAGTTCAGTCAAAATTCCAGTTGTATTGTTCTTGTAATCAGCTGATCCTTGCAACATACTGTGTAAAAATACTTGGATTATTGAATACAAGTTTTGCAACTTCTTCTCATGCTTATCTACTTGTATGCATTCCTTTGATAGCATGAATTGATGTGTTTTAAATGTGTTGATCAAACTTACTTATTATTCTTCATGATCTCTATATGTTCATTTGATGATCAAAGAATTGACCTTAATGAAATGATCACACTGCCTAAACACAAACTCTGCTGATACCCCATCAGCAAACCATTCTTGAATAACTTCTATATCGAGTTATGGTTTCTTACTACTGCTTAACTATCATCCTTAGACTCTCTGATAATTGCCTTTCTGAATTAGATCATTTCACAATGATTAAATTCAAGTTCTGCCGAAACTTCAAGTCACTCAACATAGGCAGACTGCAGTTTCATGAAAAATGACCTTCATGTCAACCTATCAAGGAATCTGCTTTTACTCAATCTCTATCCTTCATGCTCAAACATTCAAGAATACTAGTAAATCTGCTGTGAACCAAGCTGTCTGCTGAATCAAAGTAAAATCCTAAAAAGGCTTTTGAATTTCTAAAAAGGATTTTTCTTCAAATTCTAAAATCCCAGTTGATTAAATTTTCAAATATCAAAAGCTTACGTCTTTCAAGTTAGTTCAACAGCACTTTGTGTTCTTAGTTATGACAACTACTAAATCTGGTGTAACCTATGAGATTGAAATTATAAAGGCATGATTAGTTGTTCCCATTATAATGGCCAACAACTAATTGGTATACAGATTGAATTCAAAATACTCTGTTACACCTTATCATGTGGTTCTTTGTCAAAAAGGATGTTGTTAAATATCTCTAGTAACTCGACCTATCCTCAAGATAGCTAGAAATTCAAGAATTCTTAGGAAGACTGATGTTTTCAAATATTAAGTCCTTCCTCAGGAGTGAACAGCCGATATAACCCCTGCTGTATATAGGCTATGTCTCACTCTCTTCAGAACAGGTCTGGTCAATACGCTCTTAAGCAATTCCCTTCCTCTGCTAAAGAATGACAAGATCTATTGCGAAGAAAGAAGAACGGACATCATGACAGGTACACATTCAATATCTCAATTACTTGATCTATTTAATGTTCTTACAAAGCCTTATTAATCTTAAATAGATTGATGTCCATTATAAATTGATTCTATCGATTATAACAATTGGTATCAGCCTCCCTTACCTTGGCTGATATTAAACACACAGCCAATAATTGATACAACAATAATATCAGCAGTTCTTACCTCAGCAGATATCAAACACACTGCTGATAATGTCCTTATATGTGAAATCCCATCAAAACCTTCATTTCTATAAAATCTCATTGGGAACAATTTCTTAAGGCACACTATTCTTCATTATTAATTCCTACATGCGTGCCGAATACAACTGTGACCTATGGCTTAAGACAAGTTATTCTATCCTCAACTCAGCAGTTGTACCCAGTAATACCACAATAAAGGCAAACAAATTAATCTGTTTATATATTAATTTTAAACTTCTTGTTTGAAAATAATATGAGTATACATTTCTCCTAGACTGCCTATGTCTTAGCCATAACTATACTAAGCATGATGACATAATCCTAAATCAGAACATCATTACTATGTCATTAAATGCACTCACTCCCTTAAGCCCCCAAAACGTCCAATCACATTCCTCTAATCAAGAAACCCCTTCATCTTCTCAAAACTTCAACAAGATGTATAAAATGATAACCTTCATTCAAATCTATCTTAATAAATTCATCATCTCTTCTTCATCTTCCTGTCCAACTACAGCTCCTGACTCCTGCCTACCTCAAAATTTCTCCACCATTACAGTCATTTGCATCATGTGTTCACCAAATTTGCCTAGTCCTCCTCATCGACCCATTTCCCAGACTGAATGGCGTCAACGTATGATGATTCTTCTTGCCACTCCTCCTCCAGTGATTCAACGACCTCGTCGAATCACTCGACGTGTAAGAAATCGTCTTCGAGACCCCAGGAACGACGTATCCAATTTCATCCCATGGATTCCCACAAGAAACCTTACCACAACTACAGCGCCTGCCACTCTCTCTGCTCCCATCGCCTCAAATGCTCAACTTGAGCAAACTCAGATTCAGGAGGAGCATCAAATCGCAAATGCTAATTCTGCGCCAAATTCAGCGGTCAATGTACCCCCCCAATTTGAACAATAGACCTTCATCCTCTAACTCTACTTAGTTAGGATGACTAGCTAAGTTTCTGCTTTATCAAACAAATTTTCTTTTGCTATATTAGTGTTATATGTGTAATTCGTTTTGTATGCTTTTGTTCAGCTACATTTGCTACTTTATTTTGCTTTAATTATCGTTATTAGTACTTATGCATACTCCTTCATGCTTACAATTCATTTTTTTAACTAAAATATCCTTGCATTTACATGAAATCTTAAGGATACAATATACAATCTTTATCACTTGACCTATTAATTAAAGAAAGTTAAAGATCATATATGTCATCTTTAGATGTATATCTCGTGCATCCAGTAAAAGTCAACATACCTCTCAAAAACATCGTCCTATAAACGAAATTCTTCAGCTCTTCATAAATTATGAATTGACCAACTTATTATTATTTTTTTTGTTATACTTACTTTCTTGTAAAATGACTCTTCATAACTCTCTTAAGTACATCCAAAGCTCATTTCACTTGTACTATCTTAGGAAGAAAATTTACGCTAGACTCTACTTTCCTGTTTTAATCAGATATATCTTTAAGGAGGAGACTATTTTGAACATTTTACTACTTAACAGATTATCTTATCTACCCCTCCTCTTAAAGAGTAAAACTTGTCTCATTACATTCTTGTAACACTTCATTACAAGCAATGACACAAGATTTTGTCATCTTGATGCTTCACTCTCACTATTTGATATGTATTTCTTATACATAACTGTTGTCAACCATACCTTATTCACACACTGATCTCAAAGAACCTTTTCTTTTATTTAATCTGCCCACGTTTTGACATCTGCCGATATATATAATAATGATTATCTGCCTATATATCAAAATACCCACTCTCATCGATCACAAGCTTGACAGAAGAATCCCTATAAGGAGGAAAGATTTAGAAAGCCTAGATTGACTTGACATCTATTGTAATTCATATCTTATGAGTTAACATTAAGGAGGCGAGATTCTGTAAGATTCCATACCATTCACTATGGAAATATTCTCTCGGTACTGTACAGACATTTTCTCGATGCTGTCCCTATAAATATTTCGCTTGTGCCCATTAAGGAGGAGAGATTCAGTAAAATTGACATTATACATACAGTAAAACATCAAGGCAGAGAAGGAGAGTTTTAAGATTTAAGATTTATCCAAGGAGG
Source organism: Platycodon grandiflorus (assembly GCA_016624345.1). Lineage (NCBI taxonomy): Eukaryota > Viridiplantae > Streptophyta > Magnoliopsida > Asterales > Campanulaceae > Platycodon > Platycodon grandiflorus. The sequence goes on along the minus strand of CM028362.1, from coordinate 41,457,339 downwards.
AGAATTTTAAAAAAAACATTAAGGAAGAGAGATTAAAGATTAAATGACAACTAGTAAGGAGGAGAGTTTGTGAAATTGCAAATACAGCGAAGAGTATACTATATGACTATTATAGTACGCTGATGATACTCTACCTATTATCAACTTTTAAAATCATCAAAAATATTTTCAAGGCAGTATTCAATTATATCTCATAATTGCCTAAAAATCGTTTCAGTTATTGCTTCGTATCTGCTCTTTCATTTATTGAGTCTGTAAATACTTAGCAATAGGTGACTATACATACGCTATCGCTTGTAAGTTCAACCTAGGGCATGCCTTGATATAAAATGAATATTCATTAGTGGCATGTTATTACTAAGGATTGAACAAACGCTTTAAATAGCAGTATGTATAAGTCAATTGTAGTAATGGTCCCAAGCAAATAGGAGGAGATTGTTAGGAATATGCATGTGTATTAGCTGATATAAATGTATGCATATTCCAACACAGTGATTTGCTTGTTTCCATTACAACGCATGTTTCACAAGTGGCTAAAAGGGCTGCGTACCGGTTAGTGTGGCAGCTTGTTGAAACAATGCATAGGTCATTAGACTAGGAAGTCTTTGTACATATCCGAGTCTTTGTCCTACCAGATTGATGACAACTTTCATATGGATTAGCTCTTCAATTGCCAGCTGACGTGACCATCGGCAAATGTCTCACTAGCAGACATTTCCTTTAGCTATGACTGCCTATTAGCTATCTCTACAATCAGCAGTTCTAAAATGACAGATCTCAATATTGGCCAAGTCCCCCATCAGAACAACTGCAGAGAAGCTAATTATTCAAGAGGAACATCGTGACCATCAGTGGTTTCTACATCAGCAGTTCTATAATGGCAGATCCCAGAATCGGCCAAATCCCTCATCAGAACAACTGCCGAGAAACTGTAAGATCACGAGAAACATCGGTCGTTACTCAACGCGCTACAAGTCAAAATAGATCCGTTGTAAGATCTGTCTGACAAGTCCAAGATACGCATCGATGTCTGCGCCTTCACGTTTACTCAGTAGATATTTCCTCTTCTGTACAGTGTTTGCAGTCTTCAAAGCTTCATTTCCATAAAAGGCCAAGCACGACGCACTCCGGCCAAAGCAATGATACGTCCAAATCGCCACCGCATCCAGCAAAGCTCGACACGTCCAAATCGTCCACTGTTTCACGGACCACTTCAAGAAACAATCCTAAGAAGGTCTTTGCCCAACAGATCCAAAAATGTACTCTGCTGCATTATGAGATTCAGATCACCAACGGGCATAAACCTATTCAATACACCAACGGTCACCTCTTCTTCTCCAGCCTATATAAGAAGACTCTTACCCTCATCTCCAAAAAGAGAGCAAGAAGTGTATGCTTATGCTTGAGAAAGGTTGTGGTATTGTTCTTCATTTACTCAATCCAGAACCACACCATTAGAGTGAGAAAACACAAGTGTAAGAACAAACACTTTGTGAGAGAGAAAAGAAATTCAATAGGCTGAGAAGCTCTACTTGATCAAAAACCTCGTTTTTGATTTGAGTCCTTCTTCCTTCGAAGAACTCAGTCTCTTCAGTGGCCTCAACTCCATTATTCAGTAAAGAGACCAAGCATCATACAGATCGTTGAAGACAGTCCAAGCTTGAAGATGTCCGATGAAGAGCCAGAGCCCAATAATCCAGATTGCATTCATATCGGCAGACTTATACTACATTATAAGCTGTGCCGATTGTGCAATAATTTGTCATCATTTTTGGCCGAGTGCTTAGCACTCAGTTGTTCAAATACCTGCTATTTGAACAACTCCTAATATTCTCTTCTCACAACACTCTAACACTAGCACTTTCCTTCCCTTACCTCCAAGGTTGTTAGGAACTGCTAGGATTAGAGTTCTAATATGAGTCTTCCGGGTATCCCATCTCACTTTCCTTCTTGCCCCTGGGAGATTGCTAGGATAGAGAGTCTAGGTTGATGTACTAAGCATGTTTGCCTCTGAGTAAACCTCTGCTGAATTTTAAGATAATATATATGTTTGTTACATTCAGCCTTGATTTCTCTTTCTTGTATAATTTCTTTTATCTTGTGCAATCTGTTTAAGGAAAGCAATTGATGCATCTAATACAGATTTTAGTCAACTGTTATGCTCTCTTTTAAATCAAACCTTTACAGTTACTTCAATCTTAATTGTTAAACTTATGCTGTTTATTCTTCCGCTGCTCAAACTCATTTTCATCAGCTAAGTTCAACAAAAGTCTTCCGTCTGCACATTCTACGTCTGCTGATCAAGGACGTCCGATGTCACTATCTTCGGCTAAGCTGTCAGAATGAGGAAGACGACCTATCTGTATTAATCATTTCATCTACTCTTCAACTTAAATGTTAAAATTGGATGAAATTTTTAATACATCAAGTATAGGCTATTCACCCCCCCTCTAGCCTATACACTGAGCAACCCTCGGATCTAACAGACAACCCTACAGTAAATCTACATTATTGAACGTCCTTCAGTCTACCCTCCGTGAGTCTATGTAGAGCTTCTTCCTCATCCAAACTCTACTATAAGTAAACTCACAAACTGCTTACTGATTACACTAGATACAAAATGTTGATTCAAATTTTTCTCAAAATGTTACTAAGTTCAAGTCCTAGAAATCAATCAAGTCAATTCTTCAACAACTTGGTATGACTCCTTCATATTCATTCAAAGTTGTTTTGATTTTATTTCTGTTACTCCGAATGAGCTGATCAAAAAATTCTCAACGATGTATTCTAAAAATCGAAACCATTTATAACTGTGAAAACTATTTTCAATATCTTTCTAATACACAGTTATAAAGTCTGAGAGAAATTTTATCAACTCATTTGTACCAGAAATCATTAATTATGGATTTTCAATCTTGTCTTGAGAATAATTGATAAAAGAATCTTCTTTTGTCTTGTCTGATAATCCTGAAAGCTTGTTGGCAAAAATAAGCAATATGCTACAAACTTTTGATTATCAGAACACTTAAGAATATCTTCAATCAATTGTATCAAAATATAAGATAGAGAATTATTAATTAATGCTAGAAAAAGTGATTTCACTCCTCTTCTAACTTTTAGTTATCAATTTTATTGGTATTCTAAAACGTTTTCAGATGAATCACTATGAAAATCAATTAGCATATACCTATCCGACCATCGGAACTCTGCTTGTATACATGGACATCACAGAGAAGATCCCAGAAAAGAGTTATCAAATGTTTGGAAACCATTTGATAAATCGTTGTGTGCAACAACTCTTTTGGTTATATGTAAGTATACCGGCCATCACCTTAAAGATGGCTGATGCAGATAATTCAGCTCGACTGAATTAGGTAGCTAATAAGAATTGATGAGGATGACGAACTGCTAATCACCGCCATACATCCCTGAGCAAATCAAAGGGGATTCATGGCCGAAGCAGTAAATCCTTAGTGGCCATCACCCTACGGTGCTTTCATAATGACCCGAAGGAGTGCACGTGTTCCGCCTCCGACCAGAGCTGGAGGAGATCAAAAATGGACACAGCCATCTTGATCTATTCCAAAATCCTTGATTGATGACCTCTCATTATGTTCTTAGGATTAGGATATCTTGGATACTACTTTGTAACATATTTTCTACTCAAAATTGAATCATTATGTATCTTTATCCTGTAATCTGCAGTTTAGTCAAAATTCCAGTTGTATTGTCCTTGTAATCTGCTGATCCTCACTATGTATTGTTCAAAACTACTTGGATTATTGAATACAAGTTCTACAACTTTTCATCATGACTATCTACTTATGAGAATTCCTCTGATAGCATGAATTAATGTGTTTTAACTGTGTTGATCTACATATCATTCTTCTTCATCATAGTGTTTACTTTCCTTTGAGAATTGAAGAAATTGACCTTAATGAAACGATCACACAATTCTTACACAAACTCTGCTGAAACCCCATCAGCAAACCCGTCCTATAAAATCGGCTATATTGAGTTTTAGTCAATTACCAAAAAGTTAAAGTCTTTGCTTTACACTATCTGATAATTGCCTTTTTAAATTAGAACATTTCATCATGATCTAATTCAAGATCTACCGAACACTCTAGTTGTTCAACATGGGTAGACTGCAGTTACCTAAAGGATGACTTTTATGTCTATATCTTACCTTTAAGTTACTACAAATCTATTACTAAATCTCTGACTTCTCTATTCTACATACAAGATTACTAGTAAATCTACTTTGAACCAAATTGTCTACTGTGTCAACCTAATGACTGTTGTAAGCATTTGAACTTAAAAAGGATTTATCTCTTCAAAGTATATGAAAAATATTCTCATTAGTCAATTACTAAAGTTCCAGCTTTTAACTTCTAAAAATCAAAGGCTTACACCTACTTTCAAAACAGCTCAACAGCAATTTGTGCTCTCAGTAATAACAACTATTGTATCTAGTATGATATTTGAGATTAGTAATGAGAAGGCAAGGTTAGCAGTTTCTCTCTATGATACACCATCTCGGCTAATTGCTAATCGGCAAACAGATTGAATTCAAAACACTCTATTATGCATTATCACATACCTAATTTTCAAAAATGCTGAGAAAGACTTAAGTAACTTGACCTATTTCAAAAGATAGCTAGAAATTTTAGGATTCTTAGGAAGACTATTGCTCCCTAAGACTAGTCCTTCCTCAGGAGTGAATGGCCAATATAACCCCTGCTATTTATATTACATGCCTCATTCTCATCCACAGGCTTGTATGTAAACACTCTTTAGCAAAACCCTTTTCTCGCTGAAGATTGATAGAACCTGTTACGCAGAAGAAGCTCGGACATCATTTCAGGTACACTTTCAATATCTCACTTGTTTGACTTCTTCCTTCACAAATTCTAAAGAATTGCTCCTATAAATTTATATTATTAGTAGATCTTTGCTTATCATACATTTTATAATCTGCTAAAACACTTTACTAAATCAATTAAAATACTGACTCTATAACTTAACAAACTCATTAAATTGATATTAGGGATAACATCAGACAACCCTCTTATCAGCAGTTCTTAGCCCTCATTAACTACTGATAAAATCCCAAATCCTAACCAATTCTTCATAAAATCTCTATGAGTGTAAAAACTTAACTTAAACTTGAACACTTAATATTCGTCTTTAAACACTCTAAACCCAATCCATTGCTGTTTAAATGCCTTTCCTAACAATTGGTGTCAGCTAGTATTGTTTCTAATAATATTTCTTCTAATAATTGGTGTCAACTAGTATCAAAACCAATCCCTGTAAAAATTACACCACTCCAAAACAGCTGATATCTCAAGACTAAACTCAGCAGTTGTACCTAGTCATATCTCAATAAAGGCAGACAAACTAATTTGTTTAAATATGAATTTAAACCTCTCGTTTAAAAGTAACGTGTGTATACATTTCCCCTAGACTGCCTATATCATAGCCATAACCACTCTCAGCATGATGACATAATCCTAAAATCAGAAACATCATTACTATGTCATTAAATGCATTCACTCTCTTAAGCCCCCAAAACGTCCTATCACATTCCTCTAACCAAGAAACCCCTTCATCTTCTCAAAACCTCGAAAGAAGTATAAAATGATAACCTAAATATATTCATTATTTCTTCAGCATTTCTTCATCTTCCTACCCAACTCTTCATCACCAATACAAAATATACCAACCTTCATCATGTGTTCACCAAACCTGCTTAATTCAGAATATCGACCCATCTCCTATAATGAAATGCGACAACGAATAATGATCTTCCTTGCTACTCCTCAACCAGTGATCTGTCGACCTCGCCAAATCAGTCGACGAGTAAGAAATCGCTTGCGAGATCCAAGGAACGATGTGTCCAACTTCATTCCATGGATTCCTTCACCAAATCCTGTCTCAACTACTGCAACAAACACTCCCCTCACTCCTAACTTCTCAAACGCTCCACCTGAACCATCCTCAACACAAGAAGAATCTCAAATTACAAATTTCAACTCTGCTCCTGATTCAGCGGTCAATGCTCCCTCTAACTAGAACTGAAGACCTTCATCCTCTACTCTATTTTAATGGAATGTCTATTTTTTTCTTTCTTTTGTACTATGTTTGTATTATATTTTTGTTAAAGTTACGTTTGCTACTTTCATTCTGCTTTACTTACTGTAATCTGTTCAAGTGCATATTTTTTTGTCTAAACTGCTATTCTCAACATAAACATCTATACATATGCATATACTCTTATTCCACCTTAAACAATTGACACATTGACAGAAGAAAAATTCTTTATAGAACATTCTTAGATGCATATCTCATGCTTCAGATCCTAGTTGACATGCTTCTCAAATAAAAATGTCTTACTAAAATAGACAATTTGTTGTATTTTAGCATAGATTTGCTTGAATCCATAACCTAAAAGTCTAAGACAAGGTGACTAATGGGCCTGCGTGTCTGTTAGTGTGGCAACTTGTACTTAGGCATAGCTTGAACAGCTTAGAGTTGCTAATTATATAAGTCTTGAAGAAGATAGCCTATAGGACATCGGACGTCCTCTGCACAAATAGGCAAAATTTGATCCAGCAGTCTTACTTTGATATCGGACAAGCTCATACAAGCCAAGCTTTATCTGCTATATTGAAGAACTCCAAGAACGTCCGATGGTCATCTGCTGAAGATATGTCCTAACTCAAAGATCTCATTAATTGCGATATAACGTTAACCTGCAAAACGCATTCAATGAATCTTTCCATTCTTGGCATACAGCTCAGAAAAGGACATTCTGCCTGCAAGCACAGTCTACCCATTTTTGGCAAAATGTCAGGAGACAGACTGTAACTTGCAGAACCACCTATCAGAGCTCAACAACACCATTAGAGCATTGAATGCTCTTGAATTCAAATTGATCAGCTCATGAAGATCTCCAACGGCTCCAAGGTCCCTCCTGCATATAAAAGGAGACTTAATGACAGCATTTATCAGAACTTCAACCACTCCAACTATTGAATCTCCATAGTCTTCAAGTTCTTAAAAGCTTAAACGTCCTATCTGTATACATTCATTGAAGAGCTTCACACTTAGACGTCTAGTCCATTAAAGCTCTTCATTGATTGCAACACTTAGCTTTTCATAGCTCACGAGAATTGTATCTTATTGATATCAATTCTCCCACACAAACACTTGGTCAACAAAATTTTTTGTACACTATCCATTAGAAATTTAGTTTGTAAAATATCTAGTGGAAAACTTAGTACACGATTTTCAAATCCAAAGTTGACCACTTTGGTTGTGGACGTAGCACTTATTCATAAGTGTGAACCATATTAAATACTCTGTCTACTTGTGTGTGATTGTGTATTATTTGTGTTGCTTTAAATTTCCAGATTTCCAATCTGTTAAGAACTGCTGATCTTGACCTGCCAAGATCAGCCATTCTCAACTTGTCCTGTGCTTCACAAGTCTTCCGCCTGCAAATATTTTTTTTAAACCCTAGTGAAGTAAGATTTTTGAATCAATTTTAAAAATTGGACATAGGCTATTCAATCCCCCCTTCTAGCCTATATAGAGCAACCTTGGACCTAACAATTGGTATCAGAGCTTAACTCTTTGAAAACTTGTTTTTCCGAGATTAACCTCTTGAGAGATTAAAGATCATGGCTGCTCACCAAATGTTGGAAACTTCAAACGTGAACCATTGTCCTGTCTTGGATGAAGTTCACTTTGACATCTGGAAAGATAAAGTCAAAAGACATATGAATTCAATTGACAAACGTTTGTGGAAATGTGTCACGAGATGGACCCGAATTCCAATGAAGCCCAATACACGGCCGCGGTAGATGCAGCTCTGAACTGAAGTACCAAAGCCGAAGAAGAGTGGGATGATGAAGACAGAAAGAATGATGCTCGGATGGAAAGGCCATCAACATCATTACTAGGCGTGTCGATATAAGCACGTACCGCCAGATTATCAACCCGAACACGGAAAGGAGATGTGGGAAGCCATCCTTGAATATCTTGAAGGTGATGGTGAGACAAAGAATAACAAATTATATACTGCATCCGAAGTTTGACTCCTTCAAAAGGATCCCAAAGAGTCTCTGCGAAGTGCCTATGACGATTCTATGAGGTAGTCAACTCTTGCTATTCCTTAGGAAAGAAGTATGAAAAGAAAGAAATAAACATGAGATTTCTAAATGCACTAGGCGGTTTATGGCATGTTAAAATTACGCCATGAAAGAGTCAAAAGATTTAAACAAATTGACTCTTAGAAACCTTTATGCTAGTCTTTCGGTTTATGAGCTTGAAATCCAACAAGCTCAAGAAATGGAAAAGAGTTTTAAAAACTTGTCCTTACCACCATGTCTCGAACCTTCTGTTCAAAACCCGATGAAACACCTTCTACATCCGGTGAAGATGATGATATTCTTTCGACGAAGCCTTTGCTATGTTTGTAAAGAAATATCAACGTTTCAAAAGGTTTAATAAATCATCATCACATAGGCGTCTTCTCACAAAGCTGCCGTTCCTTATAAAACAACGCTCAACGAAAAGTTCGCTCCTTATAAATCGCAGATCACCAAAAGGACAATGAGCTAGTTTGTTTTAATTGTAGGAAACCAGGCCACTTTGCGTCTCAATGTCCTAAGCCAAAGTATGAATTTTATAAGAAACGTCCGAGTCTAAATTTCAAAAACAAAAAGGGATGGTGGTGAAGACATTGATGAAAGCAATCTACCTACTTGGTGTGACACGACAACGATGAGGATGACTCCTGTGATTTTCTTTGAAGAAGCCAACATATGCCTTATGGCCGGGAGTCACCACATGATTCGGTGAGGTCACTACCATTTCAACAAAATGACAGTGATGATGATGATGAGTTCAATGACCCATCAAAGGGAGAGCTCATCAAAGCAAACAAGGATATCTTTGGAAGAATTTTCAAAATTCAAAGTCGCCTATGTAAAACTTGCCAAGAAGCATGAACTAGCTGTCTCGAGAAATCAACCTTGATGTCTAAGATCAAAGATCTTGATAGACAACAAGTGAAAGTATCAAATTGCAAAAAGAGAACAAAACTTTGATGAAAAGTGGACTTCCTACTTGAACACATCAAGAAGATAAATTCGAAAAGATGACCTTCAAAAGGTTGTCAATACTTGGAATAACTCTAAAGGAAACTTTGATACCATTCTCTCAAACCAAAAACTTTAGATGACAAAGCGGTATCGGTTTCCAAAGTGAGTTCAATGTAGGTAGTCCTTCTAGTTCTCAAAAAGATGAGACATCGAAGTAATTCTGAAGAATCGGTGAAGAAGTTTCTTATGACCAGCGAGTCTCCCAAAAGGCAAGGACTTGGCTTTAACAAAGTTCCTTTTGTTTATCCCAAGAACACAAAAGACAAGTCCAAAAGAAAGCAATCGCCGAATGACTCGCTAATAGGAGTCGAGCAGCTGAAACCGCCATTAGTCACCCTAAGGAAACAGGGATGACTAATAGCAAGTCTAGAATTCTCGGCTCAAACCTATTAAATTTGTCAAAGGCAAGACGGCTGATCTCAACACCGCCTATAAAAGGGCAAAAGAAGTGAATTGCCGATAAAAGCTTAAAGGACATGTGCTGTAAATACAAAATCTTTTGATAAGAGGTCTACCTATGGTAAACCTAACATCAACAAGAAAAGGCATTATCGCCCTAAGTCCTATAGGCCAATTATCGAGAAAGATCATTCCAAAGGCTGCGATTAAGAAGCCTCAAAAGAAATCATTACTCATGTTGAAGGATTTCACAAATGCTCTTCGCAAATGCCATGGTCATGAGATTCATGAATGCCTTCGAGATTCACACCTAAATCTAGAGGATTTACTCCTCCAAAGGTTAAACAGTGTGGATCCCAAAGGTTGCTAACCTTGAGGACCCAAAAATAAAAGGGGACCATATTCTTAAATGTCTATATTTCAGAATGCTTTATGGTGTCAATGAAGAAGAGAAAGATCTATGGTATCTAGACAGTGGATGCTCAAAGCATATGATGGTGATCCAAATCTTCTCTCAAGCATTGTTGAAGCAAAGGGTCCCTCGGTCATATTTGGAGACAACTCAAAAGGGAAGACCATTGGTTATGGAAGTATAATCGAGGCAATCTTTCTATCAACAAAGTCTCTCTAGTTGAAGGTTTAAAGCACAATCTGCCGAGCATATCACAATTCGTGATAAAGGTCTAACTGTCTTTTCCTCTAGTCAATGTCTCATAAAGGACAATGAGACATGTTCAACTATCTGACAGGTTCGAAAAGGAAATGTCTATCTTTGTTGACCTAAATGCCGTTGGAAGAAAATCAAATCTATGCTTGGTTGCTAGGTCATCATCGACAACATGGTTGTGGCACAAAAGGCTTAGTCATCTAAATTTCAAATACTGGAGAAGCTATCAAAAGACAATCTAGTTGTTGGTTTGCCTAAAATATCACTGAATCACACGGTCTAGAGCATGTCAACTAGGCAAACTACACAAATCTTCCTTCAAAAGCAAGCCTTGCCTATCAACAACCGCACCTCTACGGCTCTTGCACATGGATCTGTTTGGACTGTAACTACTACAAGTCTTGGTGGCGGCAAGTATACTCTTGTGGTAGTTGATGATTACTCAAGATTCACTTGGGTAGAGATGATGTCCTCCAAAGATGAAGCATATGACATCATTCGAACTCTTGAAGACTACAAACTCGAAGCTGGATGATATCTCGATGTCGATCGACAATGGAACAGAGTTCAAAAACAATGGTGTTGCCAAATATTGTGATGACCATGGAATTGGTCACAATTTCTCTGAGTTGGCACACCTCAACAAAATGGAGTTGTTGAAAGGAAAACAGAACTCTCATTGAAGGAAAGACAATGATTCTGAAGCCAAACCGCCTATGTATTTACGGGCGGAACTTGCTGCTTCACACAAAACAGGTCCATCATAAACAAATTTCATAACAAAACTCCATATGAAATATGGAGAGGAAACTCCCAACATTGGATTCTTTAAAATATTTGGTTGTAAATGCTATGTTCTTTACAATGGTAGAGAACATAGAGGTAAATTTGAATCCAAAAGTGATGAAGGAATTTTTAGGATATGCCAAGTTTTCAAAAGCATACGAGTTTACAATAAAACTTCACTTAAAGTTGTTGAATCTGTACATGTTTCTTTTGATGAATTTGATTTCATTGGGCCACATTTGGCTCCTAAGGTTACTAATGATTCGATGAATATGAGGCAGTGCAACGCCAAGTCCCGGATCTGCGATCCTCCTTCTTCACAAGAGCTTCCAAGAGTCAACTGTTAGAATCCTCAAACGAACCAACAAATGAACACTCGAAAACCCGAATCCACTTTGCCTTCCACACCGAAGTCATACAACCTACCTTGGAATTAACCTACCCTTTAGAAAATCAAGCTTTCACTTCTACTTCTCAAGAATCCAACTCTCCGATGCAATAAGACAAATTCAACTGCGAAGTTAGGGAAGTAAAAGATCATCCTATCACTCAAATCATTGGAGATCTTAATGTTGGCGTTCAAACTAGACAAGCTTCAAGGAATGAATGCATGTATTCTACGCATTTGTATCTAACATCGAACCCAAAAGATTGATGAAGCTCTGGAAGATCCAAGTGGGTGGAAGCTATGCAAGAAGAGCTAAACCAATTTGAGATGCCAAGTCGGTCACGGTCCCTAGGCCCAAAGAACAAACAGTTATTGGCACAAAGTGGGTTTTCGAAACAAAATGGATGAAAACGGCAATATTACAAGAAACAAGGCAAGGCGGTAGCCCAAGGATATAGACAGAGGAGGGTATTGACTATGATGAGACATTTGCTCTGTTGCAAGATTAGAAGCTATCGATTATTCTTGGCCTATGCCTCTTTCAAAGACTTCAAAGTTTATCAAATGGATGTAAAGAGTGCTTTTGAATGGAGAACTTCAAGAAGAAGTCTATGTAGAGCAACCTCCTGGATTCATAAACTGCTCAAGAAGAGAAGATGTCTACAAGCCGAGGAAAGCCCTTTATGGACTCAAACAAGCTCCAAGAGCCGGTATGAGACCCTTTCAAAGTTCTTGACATCTCAAGGCTTTGTAAGAGGTCAAATTGACACTACTCTTTTCATTATGAAACATAAAGGTCATTCCTTACTTGTTCAAATTTATGTTGATGATATTATCTTTGGTTCCACTAATGAAAATCTTTGCAAAAGGTTTGAAAAGCTTATGCGAGTAAATTTGAGATGAGCATGATGGGAGAGCTCAATTTTTCCTTGGTCTTCAAATTCAACAAAGTTCAAATGGTATCTTCATCAATCAAGCCAAATATGCAAAGGATGTTATCAAGAAATTTGGTCTTGAAAATGCAAACGCTTAGACTCCTATGGCTACTAGCGCCATCTTGACAAAGATGAGAAGGGCAAGAAAGTGGACATGACTCTCTGAGGCATGATTGGTTCACTTTTATACTTAGCTAGTAGGCCCGATATCATGTTTCTTGTTTGTGTTTGTGCTAGATTTCAAGCTGATCCAAAGGAGTCTCACCTACAAGCGTCAAAAGAATCATCGATATCGATAGATACTCCAAATTTGGGAATCGGTATCCTAGAGATTCATCTTTTAATCTTATAGGCTATTCGATGCTGATTTTGCTGCATGTAAAGTTGACAGAAAAGCACAAGTGGGACTTGTCAATTCTTAGGAAATAGACTTGTCTCATGGGCCGGAAGCAAACCTCTGTTTCAACTTCAACAAGCGAAGCGAGAATACATAGGCTTGGTAGGCTGCTCACAATTTGTGGATCAAACAACTTGTTGACTATGAGATCAAGGCGATAATTGTCCTATAATGTGTGACAACACGTCGGCAATCTCGGTATCTCAAAATCTGTCATGCACTCCAAGACAAAGCACATTGATGTGAGATATCACTTTCTTAAAGATCATGTTGAAAAAGGTAACATCGGCATGCAATATGTGCCTACAGAGAATCGTAGCGACATCTTCACAAAACCACTTGATTCAACCAGGTTTGCATATTTAAGAGGAGAGCTTGGTATGCTTGACCTCAATCCTTAACCTTTCGACTAACTATTTAAATCATTTTACAAAATTGTCTAAATGATGCAAATTGAAACCTGAGAAATGGACAATCGAGTAAGTCCTTACATGTCCAAGTCGGCGTCTTTATAGAAAATAGGCGGACCAAGCGTCGTGCAATCGATCATTCATCGGGTCATAAATGCGGACTTCAAAAATTATCAAATACCATTTATTAACTTGTCGGAAGTACAAAAGGCGAATGATACGATTTCTTCACATTTTTCAAAAACCGCCATTTGCTAGTTTTAAAAACCTCTCGACTTCCAATCTGCAATCTTCTCAAAACTTCGAATTTCTCTTGTTCTCGAGCAGAAATCATCAATGGTAATGATTTCTACACCTTCTAATTCATTTAAATCAAGCTTTATGATTTGCATTAACCTAATTTGTGTTATTTCGAACTATACATCATTGATGAACCGCAAAATCTTGAAATTGATGTTTGAATCTTGTTTATGTAGCATAAAATTGTGACTTCGGATTTCTTTGATATTATGTCTTCACTTACATAATCTGTTTACTTAAAAATGACAAAATAGGTAGATATTTTGAAACCAGTTCATGAACTGTTCTTGTCATTTGTCATCATACGTACATGTTTTGGGTTTTAATCAACAGCACTGTTGTGTTAATATCGGTGATCACTCACATCGGTGTATTTAATCATACCTTCCTTTATCTATGCTTGTTCTCATATCCACCAACGTATAGGCAAGGACTAAATCTTCCAAGGCTACCGACACAACGTCATCCTGCATCTGCTAAGCCATCTAGGGCTAAACAGTGAAAATCTTCCACGAGAATCCTTCCCAGGTCAAGTTATCATCCTGGGATGACAATCGACCGAGATTCCATTATCGTACATCTCTGGTGATGCCTGCTAAGGATTTAATGAATGTGGGCTTCTTCCCTTGTTCCAACTTCATGATACTACTGACAATGCTTTAGCCGAGGAATTTTACACAAGGATGATCTGCCTCCTCCTCCCAATACCAATGAACCGGTCAACCTAAGCTACATCAAAGGTTACATCGAGGCCATTACATCAAATTGACCTATAAGGATATTGGGGCAATCCTTGGCCTATTGAAGGCAAACTGGACTTAACCGATCTTGAATCGACTCTTGCTTGGGAAATGATGCGAGGATGCGCTCAACTCGAAAGGTTCTCGAGATGTCCAAATCTCTTCCCTGAAAATGCTTATCACATCAGTCATCTGATCGATAAGAGCATTCTCTTCAAGAATGGGGCAAGAGACATTTTTACATCTCAACAACTTCTGTGGACCAAAGCTGTGATTCTTCGAAAGCAGCTTAACTGGGCAAAAATCGTTTTCTCTATGCTGTCTCAAAGTGTTGCTGACGTCCAATCCAACCCTTCCATGCGACGACCTTTTGTAAGGGTCATCAATGTCATTCTTCGCAGATTTGAAGAGATCGATGATAAAGTTATCACTGACGACCTCATCAAGGTGTCTAACACCTACGTTTTTACCGTCAACAACGTTACCCGCTACCGGGATGATATGGCCAAACGAACAATCGTCGTTCTGCTGCTTCTTCTACTAGTGGCACTTCCACCCAAGCCGGCAAGGGTAAGCGAAAAGTCACATGTTCTGAGACTGAGCCACCTGCTGAGGAGGAGCCTAAACCTATAGGGGCTGACCTTCCTGAGAACTTTGATCTCAGCAAACTTGATCATGATCCCTATGAACCTTCTGAGCCTCCTTCCAAAAAGGCCAAACATTCCTCCACTCTCACTCTCCGTCTCAAGAAAAACCGCAAATCTCGCACTAGATCTGAGGTTGAAAAGGATGCCTCTAATTTCAAACCCGCAGATCTATCCAAACCCAAACCTAAACAAACCCTCCTACCCACAGACGAATCCTTTGGCCTTCCTAAAGTCTCATCCACCTCTTCTTCCACACCAGCCGTGTCTGCATCTGCTGTTTTCTCTCCAGCCGTTTCCCCATCTGCTGTTCCCCCACCAGCAGTTCTCAACAAATCCTTTCCACTTCCTACTTCTGCCTCTTCTTCACCTACAAAGTCCACTCATGGCAAGCGCTTTAAAAAGGGTGCAAAGAAAAGAGTGCACTTCGACGAACCTGCTGATATATCCTCTCCACCAGATTCACCACCTCTACCTACTACCACTACCACCTCACCTACTTCCTCACCTCCTCACTCTGCTCCCATTCAAACAACCCCCACACAAGAAACCTCTATCTCACCTGTCACCACCTCTCAACTACCCTCTTCCAAACGATCTATCTCTCCCTCTTCTGACCTGCCTACCCCCAAACGTCTCAAACCTAACCCTTATAGCCACCTACATCCTGAGGTGCGGGATCTCTTGTCCTTCGGGGATAGCGGCCTAAGCCCAACCTGCGATTCGACCCTACCTCTCTACCCTTGACTACCCGGGAAGATTCCGCCCTATATGCAGTGAAATTATCTTTAAATGGGGTGCTTTCTATGAACCTCTTCCTCCAGCCTGGTCTCAACAATTCTTCTCCCACAACTCCGCGGTGCAAGATCTCATGATCTTCAACCAATGGGTTGCAATTCACAAGGACCTAGGCCTTCCTCTCCCCACCGAATCCACCGTCTCTTCCTTTCTCTCTCTGCCTAAACCACCTGTCTTCACTCTTATCTGCTATCCTTCTATCCTTCTTCACCCTGTGGTCTACAACTTCATTGATATAGTCACCTCTTACCTTGGCTTCAACCCTTTCATCCCTACTCTATACCGTTCACCTCACCCTATCTCTATCCCTACTCCTTTTCTCATTGATCGTCTAAGGCCTCGATCCCCTCTCATCCCTCCATATTATCCATCCCTTCGTCTGACCTACCCTAGCCAATCCCAACCCTCTACCAGCCATATTTCCCTATCCTCCTCCAGCCATTCTCCAACATCCTCCAGCCACTCCCAGTCATCCTCCAGCCATCCTTCCCCCTCAGCAGGTCCATCATCTACTCCCTCGGGTCATCCTGACTCGTCTGATACCTATCCTGCTGAGGCTGTCCATAAATTTTTGAAGGATTTTGAGGTCATCTCTGTTGACCTGACAAAGGCTCTGCACCAGCTCTCTGCAGATCAGTCTCACATCACCCATGTGCAGGCTGACTGCATGACCCAAGTAATGGAAATTTCAAAGGGTGCAAAGGTCGCTTTTGATGCCTGTCTACGATCCATCTCAGCCAGTCAAACTGCTCTCGCTAGCCAGATCTCAGCCTCTTCCTCCTCGACCTCTGCCATCTTCAAAACCAATTGGGACAACCTCGCCACTAAGATGATGCAGATCGTCGACATGATTGAAGCTGGTTACAAGCTTGTGCTTCACTCTCAACGTCAGGCAAATCGCTCTGTTCACTCCTCCGTGCGCGCGACACGCAATCTCACCTCCAAGCACTTGGCCTTCTATCGCAAAGAGCACATCACTACTTCCACCCGCCTTGCTCTCATTGATACATCGCTTGCGTCCATGAAGGAGGAGATGGCTAGACTCAACAATGATCAGCGGACTAGGCTTATTGAACATAATGCCCTACTCAAACAGAAAAACAGCGATCTGTCCTCTGCATTGGCTGATACAAAAGAAGAGTTAGCCGAGGTCAAACAGAAAAACATCGATCTCTCCTACGACTTGGCCGACGCAAAAGATGAATTAGCAGAAGCCAAAGAAGAAATTGCAAAACTAAAGGCTGCTGCTAACTCTAGATGGACATCAAGAGGCTATGAGCAATCTTCATCAGGCAGAGGCTATAGTCGTGCATCATCTAGGTCATCCTCTCGATCCGGCCGATAAATTTTTGGTATAATCTTTTGCAAAAACTTTGCAATTAAACTCCGTGTTTAATTCACAATGTTTATATTTTAAAATTTTCATGCTTTTTATGAACTGCTTATTATGTGAATGCATGAAAATTAAACCACTGGTTTAAAGACATGTCCTATATTGCCTATTCCGCATGTTTTTAAATTCAGTCTAATTACAAGTGTCTGATGTTTAATTTCCTATTCGTAAACACTTTGTAATTCTTGAATACAATGACCTGTATGTAAATTCATCTAGGGCATGCTTATTTAATATATAAATCTTTCAAGCATGTTATTACTAGACTTGAACTTGGTCAGCTGATATTGTATTCGTAGGGTCATGGACTCAAGCAAATAGGAGGAGATTGTTGTATTTTAGCATAGATTTGCTTGAATCCATAACCTAAAAGTCTAAGACAAGGTGACTAATGGGCCTGCGTGTCTGTTAGTGTGGCAACTTGTACTTAGGCATAGCTTGAACAGCTTAGAGTTGCTAATTATATAAGTCTTGAAGAAGATAGCCTATAGGACATCGGACGTCCTCTGCACAAATAGGCAAAATTTGATCCAGCAGTCTTACTTTGATATCGGACAAGCTCATACAAGCCAAGCTTTATCTGCTATATTGAAGAACTCCAAGAACGTCCGATGGTCATCTGCTGAAGATATGTCCTAACTCAAAGATCTCATTAATTGCGATATAACGTTAACCTGCAAAACGCATTCAATGAATCTTTCCATTCTTGGCATACAGCTCAGAAAAAGACATTCGCAAGCACGTCTACCCATTTTTGGCAAAATGTCGAGACATCGTAACTTGCGAACCACCTATCAGAGCTCAACAACACCATTAGAGCATTGAATGCTCTTGAATTCAAATTGATCAGCTCATGAAGATCTCCAACGGCTCCAAGGTCCCTCCTGCATATAAAAGGAGACTTAATGACAGCATTTATCAGAACTTCAACCACTCCAACTATTGAATCTCCATAGTCTTCAAGTTCTTAAAAGCTTAAACGTCCTATCTGTATACATTCATTGAAGAGCTTCACACTTAGACGTCTAGTCCATTAAAGCTCTTCATTGATTGCAACACTTAGCTTTTCATAGCTCACGAGAATTGTATCTTATTGATATCAATTCTCCCACACAAACACTTGGTCAACAAAATTTTTTGTACACTATCCATTAGAAATTTAGTTTGTAAAATATCTAGTGGAAAACTTAGTACACGATTTTCAAATCCAAAGTTGACCACTTTGGTTGTGGACGTAGCACTTATTCATAAGTGTGAACCATATTAAATACTCTGTCTACTTGTGTGTGATTGTGTATTATTTGTGTTGCTTTAAATTTCCGATTTCCAATGTTAAGAATGCGATCTTGACCTGCCAAGATCAGCCATTCTCAACTTGTCCTGTGCTTCACAAGTCTTCCGCCTGCAAATATTTTTTTTAAACCCTAGTGAAGTAAGATTTTTGAATCAATTTTAAAAATTGGACATAGGCTATTCAACCCCCCCTTCTAGCCTATATAGAGCAACCTTGGACCTAACACAATTCATCTACTCTTCATCACTCATGAATTGACCGATTAAATTTTCACACCTAGTACTTTTATACTTACTCTCTGTACACTTACATATCATATGGCTCTGCACCATACCAATTGGGATTTAAAATTCACACATAGCCTTGCACCATAACTTACTTGACATAAATTTCTGAGGAGGAGAGTTCGTATACCAAAAACTCATACCTTATGAGTTGTCCTAATCAGGTTCTATGACTTCTCTGATACATACAAAGATAAACATAAACATGTACAAGTAACTTTGCTATTAAGAAGAAGAGATGATAAGTAAATGGTGACAACATATCTCTACTAAGACAGAAAGAAAAGTATATAAACTATTAACACGTATGAGGATAAGAGATATATATATATATAAGGAAAGGAGATACGAATTAAAATTCACACGTATGAGGATAAGATTTTGAAAATGCACATACTACAACAAAACAGAAAACTCATATCTTCAAACTTAATATTGGTACACCCATTGTGACCAAGGCCAAAAGAAAACATGTTGGTAAATCTACTATGGCCATTAAAACACAAAATTCACTCCCACTACATGTCATGCCTATAATTCATACCTTATGAATCAAATTCTTACACCTTGTCCTCTCCCAAACTAAACAGACTCCATATTCGGTCCTCCTCATCTCTATAAAAGTGTGATTCCTCCAAATCTATTGTGACCATTAAGGAGGAGGAAACACTAAAAAAAAAATTTGAAGATAGAAAGTTTAAAGATTGAAGATTAAAGATTGTTTTCATAAAGAGCTGAGAAAAGCTTATACTCAAAAATAGAGGAGGAAAATCTATATCAAACTCTACATCTACAAGCAAATAAGAGGAGATAATTGTTGTAATTCTATGACATTTGTGAATACATTGAACCCTATGTTCGTCTATCTAGGCCATGCTCAATTACTATAATATTCTCATGGACTCAAGAAAATAAAATCAATCATGGTCAACTTCTATTGTATTCATAAGGTCATGGACTCAAGAAAATAGGAGGAGATTGTTGTAATTCATATAAGATTTGCTTGCATCCATAACCTAATTCATATAAGATTTACTTGCATTCATAACTTGTATCTTGTATCCATAACATTGCATCCATAACCTAACTTGTATCCATAACAAGGGTCAAGGTGAGCTGATTTCACTCTTCACAAACCTTTGAAAACATCTGATACTTAATCAATTCGATTAAGTACACTGATTCATAACTTTTATTTGCTCAACCTTTGAAAACGTCTGATACTTAATCAATTCGATTAAGCACACTAACTCATAACTTTTTCTTGCTCAAGCCAATTCATTCAGATCATTCATTCAGATCATACTAATTACACCGTAAAGAAAAACACCTTTATGGCAATACTATCAATTATATCTCATAATTGCCTGAACATTATTCTCGTTATTGCTCCGTATATGTACCTTCATTTATCGAGTCTGTAAATACGTAGCAATAGGTGACTATACATACACTATCGCTTGTAAGTTCAACCTAGGGCATGCCTTGATATAAAAAGATTATTCAATAATGGCATGTTATTACTAAGGATTGAACATCTGCTTTTTAAAAGCTGTATGTATAAGTCAATAGTAGTAATGGTCCCAAGAAAATAGGAGGAGATTGTTAGGAATATACCTTTAAATCAGCTGATATCTATGTATGCATATTCCAACACAGTGATTTGCTTGTTCCCATTACAACGCATGTTTCACAAGTGGCTAAAAGGGCTGCGTACCGGTTAGTGTGGCAGCTTGTTGAAACAATGCATAGGTCATTAGACTAGGAAGTCTTTGTACATATCCGAGTCTTTGTCCTACCAAAGTGATGACAACTTTAATATGGATTAGCTCTCTTCATGCGCCAACAGACATGCTCATCGGCAATGTCTCACCAGCAGACACTCCTTCCAGCCATGTCTGATCAGCAAACTCTACTTCAGCAGTTATCACATCGGCAGATCTCAGAATTGACCAAGGTCTTCATATGAACAAACTGCAGAGAAGCTGATTATCCAAGAGGAACATCGATCGTTGATCAGAACGCTACAAGTCAAAATAGATCCGTTACAAGATCTTTTTGACAAGCCAAAGATACGCATCGATGTCTGCGCCTTCACTATTATCCAGCAAACATTTCCTCTTCTGTGTTTAAAGTTCGGTGTTCAAGACTATATTCTATAAAAAGACGAACACAGTGCGCTAGATCCCAGGCTAAGCTTGACAAGTCAAAATCTGTCAACCTAATTTACGGACCAAATTCAAGACAAAAGCTTAACGGACGGTCTTTGCCCAACAGTTTGAACGACGCACTCCAGTGCAATTAATGACTCAGATTTCCAACGGGCAGACTCATTTAGTGCTTCAACGAATTCTTCATCTTCTCCAACCTATATAAGAAGACTCTCATTCTCACAATCACAAGAGTGGAATGTATGCAAATACCTTTGAGAGGTCGTGGCATTGAAATCGATTTTCATTCTTTCAATCTGAATACCACACCCGAAAGAGTGAGAAACACAAGTGTAAGAACAAACACTTGTGTACGAGAGAAACAGAAATTCCAAAGGCTGAGAAGTCCCGCTTGATCAAAACTTAGTTTTTGATTTAAGTTCTTTCTCCCTTCGAAAGACTCAGTCTCTTCAATGCTGTACTTCACACCTTCAGCAAGATACCAAGCCTTCCTGCAATTCGTTGAAGACTGATCAAGCTTGAAGATGTCCGATGAAGAGCCAGAGCCTACAAATCCACATTGCATTCATATCGGCAGACTTATACTACATTATAAGTTGTGTCGATTGTGTAATAAATTGTCATCACTTTTGGCCGAGTGCTTAGCACTCAGTTGTTCAAATACCAGCTATTTGAAGAACGCCTAAAATTCTCTTCTCACTTTCGCCTTCACTTTACTCAAACAAGCACCTTCCCCAAGGTACTTGGTGAGATATAAAGGTTGGAGGTTAGTCATGAGTCTTCCCGGTATCCCAATTGACTTTCCTTCTACCCCTGGGGAGATTGCTAGGTTAGAGAGTCTAGGTT
This sequence comes from Platycodon grandiflorus, assembly GCA_016624345.1. Taxonomy (NCBI): domain Eukaryota; kingdom Viridiplantae; phylum Streptophyta; class Magnoliopsida; order Asterales; family Campanulaceae; genus Platycodon; species Platycodon grandiflorus. Next base: position 41,435,714 of record CM028362.1, on the reverse strand, counting down.
GATGTACTAAATATGTTTGCCTTTGAGCAAACCTCTGCTGAATTTTAATATAATTTATATTTTAATACATTCAGCCTTTATTTCTCTTTCCTGTATAACTTTATATATCTTGTGCAATCTGGTTGTAGAAAGCAATTGATGCATCTAATATAAGATTTTAGTTAACTGTTATGCTGAAATTGTACACAAACAATTACAGTTACTTCAATCTTGTCTGTTATACTTAAGCTGTTTATTCTTCCGCTGCTCTAACTCTTGTCTATCAGCCAAGTATAACAACATCTTCCTTCTGCATGTTCTTCAAATCTGCCGATCCAAGTTCTCCGATATAACAAACATCGGCTTAGTTGTTAGAACTAGGAAGATGACCTATTTATGTTAATTATTTCATCCATGCTTTCAACTTAAATGTTAAAATAGGATGAAATTTTTAATACACTTAGTATAGGCTATTCACCCCCCCCCCTCTAGCCTATATACTGAGCATATCACCGTGGACCTAACAGTGCCCTTCTCCTACTAGGACTGTCTAAGGTGTCCTTCTCCTATTAGGTCTTTTCTTGTGCTATCACATCATATATATCACACATATTGTCGCCACTGTTCACTGCTTATTTTCCCTCTCTAATCTCTCTCCAGAAGTCTAAATTTCTTTCTTTGTTCTCTCTCTTCCTCTCTCTATCAGGTTCTTCCATGGCGTCTCCAGCGAATCAGCCCCTTCGAGCTCTATCGTCTCTCCTCCACCATCTCCAATGGTCCCAACCGAAGGCGCTGTAGAACTTTTCGTTGATACAGATGCTTCTCCAATCTCTGTGTCATTGCCTGGGGCACCGGACAATGTCATTGAGGTTGAAAATCTGGGTGACCTAAGGTCAATTGGAGCTCATCATGGTCTGGAAAAGGGCCCAAATTGGTCCCTGAGGCAAAAAGGCTTCTTGCCTAAGATGGAAACCTTCGCTCTTAGGGCTAGGCCGAACATGGCCGATCCTGAATTTCTGGAAGGGGACGATGATGAAGACTTTAAGCCTGATGCTGAAACGAAACGGAAGAGGAAGAAATCCTCCATCACTAGCTCCAGTAGCCCATATGAAAAAGCCGCACCTCCAATTCAAACTAAACGTTCTAGTACTGTTGGTTTTCGGTATAGGAAGTACATATTTCCCACAGAATCTAGTGACTTCGAAGGACCACAAGCTGAAGATTTTGAGGTGTTGCCAAGGCGTGCTACTCCCTCTGCTATCACACCTCCTATATCACCAAGGGCTGGAAACCTTCCCTCTGTTTGTACACATCATGAAGAGGAAGAAGGCGATGACAATATCCCTCTTCAAGCAAGAAAGGGCAAAGGCCTTGCAAGAAAATCAAAGGCTAAAGCTACTGCCTCTATTGCTAAGCGAGTCCCTCTTATGGACTCTGATGATGATGATGAAGTAGAGGATGAGACATTTAAACTGGGCAGAGATGAATTGGAAGCTGAAAAGGAAGATGCTGGTGACGATGTGATCACACCAGCACCCATATCAAGGAAGAAAGGCTCCAGAAAGGCCCAAGTCTCAGTGAGCTCCACGTCTATTGCCTAGGCGTTCCTCAAGGATCAAACCCTCCAAAAGACCTGTAAGTCCTCACTCTTCTGAAAAATTCATGACCAAAGATGAAAAGAAAAGATTTTATTTTTTCAGAATGAAAGGATTCATTGTTGAAAGGGTTTTAGATAAAACCTTTGATGATGTTGGGATGACTAGGTACCTAAAGGAAAAAGGTCTCCTTTACACTGTCTCTTATCCTTCTAGTTTTTTTCCTTCTATTGTATCCGAATTTTATGCCAATCTTCTTCAATCCATACAAGACCCTAGATCTGAAAATTTTGAGAAAGTGTGTGTTAGAGGCAAAACTATTATTTTCTCTGCAGCTATGATTAACTCCTTTCTTCAAACTCCTAGTCCTCAACACATTCCTCCCATGACACCCAAGAATGAAATTGCCAATACCATCTCTAATGGCCTTGATCCTATCTGGCATAACCAGTACAAATGCACAATGCTTACATCTCTTTGTGGTTTTTTGTTTAAAATTGCCACTCTCAATTGGAAACCTACCTCCAACAGAAATACTGTTATCACAGCCCATGCTGACCTTATCTATAGAATTTTCAAGGGTGTGGAATTTAATCTTGGAGAGATTGTGTTTGGGAGCATAGTTCAGTTTGCTGAGAAGGAACTACCATCAGATCTCCCTTTCCCCTGTTTAATTTCTGGGTTATGCATAAAACAAGGTATGGATATTCTCCAAACAGACAGGTTATGGGAAAAGGTTGAACCATTTGGGATACAACCAGTGCTGGAATGTACTAAACGTACAATTGATCTACCTGTAGCATTTTCAGATGATCCTCCTACTGAGCTTCATGATGAAGAAGAAGATGATGATCTGGCTGATGTTGGTGATGATGTGATCACATCTCCAACACCACAGATTGATCCAGCAGTTATTTATGCTGAAGAAATCAAGTATCTTGAGAAGTCTATGCTTCAGGCAAGAGTGCAGTTTAAAGAGAAGGCAACCAGGAGGAACAGGTTGCTATTTGCCTTGGCTAATCTTTCTGATCAAAAAGGGGGAGCATCAGCTAGTACAAGCCAAGTGTTTGAAGACATAAGTCAAAACTTTCGTTGGGAACTACTTCAGAAGACAAGTGAAGAAATGGACAAGTCTGACTGAGAAGACAATATTTATTGAAGACAATATTTACTTTATGTTTATGTTTGTTGGTTTTTATGTTTTTGAATTATCTTAGCACTTGCTATTTAGGGGGGTTTTTTGTTATTTTTATAATTAGTTTTTGATAAGATCTTGGCTTAGAATTTGTTTTGACCAGAAAGCAACAAATCAGGGGGAGATTGAAAGTGTGTAATGTCTCACACATGTTGACAACAAGTCAAAGGTTGACTTGTATTAAGATTTGTTACTTTCTTTATATTAGTTAATTTAGTGAATTGTAATTAGGTTATTTTATTTGACTAACCTACTAACCAAATATTGGATTTGTTTAGTACGTATATCTTTTGGTTATTTTGTAAGATCTCTCACATAAGGGAAGAGTCCATGATAAGGAAGGATTCCATGATAAGGAAGGATTGCTTTGGTTGATTAAGGAAGATAGAAGTCTATTTAAAGAAGTTTTCCTCAAGCAAATCAACATCTACAAACAAGGACTCTTTACCTATAAATTCAGGCCGGATGGCTCATTCTTTTTTACGGTTTTTAAGCTCTAGAATTCCAGTAGTTTCATAGAATCAAGAGCGTGTTTGTGTGAGATCTAGTTTGGTTATTTTGTTCTTCTCTTAGTATTCTTTCGTGTACCTGAGTTCGTGATTCAATTTAATAAGAGAAGTTTTATTGTCTACAGCAAGTTGCTGTAGATAAGTGTTATATTTGTGTTTTCTTTGATTTAAGTTCGTTTATTCCGCTGCTTTAAGTATTGGTGTTAGTACCGGTGCTATCACACCAGCACTCACATCAGGTCTGTTTACATTCAATTGTCATTCCTAGCCGCTCAATTTCTTTCAAAATATATATATGTATTTAAAAAAAATTATATTTACTACTCCCTCCGTCCCTAAATTATCGTCTGGGTTGACCCGGCACACGGATTAAGAAAACTCAATTGACTTGATTATTAATATTGGTATAGTGTGTAGTTTTCTTTAATGCCCCTGTGTATGTGGCCCATAATTAAAGTAGGAAGACAAAGTAAGGGTAAAATTGTAAAAGTGGTATTCTAAAAAGGAAAGTTTTCAAACAAGACAGTTATTTAGGAACGGACAAAAAATGAAAGGAAGACAATAATTTAGGGACGGAGAGAGTATTATTTGATGTAATTGTATTACTATATATTTAGAATGAATAGAACTGATAACATTACCCTAATGTAGAAAAGCACTTAATTGTTAATGACTTTCATGATAAAAATTAGATATTAACACTATTACTGCACCACAAAATAACAAGTTCTTAATTCTTTTTAGTGTTTTTCTGAACTGTCCGTCCTTCTCTTTCCAGCCGTCTCTTCTAATTTTTATCCACTCCTTTACTAACTTTTTCCCCGAAAATAGAGTCCACGTTCTTTACTAAGAGTCCTACTCTAAACAATTTTCTCCTATTAAAACTGTCACTTAATCTCTAAAAATCTGACTCTTAATAATTTTACAAGAGAGAAAAAATAAATAAAGAAAATAATTTACTTTAGGGACATTAACAATTTCCTAATTTTTCAAAATATCTAATGTCTGAAATGCCCTTGAGTCTTGAAATTCAGCCTTGCTCGTAATCTTAATAGCACATGCTCATTCGACGACCTCTGCTACAATATTGTTCATTCCAACACTGGTTTAGCTACCACATGCCCACGCGGCATCTCTGCTAATCCTGCCTTTAGTTCAGCATTATTTTTCACTTTTCTTGCCTAAGTCTCTCATGGACCTACAACCATCAAACACACAAAACACCAGTAAAAGTGAAACATTTTCTCAAAATTAAAGCACAAAACCAATATTAAATATCACACTTATTTAAGTGCATCAAGTGTGCAAAAGGTAGTGGTGGCTTGGGTCATTTCAGTTTTGGCCAGTGGCGATGGAGTTGCAGTTGTAGAGTGTAGAAGGTAGTGAAAATAGCCTGGTAAGGGAGGGGTGGTTAGGTGGTTGGGTGGTGGTGGGTTGGGGAAAGAAGTTTCTATTTGGTTCAAACAGAAAAAAAAAAAATATATATATATATATATATATATTCATGACGAAAGGACTATTTTACCCTTTCCTAAATGCACGTGAGAGGCACACGTGCATACTTAACGGCCAAAAAGTAATGGAATTAAACGGAATGACCATTTGTGTTAAAGGTCCTCAGTTTAGAGACTATTAGCGAGGTGTAAGGATGAAAAGCGAAAAAATCATAAAATAGAGATCATTTGTGTAGTTTGCCCTTTTGTGAATTACCTCTCTCCCAGTGTGAGCGCCCGATCCGCAGGATAGTTTCAACTTCGGGCTTTTTTTGCTCTTGGACTTTCCTCTGTGATTTGTGTGTTCGATAAACGTGAAAAACACATTTATTTTGAAAACAAAGTCGTTACTTTAGTTTATAAAGTAAACGGGAGAAAAACTTAAGATTATGGGTTCGAGGGCCATTTGGGAAGGTTTTACGCACCCATCTCGCCCTTTCGGTCTCTACATGTTTGCATGCTCATATTTAAATATGGCAGGTTTGTTATTTTATGTGACAAAGTATTAATATATACTTTACGGGGGCGTTTGGTAGCAAACCTGGATAGCACTAAATAATACGAGAAAAGTAGATTATTTTATCCATTATTATTTTATCTCGGTTATAGAGTTATGAGACGTTTGGTAGATTATGGATAGTATTAATTTGTCTCGCTAGTTATCTTATAGGATGTTTGGTAGCCAGTATTAATTTCAGCATAACATTATTTTTCCAAAAATACCCTCATATTAAACTAAACTATTATCATGCATTTTAGTCAATTATAGTGTCATGTCCTCGCAAGCATAAGTTATCGTCAATATATTGCCTGAAGAAGAACAAGTTTTTATTTAAAATGTTTTGTGTTAAGTCCCAAACTCCACCATAGTTGTTCATCCAGTGCATGCCATGCATATCTACTTGCCAACAGTAATGCTCCAAGGTCGCTCCAAGGTTTAATGACAATCATCATTCTCATCTTCATCCGTGCTGAAGCAATTTTATGAACCAAATCTGATTGCACTAACCAATACTTTTCAAATTCCGATGTTCTAATTGGCGCAGTACATCTAAAATCAGCAAGCAATTATACACTGCTCCCACTCCATACTAATTTAAATTTTTTGTATTAGACAACAAATACTTTACTAAAAAACCATTAGACTCACAAATAGTTTACTCAAATCAAAGTTAATTAAACATTAAAAAAAAATAATAACATTAGTCTAAAAATATATGTTAAACACCAAAAAATACTAATATTAATTTCATAATAAAGATGTATCGTTAAAAGACATCATTGCTATTTCGAAATAAAGATAATAAAGTGCTTTTGACAAGTCCTCCACAAAAGACTACATTGATCTAAGATTTCCCTCCAAGAGCCAGCGAACCCATCTCACGCGCTGAGATTCAGAAAAATCCATGAATAAGTCAATCTGTTTATCATCTGTGCCCATCATCGAAATTACATCTAATTCCCCGTCCTCACTCAAATTAATCTCTTTCAACATTGTGGGAAAGTTACGCTTCTTTTCGCTCTTATCGACCTCGTGTCCGAGTCGGGTACAAATAGTTGTCATATTCTTAGTTTGTGTATCAGCTAGGATGTTGACACCTTTAATGATTGTTCCACTAAGTTGGTTAGCCATAGCTTCAACGACGCTATCTCTTTTTCTCTTCCCTTTAATGTCATTATCCCTCTTTCTTTTCCCTTTAGAACCACTAGAACCACCAACCAAATCATTGTTCTTACCATCTCGAGATTGCGTTGTTGAATCAGATGGAGAAATGTCCTCAAGACCATCAGCCTCAACCTCCAGATCATCCACATCAATTATATCAACACCTGCCCTTATTGCTTCAGCTGCCCGATCGACTGGGTGTCTCTAAATCAACACCAGTTGCTCGATCAATTCCCCATATTTCCTTCCATTCCTTGTACAACTCGAATGACTTCCTCCTCATTCTCTTAGCATCTGGTTCTTTGTACAATTTTAAAAAAAATCACAATCACAATCACATATGCATTATAATCTATGAGATATTTTTTAGTAACTCACATCAAAATATATATAAGAAATCATTTACCTTCAAATATGCTTGCCAATCATCTTCGTTATCAACAACTATCATATTTGCATTGTCATCCTACCCAACACCAGTTTGACTAGCCAACCCATTTATAACTTTCAATACAAGTTGCCAAGTCTTTATCTTAGACTCAATGTGGGGTACCGCTTTTAAATCAGTCCCCGGTAACAACTCAGTCAAATCTTTCTCCAATTGAAAAATGTAACCCTTTTTGAAGTTACGTCCTCCATCCGTTGATTTCCATGTTGGGTTAGCAGACATACTTTTTAAGCATGCTATCAGCTTTAATTCTTCAATTCTAGTCCAAACCCTTCTTTTTGCTCTGGCACTGGCTGATTCCATCTCTTTCAAATAACTACAATATCAAATTGAAAAATCATTTAAATATATAACCATAGATAACAATAGTAAAAATCAACCAACTATAAATCATATGGTAACAAGTACATTATACATTGTCAAACTACTACAAATTAAAAGTTATACACCAAATTCTTCAGTTCGAATCCTTCTGTATTTGATAGCATCCTTGTGTATTTTTTATTGCCTTGTTGGGTTTATGATTCTTTTTCTTCATCATATGCGTTTTTGTTTGTCCACATTAGTAATATGTTGTTTTGTACCCTTTTCCATCTTGCGGGAGAAACAAGTCGGGGGAACTTTTATATGGAGTGTATAGCAAATATGGAGTGCTATTCTCTCTTTATTTTTCAACTAATCACTGTATAATGGAACAGGAGGCATCAACTACAGGTGGAAACAAAATATGACATAGGGTGGCCTTTGGTGTCCCCTCCCCTCCAGTCAAGAATTGGGGCAATGACGGTATGGTATATGAGGAATAAGCATCGGTTGAGAAGAAGAGCACTATCTACCCAAATCATAAAGTTTGATAAGAAGACATACCTTAATATCGCTGGATGAATGCTCGAATTCAAGGGGAACGATATGCCGTCGATCACCAAAGTGGGCGAAGAAGAAGAGCTGTTGTGGGTGAGAAAGTAAAACTGAGGAAAAAACTAGGTTTAAGCGATAACTGGGAGGGCAACACGGGAACCAAAAAATAATCTCGTTTATCTTTTATCCGAGATAAAATTATAACAGAGGGGGTGAGGTATTATTTACTCCCTGATAAGAGGGTTATCCACGGATTAGGATAATTTTATCCAACATGTAAAAATCCTACCAAACACCATATTAGGATAAATTAGTGTTATCCTCCTATTTATCCGGCTACCAAACAACCCCTACATGTATTAAAATGTATTGAAATAATTATATACACATTCTTCAAATATATTTATTTACATATTAAATGGACTAACGAATGGAAGGGGTTACCTTCTGTCGTTTTACAGAATTCGGGCCAAGTACTAGGCCGTTGTATTATATTGGATCAAGATAGCTTGTAGCCTGACCGTTGTTCTTCCACTGCTACCGATCGAGGAAAGAAAGACTGTTTTTGTGTGTGTGAAAGAGAGTCAATACTCTTTTCTTTCTTTTTTCTTTTCTTTCTCAGTGAGAGAGATGGGAGTGTGTGTGTGCGGTGTTTCTTGGTCGTGTGTGTTGGTTGTGTCTCTTTGTTCTTGTCTTGTTTGAGGGAGATAGCTGATCATTTCCTTATATAGGTGAGGGAGTGAGAGATATTTGATGATACTCTCTGCCCCAAGTTTGCACAAAGCTTCGTTTGTGCCTTCAAAGTCTTCAGCAGCCGACGGCTTGACTTGTGAGGCAATGCAGTGTTTGGTGCGCGGCGCACCTGGCATGGTGCCTGCGCACCAAACCATGTTTTGTTGTTTCAGCGCACTCAGCAAAGCTTCAGCGCACCAAAACTGTTTTTTGGCTTTTCTGGGCTTTGTGTCTTGCACTTTGACCCTTCTAAGCTTTGTGTCTTCAATCTGGACCCTTGATGTTGATCTAACTGAAGTTTGTTTGTATGTGTCGGACGTCGTTAGTCCTGTTTGATAGGTAGTTTCCTGAAATGATCATAGAAACAAGTGTTAGTCCATTTATAAATAAACAATTATTTATAGGACAATTAGTATTACGTAAGTGTACGAATTTTGAGTGTCTACACCCAGAAGTCAGCAGTGGAAGTATTAGGAATATGCCTGTGAAACAGCTGATATATATGTATGCATATTCCAACACAGTGATTTGCTTATTCCCATTACAATGCATGTTTCACAAGTGGCTAAAAGGGCTGCGTTCCGGTTAGTGTGGCAGCTTGATGAAACAATGCATAGGTCATTAGACTAGGAAGTCTTTGTACATATTCGAGTCTTTGTCCTGCCAAAGTAATGACAACTTTCATATGGATTAGCTCTTCATGGGCCAACGGACATGACCATCAGTAATGTCTCATCAGCAGACATTCCTACTAGCCATGTTTCATCAGCATTCTTTACACCAGCAGTATTATATCGGTAGATCTTAGTATCAGCCAAGCTCTTCATCAGAACAACTGCAGAGAAGCTGATTATACAAGAGGAACATCGGTCGTTACTCAAAACGCTACAAGTCAAAATAGATCCGTTACAAGATCTTTCTGACAAGCCCAAGATATGCATCGATGTCTGCACTTTCACTATTACTCAGAAGACATTTCCTCTTTTGTGTATTGGTCCCAGTCTCCAAGGCTTCATTCTATAAAAGACCAAACACAGTGCGCTACATCCCAGGCATGCATGACAAGTCCAATTCTTTCAGCCTGATTCACGGACCAACTTCAAGACAAAAGCTTAACGGAAGGTCTTTGCCCAACAGTTTGAACGACGCACTCAGATGCATTAATTGTTCAGATTTCCAACGGGCAGAAACTCATTCAAAGCTTCAACGAACCCTTCACCTTCTCCAGCCTATATAAGAAGACTCTCATTCTCACAATAAAAATGCGTATGCATGTGAGAGGATGTGGTATTGAAATTGTTCTTCATTCTCTCAATCTGAAACCACACCCAAAAGAGTGAGAAACACAAGTGTAAGAACAAACACTTTGTGTGAGAGAGAAAACAGAAATTCCAAAAGGCTAAGAAGCTCTGCTTGATCAAGAAACCTTGTTCTTGATTTGAGTTCTTTCTTCCTTCGAAAGACTTAGTTTCTTTAGTTGCTGCACTTCAAATCTTCAGCAAGAGACCAAGCATCCTGCAAGTCGTTGAAGACTGATCAAGCTTGAAGATGTCCGATGAAGAAACAGAGCCTAATAATCCATATTGCATTCATATCGGCAGACTTATACTACATTATAAGTGCTGTCGATTGTGCAATGAATTGTCCTCACTTTTGGCCGAGTGCTTAAGTGGTTCAAATACTTGTTATTTGAACAACGCCTAATATTCTCTTCTCACAACAAATATATCGAGTTGATACTACAGGAAGATACCTCAACAAATATTGAGTATATCTTTCAATGTATTTTCGATATATTGGATTTTGCTTTCTTAATCTCTCCTTTTTCTTTCTTAAGGAGATTGCTAGGTTAGAGAGTCAAGGTTGATGTACTAAGCATGTTTTTCTTTGAGCAAACCTCTGCTGAATTTTAATAATAAATCATATTTTATTATACTCAGCCTTTACTTATCTTTCCTGTAAATTTTTGATATATTTCTTATGCAATCTGGTTATGAAAAGTAATTGATGCATCTAATACAAGATTTTAGTTGACTGTCATGATGAACTTATTTGCTCTTACTTACAGTTGCTTCAATATTGTTTGATATACTTATGCTGCTTATTCTTCCTCTGCTCAAACTCTTTTCTTCCAGGTAAGTATAACAACATCTTCCTATCATCCATTCTTCAAGACTGCAGATGCACATCGTCTGATACAACTATATCGGCTGTGTTGCTTGAACTAGGAAGATGACCTATTCATGTTTAATTATTTCATCCATGTTTCCCAACATATAAGTTAAAATAGGATGAAATTTTTAATACACGTAATATAGGCTATTCAATTCATCCCCCCCCCTCTAGCCTATATTCTGAGCACATCCTCATGGACCTAACAATTGGTATCAGAGCTAGTACTCTGAGAATTTCATTCCAGGCTTAACAACCTGAGAGTTTAGATCCAGTTGCTCAAATTAGATGCATAGTCAAAAAGAGTCTTTTTCAAATTCCTTATTTAAAAATAAAAAAAAAAAAACTTCTTGACTGAGAGACCTAGAAGCCATTTGAAAATGCTATTTCAAATCAAAATCAATTTTTTTTTTTCAAAAACATGTGAGAAAAGAATATTGTGATGACTGTGTGATTACTATAAGATAATCTTTCATATATCATAAATATATTGATATTATGAAGAGAAGTACTGCAGTCAAATAGAGATTGACTTGGTAAGGATAATATTGTCTATTTTCAAACTCTTGATATATCCTCTAGCAAGTATGTCAACTTCATACGTAATGGATGAATTACTCAGATTCACTTCTGAAAATTTACTATCTTGATATAAGGCTAACGATTGTTTCAATCTAACACCTTTTCGAGAAAACTTCTTATATATGAAAGTTTAAAGCAAATGAAATAAGAAGAGTTTCAAAGGTAATTCAAGGGACATCAGATTTATGTCATCTATAAATCACTGTGATTATCAGCTCTTGGTCTAAAGACATCAATGATGAAATTGTTCTTCTTCAACGAAAAGCTTCTGCCTAAAAAGATACACTCAATGAACTTCAGCTCAACATCAGAACAAGTTCCTCAACTACTATGAGCAGAAATGTTCAAAGGGTATAAGTGAGAAAGTAACTTCAACTATTATCGTCGTGATGTCTTGGGTTACACTTATAAGCTATATTTTGAGTAATTATTCAATTATTGTGCTTATTAAGTCTCACTTGTATTATTGAATTTCTGGAGCTATTTTTAGCTCATAAATGTTGCTAATAATTTTTCTATGAGTATTTAAGGCAGGAACTCATATGACAAAAAGGTCAAAGATGCAACATAACTCTCCATCGGCAGACATCAACGTGGCTGCTGATTTATGAAGGATTGCTGATCACTTATGGATAAATCTCTTACTTCCTTCACTCACTCTATGTCAAAACAACGTCTACCGGACTAGAGTGCTGCTATGAGAAATCTAGTAATAAGTCCAAGATGTTAGTAAAGACCACCTCCCCAGCATACACCAATACAGGTCAGCTACTGCCTCATTAATGGCCTGTATACATGTCTGCTGAATTGATTCTTGTTTTTATTATCAGACATGCTGCATAAATAAAGTCTGTTCATATTGTGCTTATATTGATATATTTGTATGCGTGTATGATTTGCTTTATGCTAACGATTTTCAAAAACTTATCAGCACTTTTCATATTGGCTGATCTAAGATGTTTTTAAAACCTATAGTTGGTTGAATTTCCATATCTGCCAACTCACACTTCATAAGTTCAGTTATATGTGCTGACTTATAGGAGTAAAACCTTTAATTGACTTATCTTCTTCCCAAGTCTATTAAAGGTGGAGGCACACTTTACGAAGAATGACTACTTCGATTAAAGTAAAGACTGTTCTCAAAAGCTTTTGGAAAATGACAAGTCAGTTTAATAAAACAAAAACACTTTCGCTTTCAAAATCTTTTCCAAGAATATTGAGAAAGTCGAGACATCACAGCCTATCTCTACAAAGGCGTGTAAAAAGGACAATTCTACAGTAAATCTCTATTATTACAAGTCCTTTAGTCTAACCTCCGTGAGTATAAGTAGAGCCCTTTCCTCATCCAAACTCTACCATAAAGAAACTTACAAACTGATTACAGATTATACTAGATGCTAAACATTGATTCAAAATTTTCTCAAAATATTACTAAGTTCAAATCCCATAAATCGATCAAGTCAACACTTCAACAACTTGGTATGACTCTTTCATATTCATTCAAAGTTGTTTTGGTTTATTTCTGTTACTCATGATGAGTCGATTTAAAATTCTCAAAGATGCATTCTGAAAATCTAAAATCTTCATAACTGTGAAATTTTTTTTAAACACTTTTAAGACACAGTTATAATATCTGAGAGAAATTTTATTAACTCATTTGTTCCAGAAATCATTCATTATAAATTTTCAATCTTGCGTCTTGAAATTAGTTGATAAAAGAATCTTCTTTTGTCTTGTCTGATAATCTTAAAAGTTTGTTAGCAAAAGATGAACTATATGCTGCAAACCTTTGATCATCAGAACACTTAAGAATGTCTTTAATCAATTATATTAAATGATAAGATAGAAAATTATTAATTTATGCTCGTAAAAGTTATTTCCATTTCTAACATTTAGTTATCAAACTTATTGATATCCTAAAATGTTTTCAGATGAATCACTATGAAAACCACTTAGCATATACCTGTCCGACCATCGTAACTCTGCATGTATACATGAGCATATCAGAGAAGATCCCAGATAAGATTTATCAAATGTTTGGAAAGCGTCTCATAAATTGTTGTTTCAAACAACTCGTCTGGTCATACGAAAGTATACCAGCCATCACCTCAAAGATGGCTGATGCAGATAATTCAGCTCGACTGGATTAGGTAGCTAATTAGGTGTTGATAAGGATGGCATGCTGCTAACCACTACCATCCATCGCTGTGCATATCAAAGGGGATTCATGGCCAAAGCAGTACATCTTTGACGGCTATCACCCTACGGTGCTTTCAGAATGACCAGTAGGTGTGAATGTGTTCTTCCTCCCCCCAGAGCTGAAGGAGATCAAAAACGGACACAGCCATCTCCATTCCGAACTCCACGACTAATGACCTCTCATTATGTTCTCGGGACTAGGATATCTTAGATACAACTTTGTAACAAATTTTCTATTCAAAACTGAATCATTGTTTATCTTTATCCTGTAATCTGCAGTTTAGTCAAATTTTAGTTGTATTGTTCTTGTTATTAGCTGATTCCTAATGAGAAGTTATTCAAAATTATTTGGATTACTGAATACAAGTTCTGCAACTTTCCTTCATGTCTATCTACTTGTCTGAATTCCTCTGATAGCATGAATTGATGTGTTTTAATTGTGTTGATCTAATATACTATTCTTCTTCATTATATTATCTACATTCTTTTGATGACTGAAGAAATTGACCTCAAAGAAACGATCACACATTTCTTACACAAACTCTGCTAAGACCCCATCAGCAAACCCGTCATATAAAATCTGCTATATTGAGTTCTGGTCTATTACTGAAGAGGTAAACTCTTTTCTTTAACCATTCTGATAATTGCCCTTCTGAATTAGATCATCTCACCATGATCAAATTCAAGATTTACCGAACACTTTAATTGTTCAACATAGGCAGACCGCAGTTACTTAAAGGATGACTTATTATGTCTATATCCTACCTTCAAGTAAAGAAAACTGCATATTCATTACTTAATCTCTGACCTTACTGTTCAACCTACAAGATTACTAGTAAATCTGTGGTGAATCAAATTATCTGTTGTGTCAACCTAAAGACTGCCGAAAGCCTTTGAGTTTACAAAATTTTTATCTTAAAAACAGATGCTTTTACTTTCTTTTAAACCACTCAACAACAATTTGTATTCTCAGTCATGACAACTACGAAATCTTGTGTGACCTTTGAGATTGTAGTAATAAAAGGCAAGGTTAGTTGTTCTTCATAAATGAACTCACAATTGGTATATTTATACATAACAATTGTCATCATCATGACTAACAACTAATTAGCAAACAGACTGAATTCAAAACACTTTGTTATACTTTATCACATGCTTAACTGACAAAAGATTAAGGGTAAAATTTTTCGTAACTTGACCTATCTCAGGAAATAGCTAGAAATTTTAGGATTCATAAGAAGGCTGTTGTTTCCAAAAACTAGTCTTTCCTCAGGAGTGAATGGCTGATATAACCCCTGTTGTATATATTTTATGCCTCACTCTCTTCAGACTTCAAGAACAGGTCAGTATGAAAATACACTTAAGCAGAATCCCTTCTTTGCTAAGGAATGATATGACCTGTTGCAAAGAAAGAAGCTCGGACATCACTCCAGGAATGTTTTCAATATCCCACTTGTCTGTATTCTTTCATCAGGTGCTCAATAGATTTCATTATTAGTAGAACTTTGCCTCTATTAAAATTGCCTTTTCACCATTAATCATGAACATCTGCCAAAGACTCTTCAATAATGTTTCAAAATGTCTCTTCTAATAGAAATGATTATCCTATATCTGTGTGAACCTATGATTATTCTGACATTAAAATTACCAAACAAACCCAACGATATTCTCAAAAAATTTCAAAATTCTTTTCAAGATAAATACCAGACAACCATCTTTGTCAGCTGTTCTCACATCAGCAGAGACCCAACTCCAACTGCTGATAAAAGCCTAAATTCTTGTAGTTCCAACCAATTCTCCACATTTCTATGTATAAAATTTCAATTGGTTTAAGACTTAACCTAAATTCAATGCACTTTGTTCATCAAAGCTAATTGCTATAAGTATATCTAATCCATTACTCTTCAAATATCTTTCTAACAATTGGTTTCTAATGATTGGTATCTGACAAATCTCTACTAGGAAGATACTGTTACAATTCTCAATA
Source organism: Platycodon grandiflorus (assembly GCA_016624345.1). Lineage (NCBI taxonomy): Eukaryota > Viridiplantae > Streptophyta > Magnoliopsida > Asterales > Campanulaceae > Platycodon > Platycodon grandiflorus. The sequence continues at coordinate 41,420,299 of CM028362.1, read as the reverse complement.
CGGCTGATAGCTCAAAACAAAATATTAAAAACTTCAACTTAGTCAGTATAACCATTCTTGTCCCTTCTTGTGTAAGTCAATCCTTTTGACTAAATATTATTTTAATCCTCTCAAACGATCAATGACTGCCTATATCATAGTTATACTTAGTCTGCACATCTACTTAATCATTAATTACAGTACATCATTGCTATGGAATTAAATATACTATTTCTCTTAAGCCGCCATTATGTCTTATCAAATTCCTTGACCCTAGAAATTGACATCAGACTCCTCACCTTAGGAATCTCTTCATATTCTCAAAATCCTTCAGAAGATTGGTATCCGTCTCTTTAAAACCTCTTCCAAATCTTCATCTTCCACATCTACATTGATTCTCTTCCATTGTATGCTCATCTTCAAAATGTGTAACACAAACTCCTCAATACCCGCACGTCGTCTCATCTCTCACGACGGATGGCTAACTCTTGTGATGAACATTCTAGCACCACAGCCTCAAAGGATTCGAAGACCTCATCGAATCATTCGTCGGATAAGGAATCGTCTGCAAGACCCCAGGAACAATGTGTCAAACTTCATCCCCTGGATTCCCTCAAGAAATCTCGCATCAACTACAGAGCCTGACATTCGAGCTCAAATTAGAGCCCTGTTCTAACTCTGTTGCTGAAATTCGAGCCCTTTTCCAAGGTGTTCGCTGGCTTTTCTCTCAGGGCTTTCACAATTCCATCGTGGAGATTGACTCTGCTTTTCTATTCGGATGTGTTTCTAAAGGTCATTCTCCTCCTTGGAATGCCTTTTATTATATTAGTGCTATTATTTCTATGCAAAGGCTTGGGAATTATTTTTTTCGTCATTGCTTCCGCGAAGCAAACTCTGCTGCTGATAGCCTTGCGAATATTGCTATAGACTCTAAATTGGATTCCGTATATACCACGTTTAATCAGCTCCCGATTTCTGCTAAAGGTGCTATTCGGATGGATGCTAGAGGTGTTGCTCAAATTAGAATTTCTTAGATAGTTTTTTTCTGTCTTTTGATTTGTATTTATATTTAGAGGTCAGGCTCCTTTGTCCTCCCATTTATAAGGGCCAGGTTGGTTGTCCCCCTCAAGTTTGTACTTTTATTTTATTTAATAAAATTTAGCAGGGTGCCGCCCCTGTTTCCCAAAAAAAAAAACTACAGAGCCTGACACTTTCCCTGCTCCCACCTCAAATATCTCTCCCACTTCCTCAAATGCTCAACTCGAGCAATCTCAGATTCAGGAGGAGCGTTAGCTCGCAAGTGCAAATTCTGCGCCAAACCCAGCAGTTAATACTCCCAATGATTAGGATAGTCGACCTACATTCATTACTATGCCTCATCAGGAAATCTAGCTTGTTTTTATTTTTGCTATAAATTATGTTCCTGTTATCAACTTGTTATCTATAAATTATGTTCCTGTTACGCTGTATTCTTTATTTTCAGTTTGTCTTACTTACCGCAACTTGTCATATTACATAATAATTCATGCTTGCCGTACATTATTCTTTTGATTAAAGGAAGACAAATGTTCTATATATCATTCTTAGATGTACGTCTCGAACATTCAATCAATATTGACATATCTCTCAATAAAATTGTCCAAGCAAAAAAAAAAAGAGTACTGAAAATATTCCAAAAGGAAAGCGCACCCCATTAGGCATATCTTATAACATCATACATTATAAGTATCACAAAATAAAAAGATTCAGATGTTCATATTCATAACACGTGACACATCTCTTAAAAGGACGTCTGATTGCTTTAACTACCAAAAACTCTACAAAAGACAACTCTACATCCATAATACTGAAAAGACATACACATCAATGTCTTCATATTGTTTAAAGGAAAACTCTCTGGTCCGTTCCTTAAAACTTCTAAATTGACCATTCTGGAGGAGAAACATACACTAACATTAATATCCTTCTCTTCTGCTTATATACTTTAACACATCTTTCACTTACAATATTAAAAGAGAAGAGTCTCATCATTTCACGAGTTTAAATACTTTCATTAAATTCATCCGATAACAACAAAAGCAACATCTCGGCATCTCTCTCAAAATTGCTCTTCAAAGCTCACTCGTATAAAATTTTCTTTACAAGCAATAAGACAAAATACTCTAGTCACACTTTGCATAATTAAGAAGTGCTCTCACATTTTCACTCCCGACATGTATACCATATACATATAAGGTTAAGGAGGAGAGTTCTTCATAAGATAACGAATGCTTTAACACCAACATTAAATCTTCTGCAAGTCATGACTACGATTCATAGCTTATGAGTTGACCTACTAAGTCCTTATGACTTGTCCTATTCTCTGAAAAGGCCATTCTATATACAAAAGTCGCCATATCCATCAAAGAAAGATTTCATTTGTGTTTATCGAAAATTTAATTTGTAACCATTAAGAAAATCTTAGCTTGTGACCATTAAGGAGGAGAGATTGTGAAATTGACATATACATACAGCAAAGTACAAAAAAGTAGAGAGATTGTAAAATTAAGGAAGAAAGATTGTGACCATTAAGGAGGAGAGATTGGAAAAGTACAGAATAGTACTCAACATGATAGATACTTCTCGAGGCAAAACACCAAAATAGGAGGAGAATTGCTTAATCAAGAATGTAGGAGGAAAGTTTATATAAAACTCAACATATACATAAACATATACGAATTAAGGAGGAGAGCTCGACATAATAGACATATACAAATAGGAGGAGAGTTCTATATAAAGAAAATATCTTACACTCCGTACTAAAACTTGAATTGACATGAACGACATTCTTCACTGTCCGATCCTCAACAGCTATATCTAAATGACTATTCTTTTATGCTGATTTTAAAATTATCTAAATGACTACCTGTGTACCCTTTATATTATCAGCATCCTTTCTTCACAGCCTTTAAAATTATCTGATACTTAATCAATTCGATTAAGTATGCTGATTCAAAACTCTTATGCTGATTCAAAAACTCTTTCTTGCTTAAAATACTTCAGCTCATACACATTACATTGCAAGAAAAACATCTTTATGCCATACTTATCAATTATATCTCATAATTGCCTAAAACTATTTTGGTTATTGCTTCGTATTTGTACCTTCATTTATCGAGTCTATAAATACTTAGCAATAGGTGACTATACATACACTATCGCTTGTAAGTTCAACCTAGGGCATGCCTTGATATAAAATGATTATTCATTAGTGGCATGTTATTACTAAGGACTGAACAACTGCTTTAAGAGCTGTATGTATAAGTCAATTGTAGTAATGGCCCCAAGCAAATAGGAGGAGATTGTTAGGAATATGCCTGTGAAACAGCTGATATATATGTATGCATATTCTAACACAGTGATTTGCTTGTTCCCATTACAACGCATGTTTCACAAGTGGCTAAAAGGGCTGCGTACCGGTTAGTGTGGCAGCTTGATGAAACAATGCATAGGTCATTAGACTAGGAAGTCTTTGTACATATCCGAGTCTTTGTCCTGCCAAAGTAATGACAACTTTCATATGGATTAGCTCTTTATGGGCCAACGGACATGACCATCAGTAATGTCTTATCAGCAGACATTCCTACTAGCCATGTTTCATCAGCATTCTTTACACCAGCAGTATTATATCAGCAGATCTCAGTATCAGCCAAGCTCTTCATTAGAACAACTGCAAAGAAGCTGATTATACAAGAGGAACATCGGTCGTTGCTCAAAACGCTACAAGTCAAAATAGATCAGTTACAAGATCTTTCTGACAAGGCCAAGATATGCATCGATGTCTGCACTTTCACTATTACTCAGAAGACATTTCCTCTTTTGTGTATTGTTCCAGTCTCCAAGGCTTCATTCTATAAAAGACCAAACACAGTACGCTACATCCCAGGCATGCATGACAAGTCCAATTTTGTCAGCCTGATTCACGGACCAACTTCAAGACAAAAGCTTAACGGAAGGTCTTTGCCCAACAGTTTGAAAGACGCACTCAGATGCATTACTTGTTCAGATTTCCAACGGGCAGAAACTCATTCAAAGCTCCAACGAACCCTTCATCTTCTCCAGCCTATATAAGAAGACTCTCATTCTCACATTAAAAATGCGTATGCATGTGAAAGGATGTGGTATTGAAATTGTTCTTCATTCTCTCAATCTGAAACCACACCCAAAAGAGTGAGAAAAACACAAGTGTAAGAACAAACACTTTGTGTGAGAGAGAAAAAAGAAATTCCAAAAGGCTAAGAAGATCTGCTTGATCAAGAAACCTTGTTCTTGATTTGAGTTCTTTCTTCCTTAAAAAGACTCAGTCTCTTTAGTTGTTGCACTTCAAATCTTCAGCAAGAGACCAAGCATCCTGCAAGTCGTTGAAGACTGATCAAGCTTGAAGATGTCCGATGAAGAAACATAGCCTAATAATCCATATTGCATTCATATCGGCAGACTTATACTACATTATAAGTGTTGTCGATTGTGCAATGAATTGTCCTCACTTTTGGCCAAGTGCTTAGCACTCAGTTGTTCAAATACTTGTTATTTGAACAACGCCTAATATTCTCTTCTCACAACAAATATATCGAGTTGATACTACAGGAAGATACCTCAATAAATATTGAGTACATCTTCCAATGTATTTTTGATATATTTGATTTCGCTTTCTTAATCTCTCCTTTTTCTTTCCTAAGGAGATTGCTAGGTTAGAGAGTCAAGGTTGATGTACTAAGTATGTTTGTCTTTGAGCAAACCTCTGCTGAATTTTAATAATAAATCATATTTTATTATACTCATCCTTTACTTATCTTTCCTGTAAATTTTTGATATATTTCTTATGCAATCTGGTTATGAAAAGTAATTGATGCATCTAATACAAGATTTTAGTTGATTGTCATGATGAACTTGTTTGCTCTTACTAACAGTTGCTTCAATCTTGTTTGATATACTTATGCTGCTTATTCTTCCACTGCTCAAACTCTTTTCTACCAGCTAAGTATAACAACATCTTCCTATCATCCATTCTTCAAGACTGCCGATGCACATCGTCTGATACAACTATATAGGCTGTGTTTCTTGAACTAGGAAGATGACATATTCATGTTTAATTATTTCAACTATGTTTTCCAACATATAAGTTAAAATAGGATGAAATTTTTAATACACGTTATATAGGCTATTCACCCCCCTCTAGCATATATTCTGAGCACATCCTCAGGGACCTAACAAGAAGTCAAACTTGTTGGGAAAACGATATCACACGTATCACAAATGCCTACAAAGTCCTCCCAAGCTCACACAACGAAATTAAACAAAGTAGCCTAAACTAAGCCAAATAGCAAATAAGCAAAATAAATGAACGCCACGATTTTAACGTGGAAAACCTCTCTCGATGTGAAAGAGGAAAAACCACGAAGCCGAAGCCCACAAAAGCTCCACTAATTAGCAAAATAGGTGATATAAAAGTGTTCAAAAAAATCAACCAACTCAACTACTCCAAAGCATTCAACAAATTGCAAGAATAAAATGAGTTGATGAACAATATCACCTAAAATAGTAGCTCTGTCAGTGGCCTATTTCGAAAGATCTAGCCGTTAAAAGAACGATCCAACCGTTCAGAATGTAGAGGGAAGAGAGACGAACAAGCCCTCCAATAATCGTCACGATCGAAATACGTTTCACCTTTGGATTGCCACTGCAAGTTTCTGCTGTAAACAAGAAAATAGCAGCAAATTTTCTTTGTTTGTATGTGTGTAATGAAGTAGCAGATGTTCTGTGCGTACCCACTTTCTCCTCCTATTGTTGACTATTTATAGGCCGCCAGAAAAGGAAGAGAAATCATCAGAAGAAGATGAAGAGGAAACGTGAAGCCCTTCAAATTACCCAGTCCAACCTTTGACCATTAATTTCATTTTCTTCAATATGTAGTGGGATCCACAAAAGGAGTGAATCCATGCACCAACAAATCTCCCCCTCATGATTTTATGGAGTGATTTGCCATTCCTGCTATAGAAAAACATATTTCAAGCTTCTCCCTTGTCAAAACTTTTGTCAACATATCAGCACCATTATCATCAGTGTGTACTTTTCAAGCGCTAGCAATTTAGAATCCAACATATTCTGCATCTAGTGGTAACGAACGTCAATGTGTTTGGACCTAGAATGAAAAGCTGCATTCTTACCAAGATGAATGGCACTATGATTGTCACACAACATCACATATTGTTCCTGCTTGATCCCAATCTCATGGAGAAACTTTTTCATCCACAGCAATTCTTTACACGCTTCAGTTGCTGCAATATACTCAGCTTCAGTAGTAGAAAGTGCAACACATTTTTGCAACCACGCCTGCCATGACACAGCTCCCCCTGCAAACTTAACCAAGAAACCAGAAGTTGACTTGCAAGAATCAATATCTCCAGCCATGTCCGAATCAATAAAACCAACTAACAAAGGCTTCTCACTACCAAAAGTAAGGCACAAGTCAGTAGTACCACGCAAATACCTCAAAATCCATTTCACAGCATTCCAATGCTCTTTACCAGGATTAGAGTGAAAATGACTAACCTTACCAACTGCATAAGCTATGTCAGGTCTAGTACACACCATGGCGTACCTCAAACTACCAACTGCTGAAGCATACGGGACCTTCTGCATATTTTCCTTCTCCTCATCAGTGGACGGACACTGTTTGATACTCAACTTGAAGTGAGATGCAAGTGGACACGAAACTGCTTTAGTATCACTCATGCCAAATTTCTGAAGCACTTTCTTGATATATTTCTCTTATGACAAGTAAATTTTTCTGGCCCCTCTATTATGAGTAATCTGCATTCCTAAAATTTGCTTTGCATGGCCCAAGTCTTTCATGGCAAACGACTTGCTCAATTGCTGCTTCAACATGTTAATCCTTGAAGCATTCCTGCTAACAATCAAGATATCATCACCATAGAGTAAAAGAATTATAAAATCGTTATCTGAGAATTTGTTAACAAACACGCAATGATCAGAAGTAATCTTTCGGTAGGCTTGCTCCCCCATGACAGATTCAAACTTTTCATACCACTGTCTAGGTGCCTGCTTCAGCCCGTAGAGACTCTTCTTCAATTTGCATACAAGATTTTCTTTTCCTTTAACCTGAAAACCTTCTGGCTACCCCATGTAGATATCTTCTTCCAAATCACCGTGAAGAAAAGCTGTTTTAACATCCATCTGCTCAACCTCTAAATCAAGACTAGCTGCCAGGCCAAGAACAGTCCGGATAGAGGACATCTTTACAACAGGAGAGAAAATCTCACTAAAATCAATGCCTTTTCTTTGACCAAAACCCTTCACAACCCATCTTGCCTTATACCGAGGTGTTGAACTGTTGTCTTTATTTTTGATTCTGAAAACCCACTTATTCTTCAATGTTTTCCTCCCTTTAGGCAATTTCACCAACTCATAAGTGTGATTGTCATGCAAAGACTTCATCTCGTCTTTCATGGCATCAAGTCATTTATCCTTATATTCTTTATCCAAGGCTTCCTCGAAGCTCTCAGGCTCTCCACTATCTGTGAGCAACACATACTCACTTTTTGGATATCTAATGGAAGAATGTCTTTCTCTAGTAGACCTCCTGGGCACAACTGGTGGAACCTCATTTTGTACAGGTTCCTCAACCATATCATCATCATTAACATCATGATCAAGGCCAACTTCATCAAATGCACCATCCTGCTGATTATCTTGGTCATTGACTGCACCATGCTCCTCCATTGGGATAGAAGGAACTATCTCCAAGTTAGCTGAACCATCACTAGCCTGAGGTGTTGAACTCTGATTCTTGTCAATATCCTGCAAAGTCTCATTCTCTGCAAACACAACATCTCGGCTTCTAATTATTTTCTTGTTAACAGGATCATAAAACCAAACTCATCTTGACCATAACAAAAAAAAATACATTGCTTAGTCTTAGTATCTAGCTTAGACCTCTCATCACGAGGAGTGTGAACATAAGCTTTACACCCAAAGACTCTCAAATAATGGTAAAAAACATCCTTACCTGACCAAACTTTCTGAGCGACTTCATTCTGTAAAGGAACACAAGGAGACAGATTAAGTACATGCACAACTGTACTCAAAGCTTCACCCCAAAAAGATTTAGGCAATTTAGTGTGTCAAAGCAAGCATCTAACTCACTCCACTAATGTCCTGTTCATCCTCTCAGCCAAGCCATTCAATTGTGGAGTCTTTGGTGAAGTCATCTCATATCTAATACACTGCTGCCTGCAGTAATGATGAAACGGAACTATGTATTCATCTCCATTATCAGTCCGAATACACTTTAATTTCTTTCCAGTTTCCCTTTCAACCGAGACTTGAAACTGCTTGAACATGTCTAACACTTGATCTTTTTTCTTCAAAGGGTAGACCCAAAGCTTTCTGGAGTGGTCATCAATAAAAGTCACAAAGTATCGGGAACCTCCAAGTGTCCTAGTCTTCATAGGACCACAAGCGTCAGAATGAACAAGCTCAAGTACTTCTAACTTTCTTGAAGGTGGATGAGTTTTGAAGGAAACTCTATTTTGCTTCCCTGCGAGGCAATGAGCACACTTTTCCAAATGCAAATTGTCAGGACATGATAATAATTTTTTCTTAGATAAGACAGTCATACCTTTCAAGCTCATATGACATAACCTCTTATTTCACAACTCGGTCTCATCGGGTGACTCTACTGCATTAGCTTCATCAATAATAACTTTGGCTTAAGTCAAGAAAAGTCTAGAGGCCTTTGTACCTCTAGTCACAACTGAAGACCCTTTTGTGAGCTTCCACTTATCACGGGAAAATGAACTGTCATAACCATCATCACATAGTCTGCCAACAGAAATCAGATTCAACCGAATCTCTGGAACGTGCTTAACCCGTTTGAGAATTAGTCTGGTACCATTAGACGTCTCTAAACTAATATCTACAACACCTGCACACTTTAAGATAGAATCTTGGGCCATCCTCACATCACCAAAGTCACCTGGAGTATAAGAGGTAAAAAATTCTCTTCTTGCAGCAGCATGGACCGAAGCACCACTGTCAACAACCCAACTAGTCACATCATCAACAACAATAACATCATCAACCTCCTGAAATACAAAGAAATCATCAGAAGATCAGGCTATATTAACTTTATCTTCCATCTTCCCATCATCATTCCTGTTATTGTTTTCCTTATTCTTGTTTTGTCGTTTCAATCTAAAGCAAAACCTCTTGATGTGGCCTTTCTTTCCACAGTGATCGCATTCAAAGATCTTTGTATTTTCCCCTGGATCTGCTTCTACTCTGGCCTCTATTTCTAGGACCTCTACTTTGACTTCTTCCCCGTGACTCAGCAACTAAAACTTTCGATTGTGAAGAAATACTATGTGCCTTCCTCCTTGTCTCTTCTTCCAATACACTTTGGCAAGGTCAATAGTCATAGCACCATCCGAAATAGAGTTAGACAAGGAACTTCTAAAAGTCTCCCACGATTCCGGCAAAGAGCCAAGAAGCATCCATCCCTGCACTTCATCATCAAACTTAATACCTATAGCATTAAGTTGGTTTTGGATACCCAGAAAAACATTCAAATGATCAGCCATAGGAATTCCATCATGATATCTCAAATTCATTAATTTATACATCAATAACATCTTATTATTTCCAGTTTTTTGAGCATACAAGTCTTCAAGCTTTTTCCATAAAGACCCAGCATGTTTCTCCTCACTAATGTGATTCAAAACATTATCATCAACCCATTGTCTAATATAACCACACACTTGCCTATGCAACAAAGCCCAATCTTCATAAAACTGGCGAGTGATAATTCTTTACGTATAAAAGATCCTTCATTTTATTTTTCCAAAGGGTGTAATTAGACCCATTCAAAGTAATCATTCTATTCAAGTTGGCTTCCATTTTTATTAAACAAACAAAGCACCCAAATCGGCTAACCTTACTCTGATACCACTTGTTGGGAAAACGATATCACACGTATCACAAATGCCCACAAAGTCCTCCCAATCTCACACAACGGAATTAAACAAAGTAGCCCAAACTAAGCCAAATTGCAAATAAGCAAAATAAATGAACGCCACGATTTTAACGTGGAAAACCTCTCTCGATGTGAGAGAGGAAAAACCACGAGGCCGAAGCCCACAAAAGCTCCACTAATCAGCAAAATAGGTGATACAAAAGTGTTCAAACAAATCAACCAATCAACTACTCCAAAGCATTCAACAAATTGCAAGAATAAAATGAGTTGATGAACAATATCACCTAAAATAGCAGCTCTGTCCGCGGCCTATTTCAAAAGATCTAGCTGTTAAAAGAACGATCCAACTGTTCAGAATGTAGAGGGAAGAGAGATGAACAAGCCCTCCAAAAATCGTCACGATCGGAATACGTTTCACCTTTGGATTGTCACTGCAAGTTTCTGCTGTAAACGAGAAAATAGCAGCAATTTTTCTCTGTTCGTATGTGTGTAGTGAAGTAGCAGATGTTCTGTGCGTACCCCCTTTCTCCTTCTATTGTTGACTATTTATAGGCAGCCAGAAAAGGAAGAGAAATCATGAGAAGAAGACGAAGAGGAAACGTGAAGCCCTTCAAATTACCCGGTCCAACCTTTGACCATTAATTTCATTTTCTTCAATATGTAGTGGGATCCACAAGAGGAGTGAATCCATGCACCAACAAAACTCAAGCAGAAAGTCTTGTGAGCAAATTTAACTACTACTAGAACTAACCTTGTAAGCTGTCTCTCTCAATTTAATGTTATTCTCAATTTGATCATGAGTTTTTTTTTTTTTTTTTTGTTAAAATAGGTTCAATTGATTCAATGAGTTTCACCGCTTTGCATGATTAACTCATGGATTCTTGATCCAACTTAAAAGCAACTTAAAAGTTTTCAGAGTGGAATGGCACTTTGATCATATTTAAGGCTAACAAATCTAAATACAATATTAGAACTAACCCCGTAATCTCTCTCTCTCTCTCAATTTAATGTTATTCTTATTTTGATCATGAGTTTGTGTGTGTGTGTGGTTAAAATAGGTTCAATTGACTCAATGGGTTTCCCGGCTTTGCATGATTAACTCACGGATTTATGATCCAACTTTAAAAGTTTTACGAGTGGAATGGCTCTTTGATCATTTTTAAGGCTATTGTAAGTTTGTTTGTTTTGTTTACTACTCCCTCCGTCCTGGATAAATGTTCCTACTTTCTATTTTGGGATGTTCCAAGTAATGTTTCTAAAGATTTTGATCTACCAATTTTCTACCATTCTTTCTAATATACTCTTAAAGTTTCATTTAATATAGCACATCCAAAGAAACCCAATTATTTAGAATAGTTGAACTCAATTAATGTTCATGAATATTATCGTCAAAATACATTTTACAGTAGGGGTGGCAATGGCAGGCACGACACGATTGCACGAACCAGCACGACACGATTATAAACACGAATTACAGAGACAAGAAACACGATAAGGCACGACACGATACGGCACGACACGAAACACGACACGAAAGCACGAAATTATGAATTTAGTTAAAATAACATTATTATTATATTTATGATCAAATAAGATAGATAACACGAAAACACGATAGTGTGGCACGAACACAACACGATGGCACGAATTGCCACCCCTATTTTACAGCACATCATTAATTATGTTTCTTAATTCATGTGTTTTATCCACTAGGAACGACATTTATCCGGGACGGAGGGAGTATCATTTTTAAGGCTATTTTAAGTTTGTTTATTTTGTTTAATATCTTTCTTTTGATCCTCAAGATCAAATTTGAAGTTTGTTTTGTTTTGATTTGATGAAGAAATACAATTTCTCGATTGATTTCTATTGGAAACCATTGTTGGTGGATCATCAAATTATGGTCCGGTCATCCATCGTGTATGTGATTTAGTTATGTGAGTCGAACTAATTGAAAGTATGTTAGGCATTGGATTGATGTAGTTATGGTGAAAGTATGTTAGGCATTGGATTGATGTAGTTATGGTGGTTTTAGATTCCTTCATATGGTGGGTAGAGCCCAACATGACTCTTTTGTAAGTAAAATTAATCTTGAAAACATACTAGGAAGAAATTAATTACTGTTAGAGATATACAATGGTAATCTTAAATGTGATTGGTGCAAGTGGGATTTTTGGAAATCTTATTAGAACTGATGTTGAATCAAATCCGATGAAATACTTTGAGATGACTCTAAAGATATGGTCGAATTGGTTGGATGTACATGTTAAACAAACGATGACTCAATCATTCTTCTGAACTCTTTCTCCTTTTCAAAAATTGTATGCATTTCAAAACTTAATTCACTTCCATTTTGCTAATGTTATACTTTGATATCAATAAAGTTAGTATGTTATGTACTATATTTTGCATTTTGGATGGCAAATTTTGAAGGGGATGACAAAGATAAAAGTTGTTTCAACGAAACAGAACCGATTTTGAAAGAAAGGTACATTAGAGATGTTATGGATATCGGATATCGGAATGATGGAAAAAGTAGAAGCAGAATTGAAAACAAGATGCTCGAATGTACAAATTCTGAATAACACAACTTGAATATTGTTGCTACATTTCAAATCTCTTCTTCTTTTAATTTCAATATTTCATTATTAGTTTTCTTACAAAATAAATTAATTATTATTTTACTATTTTTGTGTCATTTAGACTTACTCATCCAATACAAAACTTCAAGCATACATTAATCTCGAGCATATATTAATCTGGTCCCTATCTGTGTCATATACACGAGTACAAAAACCTAATTTATAAAAATAAGTGATTGTTACTCCATTAATGAGTAACAAAGTTACTAAAAGTTAAAGCTACGTAATTAATGAGGGATATAGTAAGAAATAGCTCTAGTTTTAGAAAGTGAACAAATATTCGGAGATTGATATAAATAAAAAAGAAAACAGTTTTTTAGGGATGTAGGGAGCTAATGCATAATAATGTTTTATTCTCTTGAAAATATATGTTGTGAATCCCAAACTTGATTTAAACAGGACTTTTCTAATTGATCCCTTAAAAAAACCAAAGGTTCAATATGATTTTTTCCTATGAACTTGCAGAAATAATCTCATCCACGAACATCTGGATGTTGCGATCCGACGAGCCACCATCAGCCACCGCCTCTCGTGCCGCTTGCTTCAACTCGGCCGCATTACTTTTATACTCGGCCGACTTCGGCCCGCCCATTATCTCTTCGATACACCTTTCCACTTCTTCACCACTAAACTCTCCGTCGTTGTCAGTTTCAAGCCTGACTCCCACACGTAAAACATCGGTAATTAGCTTAGCATTGGTGGGTTGGTCCGTCCACTTTGGAAAAGCAATAACCGGTACACCCGCGGTGATTGTTTCTATTAAAGAATTCCAACCACAATGACTCAAAAAACACCCAACAGATGAATGGGCCAGAACTTTAGTTTGTGGGCTCCATTTCACGATTAGGCCTTGCTCTTTTATCTCCTCCAAAGCCCCAAACGGCTGCTTTTCCTCATTCGCTAAATCCTTATTGGGCTTTATGACCCAAAGAAACGGCTTTTTAGTTTTCTTTAGGCCCAATGCAATGCTCTCGGTTTCCTTCTCTGATAAATAAAGAATGCTTCCAAAGGAAATATAGATAACTGAAGAAGGTTGTTGTTCGTTTAGCCACTCAATACAAGTATCTTCCGATTTGAAATGATTAACACCACCCTCGAGCTCTTCGTCTTTCCCGAACAAAAGCAAAGGAACTAATGGGCCAACGGGCATAATTGGGCGGGCTTTATTCATGGACTCGATCACAACCTTTTCGAGCTCATGAAATGAATTCCCTAACACCCATTTCAACTTGTTCATGTTGTCAAAGGTTTCCTCTAACAAATTTGTGACGCTAAGGAAAGGATTTGAGGGAAGAATGAAAGTTGGCAAGTCTTCTTTATGTAGTAATGGCAGTCCGGGTAACTCTATGCTCACATCAGGGCTATTTATGGTAGGGAAAGAGTTGAGTTTGTTGTAGAAGTGATAATATATAGCGTAGAGTAAGCATGGCTGAATCCAAAGCATAGCACATGGGATTCCTAGCTCTTCGGCGACGCTAGCAACCCACGGCACAAAAGTGTTGTTAATGATGCAAGAAAATTTCTTAGGGTGGTTTTTGATCAAGGTGGCGAGATTAGTTGGGCCGACTTTGTAGAGGGATTTCACGAGAATGTCTGGATCTGCATTACGGTCGTAATCGAGGGGTAGGCCATCGGAGAAATACTCGAGGTGGATGGAGGTAGTGGTGGAATGGTGGAATGCTCGGGCGGTGTCGGTGGTGGCTAGAGTAACATCAAGGCCTTTGGTGGCTAAATGTTTGCCTAGCCTAAGCATGGGGTTTATGTGACCTTGGGCCTCCAAGGTTACAAGTAGCACGCTTGTTTGCTGCTTTTCTTGAACCATTACCATGACTAGTTTGTGTGTTTTGATGAGTGTGTGTGTGTGTGTGTGTGTGTTTATTTGTTGGATATATATATATATATATATATATATATATATATATATATATAGAGAGAGAGAGAGAGAGAGAGAGAGAGATGGAATGGTGTTGGTGTGGGTGTGGGTGTGGGTGTGAGTGTGAGTGTGAGTGTGAGTGTGAGACAGGCAATGACTGGAGTACTGGACGCTCTTATATATAGAGACGGGTTTCTCAAGAAGTTTGAGGTCCGAAAACGTGCTCAAAATGTAATGCAGATCGGATCCTCTATTCCAAAATGGTGTTTCATTTTCTATTTCAACTGTTGGATGTGCACCACATATGCATGTGAATAAACAACATTAATTACCCCGTAATTTTTTATTCACAGGTGGCGCACATCCAACAGTTGGAATAGAAGATGAAATACCATTTTGAAATAGAGGATCCAATTTGAATGTAATGACCTTTCGAGAACTAACAAGCTTTTAATATGTATAGACTGAAAATGGAAACAAATTCAATTAGATTCCGTACAAGTTTAATTTTGGCTAATGATTGAATGTGTAACTGGCACTTTTTAATACTCCCTCTATCTCAAAAGAAAAGTCAAACTTTTCATTATATTTTGTACGACTCACGTTTCTAAAATTTATGCCACTAATCTTCGTATTTTTTTCAATTTTTTTCTTTCTTCAAAAACCTATACTTATCTTACTAGCATGCAATATACTCCCTCCGTTCCAAGTAAAAAGTTTATTTTTAAATTTTTTGATTAACTTAATTAAAATTTAATCGATAATTAACATAAATTTAGTAATTTTTACAATATTATAAAAGTTGTAATCCATAATATTTTTAAAGTAGTTTTTAATTAATAAAATTTTATTTACTAAAACACAAGTAAAGTATGTAAAATATTGATTTGATTTAGTGACATATTAATTTCTAAAAAATAAAGTGAACTCTTTGAAAAAATATAGAGAAAATATGCTATGAACAAATTTGCTTTCTAAATGTAGTTTTTTTTTTTTTTCGGGTAGAGGCAGTAATCTCTTTTAAGAAAGGTTCCAATGGCAAGAGAAATCTAAAAAGGTACTCCCTCCAATCATAAATTATTGTCATGTTTAACTTTTTTTAAATAAAAATTTCATGTTTATTTTTATTTTTTTCAAAAATAAATTGACGCAGCATCAAAAATATATTACGAATTACGTGTTTTAGGATTTAAAAAAAAATAAAAATATACACGTCAAATTTGCATTCGAAAAACAGTCAGTTTGATTCTGAAAACTAAACAAAACAATAATTTAGGAACTGAGGGAATAATTACTTCATTAATCCCATAAAAATTGCCCATATTTTCTATTTAGACTATGTCAATTTAATTGTTCTCTTTCTTAATTTAATAGTAGTAATTAATGATCAAATTCATTGATAAATTCTTTTATAAGGATTACAACTCTTTATCCTTAATAAATTCATTTCTAGCATTATGTAACTTTGGGCTATAGATAAATTCTTTTATAAGGATTACAACTATTTATCCTTAATAAATTCATTTCTAGCATTATGTAACTTTGGGCTATAGACTAATTAATTACATTCATGCTTCTTAGAATGAAATGAGAAGTTGAGATTAAGAGCTTGTTTGGTGCAACGTTTTTAAAACGCAGCGTTTTTTTTTTATAAATACGTTTGAGATACCATTTGAAAATGATATTTTCATAAACTGAGTAGTTGTTAGAATGACAATTTTACCCATTTATAAACAATATGTCTTGCTTCTAATTTAATACATATAGTTTTAAATATATAGGAATAGAAGTACTTCTTAAGTAACATTAAATTTAAATTAAAAATATCAAGTATAATTTTCTTATAGAATTTCAAATAAATATTTTAAACATACTTATCTAGACCAAAATAAAATATTTAAAATAAACTAAAGTCTAAATTGTTCAATAATTTCAAACCAGTATAAAACAAGAGTTATCCAAATTAACTCACATAGTTATATTATCTCAAATCAAGTCCAATGAGAACTATCACAAATAGATTCTAATAAGCTGCGTCGAAAAACATCCATCATGTTCTTCCCTACGATTGCTTGATTCAGGAATTTCACGCTCTCCATCTGAGTTCTGATTTACATCTAGCTCATCATCACTATCATCGTGTGGACAATCTTTTGAATTTTCATAGCGACGAAACATCTCATCATCAAGTATGACTTCACGTAGAATGAAGTTGTGCATTGTCATGGTTGCAACGACAATTAGCACTTGTGTCTTGAAAGGGAATGACCCTCAAAATTTTAAATCTTGCCTTTCAAACACCAAAAGACCTTTCAATAACACTTCTCAAAGAGGAGGGTGCTTTGTTAAACCTTTCTTTCCTATTCCTCGGACGTTGAGATGCTCTTGAACCCCTTCGAAAGTTAGGTAGGTGATATCTCACATTTTTATAAGGTGCGAGAAAACCTTTTGTATTTGGATATCCACTATTGACAAGGTAATATTTTCCTACAAATTTAGCACTCAATATCAGTATTTATTTGAAAACATGTGAGTAACGAAAATTGTAGAATTGATAAAATACCATCGGGTGGAGTTGGGAGCTTTAGTTATTTTCTTGCTCTAGCAAGCTCAAAGATGCGAGAATCATGTGTGGTGCATTCCCAGCCAGCCCATACCTATGTGAAGCACATATCAAAATTGCAAACCGCCAAAATATTTTGTGTGACATACCCTTTTCTTCCTATGTAAGCAGCTATGTTTTCTTTTGGTGGTAGAGCACGCACATGAGTTCCATCAATTGCACCTATACAATTATGTACAATAAATTATTTTAAGTTCTTTGAATATTTTAGAATAATTACATTTATAAAAAAAATTAATATTCATTACCTCAAAGAATTGATATTTTGGATTTCTACTTATGTGTGGATGAACTCAAACACCTAATTCTTCACTCTGTTTAATGTAATCAACCGACATCCTTATTACCACACTTTAAGGACATCATAGAAATGTTTGACAATCGTCCAAACCTGATCGTTGAAATATATCTTGAGTTTGTCTATTTGTTGCCCCTTGTCCTACGATGTACATAAAAATGGCAACTCTTTCCATCATAGTTCAATGACTAGTGAGTTTTAAACCATACGTAGTCTCTAAGATATTGCACAAATTCTCAAAAACATGCGGTAACATACGTAAGTTTTCTTGACACACTCTAGCATTATCACTAAGTTTTTCATTCACCCAATCTTGGCCACTTTTGGATGATCTCCTATAGGGCTCTTTATGCAAATGCATGATAAAATAATTTGCGATACCTTCAGCACCCTTGAGTATTTCCATATCTTCAAAAAATTCATTCATCATATGATTAAGAATGTCTTGGTAATAGTCGTCTCCATCTTCATCACCACAATTACTTGAGTTTTCACCATTTTACTTTTCCAATTCCTCCACCAACTTAACCCAATAATCCAATTCATCATCATCCATTACACTGTTGGATAAAGAAAAAAATCACCAACTTGTAAATATATAATGGTTGGCCAAGTTAGGTCACATTTTACTTGAACAAAATAAAAGTTAATTTCAAACAATAAAGTAGCACAAAATTCGTTGTTCATAAAAATCAATAAAAAAGAACACAAATGTATCATCAACCAAACAACCTAATATGTTAACGCATACAAAATATCATCCACCAAAAACAAATATCATTAAGTGTTTTTTTTTTTAAAAAAATCCTAAGCATCTATAGTGGAATGTGGAGATAAGACATCATCAGACAACTAGTTAGCAATGACACCAGAGGTTCGCTGAGCTAAGAGCTGAGAGAATCTACCAAAGGGATGAGTAGTAACAGGCTGAGATAATCCACTAATGAACTAAGAGAATCCACTAGGGGGCTGATCAAACTGCGCAACTTGCTGAGAGAATCCACTTGAGGGTTGACCAAACTGCAGAGAATATCCACTAGAGGGCTGAGCAAGTAACTGAGAGAATCTACTTGGTAACTGAGCAAACTGCTGCTCAGGTTCATCCGCTACAACCAAACTTTCAAAAAAGCCCGTTCCCCATATTCAAGAGCCAATGCCAATTATCCATTTGGCATCAACCCTGAAGCTCCTTACCAATCGTAAACGCCGAAGAGTTCCACATGGGAAGGCAGTCACCAGTGATCAATTAGGAGGTTGCACCCAGTTTCGATCGAAGACGGCAATTGGTCGCTGGACATTTTTTTTCCCAAGAAAATAGTGCCCTGTAAGTGTTTCGATACTTCCACACTGATTCTGCAGAATTTGAATATGCAAGTTACTGCTTTCATGCATGCCATCGGCTAGGAAATGTTTTTGAATTTCAAATTCCCGGCTTTTATTGAATTAACTAGGGAATTTTATTGCACTTACGAATTTTCATCCGCTGCCATTGCAAACCCGGATTTGCCTAAGTCAATCAGATTCTGACTTATGGGCAGGGTTTTCAATTTTTCCCTAAATGATTTCAATACTGCTTTGGGTTTTCTGTGTGGTGATAATTTGATTGAGGCAAGGCGCATTACCTATTGTGAATACCCTAAGATCTTTGAAGCCTTGTGTGTTGAAATTTAGAAAACTCTGTCCACTGATCCAGAGTCTTACAAGCCCAATCTGGCAAAAAGTCTTTTTCTCAAGAATCCTGCTTTTCAAATAATTCACAAATTTTTTGCTTATAGTTTTTCTGGACGCAAGGATGGGTCCAATATTTGTTCCAAGCCGGAATTATTTTTTCTGTGGAGTATGTTGAATGGTAGGAAGGTCAATTTAGGATATTGGCTTGCAAGCCAATTCATGGGTGTACTTAAAAAGGAAAAAAAAAAAAACCATTGATTTTGGGGTCCGTCATTACCATGCTTGCAGTCAACTTAGGTGTGTTGGATTTATCCTCTCATGACATGCATATTGCTTGTGGTTGTGAGCCCTTGAATATTGAATGTCTCACCCGAATGAAAATGATTATTTTTGATGACGAGGAAGTAAATTACCCCCAGCCGGATGTTCCACCATCCAAGCTTATTTTATCCATTGCAGGAACTGCGGGAAACTACGGTGCTCAAGGCGAGCCTGCTCCAAGTGTGAATGAAGCAAGAGTCTTTGCACGGTTGACCGCTCTTGAGATTTCGATGCACGAGGTCAAACAAGAGCTAGCACATTTAACTACCTCGATTACTGCATCTGTGCAGTCCTTGCAGTCCACGATAGCATCCCACTTTGGGTTGGGTCAGCTTAAAGGGAAATTTTCTCCCTCTCTCACTTTTCTTGTACATATTTTTGCTCTTTGTCCTATTTTGAACGTACGTTGTTTATACATTGAGGACAATGTCTGGTTTAAGTGTGGGGGGAAATTGTTGTTGTGATAGGTTGAATTGAAAGATTGATAGTGTGGCAAAACTTTTGAAAAATTGATAGCATGACAAAACCTGGATCAAGTGTGCATTCTCACTTTGAAGTAGAAATATTTGATAAATGATGCCGTTTTGTATTTTTGTATTTTTTATTTTTTTTAAAAAAAAGTTGTAAAAAGCTTGTTTTCAAAACGAATCCTTCAGGCTATATGTATGTTGGTCTTAACTTCTTAGCCTGTCAAGTGAGATTTTGAGCCAAAAATGGAGCATTCATTAATTTTGCTCTCTATTATTCGTTGTTTCGCACTCGGATGTTTACTCTAGAACTTGCACCATGTATACTTGTCGAAAGTGCACAATGAGTTCAGTACACCAAAAGGATTAAGGCAATTAGGTATCACCCCTTTTTGACTTCCTTTTTCTAAGCCTACCCTCAATTTACCCCTAGTTAACCCCTTTTGAGCATTAACTTTTTCCTTTGATTTTTACCACACAAAATTTAAACCTTGAGCCCTTTTATTTTAGCCCTTATTTTAACCCAATGTTGAGAAGTGCATAATGACCATGTGAAAATTTAGAATCTTGTGTGGTATGGATTCTGAACTAAAGTGATGGCTTGTAATGTTGTAAAAGCGTTTGGTGCTAGTAAAGAGGAGTGAAGCTGCTAGGAATGAAAGCAGTGGATAAAAATAGGAAAAGACTGCTCAGTGGGCTCTGCTGAGTTTCATTTTATTTGTTCAAAAAAAAAAGAGAAAGAAAAAAAGCAACTGTAGCAGTTCAAAATAAGAGGATTCTGAATCATAGCAAATGTGCAGTTCATTTATGTCCTTACAAATTAAAGCCTAGTTCCTATGGTTCGTGTGGTCATTCTTTTTTACAACTTCTTTGATTATTAACCCTCTTTATATCCTTATTACCATACCTTTTAACCCGAGCCCTGTTACAACCCTTTAAAAGACCTTAGGATTGGTACATCTGAGCTCAAGATTAGTGGTCGAGATTTGATCATTGTGCAAGCTTATGGTGGTAGCATTCCGTTGTGTGATTTGAGTATCTCAATATATACCCTCCATTAAACGCATTTGTGTGATTCGAGTGATACTGTGAGGATAGTTGAGGCTTGTTTACATGTGTTTGAAGGATGGTTTTTGAAAACATATGATTCAATCGGAAAATTGAAAAATTATAAGATGCCCATCACTTTGATAGGATTTGGACTTTCAAAATGAGAATGCACATGGGATACCAAGTTTTGAAACAATGTCAATTTTTCTGGGTTGGTTGGATAGAAGAGTATGTTCAAGAATATTCAAGATGCTTGAGGACAAGCATAGTTCAAATGTGGGGGAAATTTGATGAGGTCAAATATGTGCGACATTAAAGGTTGATTTTGCGCTTTTATTGGTTATAAATGTTGCACTTTTATGGGTATTCTCGTTTGTCTGATGTTTGCAGGTATTGTGGAAAATTGAAAGTGAAAAAAGATAAAAAAACATGTTGAAGGAAGAGGATAGTCCAGTACCGAATGGGCATTTGCTGATTGAGGAAAGACTGTAGCTGAGAATTTAAAAAGGTCACGTGCTGTGCTTTTGAGTTAGAAGCTGAAGTCTGTGCTAGAGGGCATTGTGGACCTTTAATCAATTTTGAATTTCAGAGATATGTTAAATCCTTGTGGATTAAAACACTTTATTTTAATTTAATTCTTTCTATGTAAATATTAGGGAGAATTAGTCAAGAGGGGAATCAGGAAAATTGAAAAAGTCAGTAACTGCTCTTGCTAATGGATGAGGAGCAGAGATCGTGTCCTCTACTTTTGGGGGAAATAGCTCGAGTAACTAAAGGATACTACTATAAATAGAGGATGATGCCAAACATTTGTGGGGGGGAGGGAGGCGCATAACAGTACATCGATTGGAAGCAGTTCTTCTTCTTTGGTTTGAACACTTGGTGATAGGTTTTCTTAATTTCATTTGTAAGTAATTTTCATTAAATTATGTCTAGTAGCTAAGTTCTCTCTTTCCAATTAATGTGTGTAGAGTAATCCTCTAGGAAATTGTTACTGGGAGATTCCAGTTTTTTTTTTTTTAATTAATGACAAGTATTTGTTCATTCTTTGATTTTTTTAGTTGCAAGAATTTGCGATTCAAGATTGTTATGTTTAATTACTGTTTAAGGGCACGAACTTTAATTAATCTAAGAGTCTATTGCTAGTTAAACCCATTGATCCGTAATTGTCCTTGGGGATAACGAGGTAGCGAATAGCGCATCGTTTAGGCATCACAAGCATACTCGGTAGCGTTGTGGTGTTGAATAATCTAATTTAAAGGATGTTGCTTCAATATGCACCGGTTAGAATCGGGTTTCTCTTGTTTAATGCTTTCAAAACACTAAATCCTACGAGCGTCTCGGGGGTTGTCTTTTGATTAGGGAATAATTATAGAGCTTCTCATAATTATCGACACCGTAAGGAGAAATTGGGAGTTAGGCGTTTGTCAAACTCTTATAACCGGTTTACTTGTTTATTCATTAAGTGATCTATTGAATCGATGATCGGTAGAAGACTTTGGGGGATTATATTGCACTCATTAACTGGGCCTTTGCTCATATTCGAATTAAATTTATTTACTATCTGCTTACTTTAAGTCTATAAATTTCAGTTTTTATTTAATTAGTAGTTAGTCGTTAGTTAGTTTAAAACCACAAATCACTGTTTTGGTTACTTTACAAAGTTCTTAAGGGCATAAGAACATCGTTCCCTGTGAATACGAACCCTACTTACCTTATACTCGTTATTTGGGAAGGAGGAAAAATTACTTTTGACGGTTTGACACCCGCCAAAATTTGGCGTCGTTGCCGAGGAACATTTTGTTATTAATCTCTTTAAGAATTGTTGTAGAACTGCCTTGTTTTCTTTTCATGCCTCGTTCTTCTCGTACAGAAAAGTTAATTTACAATCCAGAGATTGAGAAGACAGCAAGAAGGTTGACGAAGCAGACTAAACTCACCACACAAGCAAGCAGCTCTTCACCGGGTTTAAAGTTAGCATTTGAGCTGGCGAGTTCTAGTGAATCAAGCGAGGAAGAGCGGGAAGGAATTGCAAAAGTGCAGGAAGAAAGTGAAAGTTGAAGATAATATGGTTGAGAAGGACGAAGTCATGGCAGCCCCTCAACGTACGTTGAGGGAGATGGCAACTCCTGATGTGAATCAGCTACCCTTGGGCATCACATTTTCAGTAAGTACTCCAATGATTGTTCGATTACTTCATGCAAATAAAGATCATTTTAGGCCACGAGAGGATGATGAGGAACTTCTTGGTCCTGAAGTACCATATCTCGGTGCACCAAATGTACCTTGCAAATAGTACAAGACTTGATATATCATTTGTTATGAATTTACTCGCAAGGTCTAGTTCCTTTGTTCCTCTTCAGCTCGACGGCATTGGAATGGAGTGAAACATAACCTTTGATATCTTCAAGGAACGATTGATCTCAGATTATTTTATTTATGTACATATCCAATACAAATCTAGTTGGTTATGCAGATGCTAGTTATACAGGCTATTTATTTGCATGTGGAGATTCAGCTATATCACGACGTTCTACGAAACAATATCTTGTTGCCCCATCTTCAAATCATGGTGAAATAATAGTCATTCATGAGGTAAGTCGAGAGTGTGTCTCGTTGAGAAAATTGATTCATCATATCCGAGATTGTTGTGACCCAAAAAAAATTCTTTACTCATGATCTCTAGAAGAAAGGTGAAATTGATGTGCAACAAATTCAATCAAATGAAAACCTGGCAGATTTATTCATTAAAGTGTTACCAACTGCAACATTTGAGAATTTAAGGGGAAAAATCAACATGTGTCACTATAAGAATATTAAGAAGTCGTGTTAACATAGGCGGAGTATTAGACACAATGGATAAAAAGTCGTGTCAACAGGCCGAGTATTAGACACAATGGACAACGTACTCTCTTTTTTTCGACTTGATTTTTATCTAGTAAGATTTTAATAAAGCATGTTCTTGGTGTAATGGACATCCAAGAGGGAGTGTGTACAATGTAGATGTCAATATATAATGTATCTCCGTTTAGTCCACCATCTTTTCATCTCCCCACTTTATGAGAATTCATTCTAATTATTGCATAAGTTACATTTTTTTGCCTATAATTAGAAGCAACTTATGTTATATGGGGTTGATGAATAAGAATATAAATTATACAATAAAAAGATACTCCCTCTAATCCTAAATTATTGTCTTTCTTTCCTTTTTTGTCGGTCCCAAAATAATTATCTTGTTTTAAAACTTTCCTTTTTAGGACATTACTTTTACCATTTTATCCTTACTTTTTCCCCTACTTTAATTATGAACCACATACACATGGACATTAAAGAAAATTACACATTATACCAATATTAATAATCAAATCAATTATTTTTTCTTAATCCATGTGCTGAGTCAAACAAGACAATAATTAATGGACGGAGGGAGTACTAAAGACTTGGGACTATTTTTCTTGTAGGAGTGCAGTTCTGTACATAAAGATTTAAATAATTGGTCGGTCAATCACCTACACCGGATCATCTACCATGGATGACCTGTCCCTAGAAATGCCCAAAACGGTTACGGTTCCGGTTTCGGTTCTAGTTCCGGTTCGAAACCGACGGTTCCACAAACCGTGATAAGGTAAGCCGAAACCGAACCCACGGTTCCAATTTTCCGATTTTGTTTTTTTAGATTTTTTTAGATTTTATTTTTTTAAATTTTTTTGTTTTATTTTTTTATTTTTTAAAAAACTGTTATAAATTGTAAAAAAAAAAGGTATTATATATATATATATATTTTAATTTTTGCAAGAGTTTTAAATTGTAAAGACTTTAAGAACTTTAGTTATCAAAAGTTATAAATTAGAAATTGTAAGAACTTTAGTTATGTTTACAATTTAAAATTTAAGAATTAAGAATTTAAAAGTG
The DNA here is from genome assembly GCA_016624345.1 of Platycodon grandiflorus. NCBI lineage: Eukaryota > Viridiplantae > Streptophyta > Magnoliopsida > Asterales > Campanulaceae > Platycodon > Platycodon grandiflorus. The sequence continues at coordinate 41,395,430 of CM028362.1, read as the reverse complement.
TTAAACTTTTTACAATTTAAGAATTAAGGACTTAAAATTTTTAATCTTTGCAATAGTCTTGAAAAAATAGAGTTTGTAATATTGAAATTAGATTTGAGAAAAACTTTTGCAAAATAAAATAGTTTTTCTTAAATTCAACAATAGTTTTGTGATGATTACAAAAAATTTAAGAAATTAAAAAACTTACAATAAAAATTTAGGAACTCAAAATACAAAAAATAAATAAAGACCATTTTATTAATAATAATAAAAAATTACAAGGAGGGAATAACTAGCCTTGCCTTATTATAAAGGAGGACAAAGGAGCCTTACCTCAAAATTCAAATGTAAAATAAATTTCTAAATTCTAAATTTTAACGGTTTGGAACCGGCGATTCGGAACCGACGGTTCACGGTTCCTAAAAGACGCAAACCGGAACCGAAACCGAAACCGAAACTGGCGGTTCACGGTTCATTACGGTTCACGGTTTGGACAGCTCATGATTTGGACGGTTTCTAGCCGATTCGGTTCCGGTTCGATTCCGGTTTAATAAACCGAATGAGCATGTCTACCTGTCCCCTGATGTGCTGCTAACATTAAGGGTGGACCATAATGCATGGTAAGAATACTTTTCAAATTTTCAAATTTATGATTAGTAAAAATAATAATAATAACCTAGCCAAGTATTTAGTTTTATTGCAATAAAATATAAAATCGATATTAATACTTCAAATTTCAACTGCGACACTCCATTGATTCTTTATTTTACTCGTATTAAATATACTGTATATGGAATGCTGAACATGGGTTCTAGTTGAAAAATGGAATACTAATAACGATTATTGTAAAACATTATGTGAAGTAATATATGAATATTTCTTCATATACAATTGCTGGGAAAAAGGGGAATAAATAAACAAAAAATAGAGGCTCGTGTCGAATAGGATGTAACCACTTATCTAGGAGCAAGGCTTTCAAAAACCCTCTTGTTAAAACTTGAAAATGCGACGTACGCACGTGCACCCATTACGAATGAAACAAATGTTTAATATAAGAGACTATAATTGGCATGGGTCTAGCAGACAAGACCGAACATGGGTCTAGTCGTACCACCATGACTCGTCAACCCTGAATGATCACATACCAACACAATCAACAAGTTACGTTGTACCACCATGACTTGTCAACCCCGGATGATCACATACCAACACAATCAACAAGTTACAGTCGTAACACCATGACTCGTCAACCCCATATGATCACTTGCTAACACAAATCAACAAGTGTGCAACGTTGCGTATACTCACATGCACGCTCGCACACACACACATATGATTAAAATTCTGCATGCACACTTAATCACGTTCAGGTACAGGTTCCGTTCTTAATATTTATTTTATGTAGTGTTGCTATTTGTAGGATATTTTGGAGGACAAACTACCCAAATGGTCCTTCTATAAGTTTACTTTTTCGGGATTGGTTTTACTTTTTCGGGATTGGTCCTTTTGCAAAAAATTGGATGCCAGTCGTCCTTGTATTAAAACTCTTTACGCAATTGGTCCTTCCGTCCAATTCCGTCTAAATTATTCTGTTAAGTCTATTCATGTACATTTCACGTGAGGGCAAAATTGTCATTTCATCTTGAAAAGTACAGGGATCAATTCTGAAATAATAAAATTTTGTGTAATTTTAAAAACTCAAGGGGTCCAACTGAAACTATTTATGTTAAATATAAAGTCATCGTCTTCTTCATCCCTTCCCAGCGCTCTGCTCCTTCATCGTCGCCATCGTTGCTGCCCAGATGCCACTATCCTCCGCACACCAGTACCTATAAGGTAATGGCTACCAAACTTTAACCCCACTTTCGTCCAATCCTTTTCCCCCAAACACCTTATTTCCCCCATTTTCTCTCCCTCTTTCTACAAATTAGGGTTCCTCAATTTTCGAAATCTTGTACACCTACCCTAGCCCGCATAAACCGCCACACACAAACCATTGCTGCTCCTATCGTCGCCGCACAAACCACTGCTGCTCCTACCGCCACTTTCCCCATCCCAATCAAATCAAATCTACACACACAAACACACTCACAAAAACACACTTCCTTTACTGCTATGGTGGATGGGTCTTTAATCGAAACAGAGAGAATCCTCCTGTTGTTATGTTAGGATAGCCTATTCAATGTTATCAGCCTAACAATGTACCATTTTATTTTGACAAAGAAGTCATTTTGTTTGTGTATCCAAGAACAATATTTGGGGCTTTATTTGTAATTTTTATCATCTATATGGAACCCACAACACTTTCCACCTTTCAGTTTTCTCACAAGTGAATCCCTGGTAGGCTTCTTTTGATGCACAAATAAGGCTTCTTTTGCTGGGTCATCTATACCTCCTTGATCAAGTACTTCCAGCTGGGTGTAACTAAGAAAAGAATTAGAAATTTAATGGAGGGACTTACCGCTGGAACGCTTCCGGGATCCGCTTAAACTCTCTCATTGATACCGACATACGGTTCTCATTTAAAAAAATAAAAGAAAAAATTGGAGTTGGAGGGAATTCGTCAGCAAACGGAGGGGGATTAGAAGTAAAGGGGATTTAATTACCCATCTTAAACTATATTAAAAACTAACCTTCTACACCTCCACCATATAATCAGAAAAGGAAAACTAAAGGAAAAATAAAATTTATTTTTATAGTGAAATGACATTTTTGCCCTTGCCCAAATGCACGTGTTATGCACATGATGTGACTTAATAGAAAAAAATTGACGGCACTTAACAGAAGGACCAATTATGTTCAATATTTGAGTTCAGAGACTATTTACAGTATAAAAGGACCAAATCCAAAAAAGTGAACTTCTGGAGGGACCATTTGGGTAGTTTGTCCTATTTTGGAATCTTTGTACGACCTTTCTTTATTTTAATTTTTGTGCTTTCCACCTTGTTTTGTTGAGACATTAAACCCACATCAGGGAAAAACAAGCCTAGCAAACAATTAATAAAGAGCCAATATTCGTTTTGAGTGAGATGGACCCCCAGACTTTAACATTAAACCTACATCGCTTAAAAATAAGCCTAACAAATAAGTAATAAAGATCATGGGCCACACTTCTCACATCTCAATTGGTTTTTTAAGAGTAACCCATTTTCATCCAAATTTCCTGTATGGTGTTTAAATTCTTTTTAAAAAATGTTTAAAAAAATACACACACACACACACACAAAATCTAGACCAGACCCTCCTGGTGTATGTAAGCTGTCAACATATCTTCCTTTAACAAGCTATACAAAAGAAAAGCACATGGTAGAAATGAAATATCAAAATAGAGAGCTAGCAGCATTTCATCAGGCAATGGGCTAGCTAGCGATTATAACGATCCTCCAGGAACAAATTTGATTAATTCAGTACTTATGATCCCCTCATATAAACCAGAACAGATAGATGTCGACAAAAGGTTGCAGATGATAACCCAAGTATTTACTGGGAAATATATATACACAACAAACTCGACAAGTAACAGAACAAAAGACAAATTCAATCGACAAAAACACAACCCTTTCTCCCGAAAATAACATTACTACGATAAAACTATCACTATTTGCACATTGCATACCTTGTGGGGAGGTAACTCTAAATCTACCGAGCGAACAGCTCACATCCTTCTCGCTCGTATCGAAAACGAAGCACCACAACGCCTCTCGTTCTGCATCAATAGTATGTATCGTTATTAGCTCGTTAAACAAGGTCAAACTCCGAAAATATTAGTATCTAAACAGATCGAGGTTGTATTAATACTAAAAGAGTTAAACTAATCAAAGTAAAATAAGATTTCTCAGAGCATAAGCATGGATAAATTTCAATACAACTGTAATAGATTTCGCAATACAATTCCGAGATGTAAATATGTCAGTTAATAGTCCCTATTATTGTTCAGATGAAAATGACTGTCACACACTTGTTTAATACTGAAGGCATATGGATGAAAGTGAACCCCATTCCCACCCACCCCCCACACACACACACACACACACACACAATTAAAGGAATCAACAATAATAGCATGAAGAAAGCTGCCCCTGAAACTTTCCAAATTTGCATCTCATGCCACTCAAAATAGAAGCTCATCGCTAGATAGATGTACTAATGTATAGGCTGATATTATTAGTTTTTGGCAGCAACATATAAAACATACTGTATGAGCTTTTGCCACCATCTCCATCTTATAATGATGGTAATTAACGGTAAATTACAGATATTCTCGTTATCTATGGATCAGGTTCAAAAACTACCGATTAAAGCAACGTGCCCCCTCAATTATCATGTTTTCTTTAGTTACATTTTTTGTTTAGCTACTGCCGTTTGAGTTAACAAAAAAATGCCTTAAACTAAACTCACGTGACCGTGGATCAAGTTCATAAACTACCAATTAAAGCAATGTGCTCCCCCTCCCCCTCAACTATCATGTTTTTTTTTAATTGCACTTTTTGTTTAGATACTACCGTTTAAGTAGACAAATAATGCCCACCCACCCGAAACTCACGTTACCATTTCACTTTTTTTTAATTTTTTATTACAAATTTCCTTTTAGTGTTGAGGGGATTATCTATAATTTACCCATATAGATATATTAAATAATACTTATAGTCAAAGGTAAAATAATTAATTGAAACATTAAAAAGACATCATGGTAAAAAAACCTAAAGATAATCACGTGAGTTTTAAACGAGTATTTTCCGTCAACTAAACACTACACCAAACGGGCTCTAAAACTCACATTTTCAAAACGCTACACCAAACGGGCTCTAAAACTCACATTTTCCGTCAACTTATACTGACATTTTCCGTCAACTCATACTGCCTGACTCATAGTTTAGGGGGTTAATTAGCTGATATTCTCCCCATAATTAAAGTATACACCAATTTAGGGTTACTATAATGGACCCCCTTGTCCCTATGAATTGAAGATAACTGTTGTTACTAAAACATGTTTGTCTCTATATATATATATATTGGTCCGTATGAAACCACAATCAATAGCATACAATAAATAGGAACCCAACAAACATGTAGTAAGGTGAACAAGGACATCTTTAATCTCACTAGAGAAATTTCAAGGGCACGACGGCTATTTCCCGCCCCACTTTTCTATTAAGGCACTCCATTATACAATTCAAGAAGCATCATGTACAAGTAAAATAAAAACACAAAGCGGAGTGCATTGATTGAAAAGTGAAAAAGGCAAATTTCAATTGTCTATAGGCATACCATTTTTGTCAGAGCAAGTACTCATGTACATTGCTCTAGACAAAAATAAAAGACCTAGATAAATTTATCACAACTATGTAAACTTCATTCACAGAATGGCTAATCTAGAGCAACATTATATTAAATCTAATATAGAGAACAGTACTAACTCCTTAATCAACTCAAAATGGCAAGCTCTTGGAGGTTGAACTTGATGTAAGCGATTTGAAATGATCTGATGGAACAAAATCTTGGGGCAGATTGGCCCTCTTTACTATCCTCCTCATGTTGTTCTGCAAGCTTTGTTGGACTAAATGCTTCACTGCTTTCTTCTCATCGCTCATCATATTATCCTCCTCCTCTGCAAACTCTCTCGATGGATTATTTGGGTCTACTGCAGATGATGATGCAGAGCCACAAAGAGGTGCAGAAACCGTTGTACTTAATCCTCCTCCCCCAAAGGCAAATGTTTCCGAGACCTGCTTCCCTTTGTCCACTCGCAGAAACTCCAAAATTCTCGAAGCCCTCTTTTGTGCTAATGTGCTACCAAGAAGAGTTAATTCAAGCAGGGAAGAAACAACTCCAGCCTCAATCATTGCCTGCCGATCTCCATATGCCTTGTGAGCCATCATCATCAAAATGTATGTAGCCTTCTCTTGGCACCCAGGCGAATCCGTCCAATGCAATACGTCAACCAAGATCGGGAATGAATCGGGCACAACACTGACAGCCTTTCGACCCTCTGGTGTTGATACCACATTGCTTATAACTGAGAGGATTCTTTCACTAACCTCCATGTCCCCCAACATACACAAGACAATCCGTACCAAATCAGTGTCTAGCATTGGCAAAATGTTCGATGGCAAGATTGATAGATTGTATAGCGCTCGCAACGAGTCCTGCTTCGCTTGACAACTACTCGTTTTATCCAAATCTTTAAGGATTTTCACAAGAAACGGGATTGCATCAGAAGATCCAATAATCGGTTTATTGGAGTCAAGGGCACTCAGGCCAAGAAAATTAGCAACTATCGCTTCAGCAACGGCCGGATTAGGCGATCCACCAGGAAATTCAATAAGCTTTAGCATCTTATGAACAGCTCCTGCTTTTACAATCGCGGCTTTGTTCCTGGAAAATTAATTTAGCATAATTGTATTAAGGTTCATCTCTTTTTCGGAATTAATCAACATTTCCATTCCAAAAATAAAATAAAATCAAAACAATTGCATTTCTTATTATAAACCACAAAGAATTTTCATCAAAAGGGTATATGTCAAGCGGTTATCAGCAATTAAATGTGAATAATAAATAGACAACCAACATATTGGACATTCTTTCAAACCCAAATAGACCTACCTGGATATAGAGAAAAGGACATTTCATCAACTATTTATAAAATAATTTCCAGAAAAATTACAATAAAAATAGGATATCTATTATTCAGTTCAGATAGAATACAACAACACAAAAAAACAAAATTATTTATGAAACTATAGAAAAAGGCTAGAAGCCTACTTATACTCCCTCCTCCTCCTCCTCCTCCTCCTCCTTCTTCCGTCTTTAAATTATTGTACTGGTTTGATTTTTTGAGTTGAAATAGGTGTTTTTAAAATGAAAATTTGACATAATTTTCTATTTTTTTCAAAATCACAAAATCTGTAATTTATAATGAATAACGCTATAGGTACTTAAAGAGTACCAAATTTTTTTGCACCAAATGATGTGACAATTGATGTGGTACAAAAAATAAAATTAAAAATCATAATTAATGGATCACATCAACTATCACATCAGCTGCTACATCATTTGGTACAAAAAATTTAATACTCTTTAAGTATCCATAGCATTATTCATTTATAATACTTAGAAAAAAAACAAATTATGATTTTTGTGATTTAAAAAAATATATAAAATAAAACTTAAAAAGTCCAGGACAATAATTTAGGAACTTTTTACTTAAAAGGACTTAATTTTTTATAACAAAATGCTCTGTTTGGTTGTCTAGAAAATGCAGAAAATACAAACAAAGGACAATTGAGGATCTATCGGAGAAATTAATGACAATATACCTTGCTTATCTCACAATTTAAACAAAAACATACCCATTATGAGATCTACATAACATCCAAACACGGCCTTAAATGAATAATGAAAAAAAATGGATAAATGATTTATGTAGCCGATCCAACGAACAAGACAAAAACCCAGGGGAGTTGAACTTACGCATCATTGCCGATCCCGAGGTTGAGAAGGGCGTAGAGGGCGGCGATTTGAGAATTGAGATCGTCGGAATCGAGCAGCGCAACCAGCGGCGGAATTGCACCGATCAATGCCAGGGTCGTCCTCGCCTCCGAATCTTCCTTTGCCAGCCTCCTCACTTCGGTGGCCCCCACCAGGACTTCGCCGTTTTCGTTGCCGCGCTGCAACAGCTTCACTGCTCTCTTGAACTCCTCCAACTCTTCCTCTTTCTTCTTCACCTCCTCGTCTTCCGGCTCCGACAACTTCAGTAGCTCCGACAACTTGTCGGATCTTCCGCCTGGTTTATTCCTTTTCGGCGGCTCGGATCTGCATTTTTCCTTTGGCTTCTCCGATTTGGGAACATCGTTGTTCTGTCGGTGGCGAAACCCACCCCCGCCGCAACTGATGGTATCAATGATTCTCCGGCGAAACGACGCGCCGGGAAACCCGGTCCACAGCTTGAAATTCCCGCCACTGGGTCTGTCGAGAACTACCGATCCGACGTCGTTGCGCACACACTTGCCCATTTTCTCTTAAACCTCCCCCTTACTCAAATCAAATCAGTCTTCCATCACCTACATTGCATCAACACAAACACCTCAAATGTTCACTTCAAACACACGCACAACACACATTACTGTGTGAGCATATGACATAAGTTTGTACAGTATCTATTATATTTCACGCGATCCGCACAATGTGAAGCGGAGTGAGAGAGAAGAAAGCGGAGGCGAAATGCTTCTTGAAGAAGGGAGGGAAGGAAGTCTTTGTATGTCAGAGATGAAGTTGGAAAAAGACAACGACGGTGGAAAGAATGATGAGAGAGAGAGAGTGTGTGTGTGTGTGTGTGTGTGTGTTTTTTTTTATGTTTCTTACTTGGAAATGCATGAATACTACAGTGTAAACCGTTCACAGTGTTTCCACTGTTTACATCCAATGAAATGCCATACAGCTATCGTTTTGACACATTGAGTTGGCAAAATGAGGTGATAACTCGGTCAAAGCGGGCCGAGTTCAGTTAAATACTTAAATATTAAGATGCAAATGTAAATGTGAAAAAATTGAGTGCTACATAGAGTTTTTATATTTTTTAAAGAAAAAAAACTCTTCAATACAATTATAGAATATAATATCAACTAAACTGTTTTTTATTCGTTATTAGATAATTAATTTTTTAACTTCCAATGGACATTGTGAAAGAGGATGTAAATTATTCAAATCCTCATTCACAATGTCCATTGGAAGTCAAAAAATCAATTATCTAATAACCAATAGGAAACAATTTAGTTAACACGTCATATTCACATTCCTTCTCCACAACTGCATTGAAGAGTTTTTTTGCTTTAAAAAATATATAAATTCTAGGTGGCACCCAATTTTTCCACATTTACATTTACATTGGTGATGCTCTAATCCTCTGTTTTAAATAAAGAGTCTACTTTCCTTTTTTTTTATCCTTTTTAAAAATTAATATGTGATTAAATTAAATCAAAAGTTTACATATTTTACTTATATTTTAGTAAATAAAATTTTATTAATTAAAAATTACCTTAAAAATACTATAAATTACAACTTTTATAACTTTTCAAAAATAAATAAATTTACGTAATATATCGGTTAAACTTTAATTAAGATGACTCAATAAGTCAAAAATGAACTCTTTGTGTAGTACTAAAGTTTGTTGACAAATTTTGATAATTTCATAAAATTAAGTTTAACTTGGTTTGTTCTCAAATTACTTTTTAATAAATTTTTAATTAAACTAAACACAAGAAACTTGATATTTTTAATAGAGATATAGTGTTTTATTCGTACTGAATTGAGTTTGATTTTTTATTTGAGCTTAATTTGATTATCTTATAAACCAATTTTAAACGAGTTTTTATCGAACCGAACAAAAGTCATATATTCTCAAATAGCTCAATTGTGTTATAGCCTTACATGTATGGATACACAATTGATTTGTTGTTCGTGCTTTTTAAATTTTATTTATTTATTTTTTTATGTGAGGCTTTTACTTTCTCCTTCCTTAAATTTACAATTTTCTTGCGGTAGTTTTTTTTATTAATTATTACAAAAACTATAAGAAAAATACAAGTTATGTAATAAACTATTTATCCAAAGACCAAGATATTTAAATTCAAAAATCAATTTTTATTAGTGTTTATTCTATATAATAGGACTTAAAGTTACATGTAATGATAAGCTGACAGAATAGGGTGGAAATATTTAATATAAAATTTCTTAACAATAGTATTAAATGATTGTATAGTTAAACGTTGTACTACTATATGATTAGATTTATTTCTTTTGTTTTAAATTGTGTATTTTTTTAATTTTTTACAAAAATTAAGAAAGTTAATTTTATATCATTTTATAGTCCGTTTGGTATGGTGTTTTCAAATCGCAGGTTATTTAAAACGCTGATTCTTTAAAATGCATTTTTTTTTATAAACGTATTTGAGATACTATTTCAAAACGCGATTTTTTTTTTGAACAGTGTTTTAAATTTGCATTTGGGAAAAAGCTAAAAATTTCATCGTTTAAACACGCAACTGTATTTAGAAAATGCAACTTTTTCTACCGCAACATTAAAATATAAGTTAAAAAATAAACTGCGCTTTGACCCTTGACCTGCATTTTTGCAAAACGCAAGACCAAAAGGCTCTTAGTACTACATCTATTCTAAAATAAGTATCCTCTATTAACTTTTTAAAATTAATTTAATCAATTTTTAAATAGATGTTGAACTTTTTCTATTTTAATTATTGATACTAAAATTTTAATCATTTGAAGTAAAGCATTATAAATTACGTATTTAATAATTTTGAAAAAAATATTTTAAAAATGCACTTCAAATATTTATTTTAAAAAATAATTGATTTGACTTTAAAAAGATAAAATGAGACATTTTACCTTCATCAAGGCTTAGTTGTAATGAAAATTATGAAAAAAATTGTAAACTTAACGAGTTGTACTTTAAAATAGAGTAACACTTATACAAAAATACTCCAAATATTAAGATTATATCTTTACAACTATACACTAAGAGATGAAGATTACAAAAATAATTTTAACAAAATTGTATAAAAATAAACACTTATTTGAATTAAATTTATAAAATACACATTCATTTGGAACGGAAAGAGTTTAATTTTTGACTAAAGAATCGTTCACGACTATTTTGTACTCCTTCTGTTCCTAAATAATTATCTCTTTTTATCGAGCACTCAGATTAAAAAAAAATTAATTGATTCTAGGCCAAAATATAAATATCCCCCCAAGGTTTTCACCAAATCTCAAAGTACCCCCCCACAGAAGGTTTGCCCTAGAAACTCGTCTGATGTTGCAAATTTTCCCAATTAGCCCCCTGGCCGTCATGACCGTTAGAAAAGTAACGGAAATACATCACGTGCCTTGCACGAGGGGGGCAATTGGGTCTTTTCGCCATATATACAGAATACTAACTAAAGGGGGTCAAAGTGTCAAAATAATTACTTAAATTAAATTTTCTTTCTCCCCCTTCTTCATCTTCCGAGCCGGCTAAGACTGTGCAGATGGAGCATCACCATCAGGACGGGCCGCCACCGATGATGCAGCTTGAGTACCCCCCTGAGGTGAGGAGGATTCAGGCTGGGAGAGGTGGAGCTGTGGAAAGAATTAGGGTTATGAAAAGACCTAACGGTGAATACTCGCTGAGAGTAATCCCGGGACGATTTACCGCCGGAGAAACGGACAGGATCTCGACGTACGATCTGGTTGAGCCGATGCAGTACCAGTTCATCCGAATCGTCAAAGCTCGCGGACTCTCCGTACTTGGGATTCTCCAAGTGTTTGCACTCGGTCACAACAAGCCAGAATCATCCAGCTCCACGCTCGAGATCTCAATTTGGGATTCTCCGTCGGAGAATTTCCTCGGCGGCGTGTGCTTCGATCTCTTCGACGTTCCAGTCCGTGATCCACCAGATAGTCCGCTTGCTCCGCAATGGTACTGCCTCGAAGGCGGCGAGGATCAAAATCCCGGCAGAGTTTCCGGCGACATACAACTCTTTGTTTGGATCGGGACTCAAGCCGACGATACATTTCCCGAATCATGGAGCTCCGACGCACCGTACATCGTTCATACGAGATCAAAGGTATACCAATCGCCGAAGCTTTGGTATCTCGAGTTACAGTAATGGAAGCTCAAGACCTATTGCCCCAAATCTACCTCCATTGACTGCTCTAGCTCTCTGTTTGGATCGGGACTCAAGCCGACGAGGAAGATGAAGAAGACAATTTGATTTTGGACACTTTGCACCCCTTTATTTAGTGTTGTTCTTTTGACACTTTGACCCCCTTTAGTTAGTATTCTGTATATATGACGAAAAGACCCGATTGCCCCCCTCGTGCAAGGCACGTGATGTATTTCTGTTACTTTTCTAACGGTCATGACGGCCAGGGGGCTAATTGGGAAAATTTGCAACATCAGACGGGTTTTTAGGGCAAACCTTCTGTGGAGGGACACTTTGGGATTTGGTGGAAACCTTGGGGGGAAATTTATATTTTGGCCTTAACTCTATGTATAATATTAATATAATATACAATTTCATTAAAGTACTTATACATGTGATCGTAATTAAAGTAGAAAGAAAAAATAAGAGTAAAAAAGTAAAAATATTTTCTTAAAACAAAAAGTTTAGAAACAATACAAATTTTTTTTTTGAACGAAAAAAAAAAATAAATCAAGACAATTATTAATATTAACGAAGGAGTACTATTTTGTGTTTCCAAATTGTTTTTCGTGTTTCATTTTGTCAGCCAGTTTAGCAGTGGGCCCAATATAAAGATCTTGTGGTTTCAGATTTTTTTCTTTCTTTCTCAATTTTTTCGCTTTTTTTCTTTTTTTGTTTTTGTTTTTGTTTTCTTTTGTTGGATTGGCTGATGTATAGTAAGTACGGTGGACGAAACAGTATGATAGAAATGCCTTCTTCAGTGACCGTGCGTGAATGTGTGCGCCAAAGAGAGAGAGAGTGTGGGAGTGTGGCTCTCTGACTTCAATGAAAGTGTTGGGGAAGGTGGGGTCGTCTCGAGAAGCGAAAGGCTGACTTCTGGACTTTATTTCCATACCCATAATTCATTGAATTAATTTCGTTAACAATAAATCTTGACCGACCAATTCGATCTGGGTTAATGGGGCATTTTTATAATATTTAAAATAATAAATAAATATTTACCTACAATATTCTTTTTTTTAAATTACATTATTTCTCATAAATAATAAATATATAATGGTAAAAATATATTTTTTAATTAATTTAGAAATAATAAATACTTTTGATCTGAATCAAATTAATTTGTTCAGCACTACTCTTTTACTCCATCCGTCTCGAATAAATGTTCATAGTGGATAAAATACAAGAATTAAGAAACATAATTAATGATGTGTTGTAAAATGTGTTTTGACAAAAATATCCATAAATATTAATTGAATTCAACTATTCTAAATAATTAGGTGTCTTTGGGATGTGTTATATTAAATAAAATTTTAAGGGTATATTAGAGAGAATGGTAGAGAATAGGTAGATCAAAAGTTTTTAGAAACATTAGTTAGGACATCTCAAAATAGAAAATAGAAACATTTATCCGGAACGGAGGGAGTATTAATTTACTATTTGGACTTTCTACTTTAGTTATGTATTCTCTCTCTCTCTCTCTCACTCTCACTCTCTCTCTCATGTGCTATACAGCCAAATTACATTCTCTTCCCATAATCCTTCCAAATCTACTTTTTCTTTTTCTACTAATCCACTTTTTGTTCCATTCTCGTTTCTTATTAGTCTATGAAACTTCTATAATCATTGTTATGTTTTCACATCATTAATGGGATAGTACAACTTACCCCATACAATTTTACCCTTATCTTCTTTCACTTTTTCTATAAGGGATAAAATTTTCATACTTGGTTCCGTATATTAAGGGTCTGTTTAATTTAGCTGAAATTTATAATTAATGATTGATAACTTATGAATGATGAGCTAATGAATTATAACTGATGACTTATGAATGATGAGCTGATGAACATGAACTAATGCTGTTTAATTTAGTTGTTTTGAAGTGCTGATGAGTTGTTTAAGTTATTGTAAATAAAGTTAATCTTAGACAATGAATGAAAATAATTTTAGTTTGCAAATAAGGGTTATCTTGGAATATTAAAAGTTTCATTAAAAAAGAGGGCTTCCGTGCTTTTTGAAAAAATAGAAATAAACGCAAGACCTAGTGCTTATAATTTATGGTCTTAAATGTGCGTTAAATGTCTTGTACAACTTATAACTCCCTTCGTCCCCAAATTATTGTCTTACTTTTTTTTTTTGTCCGTCTTAAAATAATTGTTTTGTTTAAAAGTTTCTATTTTAAGACAACACTTTTACTATTTTAGCCTTATTTTTTCTCATTTTAATTATGGGTCGTATGCACATGGACATTAAAGAAAGCTACATATTATATCAATATTAATAATTAAGTCAATTATTTTTTCTTAATCTGTATGTCGTGTTAAACAAGACAATAATTTAGGGACGGATGGAGTACTTATCAACACATAATTCAAATCAAACACTTTAAAATAATTTATTAAGTTATAAATTATAAACACATTTCAAAAGTCAAATAAAAAAGGCTCTAAGTATATATTCGATTCTAATTAGAGAAAGTAATTCACGTGTCATATTATGACTAACCGTTTGTATAATTTGTACACTAAACCAACCATATAAATTATTTCTTTACATATATAATTGCTTTATCAAACATTCACTTTTTTGTAATCATACATTTAAAATTTATGTGTTCCGTCAACCTACTATCAATTATAATAATTCTCCTAATTTACATAATTTCTCGCTATCAATTGTCAGTTTTGCTAAAACATTAAGGGAATTACTAAGGTGACTCTGGTGAGACCCGTTTGACTGTCAGCTAGAAAATATTTTTAATTAAAATTTAGGCAATAAGCAAATTTTGGGCTACGGAACTCCAAAATTATGCATTTAGGTTCTTCTATGTGTTTTACAGTTACAACTTGCCTCATTTTTTTTTTATGACAGTTCAATATTTTTAGTAAGTACTTACGAAAATTAATGTTTTATCCTTCCAATATCGGGCCATCAAACTTATAATATATTTGTTATTTACAAGGGCAAAAAGAGAATTTGCACATAGTTAGCGGATTTAGTAAAAAAAAAAGGGTAGATTGCATACTTAAGTTGAATAGAGTGACCTAATTGCATAATTTTAAAGTCCAGTGGGGCGTATTTGCTATTAGGACTTAATTTATAATGTTTTAATGATTATCTAGCAAAAGTGTATAGCATTAAAATACCCAAAATGTACTTCTACTTTAGATATGTACCCTCATGTGCTATACACCAAATAACATTCTTCCCATAATCCTTCCAGATCTACTTTTGTTTTTCTACTAACCCACTTTTTGTTCCATTCTCATTTCTTATTAGGAATTTAGATGCCACATATGTGTGCCCCTCTCTGTGCCATAAGGAAAATTTAATATTGGATTTTGGTTAAATTTTCAAATTTAATATTAGATTTTCTTTGTGGCACAGGGAGGGGCACACAGGTGTGGCACAGAAGATCTGAACTATCTTATTAGTCTATGAAACTTCTATAATCATTATTATGTTTTTTTTCATCATTATGGATAGTAACAATTTCGCCTTACAATTTTACCCCTTTCTTCATTCACTTTTAACATAATACTCCCTCTGTTTCAAAATATTTGTCGTTTTAGCTCTAAAAATTTGTTTCAAAAAGATTGTCGTTTTAGGTTTCCAATGCATGTTTTGCCTAATTTACCCTTGTCTTCTCACAAGTTCCAATAATTGATTATCTCTTCATTAAATATTTTATCTTCTCCCAATGGCTATCTCCTTCTAATTTATCTTTTCAACTACTCCTAGCACAAAAATTAAAGATATTTAATAAGGGTATATTTGTAAACTTATAAAATTTCTTAATATGTGTGCACAACTCTAAAACGTCAATCTTTTTGAAACGGAGGGAGTAATAAAACTTCTATACTTATTACAGTATACTCTCTCGTTCTTATATTATTGTCATGTTTGATATTTTTGAATTAAATTGGTTATTTTTTTTATACTACGAATTACGTGTTTTATAATTTAAAAAATAAATAAAAAATAAAGGTCAAATTTCATTTAAAAAAATTGTTAGTTTGACTCAAAAAAATCAAATATGATAATAATTTAGGAACGGAGAAAGTATTAATTACAAATAGTTAATCATATAACATGATGTGTATTATTGTCCAAATAATATTTATTGCACTTTAAATTTTATTAGAGAAAGTAATGCGCGTGTGTAGACACCCAGAATTCGTACATCTACATTATACGAATTGTCCAATAAACAACTGTTTATTTACAAATAGACTAACACATGTTTCTATGATTATTTCAGGAAACAACATACACAACGGACCAACAACGTTAGACAAATACAACAAACTTCGGTTAGATCAACATCAAGGGTCAAACTTGAAGACACAACGGACTAACGAAGTCCGACACACCCAAACAAACCTTCCGTTAGATCAACATCAAGGGTCTAGACTGAAGATATACAGCTTAGAAAGGCCAAAATGCAAAATACAAAGCTTGAAAAAGCCAAAAATAAGGTTTGGTACGCTGAAGACATTTCTGGAGTGCCAATACACCCAAACAGGGTTTGGTGCGTAGGCACCATCCCAGGTGCGCCACACACCAAACCTGCATTTTGTCCTCAAAGCTTAGCCGTCGACTGTTGAAGGCTTTGAAGGCCAAAAGAAGTTTCCTCCAAACTTGGCTCCGAAGGTTTCATTCTCCTAGGCCTCCTATAAATAAGAGCTCTCAGCTCTCTTTCAAACACAATCATCATCACTCCTCTCCCTGACACAGACACACACAAACACACACACAAATCTCTCTCTCTATCAAGCCTCTTTTTGAGGAAGAAAAGAGAAAAGAGTATTGACTCTATCTCAAACACACAAAACGTAAGTCTTCCTTTCCTCGATTGGTAGCAGTGGGAGCACAACAGTCAGGCTACGAGCTAGCTTGATCCGGTATAATACAACGGCCTAGAACGTGGCCCAATTTCTGTAAAACGACAGAAGGTAACCCCTTCCATTTGTTAGTTTAGATATGTAAATAGATGTAATAAATGTATGTAATTATTCCAAATATATTGTAAATATATTTTTTAATACATGCGATATATATTCTGTAAATAAACAAACTTGCGATAATTAAAATACGAGCATACAAATGCGTAGAGACCGAAAGGGCGAATTGGGTGCGTAAAACCTTCCCAAATCGTAACTTGGCCCCCGAACTCATAATCTAAAGTTTTTCTCCCGTTTACTTATAAACGTGAGTGGCGACTCTGTTTTCAAAGATAAATGTGCTTTTCATATTTATCAAACCATAAAATCAAATAGAGAGAAACCACAAGACAAGAGCGAAAAGCCTCCATGGAACGATCTGCGGATCGGGGCACTCACAGTGGCGACTCTGCTGAGGACGTTTGTTTTTAAATAAATAAAAAAGTGAGCCAGACTCATTTTTTATACATAATTGCATGCTCACATATTTAAATATCGCAGATTTGTTTGATTTGTATATAACATGACTAAAGTGTTATTTCGAGTAGTATATACTACTCTGTTCATACTCACCTCTGCAGGTATAAATTCATTTATTCTTTATTTGTACATTTTATTCGGGCATCAACGCCCATTATTCGGTTGTACATTTGTTTATGTTCTTTTTATTTTGGGAAATAGGACACAAATGTATTAATAGGATAGGTTTCTCATTTTTTCTATTTCTTTTTCCTGCTCTTTCCTCGGGGCTTTAAACCCTCGATCTGAGGATGTGTTTTCTTTCCTGTTGTTTTGAAATGTTAACAAAAAACAACCGACATCACATGAATTAGAAAAAAAATGGACATATTTTTCTCTTATTCTGTATATATCTCTCTCACCTTCATTTACATATAAGTGTGAATAGAGTCTCTTAGGTACTACGCACACACGTGCACTCATTTATTCTGAACTGTTACCAAGCTTCAAACCCTGGTATAGCCGCGTTGAAGTGAAACTGGGTAAGTCATGCGCCCAGCATTCCTTCAGTTGACACTATCCCTTTCCACGCGATTACTAATCGTCCCCCGGGAAGCAAGCCATCCTAACCCTGCATAGCCATGCGTAATTCATGTAGATTTCTAGGACACTTCAAAAGACCAGTTGGTTCTTATTGTCATAAACATGCTTTGTCATTCCTGTGCATAAAGACAAAAAGAAATCAAATCAAATCAAAAGAGTCATCGACCGACAAAAGAGTCTGTTTGATCACAGCAAAAAGAAAAAAAAAGATGTGGAGAAATAAACACCAAAGATCAAAAAAGAGTCATACTCTCCCAAAAGAGAATCATGGTGATCAAAAGGTCGACAAACAAAGTCCCCATGCGCAGGATTAACAAAGAAGTCAATGACATAGGCCTAGACAATTCAGATGGTGGATCCTGAAGAGGATATAGGCCCTTCGCCTGAGATCAGTCCAATCTTGGGGAGTCGAAATACAGGTGGAATATGAAGGTCCTATATTTTGGCGAGAGAATCCACTGTTCCAGAAATGGTTCATAAGTCAAAACAAAGCATTGTCGCTTGTCCAACCACCATAGGGTGAGTCATGTCAAAAGGAAAAGAGGAACAATGAAATTGTGTTGTACCCAAAAACACTTCCAGAACCTAACTCCTACGCATATCCCAACCTTTCAGAAACCTGACCTTGAATTGGAGGAGGACTAGCACTGGGAGGTTGACAAGAGTTTCAAGTTTGAGTTTAGAGTCAAGTACAGAACGTCTGCATTGGAATCAGATGGCCGATCAGGAAAATAGCACTTCTGCAGGACATGACACAGGGGCTCCAGGATACACTCCAACCCCAGCAATGCAACAATGGATGGACCAGAACATGGAGACCATGATCAATAGGTTTTCAGCCCTTATCCAAGGTCAAGGGGCTGATAACAGGACTTTGCCCGTTTCTACAGGAACTGCTGACCCATCACCCTCAAGCGTGAATGTGAGTCTGCCCAATCCAAACACCTATCCCACATACCTGCATACCTACTCTCCATATTTCCCATACCCAAACACTTACCCGTCCTACCCTAATACATTTTCACCTCATCCAAATGTCATTCCAAACATCCATCACCAGTCTCATACTACCACAATTCCAATCCCAAACACTACTACACCTCCTATAACTCGCATCACATCTCCATCTACCAACATTCCTTTCCCTAACGCAAATGCATTCCTATTCTACATGACCAATCCGATCCAAGATAGTCCACATCTAAACCCAAACAGTTACAACCCTCAACCTTCAGCCAAACCAATATATCCATTTGTTAGCTACGTACCACCTTATCCAGTTCCTTCAGTAGGACAGTTCCCAGGTACAGCTATGGTTGACACCAATGAATGCTAAACTTGCAAACAAAGGAGAAATCAGAGAGTTGAAAGACATGATTCTGAAAGTCTTGAACAAAGGCGAATTCACCGCCTGAGCAATGACGCTTCAGCCGGCTGCCATTTTACCACCAAAATTTAAAATGCCTGATATCGAGAAATTTAATGGGACTTGATGCCCTATTGCCCATCTTAGGTCTTATGCCTACGCTATGCAGCAAAGAGGGGCAAGTTTCGAAGCAATGGCCTCCAATTCTCACTTAACTCTAATTGGGGCTGCCAAGCAATCATTGATGTCTGTGGACAACACTGTGGTTGCTACCTGGGATAAGCTCGCAAATGAGTTTCAGAAGAGATACAAAGACAACAGCAATTGGGAAAAGTACAGGAGAGATCTTGATTCGTGCACATAGAAAGAAATAGAGACATTTTCAGAGTACGCCGAAAGGTAGAGAAAGAAGATTACTCAAACCCTGGACAGGCCTAACCCAGCTGAACAAGTCAGAATCTTTTTAAGAAACATTCAGCCGATTTATCTGGATCGTATGCGTTACCTTCCTTCTGCTTATTTCTCTGCAATCTTAGACGTTAGAAATTACATTGATACGGAGATCTGTACCGGACAGATCAAGGTCGATCCCCCTCCAAGCTCGTTTCGATACTCCAAAGGGAAGGCGGCAGCAACATCTGCACCTGTTATAAATATGCTAGGAAATGTACCGACTATGGCCTTGCCAGTTATACCGCCTGCTCAGAATTATGGAAATATGCCTTTCAATTATTCACTTGATGGGTTTGTAAATGCATTGGGAAACAACAATAACAGAGGTGTAAGAAATAATTTCCGCAGAAATGATAGACAATTTGATGAACTGCATGCTCCTATGTCATTGATTTTTCGGGGGCTGAAAGCACAAGGAGTCCTCAAACCTATCGAGGGTTACAGACCTCCCAACCCATTGCCTGCCACATGGGACCATACAAAATATTGTGAATACCATCAATCCAGTGGACATCTCATAGACAAATGCTTCGTACTCCAGTGAGCAATCCAAAACCTGATCGATGACAAAATCATTGAGAAACCACACCTCATGTCTAATATGGTGAACAATCCTCTGCCAGCTAACCATGTCAACACCATCCAGTTTGAAACAGAAGATGTGAGCTCTCTACCGAATTTAAAATTGGCAATGCTCCATTATCATACTTCTTGATCCCTTTGCCTTCAAAGGAGGAGAATTTCAAATGCAACATGCTTTCTTGGAGCGACATTTTTTCCAGTGGCCAGGATACTTCCCAAGCAGAAGTGAACAACATTGAAAAGGTCTCATGGATAGAAGGCGATGTCTCTCATCTCACTCGATCTGGTAGAACATACCAAGTAGCTCAAGATATGGGTGGTCCGTCAGGGAAAGATAAAGAAGTTGATACCAACACCAAATATATTGGGGCTAAAGACATCGAAGACGCTCTCCTCACTCAGATGAAGAAGACCCAAGCTAATGTTTTAATTTGGGGTCTTCTCTGTTCCTCCAAGACCTACCGTGATAGCCTGGCCAAGTCATTAAGTCAGGCAATCATTCCAATCGGGACCTCGCCCAACGAGTTGACTCAAATGATTGAAAACATCCACTTTGGGAACGTTTTCATGTTCACTGACCTTGATTTACCAAAGGGAGGTGTCGACCATGTTGACGCATTGCATATTGCTGTCGGTGTCCAAGAAAAGAGGGTACCGTAGGTTCTGGTAGACAATGGTTCATCTTTGAATGTCTATCCAACAACAACTTTAGCCAAGCTGGGAACGAAGATCTTGGACCTAGCTCCATCATCGCAATCAGTGCCAGCCTGTGATAACACCAGTCGACGTGTGCTCAGGGTGGTAATGCTTATGCTAACCATTGGCCCGTTGGAAATGCCCATCGAGTTCCAAGTATTGGATATCCCTTCTACTTTCAGTCTACTGTTAGGCCGTCCGTGGATTCATGGCGTGAAAGGAATAGCTTCATCACTCCATCAATGTGTGAAATTTATCCACGAAGATCACATAGTCATCATTTTGGCAGACAAACTTATGGAATCAAAAGAGAAAGAGGATGTTCATATTCTTGAGATTGAGTACGATGACACTGGCATCTTTTTGAGTGGATTCGAAGTAATCCCTCAGGCGAGGGTGAATGCAATTCAGCACACGGAAGAAACCAACATCAGTGACAAGAAAGCTGTAGAACCTAGAGAGATAGTCCCTTATTGCATGATCCGCAATATAGGCTACATGTCAGGACTGGGACTGGACAAGAGTCAGCAAGGCAGAATCAACCTGATACAAGACGACATCAAAGAATGCATACCACCTTTTGGGCTGGGATACAAGCCAACACCTAAAGAAGTAGCGGCAGTAATGGAAGAGAAGCGCAAGAGGAACAGAGTAGTTCAGAGGAACCAGCCATACACGGCACCTCCCATGAACCCCTACAGGAAGACCCTGAATGGATACTTTGTCAAGCATGGAGAAACCATGGCTTACCTCATGTTCCCTGAGCCATGGATGGACAACAGCAGAAAGAGGCACCCCGGATGGGAAATCTTCAACGACATCAGCCTTATAGTAGAAAAAATAGAAAAAGAGATCATCGGCCCTCGTGACACCTCTTACAAGGTAGTGACGGTCGAGAACACATGGAGTATCGATCAGGAAGATTCTGCCCTGGCTTTATTCGGAGAAGACTTCATGGGAGATAGTTTTCTGGGACTGATCGATGAAGTAGCAGATAGCATAGAGGACTCAGTGGCAGAATTCGAGACAGTGGCATACAACCCGCTTCGAAATTGGTACACTACTACAGGACCGTTGCTGGAGACCGAGGACCTGGTGGAACGCTTCGGATACACCTTACCCCCTTTTTCCCCTTTTGTTAAGAACTGGTCATCAATCGATTCTATTCCCGAAGCCAAAATCGAGGATCTCACCTGTAAGGACCTCGATGAGATGGTCGACCTTGTAGTCCTTCCTTTCATTAATGATAATGCAAGTGTTTCTGTGTGCTCCTTAGTTGTCAATGTGTTAAAAGATGAATTAACTGAAAACATGATAAATCATCCTGTTAATAACGAATCGATTAATAATGGGGATCCAAAAGATAAGGACTTTTTAATTGAATTAGCCAAGATGATCAAACAATGAGGGGAGCGCCGATTGGAAGCTCTGCAAGAAGACTTGTCCACCATCAATCTGGGGCTGAATGATAAAGTTAAAAAGGTCAAGATTGGAAGCTACATGCAAGATGAAGAAAGAGCAGCATTGATCATCTTGTTGACAGAATTTTAGGATGTGTCGCCTGGTCTTACGAAGATATGCCTGGGTGGATCCAGCAATCGTTGAACATCGAATTTCGCTGTACCCCGACGCTAAGCCGGTAAAGCAGAAGCTTCGAAGAATTAAGCCTGAATGGTCCCTGCAAGTCAAAGAAGAAATCATCAAGCAGTTGAAAGTCAAGTTCATCAAAGTAGTGGAATACCCGATATGGTCATCCAACATTGTGACAGTACCAAAGCCGAACGGTAAGGTTCGGATCTGTGTGGATTTTCGGGATCTCAACAAAGCATCTCCGAAAGATGACTTTCCCCTACCCAACATTGACATTTTGGTAGACGCAGTAACTTCATATAAGATACGCTCTTTTGTGGACGGAATACTCGGTTACAATCAGATCAAGATGGCGAAAGAAGATCAGGAGAATACTTCCTTCATGACTCCTTGGGGAAGCTACTGTTATACAGTCATGCCTTTCGGGTTGAAAAATGCTGGGGCTACATACCAAAGAGTTGCTACCACGCTCTTTCATGACATGATTCACAAAGAAGTAGAGGTGTACGTGGATGACATGATTATTCATTCAGTAGACACGGACGGTGCCCATTTGAGAGATCTTCACAAGTTCTTTGAGAGATTGCGTAAGTACCGGATGAAACTCAACCCCACCAAGTGTACATTTGGGGTTACCTGAGGAAAAGTCTTGGGATTCATAGTAACTGACAATGGAATCAAGGTAGATCCTGCAAAGGTCAAAGCCATCAGGGATATGCCGCAGCCGACAACTCCGAATGAAGTCAAAGGCTTTTTGGGCCGATTACAGTACATCAGTCATTTTATTCAGCAGTTGACATCCATATGTGAACCTCTGTTCAAGCTTCTCAAGAAGGATACGAATAGAGAATGGGATGAAGAGTGCCAGCAAGCATTTGAAAAGGTCAAGAAATACCTAGCTAGTCTGCCAGTTCTAGCTCCTCCTCATAATTTGAAGCGCTTGTTATTATACCTAACAGTCACTGACACCGCGGTTGGAGCCATGTTGGCACAAGAAAAGGAAGATTCCCACGCTGAGAACGCCATCTACTTTGTTAGTAGAAAGTTGCAGAGCAGCAAATTGAACTACTCCGAACTTGAGAAAAGTTGCATAGGTCTGGTATAGACGACGCAGAGACTCAAGATTTATTTGCAAACATTGCCTGTAAGGGTGATTTCCAAAATGGACCCGATCAAGTGCATACTCGAAAAGCCATCACTTTCGAGTAGGCTCGCCAAATAGTCTTTCTTGCTGAATGAGTTCGATATAACTTATGCAAGGGGAAAGTCAATCAAAGGAAGTATAATAGCTGATCAGTTATCAGACCTGCCGATAGAAGCAGAAGAGTTTGAAGAACCGGATTTTCCTGATGAAGGGGTTCTTGAGATTAATGACAGCACATACAAATGGCAACTCTTCTTCGACGGAGCTGCCAACAAGAGGGGTTACGGTATAGGCATACAGTTGATCGATCTGTTAGGTCCAAGGTTGCTCACGATAGGCTAGAAAGGGGGGGGGTTTGAATAGCCTATGTCCTATTTTTGAAATTGATTCAAAAATCTTACTTCACTTAAGTTTTTAAAAAGATTTTGCAGGCGGAAGACTTGTGAAGTATAGGACAAGCTGAGAATGGCTGATCTTCACAGGACAAGATCAGCAGTTCTCAACAGTTTGGAAATCTGGAAATTTAAAGCAACACAAATAATTCACAATCACACACAAATGAACAGAGTATTTAATATGGTTCACACTTATAAATAAGTGCTACGTCCACAACCAAAGTGGTCAACTTTGGATTTGAAAAACGTGTACTAAGTTTTTCCACTAGATATTTTACAAACTAAATCTCTAATGGATTGTGTATAAAAATTTTGTTGACCAAGTGTTTGTGTGGGAGAATTGATATCAATAAGATACAATTCTCGTGAGCTATGAAAGCTAGGTGTTGCTATCAATGAAGAGCTTTTAATGGACTGGTCGTCTAAGTGTGAAGCTCTTCAATGACTAAGTGCAGATAGGACGTTTAAGCTTTTAAGAACTTGAAGACACTGGAGATTCAGTAGTTGGAGTAGTTGAAGAGTGTTAAATGCAGCAATGAAGTCTCCTTTTATATGCAGGAGGAAGTTTGGAGCCGTTGGTGATCTTCTAATTTGAATTTAAGAGCAATTAATGCTCTAATCTGGTTGTTGACTCCTAATAGGCTGTCCTGCAACTTGCAGTCTGTCTCCTGACTTTTTGCCAAAAATAGGCGGTCTGCGTCTGCAGGAGGAATGTCCTTTTCTGAGTGCATGCCAGAAATGGAAACCTTCATTAAATAAGAGTTGCAGGTTAACGTTGTATCGCATTTAATGAGGTCTTCAAGCTAGGACATGTCTTTGGCAGATGTCTATCGGACGTTCTTGGGATCTTCATCATTGCTGATGAAACTTCGCCGACGTGAGCATGTCCGATAACCAAAGGAAGACTGCTGATTCAAAATTTTGCCTATTGTGCAGATGACGTCCGATGTCCTCTAGGCTATTCTACTTCAAGACTTATACACAAAGCAACCCTAAGCTATTCAAGCTATGCCTAAGTACAAGTTGCCACACTAATAGACACGCAGGCCCATTAGTCACCTTGTCTTAGACTTAGGTTATGGATTCAAGCAAATCTAAACTAAATACAACAATCTCCTCCTATTTGCTTGAGTCCATGACCCTATGAATACAATATCAGCTGACCATGTTCAATTCTAGTAATAACATGCTTGTAAAATTGATATATTAAATGAGCATGCCCTAGATGAACTTACACAAAGAGGTCATTGTATTCAATCATTACAAAGTGTTTACAGGTAAGAAATTAAGCATAGGACACTTGTAATAAAACTGAGTTTAAAGATATGCAGATAGGCAGATTAGGCAATAGAGATCATGTCTTTAAACCAGTGGTTTAAATTTCATGCATTCATATAATAAGCAGTTCATAATAAAGCATGTAAATTTTAAAACGAACATTGTTAGTTAAACAAGTTGTTTAATTTCAAAGTTTAAAAAATATAAAGTTCATCGGTAGGTACGAGAGGATGACCTAGATGGTGCACGACCTTTGCCTTTGCCAGATGAAGATTGCCCATAGCTTCTTGATGCCCATCTAGAGTCAACAGCAGCCTTAAATCCTGCAATTTCTTCTTTGGCTTCTGCTAACTCCTCCTTAGTATCTGCCAATTCGGAGGAGAGATTGCTGTTCTTCTGCTTGAGCAGAGCATTATGCTCAATGAGCCTAGTCCACTGATCATTGTTGAGTCTAGCTATCTCCTCCTTCATGGACGCAAGCGAGGTATCAATGAAGGACAGGCGGTGGGTAGTAGTGTAGTGTTCCTGGCGATAGAAAGCCAAGTGCTTCGAGGTGAGGTTGCGCGTCGCCCGTACTGAGGAGTGAACAGAGCGATTTGCACGTTGTTGAGATTGAAGCACGTGCTTGTAGCCAAGGTTAACCATATCTATGATTTTCAGTATTCCGGTTGACAGGTTGTCCCAATTTTCCTTGAATAGGGCAGCGTTGGCTGAGGAAGTTGCTGAGATTTTGCTGGCTAAGGCATTCTGGCTGGCAGAGATGGACTGCCGGCAGGCATCAAAGGCAGTCTTGGCATCCTTTGATATGTCCAAGACTTGGGTCAGGCAATCAGCTTGGACATGTGTGATATGAGACTGATCGGTAGAAAGCTGGTGCAGGGCCTTTGTAAGGTCGGCAGATATGACTTAAAAGGTTTTCAAGAATTCATGGACCGCCGCGGCAGGGTAGAATTCAGGAGAGTCAGGGTGGCTAGCTGGAGGAGAGGACGGGCCAGCAGAGGTAGAAGGATGTGTGGAGATGAGAGGAGAAGTGTTGGTGGCTTGGTCAGCGAATGGGTCAGGAGAGCCGGTGGAGGAGGGAGAATGGCCGGAGGATGACGGAGAAGCACTGGAGGAGGAAATGCCAAGATGGCTAGGAGTAGGAGCAGGAGCAGAAATAGGAACAGGAGCAGGAGCAGGAACAGGAGCAGGAGCAGGTAGAAGGAGAAGAGGTGGCTGTTGAACGGGGAGGATGCGGGGGACAGGAAAGAGTCTCTCCATGTAGATGACATAGGAGTAGGAATGAATAAAGTAGGGAGGAGGAGAAAAGTAGAGAGAGAGAGAAGGAGTACGGAAGAGAAGGGGAATGAGAGGGTTATAGCCTAGAAAGGAGGTGACTACATCAATGAAGTTGTAGACCACAGGCTGAAGAAGGACAGAAGGGTGGCAGATGAGGGTGAATACTGGGGGTTTAGGTAGAGAGAGGAAGGGGGAAATGTCCGATTTGGTAGGGAGATGAAGGCCAAGATCCCTGTGAATGGCAACCCATTGGGTGAAGATCATGAGATCTTGAACCACTGAGTTGTGGGAGAAGAATTGCTGGGACCAGGCAGGAGGAAGAGGATCATAATAGGCACCCCATTGGAGAAGGATGTCACCTGCAGACATGGGTTGGCAGGGAATCCTCTTAGGGTAGTCTAAGGTGGAGAGGAAGGGGTCGGTATCAGCAGGATTGTGTTTAGGTCTGCTGTCTCGGAAGGACAGCAGATCTTGAACTTCAGGATGGAGTTGGCTGTAGGGATTGGGTTTGATGCGTTTGGTAGTAGGTTGGTCAGAGGAAGGAGAGAGAGAGAGCGTTTGGAAGATAGTGGATGAGAGGTGGCGGCTGGTGAGGTGGATGGCTCTTGGATAGGGGTAGTTTAGAGGGATTCAGAGTGAGGAGGGGAAGAAATAGGTGAAGTGGAGGTAGTTGTAGGCAGAGTAGGTGAAGTGGGGGGAAAATGAGTAGGTGAGGATTGAGGAGAAGAAGGATCAACAGTTCCAGCAAAGTGCACCTTCTTCTTGGCGCTCCTTTTAATGCGTCGGCCTTGATTAGAAAGTGTATGAGTAGAGGAGGCAGAAGTTGGTGAGGGTGAAGTTGTAGTGGAAACTGCTGGTGAAGGAACAGCTGATGAAGGATCGGCTGGGTTTGAAACTGTTGGTGTGGATGGGGTGGCAGATGTTACTTTGGGTAGACCAAAGGATTCATTCGGTTGGGATTTGGGTTTGGATAGGTTGGCGGGTTTGAATGTGGAGGTGTCCTTTTCAACCTCAGCTTTTGTTCGAGACTTGCGGTGTTTTTTGAGTTTTTTACTGAGAGTGGAAGAATGTTTGGGCTTTTTGGAAGGAGACTCAGCTGGCTCATAGGGATCATGGTCGAGCTTGCTGAGGTCAAAGTCCTCAGGCAGTTCAGCCCCTATTGGTTTAGGCTCCTTCTCAGCAGGTAGCCCGGTTTCAGTATACGTGACCTTCCTCTTACCCTTGCTGGCTTGGGTAGAGGGGTCACCAGTAGCAGTAGCAGCAGCAGCAGTAACGATGGTTGTCCGTTTGGCCATATCATCCCGGTAACGAGTGATGTTGTTGGCCGTGAATACGTAGGTGTTAGACACCTTGATGAGGTCGTCATCGATGACCTTTTCATCAATCTCCTCATAACTACGAAGAATGACATTAATGGCCCGTACGAAGGGTCGTCGCATGGAGGGGTGAGCTTGAACATCAGCAACACTCTGGGAACATAGAGAAAATAATTTTTGCCCAGTTGAGTTGCTTGCGAAGGACTACAACTTTAGTCCATAGTAGCTGCTGGGAGGTAAAAATGTCCCTTGCGCCATTTTTGAACAGAATGCTCTTATCGAGCAGATGGCTGATATGATAGGGGTTTTCTGGTCAGAGGTTCCTGGACATCTCAGAAAACCTCTCAGGTTGGGCAGACCCCCTCATCATCTCCCAAGCAATAGCCGATTCTGCATCGGTCAAATCAAGCTTGCCTTCAATAGGCAGTTCGAGGATTTCTCCTATATCCTTATAGGTCAACTTGATGTAGTGGCCTTTGATGAAGCCCTTGATGTAGCTTAGGTTGACCAACTCATTTGCATTTGTTGGAGGAGGAGGTAGGATCATCCTAGTGTAGAATTCTTCGGCCAAGGCATTGTTGTAGTGGGTGTCATTAAGTTGGAACAGAGGAAGAAGCCCACATTCTGCCAAATCCCTAAGCAGAGCATCACCAGCAGAAGTGCTTATAATAGAGTCTCGGTCGATTGTCATCCCAGGGTGATAACTTGACCTGGGAAGGACTCGTAGTGGAAGCTCAGCAGCCTTTCTAGCCCTAGAAGGCTGGGCAGATGCTGAAGATGATGTGGCAGCAGCCTTGGAAGATTTAGTCTTTGCCTATACAATCGGTAGATATGAGAGCAGCATATATATAAATCGGAAGATATGCATGAAGTAGCCGATAAACATGTAATCAGCAGAAATTAACACAAACAGTTACTGTTCAGATTTAAACCCAAAATATAACCATATTATAAAAAGCGGCAAGAGCAGTTCATGAACTGGGTTTAGCAATGACTACATATTTTGTCACTTTTAAGCAAACAGAATGGCATAAGCTGAAGGCATAATATCACAGAAACCTTAAAATCACAATTTTATACTACATAAACAAGATTCAAACACCAATTTCAAGATTTCACAGTTCATCAATGGCGGACTTAAAATAGGTCAATACTGGAACATAAAACTGGATTTAAGCGAGTTGAAAAGGTGTAGAAACTCTTACCATTGATGATTTGAAGTTTAAACTGTGAAGATTGTGAAGGATTGAAGGCTTTATGACAAGATTTCAGATTTGATGGTATAGGGTTTTTGAAAAACTGAAAATGGCGGTTGTGGAGAAGTGAAAAGTCACTGTACGATTTGCCCTTTTATACTTCTGTCAGGTCAATAAACCATATTTGATAAATTTTAACGTCCGTATTAATGACTTACAGAGTGACTGTTCACATTACGCACTTAGGTCTGCCTATTTTATAGAGGACTGCCGATATGAAGATAGATACTTACACAAGGTTGTATAGAATCTCGGCAGAATAGCAATTGACTGTTTTCATAGACAATTCTATATAGGCAGTTTATAACGAAATGAATTTACAGGAAAGGTTAAGGATTTGGATCAAGCATGCCAAGCTCTCCTCTTAAATAAGCAAACCTGGTCGAATCAAGTGGTTTTGTGAATATGTCTGCTACCTGATTTTCTGTAGGCACATATTCCATGCTAATGTTACCTTTTTCAACATGGTCTTTTAGAAAGTGATATCTCACATCAATGTGCTTTGTCTTGGAGTGCATGACAGGATTTTGAGAAACAGAGATTGCTGATGTGTTGTCACACATTATAGGACAATCAGCAGTCTTGATCTCATAGTCAACAAGTTGCTGTTTGATCCACAAGAATCGTGAGCAGCAGCCTACCAGCAGCCTATGTATTCTTCGCTTGTTGAAGTTGAAACAGAGGTTTGCTTGTCGGCCCATGAGACAAGTCTATTTCCTAAGAATTGACATGTCCCACTTGTGCTTTTCTGTCAACCTTACATGCAAAGAAAGTCGCATCGAATAACCTATAAGATTAAACGATGAATCTCTAGGATACCAGATTCCCAAATTTGGAGTGTCTGTCAAGTATCTAATGATTCTCTTGACTGCTTGTAGATGAGACTCCTTTGGATCAGCTTGAAATCTAGCACAAACACAAACAGCAAACATGATATCAGGCCTACTAGCGCTAAGTATAAAAGTGAACCAATCATGCCTCAGAAGAGTCATGTCCACTTTCTTGCCCTTTTCATCTTTATCAAGATGGCGCTAGTGGCCATAGGAGTGAAGCTGTTTGCATTCTCAAGACCAAACTTCTTGATAACATCTTTTGCATATTTGCCTTGACTGATGAAGATACCAGTTGAACTTTGTTGAATTTGAAGACCAAGGAAAAAGTTGAGCTCTCCCATCATGCTCATTTCAAATTTACTCTGCATAAGCTTTTCAAACCTTGTGCACAGATTTTCATTAGTAGAACCAAAGATAATATCATCAACATAAATTTGAACAAGTAAGGAATGACCTTTATGTTTCATAATGAAAAGAGTAGTGTCAATTTGACCTCTTACAAAGCCTTGAGATGTCAAGAACTTTGAAAGGGTCTCATACCAGGCTCTTGGAGCTTGTTTGAGTCCATAAAGGGCTTTCCTCAGCTTGTAGACATCTTATTTCCTTGAACAATCTATGAAACCAGGTGGTTGCTCAACATAGACTTCTTCTTGAAGTTCTCCATTCAGAAATGCACTCTTTACATCCATTTGATAAACTTTGAAGTCCTTGTAAGAGGCATAGGCCAAGAATAATCTGATAGCCTCTAATCTTGCAACAGGAGCAAATGTCTCATCATAATCAATACCCTCCTCCTGTCTATATCCTTGGGCTACCAGTCTGGCCTTGTTTCTGGTAATGTTGCCGTTTTCATCCATTTTGTTTCTGAAAACCCACTTTGTACCAATAACAGCTTGTCCTTTTGGTCTAGGGACAAGTGTCCAGACTTGGCATCTGTCAAATTGGTTTAACTCTTCTTGCATGGCCTCCACCCAGCTTGGATCTTCCAATGCTTCATCTATCTTCTTGGGTTCAATATGAGATACAAATGCAGTAGAGTACATGCATTCATTTCTTAAAGCTTGTCTTGTTTGAACGCCAGCATTAAGATCTCCAATAATTTGAGTGATAGGATGATCTTTTACTTCTCTAACTTCTGCAGGTTGAACTTGTCCTATTGTTTCATCGGCAGAGTTGGGTTCTTGAGAAGTAGAAGTTTCTGAAGCTAAGTTTTCTAAAGGATAGGTTAATTCCGAGGTAGGTTGAAGAACTTCTGGTGTGGAAGGCAAAGTGGATTCTGGGTTTTCAGGGTTTTCGGTTGTTGGCTCATTTGAGGATTCTATCAAGTTGACTCTTGGAGGAACTTGTGAAGGAGTTGGATCTGCAGATCTTGAGCTTGGGTGGTCTGTACCTGTCTCATACTCCTCAGAATCATTAGTAACCTTAGGAGCCAAATGTGGCCCAATAAAATCAAATTCATCAAAAGAAACATGTACAGATTCAACAACTTTAAGAGAAGCTTTATTGTAAACTCTATAAGCTTTTGAAAATTTAGCATATCCCAGAAAAATTCCTTCATCACTTTTGGATTCAAATTTACCTCTATGTTCTTTACCGTTGTAGAGAACATAGCATTTGCATCCAAATATTTTGAAGAATCCTATGTTGGGTGCCCTGCCTCTCCATATTTCATATGGAGTTTTGTTATGAAATTTGTTTATAATAGACCTGTTTTGTGTGAAGCAGGCAGTGTTCACAACTTCTGCCCAGAAGTACATAGGCAGCTTGGCTTCAGCAATCATTGTCTTCCTTGCTTCAATGAGAGTTCTGTTTTTCCTTTCAGCGACTCCATTTTGTTGAGGTGTGCGAACTGCAGAAAAATTGTGACCAATTCCATGATCATCACAGTACTTGGCAACACCATTGTTCTTGAATTCTGTTCCATTGTCTGATCTGATATCAGCAATGTCATCTAGCTTTTGAGTC
Source organism: Platycodon grandiflorus (assembly GCA_016624345.1). Lineage (NCBI taxonomy): Eukaryota > Viridiplantae > Streptophyta > Magnoliopsida > Asterales > Campanulaceae > Platycodon > Platycodon grandiflorus. Next base: position 41,363,595 of record CM028362.1, on the reverse strand, counting down.
TGTAGTCTTCTGAAAAGTTCAGTGATGATGTCAAATGCTTCATCTTTGGAGGACATCATCTCCACCCAAGTAAATCTTGAGTAATCATCAACTACCACAAGTGTGTACTTGCTCCCACCAAGACTTGTAGTAGTAACAGGTCCAAACAAATCCATATGCAACAGTTGCAGAGGTCTTGATGTTGATAGGCAAGGCTTGCTTTTGAATGAGGATTTGTGAAGTTTGCCTAGTTGACATGCTTTGCAGAGACTGTGTGGTTCAGTCGATATTTTAGGCAAACCCACAACTAGATTGTCCTTTGATAGCTTCTCCAGATATTTGAAGTTAAGATGGCTAAGCCTTTTGTGCCACAACCAGCTGTTGTCATTTGAAGATCTTGCAACTAAGCAGAGATTTGACTTTCTTCCAACAGCATTTAGATCAACAGCATAGACATTCCCTTTTCTGAATCCTGTCAGGATAGTCGAACATGTCTCATTGTCCTTTATGAGACAGTGGCTTGAAGAGAACTGACAGGTTAGTCCTTTATCACAAAATTGTGATATGCTTAGCAGATTGTGCTTTAAACCTTCAACCAGAGAGACTTTGTTGATGGAGAGGTTTCCTCTCACTATGCTTCCATAGCCTATTGTCTTTCCCTTTGAGTTGTCTCCAAAAATGACTGAGGGACCCTTTGCTTCAACAATATTTGAGAGAAGATTTGGATCACCAGTCATGTGCTTAGAGCACCCACTGTTTAGATACCATAGATCTTTTTCTTCTTCATTGACAGCCATGAAGCATTCCTGAAATATAGACATTTAAGAATATGGTCCCCTTTTATTTTTGGGTCCACAAGGTTAGCAACCTTTTGGGACCCACACCTGTTTAACCTTTGGAGGAGTAAATCCTCTAGATTTAGGTGTGAATCTCAGAAGGCATTCATGAATCTCATGACCATAGCCTTTGCAGAAAGAGCATTTGTGAAGACCTTCAACATGAGTAATGATTTCTTTTTGAGGCTTCTTATTTTCAGCAGTCTTTGGAATGACCTTTGATCTGATAACTAGCCTGTAAGACTTAGGTTGATAATGCCTTTTCTTATTGATGTTAGGTTTACCATAGGTAGACCTTTTATCAAAAGACTTTGCATTTACAAGCACAATTCCTTTAAGCTTTTTATCGGCAGGCTTTACTCCCTTGGTCTTTTTGTCGGCAGAGTTGGGGTCAGCAGTCTTGCCTTTGACAAATTTAATAGGCTTGAGCTGAGTATTCTTTGACTTGCCACTAGTCATCCCTGTTTTCTTAGGGTGACTAATAGCAGGTTTAAGTTGCTCAGACTCCCTATTAGTAGAGTCATTTTTGGCAGATTGCTTGCCCTTGGACTTATCCTTTGTATTCTTGGGATAAACAAAAGGTACTTTGTTAAAGCCAAGTCCTTGCCTTTTTGGAGACTGCTGGTCATAAGAAACTTCTACAGCCAATTATTCAGCAATCACTTCAGATGTCTCATCTTGTTGAGAACCAGAAGAATTTCCTACATTGAGCTCACTTTGGAAACCAATACCAGTTTTGTCGTCAAGAGATTTTTGGTTTGAAAGAATGGTATCAAAATTTCCTTTAGAGTTATTCCAAGTATTGACAACCTTTTGAAGGTCATCTTTCTCAGAATTTATTTTCTTGATATGTTCAAGTAGGAAATCTACTTTTTCAGTCAAAGTTTTGTTCTCTTTTTGCAATTTGATACTTTCAGCTTGCTGTCTATCAAGATCTTTGATCTTAGACATCAAGGTTGATTTCTCAGAGACAGCTAGTTCATGCTTCTTGGCTAGTTTTACATAGGCATCTTTGAATTTTAAAAACTCTTCCAGCATGTCCTTGTTTGCTTTAATGAGCTCTCCCTTTGATGGGTCATTGAGCTCATCATCATCATCACTATCATCTTGCTGAAATGGTAGTGACCTAACTGAATCATGTGGTGACTCCCTGGCCATAAGGCATATGTTTGCTTCTTCAGCAAAATCACAGGAGTCATCCTCATCAGTGTCAGTGTCACACCATGTAGGCAGATTGCTCTCATCAATGTCCTCAGCTACCATCCCTTTTTGTTTTTGAAATTTAGATTCGGGACGTTTCTTATAAAATTCATATTTTGGCTTTGGACATTGTGAGGCAAAATGGCCTGGTTTCCTACAGTTAAAACAAACTAGCTCATTATCCTTTTGATGGTCTGCTGATTTATAAGGAGCAGAGCTTTTAGGTTGAGCAACTGTTCTATGAGGAACGGCAGTTTTGTGAGAGGACTGCCTATGTGATGATGATTTGTTAAACCTTTTGAAACGTTGATATTTCTTTACAAACATAGCAAATGCTTCGTCAGAAAGAATATCATCTCCATCACTGGATGATGTAGATGGGGTTTCATCAGGTGTTGAACATGAAGGTTCAGTAGACATGGCTGGTAATGACAAGTTTTTGAAACTCTTTTCCATCTCTTGAGCTTGTTGAATTTCAAGCTCATAGACTGATAGACTAGCATAAAGGTTTCTAAGAGTCAATTTGTTTAAATCTTTTGACTCTTTCATGGCAGTAATTTTTACATGCCATAAACTGCCTAGTGCATTTAGAAATCTCATGTTTATTTCTTTCTTTTCATACTTCTTTCCTAAGGAGTAGCAAGAGTTGACTACCTCATAGAATCTGTCATAGGCACTTCGAGACTCTTTGGGATCCTTTTGAAGGAGTCAAACTTCTGGATGCAGGTGTATAATTTGTTGTTCTTTGTCTCACCATCACCTTCAAGATATTCAAGGATGGCTTCCCACATCTCCTTTGCTGTCTCCAGGTTGATAATCTGCTGATATGTACTTATATCAACACAGCTGGTAATGATGTTGATGGCCTTTCCATCCAAAGTGCATCATTTTTTCTGTCTTCATCATCCCACTCTTCTTCCGGCTTTGGTACTTCGGTTCAGATTGGATCTACCGCGGCGGTGTATTAGGCTTCATTGGAATTCGGGTCCATCGTGACACATTTCCACAAACGTTTGTCAATTGAGTTCATATGTCTTTTGACTTTATCTTTCCAGATGTCAAAGTGAACTTCATCCAAGACAGGACAATGGTTCACGTTTGATGTTTCCAACATTTGGTGAGCAGCCATGATCTTTAATCTCTCAAGAGGTTAATCTTGGAAAAACAAGTTTTCAAGGAGTTAGGCTCTGATACCATTTGTTAGGTCCAAGGTTGGTCACGATAGGCTAGAAGGGGGGGTGGGGTTGAATAGCCTATGTCCTATTTTTGAAATTGATTCACTACAAGAAAATTGATGTATTGCGACTCCTTGTTTAAGGCTTTTTCTAAAGTGCCTCATAAAGTGACCTATTAGGGCTTTTGTATGTGTTGTTTTATAGTTTATAAACTTTTTTTAAAAAGTCTCCTAAAATAGTCTATTAGGGCTCTTGAAAGAGTTATTTCATAAATAAAAAAAGCCCCTTTCCCACCCAACCCCTGCCCAAAAAAAAAAAAAACCCTTTTCCCGCACAAAACTTTCCCCTTTCCCGCACTGGCGCGCCTTCAAATTTTCTTTTTAGTTTCGCGCACAAAACTTTGGCCCTTACCCTGCACTTGCTAGTTTCCCCCAATCCACATTATTCTTCCTCTTCTTTTCATAGTCCTCACCCAAATTCACGTCAATCTTTCCAAGAAAGAATTAGCCGTTCAAAATAGACCGAAGAACCGGCAACGACTATTGTGCTCACAACCGATTTATATTGTTCGAGTAGTGAGCGGCTAGGTCAGACTCACTCTTTCAACCGATTTCAAGGTGTAAGACAGGTAAAATTCGATTTGGCTTTGTTTTCTAATTAGGGTTTATTTGTATCAATCTTATGGTCGATATATTATTGCTGATGGAGTGATGGGTTAATGGGAATTAATTATTGCTCGATTTCAAGGTGTTTTCGTTTGTTTTATCACATTGCTGATGGAGTGATGGGTTATGATGGGTTAATGGAAATTAATTATGACTGTGTTTGTAGTTTTGAAGTTCAGTTTGTTCTTGAACCAAAGTTGATTGGTCAGTGGTTTCGGTTATCATGGGCGGTTTTATCACATTGCTCAGTGTTCTATTTTTGATTATTGATACTTCTTGTGACATGGTGAATTACAAATATGTAAATGTATTAACTTAGGGATCTTTTCCTTAAGATAATTTTAAATGCTCTTTATATGACAATTTTTGGGATAGATCTGTCTAGTGAAATTCTGCGTCAGAGTAGTTGAGTAGTGTATATTGGGTTTAGGTTGAACACATAGAGTTCGCTTGTATCTCTCGAAACCTGGATTGACCTTGTCGGAATGTTTTTAGTTAGGGAGATAGTTTCAATGCACCAATTGTCTCTTCTCTGTTCTTTCAGTTTCAATGCTACTAGTGTAGTCCCAATATTGGGCTCACAATACCTTTGTCAAAATATTAGAGTGATGAAAGTGTAAGCATTTACTTAAAGAAGTTTAATCTGGAATGCTAGGTTTTTTGGGATCACTGATGAAGGCTGTATATGCAGCCTTCATAGGTTTGATCAATCTCTAATTAGAATTCGGAGCCAAAATAAAATAAAAAAAGAAAAAAAAAGAAGGAAAAAGCGAGAAAGTGTCATTTGTTAATTTATGCCATATTAGCTCTGTCTTGTGTTAAGAATCTCAAATTTTGTTCCATGTGTAACAGGGTCGTTTGGTCTAATATCTTTCCATACATATTGACAGGGCACGTGTTGCGGACTTCTTTTGCTAGGTGAGGTTGATTCCGTCATCCGTTGTTTCGATTGTTGTTTAAATTTCGTTTGGTTAGTTCTTTCATAGAACATTTAGTGGCTGTTTAGGAACTAATTTTCTTCTTTTTGTGAAGAAGTAGAACATTATAGAAGAGATACCTGCAAGTTGAAGCAGAGAACTTGTTCTTTTATTTAGTGTTAGTACAACAATGACTAACAGAGATCCCATGATTGATGGAATTATTTTGTTTCCATACAAATGTGAAGCAATTGCACGACTCGCACAATCTCAACTTTGCTTCCCGTTAAAGAACTTCTTCTATGTGGCCTTAATTGGTTCAAGAGTCACCCAAATCCAAATGGGTACAACGGGTCATAATGTCGATCACCAACATTCATTGGGAGCCGATCAACTGTCTTGAACCAAGTACGAGCTAGCTTGCCCGTGAAACCGTAGTCACCAAACAAAACATCGCCCACACCTTGGCCTTCGATCCAGAAGCCAAGCTGCTACAAGTGCATCCATGGTAGAAACATAGGGTTGAATCACAACAGACGACTCGAGATGACAACAATTACACATTTCACGCCCCACAAACCTTCTTGATAATGCTCGGGCCAGGCTCGTATTGTCAAATTTGAACTGTCTCCGAGAGTCTCGCATATGGGTGCTCTCCCACCACAACAATGGCATAGTCGAATTTGGAGGATTTGAGAAATCCAAAGATCGTGGTTCTCTTGATGCACAACACTAGTCTTTGGGTCAACAGTGTTTTGAATGGCTTTGAGGATTGTAGTACTGTACAAAAAATTTAAGCATCTATATTTAGAAACTCTAGTTAGAGCACTCGACACTAAACTTGAATTAAGCACAAATTATGAATATTGTACCGGTAGAGTCACCACCGAGTCCTTGCCACTCGATCGTCCATCCACCACACCGGTAACCGATATTGTCCGCGTGGGTCCCAAAGAACTAGTATTTTTGATGACTTTTTAGGAAGTGGTAGCAATGGTCGCTTAGAAGATTTACCATTCTTCGCCAGAACAAGAGATTTTCTTGCTTTCTGGCCGCTTCCGTGCTCTGTTCATACAATATTCTTCTTGCTCGACTTCCCTTGTACACTTCCGTCACCCAATCTTCCACAAGACTATGTATAAACTCATTGAATATGCTTGGTTTGGACATGCTTCCCATCTACAACATTCAATTTAGCATCATCAGTTCGAATGTGGTTTGTGTGTGTTAGATGGAAAATATATAATCCTTAAGTTATAATAGATATGTCCATTCATTTAGTCTTTCGATTAGCAAATCATACTTGCAGTACGTTTATATTACAAACAGAGTCCCTAGTTTAAGGTATAGTTCATTTTGTTCTTACTCATGGAAAAAGTAGAAAATATTTGTACCTTATGTAATAATTCTGTTATTTTTGATGATTACAGAAATTTGCTGAGTATTAATAATTCTGTTATTTGCTGAGTATTAATATTTATTCTTTCTTGTATACTAATGATAAGTGTTATTTTTAGGGACAATTTTGTAATGGATAGGATTTGGATGTATCAGTCTAGGGTGAGCAGAAGCTATAGGGATGGAGTAGAGGAATTTTTAAGCCGGCATTCACTAAGGCAAGTATTAATGGAAAGATAATTTGTCCATGTGTTAAGTGTGGGAATGGCAAGTGGGTAGAGGAACATGAAGCAAGAGAACACCTGATTTGTGATGGTTTTATCAAGGGTTACACAAAATGGGTAGCTCATGGTGAAGCCACACCAGTTTCTTCTCCGGTAAATCCTATGCATAATGATGCGGAAATGCACGATGATATGCTTGGCATGTTGAATGATGCATTTGGAATAACAAATAATAATGAGGTTGAAGAAGATATTCCTAATCTCAGGGAGGAACCTAATGAGGATGCTGCTAAATTTTACAAATTGTTGAAAGATGCCGAGGAACCATTATATGAGGATTGTAAAAATTACTCAATTCTCTCTTTTGTAATCCGGTTATTTCATATCAAGTGTCTTGGAAAAATGACGAATGATGGATTTACCTTGTTGCTTGAAACTCTTAATGATGTGTTCCCTATGGTTAGGAAATTGCCAAAGTCGTACTATGATGTGAAGAAGTTTATGGGATCACTGGGTCTTAGTTATACAAAGATTGACGCGTGTCCAAATGATTGCATGTTGTATTGGAAAACCCATGCTAATGACCAGGAATGTCATGTATGTGGGATGTCGCGATGGAAAACAAGTGAAGCTAATGACGAAGAGCAAGGAGCATTGTCTAATGGAAGTAAAAGGTTCCGCCAAGGTTTTACGTCATTTTCCTTTAAAACCTAGGTTGCAACGCTTGTTCATGTCAACAAAGACAGCTTCATCAATGCGGTGGCATCATGAAGATCGCACGAAAGATGGTTTAATGAGGCATCCAGCAGACTCTCCAGCTTGGCAAACTTTTGATTTTAAAAATCCTGATTTCGCTAAGGATCCACGTAATGTTAGATTGGGTTTAGCATGCGATGGTTTTAGTCCTAATCGGACTATGAGTGTTGCTTATAGTACATGGCCTGTTGTCTTGATGCCATATAACTTGCCACCTTGGTTGCGTATGAAACAACCCCATTTTATGTTATCTTTACTTATACCTGGCCCTACAGCTCCTGGCAATAACATTGATGTCTACTTACAGCCGTTGATTGATGAATTAATTGACTTATGGGTAGATGGAGTTGAAACTTATGATGCATCGTTGGGAGAGAATTTTCAAATGCGTGCGGCACTATTATGGACCATTAGCGATTTTCCTGCGTATGCTAACTTGTCCGGTTGGAGCACTAAAGGAGAACTCGCATGCCCCTCATGCTACAAGCATACAGATTCTCAATGGTTACCTCATAGCGGGAAGTATTGTTATATGGGCCATCGTCGATTCTTGGATGAGAACCATACTTTCCGCAAAGAAAAGCGATCATTCAATGGAAAAGAGGAGAGGGGAAAAGCACCAACTCGTTTAACTGGATCAATGGTGCTAGATGAATTGGGTGGATTTACACATAGATTTGGTAAAGAAGTTAAAGATAATCCAGAGTTGCCGTATTCTTGGAAAAAGTGTAGCATATTTTTTGACCTACCATATTGGAAAGACAATTTGGTACGTCACAATCTTGATGTGATGCATATTGAGAAAAATGTATGCGACTCTGTGATTGGTACATTGTTGAATCTTGATGGGAAAACAAAAGATCATTTAAAAGGTCGCCTTGACTTAAGGGACATGGGAATTAGGAAGGAACTTCATCCAGTCCAAAATGAGTCTGGTCGGGTATACTTGCCTCCTGCTTGCTTTTCATTATCTAAAAAAGAGAAGGAGATTTTTTGTTCCGTGTTAAAAAAAGTTAAAGTTCCGGATGGATATGCATCTAATATTTCAAGATGTGTACAGTTCAAACCACCAAAAATCATAGGGCTTAAGAGTCATGACAATCATATCTTGATGCAACAGCTTCTGCCTATTGCTTTGCGGAGAGTCTTATCTAAGCAAGTACGCTCACCATTGATAGAACTGTCCAATTATTTTAGAGGAATATGTTCAAAGGTTCTCCGAGGCCGTGACTTGATTAGATTGGAAGGACAAATTGCAAAAACACTTTGCCAACTGGAGAGAATTTTTCCTCCTTCCTTTTTTGATGTCATGATGCATTTACCTATTCATTTGGCAACTGAAGCCAAACTTGCTGGACCTGTTCATTACCGCTGGATGTACCCTATTGAAAGGTACACTTGTAGCTAATAATCTTTCATTCTGATTGAACCTTGATATATATTCTAATACTCCTAAAACTCATATTGTAATAGGTACTTGTGTACACTTAAGTCGTATGTTCGTAATAGAAGTCATGAAGGGTCTATTACGAAGGCTATCTAGCGGAGGAATGCTTGACATTCGCTCTAGGTACTTGAAGGATGTAGAGACTAAGCTTGATCGAGCAAGTAGAAATGAAGACAAGGGGGATTCTGCTATGGCAGAATTACCTATTTTTGCTATGACAGGTCGTTCATTTGGGAAGGAAAATATAGAAGTGTTTGATACAGAAACACTAGACAATGCTCATCGTTGTGTATTATTCAACTGTGATGCAATTAATGACTTCATTACGTAAGTTAATTATATCAATTAACTTTATCTTTCTCAAATTTAAACATTTTGATTTTAAGTTATAAAACACTATTAAGTTTAAGCGTATGCACAACATTTTGACCTTACGAAAACTCAAAATCGGCGTTCTCGTCCACATGAAATTGAACGTCTACACAATGAAAATTTCCCCTCATGGCTTGCTGGAGAAGTAAGTAGTAGAAAAATGGTATTACTTGTTACTATTTGGCTTATTTATCTATATTTTCATTTTTATGATATACATTTTATCCAAATAGGTTCGAAGATTGTTCCTGGCGAGGGATGATCGAATTTCGAAGAGATCAAAGCTTTGGCCCGTGGTCCTCATTTTATAGGGAAGAGATTCAAAGGGTTTATCGTCAATGGTTTTAGGTTTCATGTTAAAGAACTTGAAAAGAGGAGAAAAACTCAAAATAGTGGGGTTCTTCTTACAGCAAAAACCACCAGCTTTGCAAGTGTAAGAGATAACAATCCTGTTGTTGGGGAAGTTACATATTATGGAATTATAAATGACATGATAGAATTAGATTATTTGGATGGTAAGAAGGTTGTGTTGTTTAAGTGTGATTGGGTGTCTGGAGGAAAAAGAAAAAGGCTGGATGACCATGGGTTCATATCGGTAAACTTCACACAGTTAGCTACGAATAAAGATCCGTTTGTATTAGCTTCTCAAGTTGAACAAGTTTTCTATGTGAATGATCCTATCGAGAAGGGATGGAAGGTTGTTGTTACAACAAAACCTAGAGATAATTATGATATGGCTGAAGTGTCGAGTCTCGATAATGTTGAAACATACTTACAAAGTGAAGCTTGCAATGTCCAATCTCATGATGTGAATGAAGAAGTTAATTGGAGAAGGCATGATATGGATGGGATGATAGTTGAACTAGCTTAAAATAGTTAAGAGGGTGCACGCTCAAAGTAAAGATTGGAAGAAAAAGGTTGTCTTTGAGCGCTACTTTGCCACACTAAAAGAGGCTTCTAATTTGTTTGAAATGATATGCTTTTCATATGGATTTTAATTAGTTCTCTCATTTGATGTTATTGGTTCTGTTTTACTTTTAGTAGTATGTTAATTTAGATAATTTTTTGAGATGTTATATTGATATGGTTTTTATATGGATTTTAATTAAAAATTTAACTGGATATTACTTGTTTGGGTCTACTACTTTTAGTGTTATGTTAATGTCTTATGTAATTTTTGTAAGGTATATTGGACCAAATAATTTGTATTCGTAAGAAACCTTTTATTACTTATTCGTTTGTTTCAAATTTCTAAACCTATAATCTTTATAGTTATTTAATAGTGTTGATGGCTCCAAGATCATCTAATGTTCGCCGTTGCTTGTATGAGCAAGACTTCAATGAGCCACCAAGGGAAAATTTGGTTCATGCTACGGTCAATCTTGCTTCTGCTAGCCCAGGTTTGTAATAAACCATATATTATGTTCAAATGATATTTCTTTTAATCTTGTAGTGATTGTTCTCATACATAGATGATAAACTAATATTTTTAAAAAAATTTCGCAAGAAACTACGTCGATAATTCCGGTGGTAAAAGAAGGTGCGAGGGCCCACATTTATGAAAAAGGTTTGGGGCAATAGTACCGTAAGCGTACAACTGTTGAGTTTAACAAATTGGGACAACCAATTGGAAAGAAAAGAAGTAAGTTTGTCCATTTCATTGGTTCTATTGCACGAAATGGACAATTTATGCCTCTTACTTGCAAAAGCTGGAATAAGATGCCACAAGACTTAAAACCGATGCATTGAAGATGATACGTATTTTTCTCATATTTTTGTGAGCTCAAATGTTTTCTCTTTGTGGTTTGATATTTATATAAAAGTTAGTTTATTGATGATTATAGCTAATAAGAAAGACCCATTTATGTATTGAATAGTTATCAACCTCAATTGCAGCCTTGCAAAGTTGTGCCATTCTTATTTATATCTTCCTCTTATGGATAGATACATGAATATGATATCTCTATTTTGTTTTTCCTTTTGGTAAATTTGCGGATAAGTTTGACTTTCCACTTGGTCATAAACTAAAGTTAATTTTGAAAATTGAGATAATGATTACAAAAGTATGTACCATGATTAACTTTAGTCATTGCCTCGAAACATAATTGCAAAGGTTCCCGTAGTTTTGAGTCTTGTCATTTCACGATTAGTGAAATGGTGTTTTCACAGATAAGTCTCTAAGCATCCGATCGATATCGGCTTATTAAACAACCCATCTCAAGGTTTGTAGGCGGTCTAATCTAAGCATCCGACCGATTGTGTCTCCGGTGTCACCATTATATGTAAGCCTCGCTGCCATTTCTTGCTTGAAGCATATATTTACAAGCAATGTGACCGCATGGTGCTTCCATATCCGAGTGATCTCCCTTCCTTTGAGTTTGTTGTTGGATATCACTTGAGTTCGAGCTTTCATGGTATTTTTATTCGTAGCCATTTTTCGTAACACCACTTTGATCACCATGCCTTGGTGAGTTGAGACTTAAACGATAAGTAAAATGCTCAAGTTTGAACCGAAAGAGTTTCGTGATTCCCGATTACGCTTTTGTGGACTGGGACGTGTCGGGCTCTTCGGTTGGGCTCCGTCAGGTAGGTACTAACATGGTCTTACCTAGATGATGGTGGTTGTAATTTAGTTGCTGCCATCTATAATTGTTGACAAACAACGGGGTATGCCAGAGGTTAAACAAGGTCTACTCTGTTGTTTTTATTTTTACAAGCATGGTCCATTCAGCACATCGAAGACCTCTATTAGTTATTGCTAAAGCATGAGGTAGTTAAAGGGTGTTTCAGATAGGTTTTGGGACTAGTGTTCAAAACCGGCTTTGTCCCTAATGTTCAAAACCACTTAGTGAAATGGTGTTTTCACAGATAAGTCTCGAGTGATTTGATTTCTTTAGTTAGTCTATTTCGTAAATTTTGCTGCGACATCGAATCATGTTGTCATTTCTATTGACACGATCATGATTTAGCACTTGGGTTTTTGTGTCAAAGGCGTGAAGTAGAGACTATTAATCCTCGATGCAGATCGCAGAAGAAACAGTTCGGACAGTTGATTGCCGTATGGTACCGTGGTTAATTCGAGTCGTAAAAGTTTTGGGATTTAGGTTTTTAACAAATGTAGGAATACTTAAGCTTGCGAAAGGAGAAGATTCAGGGGTTGTTTTGGGCTCGTGAAGAGTGTTTGTGAACATTAGCTATGGGAGTTGGGATGTTGTATAGGGGTGGATATGACTTGGTTCCCAAATAATCTTGGAGACCAAGTTTTGACCAACAGGATGGTGATAGTTAAGTTAACCTAAGCCTCGCTAACCTCAACCTATAATATGAACACAATCTAATATCGTTTGTCGCCCCACCAACGTGGCTCTAGAAAACTTACCAACGTACCCTTAAACGAAATTAGAAAACATGTATAAGACTTGATGTTGGAGAGCATCCGCAGCCTTGCAAAGTTGTGCCATTCTTATTTATATCTTCCTCTTATGGATAGATACATGAATATGATATCTCTATTTTGTTTTTCCTTTTGGTAAATTTGCAGGATAAGTTTGACTTTCCACTTGGTCACGAGCATTGGATATTGAAATCACTTGGTAAGAAATGGAAGAATTGGAAATCTACTATCAAAAGTAACTATTACGACCCTACAAAGTCAATTCAGGAGCAAATTTCTAACATACCACCGTGTGGAAGAGTACATGCCGAGCAATGGGAAGAACTTCTTAAAACATGGCACTCTCAAGAACATCGGGTATGACATATGGATGTTTTTGTTTAATCAAGAAGGTTATTAAATTTATGAATATTTACTCGTATATGTATGAATTTATAGGATGTTGCCAAGAAGAATAAAATAAGTCGTGCAAAACAAACAATGATCCATAGAACTGGTAAAAAGAGTTTTGCAAAGGTTTCAGAGGAAGAGGTAATTAATTCTGAACATGTAAGATGATTGATTTTTTTTTTTCAAAGTCAATTAATATCATGTTTTCTAATATATTTCATACAGAAAAAACAACTGGGTTACACCCCTCCACGCATGGACTTATTTATCAAGTGTTATTCAAAGAAGGATGGGAGTGCAGGGGATGAATCGTCTCGACAGCAATGGTCGTTTATTATCTTTCTAGTTTATTTCTAGTTTTATAATATACTTATATCATACAAAACCAAGTCAAACAAATATTATTATGTTTTGTAGGAAAAAATGCGTGAACTTGCTAAAAATGCACCGGAAGGGTCAAGACAAAATGCTGATTATGATAACGATATATTCGCACAAGTACTTGGAAAAGAAAAACCAGGTAATGTGCGCATGCGTGGATTAGGTGTTTGCCCAACCGATTTGTGGGGAACAATGCCAAGTCGTGCCACAGCTTACAGAATGGCCATGGAATTCAAGACTTCGTTAGACAAAGTGGTTGGACAGTATGATGATTTGAATAGTAGGTATGAGCGCATGGAGGCTATGTTTATGAATGGTGGTAGGCATGGAGGCACTCCTTCAAATCCGTCAAGTGAACCTGATGGATCTACCCAACTAAATCACCACTCTAGTGAACCTGATGTGTCTTCTCAACGTCAAATGAATCACTCATCATCCACCGTTGGACGCCCAAGAATTCGGGTAATTCTTTTTTCATTTATTTGGCTTCAAAGCAATGGTCCCATGATTCTTCACGAGTCAATGTTAGTTATCAATGCATCTTTAATTTATTTTTCTACTCTAGTGGCTTCATTATCTAGAAATTTAAGTCATTTCTATTGAATCATAATTCCATTGTGACATTGACATTTTTTTAAACTGTTATATCGGTCTCTTAATCACATTCTTGTGGTCTTGATTTCAAAACTTTCACTCTGTTAACTGTTAAGCTCAAGTGTGGTCGATAACATTTTGGTGTGTAAAGCCAATCATATCGTTGACCCGTTAATGTATGTTTGCATGCACATGTGTATATGGGAGGTGGGAAATGATGGGGCTGTTTTGCATCATAATGCATTCACATGCTAAATTGCTCATTATGAACCTTTGATTGCTATGCACTACATTGGGGCTGTGATTTACTCAAGATACGGAGAGATTTTGTGTGTGTAGGCACATGCATGTAGTTTTCTTTGCTGTCCTTCATATCTCCTTGGTGTTATCTCGATTGTGCTACTGTCACTTTCACTTTTTGGCTAGGCTATATTGAGCTTAACTGTGGACTCTAACTTGTTATTACATATAACCACACTATATTATTCCATCACTAGCGCGTCATATATTGGCTGGGCTAGCTTTTGTTGTGGGTGGATTGAGTGCACTATATGAGAAGGCTTCTCATGTTCATGAAAGGCCCATTGTGAATTTAGACTATTATGTAAATGATAATTAGTAATTCATGGAGTGGGACGACTATTCTACAAAGTGTGAACAAACACCGTGAATTATATGCAAAGTGAGATGATTATGTCTATGGAATTATGGAACTAGTATTTTTTGTCGATAAAGGCGATCTAAAGCGATCTAACCATCTTCGATACTACTTAGATCGCTTTTTGGCAACCTTTGCTTTTGCTAGCTCTTTGGAGGGTTGGGCGTTTCGAGCTCACAATCGGCCTTAGATTCTTCGCATCCGAAATAATTCCACCGGTGCTATTATCATCAACGTTTTGCCTTCCGGATGAATCTTCAGGTGTAACTAGCTCATTGCCCATGGCACTACCATGCCATTTGCAACATTAACATATGGACCTATTCGTCAATCGAAGATTCCATCGCACGCGCATACAAGGATTCATTTCGCAAAAATAATAACAAAAGAAACACATCAAAGTCATTCGGTCCTTCACTTTCCCTTTCTTATGACTCTGCAGTTATAGTTCCTTTCTTTACTTTGATGTCCCCTTCATATTCAAGCGGAACAATTTTAGAGTCTTCTCCTATACCCTTTACATTTAAGCGTATTGGATCAGCTCGCATGTGTCTATGTGATGATATTCATCATAATTTCTTTCTCATCTACAAAATACAAGGGTTTTACTTATCCTGCTATTGGCATAAGATTAGTCTTTTCCAATTTTAGCTATAGTGTTATTTGTTTATATTCTTTTAATTGGAAATCATTTATTAATGTTTTAGGTTGGTGCGATAGTATCTCTCAAGAGTTTAGTGAATCAAGATCATGTCGTTGCAAAGGGAATCATCTCAAGTATTGATCCAACAACACAAGTGGGAGGTTTAGAACTAGGTCGTAATTGGTGTGAAGTACAAGTTCAAGTTCCTGTGGATTGGGATGAGGAGTTAATCAGGCCTTATGGAATTTTCACTACGGTTGGAGATGCGATTGGAGCACCTATAGCTTGGCCTTTATCTTTGGTATGTTTGCATTACTTAAGTCAATAAGTCGGTTATAATGTGTTATTTTTGTACTTTTACTAATTTTAATTTATATGTTTTGTAGGTAACACCGTTGGATTTTGACCAAAGCTAGTAGCAACCCCATGGTATTGAACATGAAGGATTTCATAGATTATTTAGAATGGATGGAAGGTGTTCTATTACTGTGTTATATCATTTTAGGCTAGCATTTTGATACAAGAACACATTTCTAGTTGGTTTCATATTTATATATATGAGTAGATTATCGAAAGACATGATTTGAGACAATGTAATTTTGGTGACTAATTTATGATAGTTTTTTGTGACTACGTATGTTTGTTGTTGTACCTTTTATAATTTTTTTCATATCTTGTACATGGATAAAATTACAATAGCATGAAAAGGCATTAGAAGGCTGTTTCCAAGTGCCTCATTATTTCTGAATAGGGCCTTTTAAAGTGCCTTAATAGCAAGTCATAAAACAGTCTTCAGAGATTAGTTGTTGTGACACTTACAAGTGTTGTTTCAATAGTTTTTTTGAGGCATTTGATAGTAGTTAAAACAGTTTAATTTTTTTTTAGAGGCACTTGCAATAGACATATTAGTCACCTTTTCATATTTTGAATTGCTTTATGGGACACTTTTAGGTGACACTACATAAAATATATTGAGGCTCGTATAAGTGTCTCATAAAGTTGTTAACTCTTAAATCACTTAAAAGAGCCTCAATAGACTATTGGGGCTTCAAAACAAAGGACACTTAGTTTAAGTGCCTCAAGGTTAAAAATGCCTCAAAAAGTATTCTATCGAGGCACTTTTATGAGCCTCAACAGACATAATTTCTTGTAGTGATTCAAAAATCTTACTTCACTTAAGTTTTTAAAAAGATTTTGCAGGCGGAAGACTTGTGAAGTATAGGACAAGCTGAGAATGGCTGATCTTCACAGGACAAGATCAGCAGTTCTCAACAGTTTGGAAATCTAGAAATTTAAAGCAACACAAATAATTCACAATCACACACAAATGAATAGAGTATTTAATATGGTTCACACTTATAAATAAGTGCTACATCCACAACCAAAGTGGTCAGCTTTGGATTTGAAAAACGTGTACTAAGTTTTTCCCTAGATATTTTACAAACTAAATCTCTAATGGATTGTGTACAAAAATTTTGTTGACCAAGTGTTTGTGTGGGAGAATTGATATCAATAAGATACAATTCTCGTGAGCTATGAAAGCTAGGTGTTGCTATCAATGAAGAGCTTTTAATGGACTGGTCGTCTAAGTGTGAAGCTCTTCAATGACTAAGTGCAGATAGGACGTTTAAGCTTTTAAGAACTTGAAGACACTGGAGATTCAGTAGTTGGAGTAGTTGAAGAGTGTTAAATGCAGCAATGAAGTCTCCTTTTATATGCAGGAGGAAGTTTGGAGCCGTTGGTGATCTTCTAATTTGAATTTAAGAGCAATTAATGCTCTAATCTGGTTGTTGACTCGATAGTCGTCCCGCAACTTGCGGTCTGTCTCCCGACTTTTGCCAAAAATAGGCGTGCTGCTCGGAGGAATGTCCTTTTCTGAGTGCATGCCAGAAATGGAAACCTTCATTAAATAAGAGTTGCAGGTTAACGTTGTATCGCATTTAATGAGGTCTTCAAGCTAGGACATGTCTTTGGCAGATGTCTATCGGACGTTCTTGGGATCTTCATCATTGCTGATGAAACTTCGCCGACGTGAGCATGTCCGATAACCAAAGGAAGACTGCTGATTCAAAATTTTGCCTATTGTGCAGATGACGTCCGATGTCCTCTAGGCTATTCTACTTCAAGACTTATACACAAAGCAACCCTAAGCTATTCAAGCTATGCCTAAGTACAAGTTGCCACACTAACAGACACGTAGGCCCATTAGTCACCTTGTCTTAGACTTAGGTTATGGATTCAAGCAAATCTAAACTAAATACAACACGATCCCATGGATACACATACGCCTTTGGCCATACGACTGGAATTTGAATGTTCCAACAACACCACCGAGTATGAAGCTTGTATAGCTGGCTTGGAGGAAGCCTTGAAAATGGGCGCCAAAGAATTGGAAGTGTACGGTGATTCAGCTTTGATCATAAATCTAGTTCAAAAAAAGATGGAAGACACAGGATGCTAGACTGCAGTTGTATCATGTTTGCTTAACAGCATTGGCAGAGAAATTTAAGTTTATATCATTTCACTATCTCCCCCGAGATAGAAATTGCTTCGCGGATGCTCTGGAAACTTTGGCATCGCTAGTTGAGATCCCTGCTGAGTTCAATGTCCAACCCTTTGTCATTGGGACGAAGCATACACTAGCATTTTGTTTTGCCATTGAAAAGGACCAAGAAAGAGCCGATGGGCCTTGGTACCTAGATATTTGGAATTTGCTAAGGAAAGGTGAGTATCCACCTAGCACTGAGAGAAAAGGCAGGATTGCCTTAAGAAGATGGGCTTCCCAATTTGTGATCAGTGGTGACAATTTATACAAAAGGCATTATCAAGGACTTAATCTCCTTTTTATCGATCAAGCGAAAGCTGAGCAAGTTATGGATCAGCTGCATGACGGCACTTGTGGTCCGCACATGAATGGGCACATGCTCTCGAAGAAAATAATCCGGCAAGGATATTACTAGAGTACAATGGAAACTGACTGCATCAGATGGGTGCGTCATTGTGACAAGTGTCGGAAGTTTGCCAACTTGAAACATCTGCCTCCTCACATGTTATACAATTCTACAGCACTATGGCCTTTCTCGACATGGGGAATTGACGTCATAGGGCAAGTGCACCCGAAAGGATCGAACGACTATAAGTATGTTCTGGTTGCCGTTGACTACTTCACAAAGTGGGTTGAAGATGCTTCATACAGAGTTCTGAATGCTAAGAAGGTTGCAGAATTTATCATGACAAACATCATTTTCCGATTTGAGGTACCTTTTGAAATGATCTCTGAGAATGGTACACACTTCGAGGGAGAAGTCAACCGAGTATTAGATGAGTTCAAGGTACAACGGCATAAGTCTTCACCTTACAGGCCGCAGGCCAATGGCGCGGTGGAAGCAGTTAACAAGACATTGGAAAACATTATTCAGAAAATGGCAGATATGGGGAAGGATTGGCCCGACAAGTTGCCGTTAGCACTCTGGGGCTATCGTACTTCTGTTCGTACGCCTACTGGGGCTACCCCATTTTCTCTTGCCTATGACATGGAGGCAGTGCTGCCTATTGAAGTTGAAATCCCTTCCTTAAGGGTAATGATAGAAGCCGAGGTGGCTGAAGCTGATTGGCTTAAGCATCGGTACGACGAACTGGTACTCCTGGATGAAAGGAGATTGATGGCTTTAGAGCACACACGAGCATATCAGAGGAGGATCGCTCGATCTTTCAATAAACGGGTCAAAGCCCAATACATCAAAGTAGGCGACTTGGTTCTCCGAGAAAAGCCGCCTAGCTACATTGACAGTTTTGGAAAGTGGAAATCACTATGGATGGGACCGTACGTAGTGAGACTCATACAGTCAGGCGGCGCAGTCTTCCTCACCAATGAAAATGGAGATGACCTCATTCAGCCCTTCAACATGGACAAGCTCAAGAAGTATTATGCGTAGTTGCCCGCTCAGCTATCTTGTAGTTAATTTCACTTGTATTTGTAAATACTTTTCTCCCCCTTTTAAAAAATAACTCGGTAGGTCAAAAACCCGAAAGGGCGACCTAGGCAAAAGTTAGAGTTCAAAAAAGAAATGAGAGAGATAAAACATTAGAGAAAAAGAAATAAAAATCTCCGTCTCTCGCAAATCTGGGTTGAACCACGATCCGACCTGATTCTCTCCATGAGATACGTAGGCAGCCTTCGGGTTCGGTCATTTACTTACACATCTATATATATATATATATATATATATATATATATATATATATATATATATAACCTAATAAGTCTAAAAAAGGTAAAATCCCGCCAAAAATGACTTGCCAAAAATAGAAAGTCATCTTTATAACATTTAATATTGTCCTCGAAAATACAAAACTGTATTTATACAAAACAATTATATAATCTTTAAATAAAAGACAAATCAATTTGGTCAAATCTCCTAGGAAATTGCACCATGTAATTTTCTATCTCCTCTTACTCTCACTCTCACCCGTAAATGTGATACTACTTTCTTCATGTTAACATATGTGTTTTTTATTCTATTTTAGAACATCTTAAATAAGTATATTGAAGGAAAGATAAGTCAAAAATATTTATTAAAACTCGTGTAATTTTAATAAAAAAAAATTTACTTTAAGATGGACAGAGTACAAATCTATGACATATTAATGGAGTATTTAAGTATTACTCTTAAATCCTCCCTCAGTCTTGAAAAATAATCTTTTTCTCTTGGTATGTCCCAAATAATAGACTTATTTCTAAAAGAAAATTATATTTATAGTGCAATTAAAAAGAGATACAAATTACAAACAAAAGCTACAATCTTAAAAGTTTGACTTGTCAAATGTAATTATTTTCTGAAGAAGGAAAGAGTATTGTATAATATACTATTAATATTTTAAATCAATACACTATAATATATTAAACTCATTTTTTAGGTACAATAATATACTTACTCTGCAACTAAAGTTCTTTTTTGGAAGATTAAACTATATGGAGAAAAAAAAAAGAGTCTACGTTCTCTTAAGTTTGTCTTGAAAAAGAGTCAACCTTTTCAAATTTAAGCTACAAATTTTTATTACTTTTTAATTTCTTTCAATCTTTTAAAAAATATGAAACGTTTTCTATGTCTAATACCGAAAAATATATAACTTTAGTGTGATTTAAGGAATATATTTATACATAAGAATATCTTTTTTTAAAGTTTAACTTTTTGAATATGATTGATCAGAACAAAGGAAACAATATATAAATGTGATGTAGGAACATACTAAAATCTCTGTCTTAATAAATAATATACTTATTTACAGATCGGAGGGAGTGTAAAATTTGCAATACAAGTTACAACTGTGAAATTGTAGTATTGATTTTGGTAACCAAAATAAATAATATTTTAGCTAACATGTATCTAAAGGGAATTAGACCGGTTTAAACCATATATTAATAGAGATTTTATTCTAAGATTCGTCCTAGCGTAAAACTATTTATTTATAAATTCAGTTTCACCATAAGCTTTGGATCGGAGAGTATGAATTGGAGTAAAGCAAAAGAGTAGGTCTCCTATGAGACCGTCTTGCGGATCCTAATTTGGTCAACCCTATTAATACACGGTGGGTCGGTTCAGGAATATCCTTCTTACAAAAAATACCGTAAACAATCTTTTCTAAATTTTGCCAAAGAAAAACTTGAAGACATAGCCTTATTTAAAACTGGTCAAAGTAACAAAGATAAGGAAAACGAATAATGCTTGCAAAGTAAGTAACGTGCTGGACCTTATCTATATACATAAAGCCTACTAAGTCCAAAAATAGTAAAATTTTGCAAAAAAATATCTTACCAAAAATAGAAAGTTATCTTTATAACATTTAATATTGTCCTCGAAAATACAAAATCATATTTATACAAAACAATAATATAATCTTTACAATAATAATATTTTAAAGTATGATATTAAATATTTTTTCAGCTAATATGCCGGTATGGAATACATGAAATAGCAATTTCTATCTATTTTCGTCGTTTACTGTTTTAAATATCTCGCCAATTGTTGATTTAACAAATCATAAAAATTGTTCAAATCCTTTTATTACTCCTACTCTGAATAAGAAAATGCATTTAGACAAATCCCCATCTCTTACTCAATACTCAATGTAAAGTTTTGTTTTGTTTGTTACATTTTTAAAATTTTTATTATTATGTTGTATACATGTTATTCATGCTTTGTCTTCTTTTTTTATTTATGGCATTATTTATTTAGTAATACCATAAATAAGTATATTTTTAATAGATTGCAACTTATGAAGAATATGTTATACAAAAATTATTACTCATTTCTTTCTTAATAAAGTTTCATGTTTATCTAACACCCTGGCTAAAAAGGAATATTTGAATTTATTATAAAAATTAGTATAACGTGTATTTTTTAAGGATACTCATATCAGAGTCGGACTCATTAATTAAAGTGAGACTTAAATCAAGGGTAAAATGTTAAAATAAATTTTCAAGAACACAAATATTAGATTGTAGACATTTTTCTAAGGATATCAATGTAAGAGTGAGACTCATCATTTGTTTGTTATATTTTCAAATTGTATTACTAATGTCTATACTTTTTATTCATGCTTTGTTCTTTGTTGTTTATGGGGGTGAAAATAATGGTGTTACATCAATAAAAGTTTCAAATAATATTTTGGTGAATGCATCACATATTCAGTCAATAGTTGAAAGTATATATGCATCATTTTTAGAGTCTTTTGATGACATGTCATACTTGCCCAGGCGCTTGATGTTATGGACACCATAAATGAGTACATGGTTTCTAAAAATCACTCAGAAGGAAGGAAGAACTTATTTGAGTTCAGATTCTATCTACAGCGCAGAAAATAACTTAAGTTTGTTTGAAGACATTCGTTCTACGGAGTTTTTGAGTAGTATAAAGTGATTAGGATTGCCAAGCCATGAACTAACAATTAAGATTGGTGTTCCGCTGATGCTATTGAGAAACATTGACCTTGTGTAGGGTTGTGCAATATTAGAACTAGACTAATCATTACAAAGCTTGCATCACATTATAGAATCTAAAATTTTAAATGGAAGCAATGTTTGAGACAAAGTGTTTATCCCAAGAATGTCGTTGTCTCTATCACATGTGAGATTGTCTTTCAAGTTTCAGAGAAGACAATTTTCATTGGTAGTATCGTATGCAACGACATTAACAAAAGTCAAGGTCAATTACTATCGCATGTAGGACTCTTGAAGAATTCAATATTGAGCAGATGTATGTCACAGTTTCTAGGGTAACAAATCGCTCTGGTCTGTGTGAATATATTGATATGCGATGAAGAGGAAAAGCCAACGAATAAAACTACAAATGTTGTGTATAAGGAATTTTTTTAGAATTCATAATATTAGCGACACAATGATGTATTTCTATTTAAGTAGTTGTCTCCAACATTACTTTTCCTTAATTTATTATTTTAATTTTGTTTTTTCTCTTCATTTTGCTTAAGTATAATTTAATTGAAAAAGATATATGTCCGTGCGTTTAACGCACGTGTGTAAAACTAGTTTTAATAATATTTGTTTTGTTCCCCCTGTCATGTTGTTATGATCACAAGGGAAAAACTACTACTCACAGTATAATAATAAACACACTTTTAATTTATAACAAAGTCCTCGGTTTGGCAACCAAGGAATACATAGATAAGACTTACATGCATTCATATTCCGTCTTAATCTATTTTACATACAAATACATACATCATCACTATAATCTATCTCCTACGACGTACACCACATCTCCTTTCAGCCCTTCGGATACTCCCAGCATTGCTCGACTGGGAATCATCAAAGTCCTCGCCAGGCCGAAACACGTTCCCCCTATTACCAACAGGAGGTAGAGGCAAAGGACGGGTAGCCACACCAACATTTTCAGCCGTATCTCCAATTTTTTGCAACCCTACACCTGCTCCATTGGTCACGGAGCGATCAAGCATAAGTTCTACGGTAGCTGCGATATGGGATGAATGAGATCCCACACAGTGCACGCGCCAAGCGATGTAATCTCGGCTCAGAAATTGATTCTGCGGGAATTCCGTTGGGACGCTCTGGCTATACACAGTGGTTGCCCACATATCATGAAGCAGGGTACATAGTTCGGGATTAAAATCCTCGACCTCAACATTAGCCATAGATAAATCTGTTATCGTTTGTTCCAAGCCAAATTGCCGTAATATACGAGAAGGAGTATAAAACGTGACTGTGCACAGTCCGGCAATGATTACATGTGCGAATCCTTTGCTTCTCAGTGCAAATCTTCGGATCCACTAATGACTAATAGTCCATGAGATGCAAGAGAGGTCGCACAGGGAAAGTGGTCAACCCACATAGCCTTAGAGAGCAAATTACCCCTGTGATGCGGCCTCAAATCATACCCAGTCGAATGAAACACTGGAACTCGAGGAGGGGGAGCAATCTTGTTCAAATGCTCTTCCAGCCACATGTGTAAAAGAAAAGGACTACCGAATGGGAACCAGTCTTCACCACCTGCATAAGCATCCAGACCAAACAGGGTTTTGGCCAAAATAATGGGGATAATACTTTTTTGGCTCCCCCAAAATTACAGGACCATGTTAAGTGCCTGCACATCTACAAAGCCGTTGTAACTCCTAAGGAACAATTTCCCCAGCAAGCACA
Source organism: Platycodon grandiflorus (assembly GCA_016624345.1). Classification (NCBI taxonomy): domain Eukaryota; kingdom Viridiplantae; phylum Streptophyta; class Magnoliopsida; order Asterales; family Campanulaceae; genus Platycodon; species Platycodon grandiflorus. The sequence continues at coordinate 41,339,892 of CM028362.1, read as the reverse complement.
GGAAGATAGCCGACATGCGACGCTGGGTGTATCTTGGACAATAGGAAAGGTCCCAGAAAATGTCAGGGAGCATTGTCAGATCAAAAAGATTATCTTTGACCATCGCCCTTGTATCATCCGGAGGAAATTGGAGTAATTCTAATGCAGTCGATTCGGGTGTTTGGGTGAGATCAGGGATAACAATCTGATCAGCAAAATCCGACCTTGTCAGGGCACAAAATTCCTCAATAGTGGGACACATCTCGTTCAGCGAGAAATTAAACAGGTGATTCTCTACGGACCAAAAACGAGATGCAGCTCGTATCATGTCCCAATTGATCGGAATGTCAATCCACCAGAATATGCACAAGAAGCTGTACTCCTGACCAATGATCAGTTTGTCATCCATATCCAGGAGCCGAACCATGGAATCCAAACGGCTCTCGTAACGACCAAAATCTTCCAAAGAACTGGAAGGATGATTCTTTTTGAAGAATATTTATTGGAAGTAAAATTTCACCAAAGATGTGGGGAAAGCTTTCGAGACAGAGAAAATAAAGTTTTCATAATTGAGATGGTTTGGCAACAAGAAAATTCTCATCCACTTTCATTCCCGAATTCTGAAGCTTAGCTGCAAGGTTTTGCATCTCAATAATATGATTGTGCATTGACTGTTCACCATCAAACTTCATAGTAGTGAGTTCTGACATTAATTTCCCTGCAAGGGACTTATCTGCAGTCTTAAAGCGTTCTGCAACGGATTCCATGAATTCCTTAGCCAATTTCATTTCAGGAAGAGAGGTCTTGATGTTTGCAGCAATCGTCATTCGCATGAACATAAGGCTCAATCTGTTACTTTTCTCCCACAGTTTATGGAGATCTTTATCCTCTTTGGTACTTTCTGCGGTTAATGCAGGTTTTTCAGTTTGGAGTGCAAGATCGAGATCAAGAACACCCAAAGTGAACTCAACATTCTCACGTCATTCTGAGAAGTTGGTACCATTAAGGGAGGGTACAGATGAAGCATGCGAGTGCAAATTAACGGGAACAGGAGCTGAAGACATAATAGAGATATATAAGAATTAAAAATTGTCTAAACATACATAAAGAAAATTCTCCTGTGGGTAGAATCTTCATTAAAATAATCATGTTTTAAAGAGTCAAAATTTTAATTTAATTATGTGTACAAGAAGAAAATAAATATCTGTGGATATTTTACTTTTTTAAAACACATAAATCTTAATGTTGTTCAAACACGTGGATCAGAATCACCTGTGGGTGATACTGTTCTAATATGTATGCACAACCTAAAAGACTCATATTAATAAGTAAACATGATTATAAAATAACATTAATGTCATAATTTATTATCACTGTGGTGATAACAAGACTTTTATACATATTAAAACAATTTAATTGCGGAATACATAAAACCTAACAGAACAATAAAACTTAATAATACTGGTATATTTATTCAGTACAGAACAATGCCAAATACAATCCATAAGTAATTAATAAAAACATAATTATTAATTAATTTTTTTAAGCAAAAATTAAATTAAAAAAAAAAATTGGATGTATTTAACTCTGTAGTTTAATAAACAAATAAATTTCTCTCTTATCCAAGCACGGTGAGTTACGGGAAGAGAGTAGACAATTTCTATTTGTAGGATGATGATTTTGACTTGAGTCCAACAAATAAAGAAAATTAATTCAAGTTTGTTTGATTGCATGCATGCATAAATCAAAACAAAAAGAAAACGATTTAAAATTTCTTAATTTTCAAATCGATGGTTCGGGGTAATGCGAAAGTGTCAAATTAACGCCACTGTTCCATTGTGAAGAAGACGTGATGTTACTATATTAATCTAAAGTAACAAATCATAAATGTTAATGACGTAATCATAGTGAAAAAAATTCATCCCACTGATTTTCCGTTTTATTGATTTCAAATAGTAATATAACCAAACAATCTTCAATTAATAAAACAATAATATTGCATGCGTTTTTCATGGATAATCATGAGTTCATAACCTAAAGCTCTGATACCAACTATAATATTTTAATCCTTAAACCCTAGATCTTGAACTTCATAATTATCACAATAGCATACAAATAATCATAAGTAAAGTATACCTGAAGACATGATGTTTGATTCTAATAACTTGATGTAGATCCGAAATCTGCACTATAATAGCCAAAGAAGACGGAATACGATTTCTCCCTTTTGACCCAAAACCCTAATGAGTTGTTTTGTCGTAATAGATGAATATGATGAGTATTGCATCTCTTTATATAGCCAAAGGGAGGACCGGATTCCTATTAGGATTAGGATTTAATCTCAACCGTCCATCAAGGTAGAGTTTAATTAGGAAACTATCTCCTTTTACAAATCAGTATTTAATATGATTTAGTAATTCTAAATCACCGTGATTCTCACTATTGACCACATAAGAAATTTCTTAACCTGCAAGAAATAAATCTTACAGAAAATTCCAGCAAGTAAAAGGCTAACAGATTATCTATTTTGTCAACATGCAAATAGATAATCACAAAAGAGTTTGTTAGAAAAAATAGATTTATGTAACAAAGATTTAATGATAACGAACAAATAAAAAAGAAACAAATTTTGAAGTAGATTCGATAAGATACGAAAAAGGGGTCTAATAGCAATGACAATTTAGCAATTAACCAAAAGGCAAAACCAACCAGTGCACGAGCAAAGACAAAATATAACAGCAAGACTAATCAGAATAGTATTAATAAAGCTGGAAAGAAATAAGAGAGAAAACTTATCAAAAGTGTAGAATCGTCTGATTTCTCGAATTGGCCTCGAAGAAAGTTTGCCCTCGTACTTACTGCTACTAAGAGACGAGACGACAACCTTGCTTCCAGAATAATTCTAATCCAGAATCAGAACTGCAGCTCCCTTTTCTCCGGCATTCTAATTAAATCAACCCTTTGCGTGCTAACAGTAGCATAGTCATCAACAGTCCTAGACCCAGACCCAATTACAGTTATAGAGCCCGTTTGGTCGAGCGTTTTGGTCAAAACACAGTGATAAAACGCAGCTTATTTGTAAAAAATGTGTTTCAATACTGCGGCAGAAAACGCAGCGTTTTTAAAACTCAGCTGCGTTTTAAAACGCTGAAATTCCCAACTTTTTTCCAAAACGCAGGTTTTAAAACGCTCCTAGGAAAAAAAAGCTGCGTATTGAAGTGATATCCCAAACGTATTTATAAGGAAAGACCTCCGTTTTTAAAACACTGCATTTTTTAAAACGCTGCGTTTTGTAAACACTGTACCAAACGGGCTCATAGTGACCGGGGTAGGGGTAACAGTAGCTGTTGTAACATTAACACGTTCAACATTGTCAAGCCATGCTAAACAGTTTTGCAACACAAAACTAATATCAAACTTTCTTCAAGATTGTTGAAAATTCCAGCAAGTAAAAGGATAACAGATTATCTATTTTGTCAACATGCAAATAGATAATCACAGAAGAGTTTGTCCAAAAAACAGATTTATGTAACAAGATTTAATGATAACGAACAAAAAAGAAACAAATTTTGAAGCAGATTTGATAAGATATGAAAATGGGGTTTAATAGCAATGACAAATTTAGCAATTAACCAAAAGGCAAAACCAAGTGCACGGGCAAAGACAAAATATAACAGCAAGACTAATCAGAATAAAATTAATAAAGCTGGAAAGAATTAAGGGAGAAAAGTTATGAAAAGTGTAGAATCGTCTGATTTCTTAAATTGGCCTTGAAGAAAGTTTGCCCTCGTACTTACTGATGAAGAGGTCTTTGTTTGTTACAAGTAGTAGCTATAAATTAGGAGTCTAGTTCAGTTGGGTTCAATAAGTCCTAGTCCCTAGGAATCAATTGTTTGAATCATTCGTAGTTGTTGTGGTTTACGTAATTTTAGTTGTACGTGAGCTATTTTTTTGTATTCACACTACTAGAAACGCGCTAATTATTGTCGGATCATTTACTGTCGGATTTCTTCCATCAGTAATTACTGACGAAGATTTTGAAATTATTATCGGATATCCGACAGTAATTTTCATTTTGTTGGCGGGATAATAATTACTATCGGAATAAATTCGACAGTAATTGATCCGACAGTAATACAAGAATATTCTTCGAATATTCCCTTTCCATCCGACAATAAGTACTGTTGGAACAGTCGGATGATTCCGACAGTAATAATTCCGACAGTATAATACAGGAATATTCTTCGAATATTCCCTTTTCAACCTCTAGAAATTGTGATCAATATTATTGTCGGAGCTTCCGACAGTAATTTAAGTGAGATTTACTGATGGAGATCTGACAGTTATTTAAACCAAAATCCCCAAATCAAACAGCGCACCCGACCCCTTTCTCAGTCCAGAATTCTCTCTTTCTGTCTAGCTCTCTCTTCTCTCTTTCTCTCTATCCCTACGACACCTCCAGGCGCGCCACCGTCAGCTGCCACCATCGCCCGCTACCGTTGCCTCCATTCTCTCTGTCTCCCTGTGCCACCGCCAGCCGCCACCCTCTCTCTCTCCCTAGGTATGTATTTTTCAATTTTGTATATAATTTATGTATTTTTTAAAATTTTGTATAAAAATGTATGTTTCAGTTTTTTTTTTTTTTTTGTGAATTTATTCAATATAAATGTGTATATTTATGAATTTTTTGTTTTTCTGTGTAAATGTGTATTTTATTTTGTTTTTTTGTTAATGTGAGTGTAAAAAAAAATTGAATTTCTGTATTTTGTGTAGTGTAGATTTATTCTAAATTTTTTAAATTTTCTGTTAATTTATGTTTTATTTGTCTGTAATTTTAATTGTACAATAAAAAATATGAAAAATGTATAATTTTTTTATTTTTTTGTTTTCTTTATTTTTTTTAATCTCGGGGCATGTTGTGGCTGTAGAGGTTGTTAATGTTATTGTTTGTTGTTTCCCGAGTCTTAGACTTGTGGTTTTTGTTAGTTGGGTTCCGCCTGTAGTGTCGCTGAAGACTTGTTTAGTATTATCGCAGGTTTTATCAGTTGTGCTTTATAGTAAATACGGGTGGTTACGTGGTTACGCCACATACTTTCATTTTCGTGTTCTTGTGTGATTAAGTTTATTGATTGGACCACTGAATTGTTGAGGGTAATACATGACGTGGCATGGTAGTACGTTGTCTCTTGGTTGAGCATAGTCGTGTAGCAGCAAAGTATGAATCATTGAAAGTAATAGGATCATGAGAAAGTTGTCTTGGGATTTGATGTACTTGCTAGGACAAACTGGTTTGGGTTTAGAACTAACTCTTGGTGTCATAGGATTGGTGTAAGAGTTAATAAGGACGTACCATGCCTTCTTTGGTACACCGGTAGGAATTCGAGGGCGAATTCTTTTTAAGGGGTGGAGGATGTAAGACCCTGACAACCCGACATACTTAGTATCGTCTTATTCAGTCACTCGTATGTTTATCATTGGGTTGAGAACCCTTAACATGCCCATAATCTATCCTTAACACCTAGTTGTGAGACCTTGTCCTTATTTCCTTCTCATTAGTCTGTAGTCACGTCGTGTTGGCTTAGGATACCTTGTATTGTAATTATGTATTTTTTAATTTTTTTAAAAAAGTAATTTCTGTATATTTATACATATATATTTTTTTATAAATGTATATGTTAGGGTATATGTATTTTTTGGTTAGATATACGTATGTTAGTGCGAAACCGATAGTTATTAGGTAAGTACTCTACGTATACGTAGAGTTAAACCGTAAATTTTAACTAATTAAATTATTAAATTATAAAAACTCTAAACCACGCACATAACCTTAAACATGAATCGTTAACTCAATCTTAACCCTAAACTACGCCCTTAACCTTAAAATCTAACCCTAAAAGACAACCTTAACCCTAAACCATACCCTTAACCCTAAACCACATCCATAAACTTAAAACCTAACTCTTATCCCTAATCCTAAACCACATCCTTAAACCCTAAACCCTAAACACTAACCCTATACCATAACTCTAGTCACAACCTTAATCCCTACTCTTGACCCCAAACCATGACCTAAATCTTAAAACCTAACCCTAAAACCTAACCTAATCCAAAACTATACCCTTTACCTTAAACCGAAACCCTTAAACCCAACCTTAACCCTAAACCATACCTTTAACCCCAACCTTTACCCTTAATCACAACCTTAAACTCTAAACCCCAACCTAAACCCTAAACTGGACTCTTAAACCTTAAACCCTAAACTTGACCCTCAAACCTTAACATAAACCCTAAACTGGACCCTCAAACCTTAAATCTAAATGCTACCCTTAACCTAAAATCTAACCCTTACTTGAAATCATGGGACACGAAATCACTTAATCATGGGCCACTATCTGGTAGGTGCACACTGCAGCGCGCGTGTTTATGCAGTCGGTTGCTTGTTGCGGTTGCTCTAGCACAACCTATTTGAGTATGAAGTCTGGTGTGTAGAGAGTTTATACTACAATGTCGTTATATATGAATGTAGGTCATTCACGTCAATGTTGAGAATGGGGTGCCAGTGAGGAAAGTGAGATCAAAGAATAGAAGGGGATGGGATGAGCTTGCAAATCGGAGACATGCAATGAAAATTGTTTACCTAAAGTGCAGAATATTAACAGTGAGAAGAAAAAAAAAGAGGAAGAGGAAAGATAAAAATAAACCTAAACAAATTGTAACCCTATCTAAACCCTAACCCCTAAACCCTATACCCTATATACCGTATACCCCTATACCCTATGCCCCTAACTAATACCTATACCCTATACCCTAAATATAGATAGACGCACCTTTACCAACAGTGGAGTATCCAAGCAGGAAATACAAAAAATAGAACTAAACTTTCTCAAATGATCCATCATCCAAGTGAAAAAGTGAATGCCACTTGAAAAAGGTTTTGGATTCAAGATGGGAGATCCTTCAATTGAAGTACCTCTTCCATTCGCCGTCGAGCAATTTCTTGATAAAACTTGTGTACGTCGTCATTTATCTCTATTGCCGAATTAAGATTATTTAAGAAGAGGAATTCTTGAAAGCATCCAGGGACAGCGTAGTTTTTTAAAAGAGGAATTCTTTATGTCATTGATAGCTGTCCGTCCTTTCATTGATGCCTACAAATATTGCTCGTGAAGAAGAGTTATCAGCGCTTGGGAGTGAGCTCAAAAGGGTTGAAAACTATCCTTATGCTAGAGATGCTACTAAGTTTTGTTAAATCTTAGTCTTAACTCCAGTATAAGGATAATTTGCAATCCTTTTTGACCTCACTCCCAAGTGCTTATAACTCTTCTTCCTCAGCAATATTTGTAGGCTTCAATAAAGGATAGACAGCTATCAATGACATCAAGAATTCCTCTTTTAAAAAACTACGCTGTCCCTGGATGTTTTCAAAAATTCCTCTTCTTAAATAATCTTAATTCAGCGGCAGAGATAAATGATGACATACACAAATTTTATCAAGAAATTGCTCGACGGCAAATGGAAAAGGTACTTCAATTGAAGGATCTCCCATCTTGAATCCAAAACCTTTTTCAAGTGGCATTCACTTTTTCACTTGGATGATAGATCTTTTGAGAAAGTTTAGTTCTATTTTTTGTATTTCCTGCTCGGATACTCCACTGTTGGTAAAGGTGCGTCTATCTATATTTAGGGTATAGGGTATAGGTATTAGTTAGGGGTATAGGGTATAGTTTAGGGTATAGGGGTATACGGTATATAGGGTATATGGTTTAAGGTTTAGATAGGGTTTAGATAGAGTTACAATTTGTTTAGGTTTATTGTTATCTTTCCTCTTCCTTTTTTTTTTCTTCTCACTGTTAATATTCTGCACTTTAGGTAAACCAATTTCCATTGCATATCTCCGATTTAAAAAGCTCATCCCATCCCCTTCTATTCTTTGATCTCACTTTCCTCACTGGCATCCCATTCTCAACATTGCCGTGAATAAATTGTGATTACTTAATAGTGTATTCGATCTCATACTAATCGTTTATTGCTTAATAGGAGTGATGTCGACTCACGATCGCAGTTGGATGTATAATCGGAGGTTGGTGAATCGTAATGGTATTACAGATGAGTTTATTAGAGGTTTAAAGAGTTTTATCGAATTTGCTCTAGCGAACCCCAAATACATGAGTGGTAACAACGTTAGGTGTCCATGTGATAACTGTAAAAATCAAAAATACTTCCCTTCGATGATTGTTGAGAAGCACCTTCTCCAACACGGGTTTCAAGTTGGGTACAAGCGGTGGGTAGCTCACGGTGAACAAATTAGAGTAGCGACTAGGCCGAAAAATAACCAGTAGAGGATTCCTGTACCTGAACCTGAACCAGCAAATACGAGTGTGAATGATGAACTAGTTCGTGGTATGAAAGATATTGTTAGAGATGTTGCTGGTGTTCATTTTGACTGGTCAGAGAACGAACGTCAGGAGGAGCCAGATCCTGCAGCTAATAAGTTTATTAATGCTATGGAGTCTGCAAGGGAGAAGCTATATCCTGGCTCTGAGCAAACCGTTTTGGAAACTGTGGCTGAGTTCCTAAACATCAAGTCAGATTGCAATATTAGTCAAGCTGGTTTCGATCATCTCATGAAAGCACTGAAAAAAGCTTTGTCGAAAGGGAATAAGATGCCAGAGAACTTCTATCAGACAAAGAAGATGATGGGGCATATTGGGTTGAAATATGAGGAGATTGATGCGTGCAAGAATGATTGCATGCTATGAGAAGATTGATGCGTGCAAAAATGATTGCATGCTTTTCTACAAGGAAGATTTAAACTTGAAAGAGTGTTCCGTGTGTGGCCAAGATAAAGCCGAAACGGAGGGGCATTTTAAAACGCAAAAAGAATAAACCTTATAAGCAGTTGCGTTACCTGCCTTTGACTTCGAGATTGCAACGCCTCTACGCATCTAAAGCTAATTCAGAAGCTATGCGTTGGCACAAGGAAATCCCGCGCGAGGATGGTGTCTTGACTCATCCGTCAGACAGCTTGGCTTGGAAATAATTTGATGCAACCCATCTTGACTTTGCTGTCGAAGCTAAAAATATAAGGTTGTGCATATGCGCGGATGGTTTTACTTCTTTCGGGCCTGGGGCGAAGTCCTACTCTTGTTGGCCGGTTATAGCGACCGTCTACAATCTTCCACCGTAGTTGTGTATGAGTAATCCTTACATGTTCTTATCACTGTTCATACCTGGACCAACTAGCCCTGGCAAGAATATTGATGTTTATCTCCGACCTTTGATTGACGAGTTGAAAATGCTCTGGGAAGACGGAGTGGAAACATGGGATGCATTCAAAGAAGAAAATTTTAAGATGAAAGCCGCGTTGAAGTGGACGGTGAATGACTTCCTTGCCTATAGGATGTTATCAGGTTAGAGCACACACGAGAAGCTGGCATGTCTAATTTGTATGGATGACACTAAGTCGTTCACACTCAAGCACCCTCGTAAACCTTGTTGGTTTGATTGCCATCGTCAGTTTCTACCGGATGACCACCCATTTAGATCATAGAAGCAGCAATTCACTAAGAATAGGGTTGAGCGTGATGAGGCGCCTAGACGTTTGAGCGGTGAAGCTGTTTATGAAAAGGTATCTAAACTAAAAAAGACCAGGTGGGGGAAGACGTTTGTAAAGGATAGACTACGAGATTTCGGTATAAAGCATAATTGGACTAAGAAGAGTATATTTTGGGAGTTGCCGTATTGGAAAGATAATTTGATACGCCATAACCTTGACGTCATGCACATTGAGAAGAATGTGTTTGACAATATTTTTAACACCATTATGGATTGGAGGGCCACTACGACACACCCAAAGTCCGAATGGACATGAAAGACATATGTAAGCGGCCTGCCTTGGAGCTAAAAGAGGTCAATGGTAAAACAGTGAAACCTGTCGCTCCATACGTGCTAACCAAGGATCGAAGACTTCTAGTGTTGAAGTGGTTGAAGGGATTGAGGCTTTTAGACGATTACTCTTCTAACATCGAAAATTGTGTAAATGTAGATGAAGGAAAGGTTCATGGTTTGAAAAGTCATGATTGTCACATGTTACTGAATAGATTATTTCCTATTGCGCTTAGAGACTTGTTGCCCAACAATATATGGATTGTGTTAACCGAGCTGAGTGAGTCATTCAGAGCAGTATCATCCAGCACTCTGCGGGTTGATGACATGAGAAGACTGGAAGCAGCATTGTCCTGACGATTTGTAAACTTGAGAAGATCTTTCCTTCGTCTTTTTTTTTATTCTATGGAGCATTTATCGGTCCACTTGGCATATGAAACTAGGGTTGGTGGTCCAGCTTAATACAGATTGATGTATCCATTTGAGAGATAATTACTCGTCTCATACTAATTGTTTTTCCTCTATAACATACTTAAAAGTCGGTTGTAACTTGAGTAGCATTTATTTATCCTGTCATGCATCTGCAATTAGGTATCTCGGTCATTTGAAAAGGAAAATGAAGAACAGGGCAAAGGTTGAGGCCTCAATATGCGAGGCTATTATTATAGAGGAAATTGTTGCCTTTGCCGCGCAATATTTTCATCCCGATGTTGAAACGAGATTGACTAGAGTTGGGTGCAATTATAATGGTGGATAGCCCGATGCCAATGGAGACATCTCATTATTTAATGCTTCGGGTCGGCCACTCGGTAAACCGATTAAGACTCGAATGCTAAGCAATAAGGAGTATGACGCTGCTAGACTCTATATACTCCTTAATTGTCTTGAGGTTGAGGAATATCTCAAGTAAGTTAATTATCAATTTCATTTAATTTTAGATAGTCATCCGATTCAAATTAAAGTTGCAACATGCATAAATAACTCGTATAAACTCTAAACCTAATGTAATATGTTCGAAGATCAAGCCGGAGATGATATATCTGACGAATTGCGAGAAATTCGGACAGAGAAAGAGTTTTCATCATGGTTACGCAAATATGTAAATATCATTTTTTGGCTCGATTTAGATGTAGACATTTTATATATGCATCCAAACCGTACAATATTTCAGTCATTTAAAAATGCCTATTAATTATTACTTTCCAGGTTTTGGAACATCCTAATGACTCGAAAGTCGCGAGATTATCTCACATATCTGTAAATCCGTTGATGAGAGTTACTTTATATAACGAATATTATGTGAATGGTTCCATACTAAGGAATACGGGGAGGGAAAACAAATGGATAACAACGGTGTCAATCTTAAAGGCAACCTTGACTATTATGGTATCCTTAAAGAAGTCATCGAGTTATGATATCTCGGGAGGAAAAACATAGTCCTATTCAATTGTGAATGACGAGACGTTGTACGAGGTATAAAAAAGCATGACTCATTGATGTGAAGTAGACGTCTAGACATACGGGTGATGATGTGTTCATCTTAGCGTCACAAGCACAACAAGTATACATGACACCATACCTTTATCGGCGAGCTGATGAGAGGGGATGGTGGGCTATTTGGAAGACTAAGGCTATAAGCACGATTGATATAGCATATCGGTCTGACGACATAACTACAGAATCATCATTAGAAGGATATTATCAAGAAGATGAAATGCCCGTGCCTCCCGTTGTATCTTTCGATAATCATCCAATGGATGAAATGCCCGTGCCTCCCTTGCACCTGGAAGTAGTATTACCCGTTGATTTGCTACCTCCTTCCCCATCCGAAGACAAAGTCCCGATTATTGAAGGTGATGCAGGAGAAGACGACAAGGTAAAAGAAGATGGAGAGGATTGGATATCCGAGGATGACGATGAAGAAGAAGTTGAGTTTTGTAGTAGCGACTCAAACATTGAGACTAAAGAATCTGAGAATGAAGAAAATGAAGACATTGAGAATGAAGACTCTGAGTAATGTTGTGTACCGTTTAAGTTCTTTTATTTTTTGTAAAAGATGAATAGTCATGTGTAGAACACTATTTGTATGTTACTTGTTATCATGATTAATATCATTTTAATTAATGTTATGTATTTTAACATAATTGTCATCTAAACTTAGCATTAATTGTCATCATTAATATATTAATTATATTTTTATCATATATATACATGTCAGGATGAGCTGGTAGAGGTAGGGGTCGGACTGGTAAGGTCCGACTTCTACTTTCTTGCATTACAGGTGCACAACCACGTGTACCTACACCACCTACAGTACCCACAAGAGGAGCTGAGTCTCATTTCCCTTAGCCCGGGGATGCGCCCAACTCTCCCCACGATCCGATCAGTGGGGTTGGGTCATCATCGGCCCCAGGCGAGCATGAGGTTGTTGATGGAGATGGTAAGATTATCATTACCATCTCCGACCTTAAGCAGTAAGTAATAACTTTACAGTTGTAAAATTTTAATGTTTCCTTAGATAAATATTAATTATATATTTGTGCAATATATTTGTTTAATATATATTTGACAGGTTTGCAGGTAGGTATCCCGATCCTGCTCGCTTTATCGGACGCTTCATACATGGGATGAGGCACGAGGAGTACTGTCCACAGTACTCTGACATGCCTAAGGATGTCCGAGACTCCTGGTGTGATGATTTTAGGGTAAGATAAAATATGTTAAAGTTTAATATATATATATATATATATATATGTTGTTTAGTTAACTTAATAATTTAATACTTTCTATTTATTTTTTATAATTAATATATTTAAATTGGTCAAACTTGCAGCAGACGTATTGTTGGCCTGAGCACTCTGACGCCGAGGCGTACGAGGCGTTTAGGTTGTTGTGCGATAAGAAGTACCATGACTGGATCTACGCTATTAAGAAGGTGTGGAATGAGAAGAATGCGAGGGCTCCAGGTTTCAGTGAAGATGTCTGGGGCCAGTAAGTACATTATAATAAGTATACTTAATTTAATTTCATTTCTTAAATATATGTTATTTTGTATATATTTTTTCTATAACAATTTTAACATTTTCACAGGTTTACCTCGACGTGGGATTCCGAGGAAGCTAGGGCTGTCGCCAAGCGACAGAGGCAGAACAGGCTAAGCTCAACGGGGAGGGGGATGAAGCACACCTCGGGGTCGATCAACACCTCCGAGCACCACTAGCGCATGGTAAGGACTTTAATGTATTGTATTGTAATACATGCCTTAATTATTGTTCAAACATATATAACATATTTTATTATTTTACTTACAGTTTAGATTGATTTGTTGGGTAGCCATGTGGATACTATGAAATCCATGGCTGAAAGTAATTTATTACTTGTTATGTTTAGGAATTGAGTTAAAAACATAGACATATATTTGTCTAAGATTGCCTTGGGAGGGGGGTTATGTAAATAGGTAGTTTTAGAAGGGGTTTGAGTGTAAATAGGCTATTTTAGATTGGTTTGAGTCTAAATAGGTTGTTTAAAAAGGTTTTGAGTGTAAATAGGCTGTCTTAGTAGGGTTTGAGTGTATATAGCCTGCTTTACAAGGGTTTTGAGTATAAATAGGCTGCTTTAGAAGGGTATGAGTACAAATAGGCTATTTTTTCTGGGTTTGTGTATAGGCTGCTTTAGAATGAGCTTGAGTGTAATTAGGCTATTTTAAAAGGGTTTGAGTGTAAATATACCATTATGAAAGGGTTTTGAGTTTAAATAAGCTGCTTTAGAAGGGTTTGAGTGCAAATAGGTTATTTTAGAAGGCTCTGAGTGCAAATAAGTTATTTTATAAGGGTTTTGAGTGAAAATAGTAGTTTTAGAAGGGTTTGATTGTAAATAGGCTATTTTAGAACGATTTTAAGTGAAATAGGTAGTTTAAAAAAAGGGTTTAAGTATATATAAGCTATTTTAGAAGGGTTTGAGTGTATATATAGTTTGTTTTTATTGTTTTCTTATAAGTTGATCATGTTATACCTTAATATGTGTTGTTCGCTAATTTTAATTCATTATATTTGTAGAATCGACACTACGGTACCGAGGTACCGATGACTGATTTATTTGCTGCGACTCACACCACTCCTGCTCCTCCTGGTGTTGATTTGCCGTTTGTCTTTGTCGATGATACGACAAAGAAAGCATTTGTAAGTATTACTTAAAATGTTTTAATTTTATTTTGTTTATTAGTTAATTAAAATATTAATATTAATGTTTTTATGTTTTTATGACACAGAATGACTATAAGGCAACTATAGACACGCAGGTCGCCGACGGGCTTGTCCAGACGACCCCTGAGGTGTCGACGCCCTTTGTCGGCGACATTTGGCATTCGATCACTGCGGAGTCACGGAAGAAGAGGGGAGCTCGCCTCTACGGCTTTGGTGACCACGGCGCCGTTGTGTTGAGACCAGGCGCATCCACTTCTTCCTCGGCAACCACGTCTTCTGGTCTTCCGCAGCAGTCAGCTACCGAGCGTGCCCTGGTCGAGAAGACGCAGACTCTCGAGCAGCTAGTGTAGTAGCAGGGCGAGCAGATCGAGCAGCTGCGGCGACTGGTCATAGAGCAGCATAAGCAATCTAGGTCTTCTATTGTGCGTAATTTGTTTGACCCCCCTCCACAGTAGTAGTAGATTTAGACATTTATTTTGGTACTGTAATATTTTTTAAATTGTATATATATATATATATATATTAATTTTAATTTAATTTATGTTTTAGTTGTTAATTATAGTTTATTGTTGCAGTGTGTATGTGTGATTGTGTATATATAACTGCTATATCAAGTGAAAAAAAAAACTAATTTTAAAATTTTAAAATAATTTTTTTTATTTTTACTGTCGGAGCTCTAACAGTAATTATTTCATTAAAAAATATTTTTTTAATAGTTACTGTCAGAGCTCCGATAGTAATTGACAGTTAAAAATAATAACGAGGTTAATTTACTGTCAGATTTTCATCAAAAAATTAACGGTGTTCCAACAGTAAACTAACAGTATGTTAATGTCAGTGATCATGTTACTGTTTGTCTAATTACTGTCGGCGTAATATTCCGACAGTAATTTCTTTGGAACTCCGACAGTAATTTTGTCGAAATACTGTCGGAGATAAATTACCGTCGAATGTTTACTGTCGGATACTGTCGGAGCAGTTCCAACAGTAAATATAAAATTATTGTCAAAATTCTTGATTTACTGTCGGAGTAATTACGTGTTTTCCAGTAGTGTTAGTTAAACTTTGTAAGGGTATTTAACAGCCTCTTCTCAATTCAATAATAAGTATCCTTCGTATCCAGTTCTAAGAGCTTAAGTGGCTACACAAAGTCTTAACTCTACAAACTGGTATCAGAGCCATAAAAGGCCTGATTGTGAGTGAGTGAAATATTATGAGTGTAGTAAATGTGTGACAATGGCTGAAGTATTGCTTTGCACAACCGTGCATTCCTAAGTTTGATGAAGATTATGATCATTGGAGCATGATCATGGAAAATCTCCTTAGATCAAAGGAGTACTGGAGTGTTATTCAGGGAGGGTTCACAGAACCGGCCAATGAAGAAGGTTTGACAACAGCTCAGAGGAAGACCTTGGAAGAAACAAGGCTGAAGGACTCAAAGGCGAAGAATTATCTCTTCAGTTCCATTGATAAGGCTATCTTGAAAACAATCACTCAGAAAGAGACGGCCAAACAGTTGTGGGACTCAATGAAGGTAAAGTATCAAGGGAATCCTCGGGTGCAGCGTGCACAGCTTCAAACTCTTTGCAGAGATTTTGAGCTGCTGGAGATGACATCGGGAGAGAATGTCACTGATTATTTTAGGAGAGTGATGTGGTGGCAAATGACATGAGCAATTGTGGTGAGGACATGTCTGATGTCAAGATCGTTGAGAAGATTCTACGTACTCTCACAGAGAAGTTCAATTACATTGTCTACTCGATTGAGGAATCGAAGGACATTGATAAATTGTCGGTTGATGCATTACAAAGCTCACTTTTGGTGCATGAGCAGAAGTTTAAAAAGAGTGGTGGAGAGGAGCAAGCACTAAAGGTCAGTTATGATGAAACAAGAAATAGAGGCAGAAGAGCTGCAGCTAGAGGTCGCAGAAGAGGTAGAGGTAGGCAGACATTTAATAAAGCCACAATAGAGTGCTTCAAATGTCACGAATTAGGGCATTTCCAGTATGAATGTCCTAAATGGAACAAGGAATCTAATTATGCCCAACTGGATGAAGAAGAAGAAGAATTACAATTGATGGCGTATATAGAAGAACATGAAGCAAAGAGAAAGGATGCATGGTTTCTTGACTCAGGGTGTTCCAACCATATGTGTGGTGATAAAGGTATGTTCTCGAGCTTGGATGATGGCATCAAACACTTTGTTAAATGTGGCAACAACATTAGGATGTTAGTGGCAGGCAAAGGCACTGCAAAATTGGTGTTTAATGGCATCCATTTTGTGGTCAGTGATGTGTACTATGTTCCTAAACCTAGAAATAACTTTTTGAGCATAGGTTAATTGCAGGAAAAGGGTCTTGATATTCTGATAAAAAATGGAACATCTATCAACCAGGCAAAGGACTTATTGCACGCACTGAAAAGAGTGCTAATCGTATGTTTATCTTACTCAACAAAAGCTCTACTGCCACCTCATCTATCACAGAAGAGTGTTTGCATACTAGTGCTGATACTACATACTTATGGCATCAATGATATGGCCACCTAAGCTTCAAGGGCTTGAAGACTTTGCAATCGAAATGGATGGTACGAGGGCTGCCTCAATTGGGAATTTCAAGTATCACATGCACTGATTGTCTCACAGGCAAACAACATTGGAATACAGTGCCAAAGAAGAGTAAATGGTGTGCAAATAAGGTACTAAAGCTCGTTCATGCCAACATACGTGGACCAATTGAGCCAGAATCAAACAGTGGAAAGAGGTATGTGCTGTGTTTTATAGATGATTATAGCCGTAAAGCTTGGGCATATTTGTTAGCAGAAAAGTCAGAAGCATTGAAAAAATTCAAAATTTTTAAGAAACAGATAGAAAAAGAAGCAGGAGAATCCATCAAATGTTTGCGGACAGATAGGGGAGGAGAGTTCACATCACTAAGTTTTAAAGATTTTTATGAAGAGCAAGTAATCAAAAGGCAGCTCACAGCTGCCTGTACACCTCACCAGAACGGAGTTGCCGAGAGGAAAAACAGAACCATCATGAACATGGTGCACTGCATGATCACTGCTAAGAAGGTTCCTAAAATTTTTCGGACCGAGGCTGTTAACTGGACATTTTACGTGCTAAATCAATGTCCAACCTTAGCAGTAAAAAACATCACTCCTCAGGAAGCATGGAGTGGAGTCAAGCCTTCAGTGGAACACTTTTGTATTCGGGGATATGTTGCGCATGTTCATGTACCAGAAGCAAAACGAAGTAAATTAGATGATAAGAGCTTTCCTTGTGTATTGCTGGGTGTTAGTGAAGAGTCGAAAAGGTACAGATTATTTAACCCTAAGACCAAGAAAATTGTAGTTAGTAAAGATGTGATATTTGAGGAGAAAAGCAGTTGGGATTGGGGCAGCACTTTCAAAGAGCAAATTAAAGCAGAATTAGTATGGGGTGATGATGATTTTAGTGATGAAGAGGAAAATAAGGAAGAGGTTAATGACACATTATTTTATTAATTTTTTTTTTTTTTTTGTGTTCTAAGGGAGTGTGGGAAGGGATCGAACCTGAGACCTCACACTCAGTGAAGCCCCAACTCTACCACTGGGTCACCCAATAAGCACAAAAGAAGTTATACAAAAAAAAAAAAAAGGAAGAGGTTAATGGTGAAAGTGAAAATGATGGAAATAACGAAGGAGACAGTGAAGCTGGGAACGGAGGGAGTTCACAAGAAGTTGGAAATAACTAAGGAGATAGTGAAGTTGGGACCGAAAGGAGCTCACAAGAAATTGTGACTCAAAGGAGAGAGAGGAGGATGCCTAGATGGATGGGAGATTATGTAACCGGAGAAGGACTAAGTAAAGAAGAAGAAGCAGAGGCCTACTTGGTACAAGATGCCATCGGAGATGATCCAACTTTCTTTGAAGAAGCTGTGAAGGATGAGAAATGGAGGAAGGCAATGGACAGTGAAATAAGCTCAATTGAATAGAACCAAACTTGGGAATTCATGGACCTCCCAATCGGAGAAAAAACAATTGGAGTGAAGTGGATCTACAAAACGAAGTTGAATGAGCTTGGTGAAGTTGATAAATACAAGGCACGCGTGGTGGCAAAGGGTTACTATCAACAGCAAGGAATTGATTTCACTGAAGTCTTTGCACCTGTTGCACGCATGGATACAGTAAGGATGATTGTGGCATTTGCAACATGTAGATGATGGGACATCTTTCAATTGGATGTCAAATCTGTATTCCTTCATGGTAAATTGAGTAAGGACGTGTACATTGAGCAACCAAAGGGGTATGTGAAGAAGGGGAAAGAACATAAAGTTTATAAGCTACATAAAGCCTTATATGGCCTAAGGCAGGCACCAAGAGCATGGTTCAGTCGCATAGAGTCCCATTTCATAAGTGAAGGCTTTCAAAAATGTCCAAATGAACAGACCTTGTTCATCAAGAGAAGTAATGGAGGTAAAACTTTAATTGTTAGCATTTATGCTGATGATTTAATTTATCCTGGTGATGATATTGATATGATGATTGAGTTTAAGAACTCCATGATGCAAGCTTTTGACATGACTGACCTAGGAAAGATGAGATTCTTTCTTGGTATTGAAATTCTGCAAACACCACAAGGGGTTTTCATGTGTCAAAGGAAATATGCCACTGATGTTTTGAAGAAATTTGAAATGTGCGAGAGTAAGCGTGTAAAGAGTCCAATTGTTCTAGGTTTTAATATTAGTATAGATGTTGATAGAGCAACTATGGATAGAGCCGACAAAATTAGTCCGATCCAATGGACTGGCCCAGCCAGCTCGATATTATAAAGGGTTTGGGCTTCAATTTAGAAGGCGCGAAAAAAATTGGGCATAAATGGCCCTGCCCAATAGACCCGTGGGCTAATTGGGTTTGGGTCAAAAAAACCCAAAATTTTCGGGCCAACCCAGCCCAATACACTATTTAAACTCATTTGCGGCTTTAACTTTAGTTAGTGGTTGTAAAGTGTAAACCCACAATTCACTGATAGTCGTAGACATTTGCTGCTCTAACTCATTTCAAACTCATTTGCTGCTGTAACTCATTTCATTGTCATCCCGTACCGTCATCTCCTGCGAACAGCTAAACCCTAACCCTAACCCTAACCCCAACCCCTTCACTCTTCACTTTCTTCTCGCCGTACATGCCGCACACATCACGCCGTCCCCGCATCACGCCGCTAGCCTGTGCCACTAGTCCACTACCGTCATGGCGTCACGGAAGCAGCGATTCAGCATCACTGCATCAGACATCAGTCCATCACTCATCATCTCTGTTATCTCATCTCTCTCTCGTCTCGATTCAGTATTTGTATTCGTTTCACTTTCAAAATGAAAATGAGAATGTAGAATTTTTGCTCTAGAATCTTTCGAGAAAGAGATACACATTAATAGAAGAATAAGCTACGAATTTATACTTCTACTGAGCCTAAAAAAGGAGTTGTATTATACATTTTCCATTTATGAACACATGTGACATCCAGGAACACATATTTTGAAATACAGTAGGTTTCTTTTTTTTTATTGTGTTTTGGTGATTTTGGTTTTTGTATTTTTTACTTTTCTTTTTCTCTGTTTTGTTAAATATATCACGTAAGATGGGACTTATGTTATGGATTGCAATGAATCGTAGATTTTATTTAATAAATTGTAGACTTGTAATGAGTTATGAATTTTATTTTTATGTGATAGACTTGTAAATTTTGTAGTGAATATGTTTTGGTTCAAATTTGGATTGATTTGGCCCAATGGCCCAAAAGCTCGATGATTTGTGACTGGGTTGGGTTGGGCTGGGCTAGAGATTTGAGCCCGATACAGTTTTTTGGGTTGGCCCAGCCCGGCCCAATTTTATGAATTGACCCGATGGGCTGGGGTTGGGTTGGTCCAGCCCAACCCATTGTCAGCTCTAGCTATGGATAATATACATTACAAGCAGATTGTTGGGAGTTTGATGCATCTTACAGCCACAAGGCCGGACATCATGTTCAGTGTAAGTTTAATTAGCAGGTATATGTCAAGACCGAGTTACATTTACAAGCTGCTAAAAGAATTTTGAGGTACTGACTACTAGCTATGGTATTTTTTATAAAAAGGGAGGGGATGGAGACTTGCTTGCTTTCACGGACTCTGACTACGCAGGAGATGAAGATGATTCTAAAAGCACACCTGGGTATGTGTTCTTGTTAAATTCCGGAGCAGTGTCATGGATGTCTAAGAAACAGCCAATTGTTACTCTTTCAACTACTGAAACAGAGTTTGTAGCTGCTACCACCTGTGCCTGCCAAGCTATGTGGATGAAACGAGTTTTGAGAAACTTAAGTCATGTCCAAAAAGGTAGTACTCCCTCCGTCCCTAAATTATTGTCTTCCTTTCCTTTTTCGTCCGTCCCAAAATAATTATCTTGTTTGAAACTTTCCTTTTTAGAACATCACTTTTACTATTTTACCCTTACTTTTTCTTCCTACTTTAATTATGGGCCACATACACATGGGCATTAAAGGAAACAACACACTTTTTCAATACTATTCTAATATTAATAATCAAGTCAATTGAGTTTTCTTAATCCGTGTGCCGGGTCAACCCAGACAATAATTTAAGGACGGAGGGAGTACTACTATCACGTGTGTGACAACAGCTCTCCAATTAAGCTTTCTAAAAATCCAGTAATGCATGGGAGGAGCATACAAATCAGAGTACGATTTCATTTCTTAAGAGACCTTGCACAGGATGGAGAAGTTGAGTTGTTGCATTGTGGAACTCAAGAGCAGGTTACAGACTTGATGACTAAACCACTGAAGCTCGACGCTTTCCAGAAGCTTAGGAAGAAGATGGGAATGGTTGATATCACTGAAGTAAACTAACTGCACTCTACAGCTAGTTTGAGGGAGGGTATGAAACAGTCTTTGTTTATTACAAGTAGTAGCTATAAATTAGGAGTCTAGTTCAGTTGGGTTCAATAAGTTCTAGTCCCTAGTAATCAGTTGTTTGAATCATTCGTAGTTGTTGTGGTTTACGTAATTGTAGTTGTACATGAGCTATTTTTTTGTATTCAGTTAAACTTTGTAAGGCTATTTAACAGCCTCTTCTCAATTCAATAATAAGTATCCTTTGTATCCAGTTTTGAGAGCTTAAGTCGCTACACAAAGACTTAACTCTACAGCTGCGGCTAAGAGACGAGACGGCAACCTTGCTTCCAGGATAATTCTCCAGAATTGAAACTGCAACTCCCTTTTCCGATTCACTTCAATCACTACTTCAGTTTGCCAATTTTGGAATCCGAGAGAAGAACAAAAATGGAATTCTCCGTCTTGCGTTTCGAGAAACCCATAAAACGAGAGAGAAAGAGAAAGAGAGAGAGAGAGAGAACATCCCCACTAAATCTGCCCATTAATTAACCGCTCGTAATTGTAACTGATTACGACTAGGTCAATTTTTTCTAACAGTAAAATTAAAGAAAATATTTAAACATATTTTGTCCAAAAAAATAAAGCACTCAAGACATTCGCCCAAAACGCCCACACCGAGAGCACGTCCCCACTAAATCTGCCCATTAACCGCTCATAATCGTAACTGATTAAAACTAGGTCAATTTTTTCCAATTGTAAAATTAAAAGAAATATCTAAATATATTTTGTCTTCAAAAATAGAGCCTTACCAAGAATGAGTAGTCATTGGTTTAAGTCACGTAACATGTTAACTAGAACAAAGAACCCTAGAACATGTTAGACTTATAAATCTCACAATGTTGCTCTTTCTATCCCATGTGGGATAACAACAAAACTCATATCAATGTTACATTTTCAACTCCTTTCAACTATGGTTTCCAACACCAGAGTGGTATCAATCCAAACATGAAATTTGTTTATATCCTTACATACCACACTTCTCAATTCTCAGATTTGGTCAATAATCTAGGGGTTCAAAATCAAGACCCATCAAAAGTGACCATATTCATCATATTTCTAACAGCTTCAACATCGTAATTACCCAGTCGATAACGGGGAGCTGATAGACTTCTCTATCGGCCTCCATACTATTGACTAACAAGTTCTCGAGAAGGTTTAATACTCTCTACTTCACCCTTTCCTCGAGCGAAGATGGTCGATCAACCATTGAGCACATAAGCCACTTTCACAGTTGACTATGGAGAGCTGTTGTACTACGAATTGTATGAACTCTCGATGTTTTCCAATTCCCTCATGGAGACAATGTTTGACAAAATTGAATATATGATTTTATGTTATTCCTTTACTTCGATTGTAAAGCGAAGAAAAGCCCTAATTAATTAAACTGAAATAATTCAAAATACTAAAATAAATGCCATGATAAATCAATCTGAATTGTTATAGAGAAAACCTGTTCATCAGTAACATATGCATAAAAGAGAGAGAATAGTTTTCAAGCAAACTATATAAAGAAAACAGTTTATAATTTAAGTAAAGCCTTAACAAAATTCTTCTATTTGCCTTGTCATTGAATGCCCAAGATAAAAGTGAAAATATTGATGAGCAAGGTCAAGTTTGAAATGAAAAAAAAAAAAAAAATCAATCTTGCCACAACCATTTCTATTACATATCACTCGACACCCTGAACGACACTCCGTGGGCGCGGGCGCAAAACGAGACACCCGGACTGACACCCCGCAACCACAACCGGCCGCAACAGCATAATGGCGACCATTCGGATACTTTCATATCCTTAATCTTTTGGCACCCCAAACTGTTGCTTCTAAGGATGCCTCTCTGCTGTTGCTCCTAAGGATGCCTCCTAATGCTTCTTTGAAGGAACCCTCATGAGCCATGCCTTCGATGGCAGGTCTGGATTTGTATAAATATGGATGGGAAACATGTTATGGGTATCGTTTTTCTTTTCTCACTGTCATCAAGAATAAACAGAGGTGGGTGGGTAAAGAAGTGTTCCCCTCCCTTCTCCTCTCGAGAGGTGCCCAAACATTCAAAACTGTTGTTCGTCAAACTGCTATTGTACAAATCGTATATGGCCGGCTCCGATTCTGATTCTTCGATTCTGGTTTCGATTTCCCAGTTTTTTTTTTATTTTTTTGTTTTATTTAAAAAAATCTATTATAAAGTGTGCAAAAAAGTGTTATATATTTAAAAATTTTTTGCAAAAGCTAAAAATTGTAAAAAATTTAGTTATAAAAACTACAAGTATAAAAATTTTTTGCAAAAGTTTTATAATAATAACAAAAATTTAAGAACTCAAAAAAACTTACAATAAAAGTTTAGGAAGTGAAATAAAAAGTAAAAAAAATATATACAGTCAATCGGAGAAAAACTGTGAAAAATAAAGTTTAGGAGCTCAAAAATTTTTAAATTAGTTATTTTGGCAGTTCAAACAGCTGGTTTAAAACCGGAATTGAATTGCCAATTTAGAACCGAAGAAGAACCGGCAGATCACAATTTTTTAGAAACAGAAACCAAAATCGAACCGTGGAACAAACGGTTCCGATTCGTCACGATTTCGATTTTGACAGTTTTCAAGGCAATTTAATTTCGGTTCGAACCACCGGTTCCAAACCGTTTAGGCACCACTCTCTCTCCCGATCCCTCCCTTAAACATGATGTATCAAGAAAGTATAATTTTTCAGAGTTAAAAGATCAACTTAGAGCCCGTTTGGTCCTACATTTTGAACAAAACACAGGAATAAAACATAACTTATTTGCAAAAATTGTGTTTTAATGCTGCAGCAGAAAAAACAGCGTTTTCAAAACGCAGTTGCGGAATACCCACGCATTTATAAGAAAAGACAAGCATTTTTTAAAACGCTGTGTTTTTTAAACGCTGCACCAAACAGACTCTTAACAATAAAACTCAAACCCTTCACATGCAAAGCATTTCCAGCAAAAAACTCAAACCTTTTTCATGCAAAGTATTTCCAGCAAAAAACGTACCTCTTGAGAAAATTGTTTTACTTGCACATAAAAGTAAAAGCCCGGCATGCCTAGTAGCGCTAAGCTTGTTTTACCCAGAGAAAAGTGTAGGAACATGAACGATCCATTAACCATGAACCGACACATAACTAGATTAAGAAGAGAAGAAGAAGAAGAAGACGGAAGCGTGTACCTTGTGATTCCATGATTGTTCTTAGTCTTGTTCTTGATAAAGTATGAAGAAAGTCTTCAAA
Organism: Platycodon grandiflorus; assembly: GCA_016624345.1. Classification (NCBI taxonomy): domain Eukaryota; kingdom Viridiplantae; phylum Streptophyta; class Magnoliopsida; order Asterales; family Campanulaceae; genus Platycodon; species Platycodon grandiflorus. The sequence continues at coordinate 41,315,663 of CM028362.1, read as the reverse complement.
AGGGAAGGAGTAGATCTTCTAACTGATGAGTGCCCTTATTCTCTTTAGTCTTCAAGTACTTAGGAAGAGTTTGGACTGAATGAGAATGTAATAACTAGTGATTCATAGGCTTGATGGATAGGCCTTTATATAGAAATCCAAGGGGCACTTCATTTAGGGACTACACCTATTGATATATAAGATATTACCATTATGCCCATCATTTAATAGTATACTTATATTATGGAATTCTACATATTATATTATATCCTATACTTTATATTAATCATTATAATATTGATCACTATTTTATTAAGTACTTTCACTAATAATATATGTTTATATAATCCATGTTCTAACAATCTCCCACTTGGATTATAATGACATATATTTATACTTAATAAAATCCTTCAATCATATTTATAACATAAATGACAACCCTTATGTGCACTTTGTTGTCATTCGAAAACAATCCCGTCCATTAGTCATATAAGTATAAGGACTAAAGGGGCAGTCGTTGTAATTGATTCGCAACTAAACCCACATTAATCACATATATATATATCAAACTAAATGACATAGATTAAGTATAGATATGTAGCATGGAATATTAACGAATATATATGAAAATGCATATATATATTCTCCAACTAGTCCTACTTTAACCAAATGAGATCAATTTAGATAAATAAAAAAAAAAAAAAAAAACAACACAAGAAAATAGAAACATTATAAACTCCCACTGATTTAAGCATTATCAAAAGTCATTACACCCATATGAGCAACATGCTCGTGAAATACTAAAGGAGATAATGCCTTAGTAAATGGATCCGCTAACATGGAGTTTGTACCAATAAGTTCTATTTATATTTGTTCATTTTGTACTCTCTCTCTCACAACAAGAAACTTAATATCTATATGCTTAGATTTAGATGAACTCTTGTTGTTGTTGGAGTACAATACCGCGGCCCGATTGTCACAATATAACTTAAGCGGTCTTTCAATACCTTTGACAATTCGCAGCCCTTCTATGAATTTTCGCAGCCATATAGCTTGATTGGATGCCTCGTAGCAAGCAACAAACTCGGCTTCCATGGTGGAAGTAGTTACTAATGTTTGCTTGGCACTTCTCCAAGAAATTGCTCCACCGGCCAAAGTGAAGACATAACCCGATGTCGATTTGCGACTATCTTGGCATCCAGCAAAGTCGGAATCGGAAAAACCAATGATCTCAAGATGATCCGACTTTGTATATGTAAGCATGTAGTTCTTCGTGTTTTGTAAGTATCTCATCATTCTTTTGGCTGCGACCCAATGTTCTCTTCCCGGATTGCTTTGATATCGCCCAAGCATGCCAACAATAAAGGCAAGATCTGGGCGAGTACAGACTTGTGCATACATTAGGCTTCCTACTACCGATGCGTAAGGGATATTTTCCATATACTTGGATTCAAGATTATTTTTAGGACATTGATTTAGACTGAACTTATCTCCCTTAGAGACCGGGGTGTCATATGGTTTACAATTTTCCATGCTAAACCTTTGTAATACCTTCTCTATATAGCTCTTTGTGACAATCCTAACATACCTCGTGAGCGATCACGATGTATTTGGATTCCTAATACAAAAGAAGCTTCTCCAAGATCTTTCATCTCAAATTTATTTGAGAGAAATTTCTTAGTTTCCTTAAGAAGGTCCTTATCATTACTAGCAAGTAAAATGTCATCCACATATAAGACCAAAATTATAAATCTACTCCCACTGAACTTATGGTACACACAATCTTCACCAAGATTCATTTCAAAGCCAAATGAAAGAATAACTTGGTTAAATTTTAAGTACCATTGACGAGATGCTTGCTTAAGCCCATAAATGGATTTCTTGAGTTTACAAACTAGTTGACTAGTTTGATCCGAATCAGTCACCATTTCTGGTTTCTTCATATAGATATTTTCCTCAATGTCACCATTGAGAAAAGCTGTCTTTACATCCATTTGATGAAGCTCAAGGTCAAAATGTGCCACTAAAGCCATAATGATCCTAAAAGCATTTTTAGAGGATACCGGTGAAAATGTTTCTTTGTAATCAATGCCTTCCTTTTGAGTAAACCCTTTAGCGACAAGACGAGCCTTATGTCTTTCCACATTACCTTGTGAATCCCTTTTGGTCTTAAAGACCCATTTACACCCAATGAGTTTCACATTCTTAGGTAATGAGACAAGATCCCAAACGTCATTATCATTCATGGATTTTAACTCTTCATTTATGGCATCAATCCACTTATGAGAATTTGGACCACTAATGGCTTCATGGAAGGTGATTGGCTCATCTCCCACTAAACCTAACGGTTCCTCATTCTCGGCAAGATACACATCATAATAATCCGGTATAGCACTCCTTCTTGCTCTATTAGATCTTCTTAATGGCACTGGTTCTTCTTGATTTTGAGGGTGTTGAATTTCCTCATCAACATTTTCATGTTGTTCATTAATAGGAGAATTAACGTCATTTTGAATATTATGTTCTTGTCGAATTTCAGGCACAACTGCTTGATTTTCGATAGGAACTATAGGAAGAGGTATAGAAACGAATTCCTCTTCCATTTCTTTAAATTCAAAATTACTATTCAAATTTTCCCCTCTAAATTCAACATCCTCAAAGAACCTAGCATTTCCCGTCTCGAAAAAGGTTCTAGTCTTTGGGTCATAGAATTTATATCCCCTAGATCTTTGAGAATACCCTACAAAATAACTACTAACGGTCTTAGCGTCCAACTTTCCTTCGTTAGGTTTATAAGGCCTTGCTTCGGCTGGACAACCCCAAACATGAAGATGATTAAGGGACGGTTTCTTACCGGTCCATAATTCATAAGGGGTTTCGTTAGTAGCTTTTGAAGGAGCTCTATTAAGTAGGTAGGTTGCGGTATTCAAAGCATCGCCCCATAATGAGTGAGGTAAAGAAGTACAAGAAACCATACTTCTTACCATATCCTTAAGGGTTCTATTACGTCTCTCGGCTACACCATTCATGCTAGGTGTCCCCGGCATGGTGTAGTGAGGGACAATCCCACACTCTTCCAAATAGCGAGCAAAAGGACCCGGACGTTGTTCTCCCGAACCGTCATTCCGACCGTAGTATTCACCACCACGATCGGATCTAACGTTCTTAATAGTCTTTTCAAGTTGATTTTCAACTTCGGTTTTAAAAGACTTGAAAACGTCCAATGATTGAGACTTTTCATGAAGTAAATAAATGTATCCATAACGAGAGAAGTCATCTATGAACGTAATAAAATATGTTTGTCCGTTCCATGAAGGGGTAGGGAACGGTCCACATATGTCCGTATGAATTAGTTCTAAGACTTTTGTAGCTCTCAAGGATTCATTTTTGTTTGTACTATTCGTAAATTTTCCCTTAAGGCATTCAATACAAAAGTTATTTTCCGGAGTATCAAGCTTATGTAGTATTTCCTCGGACACAAGCTTGTCAATCCTCCTTTTGGAGATATGACCCAAACGCCTATGCCACAAGGTATAAGAGTTTTTAATTGAAAACTTTCTTTTTATGCCTTGAGAGTTAGTTTCATTATTATGGGACTCATTTAATGAATTGACTGTGTCAAGTAAATATAGATTATCAATGTAAGACAAAGAACTAGTACCAAAAAGCTTTGAATCAAAATATAAATTGCATTTATTATTACCGAAGATGCAAGAATAACCTTCTCGATCCAATGTAGTGACGGAAATTAAATTCCGTCTAAATGATGGAATAATAAATACATTGTTCAAAACCAAAAAGTATCCAGTACTCAAGGATAATCTATAAGTCCCTATGCCTTCCACCTCTACCGGCTTTCCAGCTCCCATGTAGATGAATCTTTCACCTTCATTAGGCGTTCGGTAGTTCAGGCAGTCCTGCATACATGAACTTATGTGAGTAGTTGCACCGGAGTCTAACCACCATGTATACGAAGGATTTGAAACTAAATTAGCTTCAGTACAAACAAAGCTAAATGACATACCTTTCTTAATTCGCCATTGGCGATACTTAGGGCAGTCGGGCTTCATGTGAGTGGGGTCCTTGCAAAAGAAGCACTTTTTCACCTTTTGATCATTTGATGATCCCTTAGGCTTCTTTGTTGCAACCGCAATCTCCTTACCTTTTCTCTTAATCCCACGAGAAGAGGTAGATGCATAATGTGCACTTTCGGGTTTGGTGTGTTTCAACCTATCTTCTTCCTCCGTGACATGTGAAATTAATTCATTAATATTCCACTTGTCCTTTTGACAATTGTAGGTCGTTTCAAAATGACCAAATTGTGAAGGAAGAGAAATTAAAGCCAAATGCACAAGCAAGTCTTCCGATAAGTCCAACTTGAGTGCTTTTAATTTCGTTGATAGATGAAACATTTCCATTATGTATTCCCTTAGGTTTCCGGTGCCCTTATATCTCATGGAAACAAGCTTCCTCAAGGTAGCACTTGTTTCCGATTTATCGCTTTTTGCAAAGCGTTGTTCTAGGGCATCTAGGAAACCTTTTGCACCATCATCCTCAGAGACACTGTTCAGAAATGTCTCCGGGACTGCATTCTTAATTATGCTTAGGCTGACGCGATTAAAACGCTTCCACCTCTCTGAACTCAAGCGGTCTTCCGCAGTGCTTTTATCAGTTAGAGGGGCAAGAGCTTGTTCTCTTAATGCGAGGTCAAGGTCCAAACAGCCTAAGACCATAGTAATCTTGTTTTTCCAAGTTTTAAAGTTTGTCCCAGTTAGCAAAGGAATTGAATTTAAGGCAGTAGTGACAGATGAAGCACTGATCAAATCTGAATGAAGAGAACAAAAGAATGAAACAAAACATATATAAGAAACTACACAATGATTAATTATATCAAAATAAATTCCATCATAATAAAAGATAATCAATATAACATCAAGACTAATCTTTGAATTGCGAATTGACTCACAATTTGATTTATCTTTAGGGTAAACAAATAGCTTAAACAACACACTTTAAATACTTGCCTTCCTTTGGGCCGGATCAAGTACAAAAAGTGTCCTAAAGTTTAAGGTACTTGTTCCCCGGTAGTAAAGAATATAAACAATTCACTTTAAACACCCGCCTTCCTTTGGGATGGTTCACAGCATTTAAAATGACCAAATGTTTAGTTCAATTATTACCCATGAATGTAAATACTTAGTCAACAACAAGGTCTCCTTTGGGAAACAAGCATGTTATCACATATCAACACTTACATTCATCACTTTAACAAATTTGTATTTAAATAACATAAATTGCTTTGGCAACAATATTATTTAAACAATGAATAAATTTGTTTAAACATATAATTAATCATACTTTAGGGCACTTAAGACTTTAAGGTAATTTCTGAAAATTTAAAGGGTAAAGAAACAAACGAAATTTATTAATAAAAGATAATATCCTTTTGTTCTACCCGTCCATTCTTAAAGTTTTGACAACTCTAAGAACCACCGAAGCGCGACTGGTGTCCAGATACTATAATTTATTAGTAAATTATCAAAATTATGGGGCAATATGGCCCTAATACCCCTCTAAATTAACCAAACCAAAGCTTAAGACAAAACATGGTCTTTGGATGTCATCAAACCCACTGTCAAGGGGGAGCGGACGCACCCCTATAAAGGGAGCGGACGCTCCCAGTGAACAGAAGTTTCGTCAAATCTGGAAACGAAAAGTCACCAATTTTCTGCCAAGGGGGAGCGGACGCTCCCAATGAACAGAAACTACAGCACGACTTGAAACCCAGATTTGACGAAAAGGCACCAATTTTACACCCTTTTATGAACAGATTTGAACCAAAATAGAGAGTCATACCATACAACGAGCCATAACATCCAATATCCCACATTTAGACTATCAATTCTTAACTTAATGGTGAATCAATATTCAACCAAAGCAAGTAGATCCGCATACTCACATCACATTTTTAAATGCGTGGCTATGCATATGAACAAACTCACAACGCATCCAAGGATGGTGGCTATGTTCAAAAATGGGATAATCTTACATTAAGAATTGAAAGCTTTGTGAGTAAATTTATAATTTAGAAGTAACATAATACTCTAGAATTTGAATTAGAGTATGATAATTCAAGAACACATGATAAACATAGAATCTTTTCAAGAATTAAAAGCATAAGGCTTTACAAGAAACTCAAACTCAATCTAGTATATGAGTAGGCTCTGATACCAATTGTAGGAACATGAACGATCCATTAACCATGAACCGACACATAACTAGATTAAGAAGAGAAGAAGAAGAAGAAGACGGAAGCGTATACCTTGTGATTCCATGATTGTTCTTAGTCATGTTCTTGATGAAGTATGAAGATAGTCTTCAAAAGGGAAGGAGTAGATCTTCTAAATGATGAGTACCCTTATTCTCTTTAGTCTTCAAGTACTTAGGAAGAGTTTGGACTGAATGAGAATGTAATAACTAGTGATTCATAGGCTTGATGGATAGGCCTTTATATAGAAATCCAAGGGGCACTTCATTTAGGGACTACACCTATTGATATATAAGACATTACCATTATGCCCATCATTTAATGGTATACTTATATTATGAAATTCTACATATTATATTATATCCTATACTTTATATTAATCATTATAATATTGATCACTATTTTATTAAGTACTTTCACTAATAATATATGTTTATATAATCCATGTTCTAACAAAAAGCTCAAATACCACCAAACTTACTTTTCTTCAAATCAACAAAATGGGTCATACCAATAACTAAACTTCTAGAGTTCTTATAAGTTGAAATTACAATGAAATTTTTTCATTCATGTGACTGGTGAAATAATTTTATTCATGCTAAAAACAGCTTAAATTGAATCGATCCCATAAAATTGGTGTCGAAGCTAACAGAACAGAGTCCACAACTTATCTAGGCTTCACTATATGAAATGCATAAAACTTGACAAATACTGATGCACGGAAATCTAATAGGTAGATGAAAAAATACCAAGGAATTTTTCAGCATGACACCACCTTCCCTTGAACAGAAAGCAGTGAAAATGAAAACTGGAACTCAATCAGGTACTTCAGCAGCTGTTTTGTAAGTGTAACCGTGACAAAATTTGCCGACTAGATTAACAGGGACAGCTTAACTATTTACGAGACTGTCTAATTTCTAAACCCTACAGGACGCCTCTGAAAACATGATCCGGCAAATACTTGTACAAGTGGAGGCATCAAGCTAAAAGAAGCACTAAGATATGAAAATTTGTTCTCAAGTCGTCACTATAAATAACTCAACTGGTAAATCGACAAGAACTAAACTCACTTATGTACATCTCGATGGCATATTAGTTACTTGCAAGCATGGCTTCCATACCAGAATGGTTCTCCACTTTCCTGATGAGTAAACTCTTCTGAGGTGGGATGTCTTTAGTTAATAGGGATGTATCAGCATCAACAATAATAGAGTCATCTTCCTTGAAATCTCCTCTTAGTATTCCCATTGATATTTCATTCTCAACCATCTGTTGTATCACTCTCTTAACAGGCCTTGCTCCAAAGTTGGGGTCGAATCCCAATGTCCCCAGGAGATTGACCGCTTCCTTTGTGTAATGAAGATCAATCTTCTTTTGTTTCAACCTATCTTTCACACGATGCAACTGCAATTGAGAGCATATAATCATGTCAGAAATCCTCAGAAACAACAAACATTGTATCATAATTAATTAGCAAAGAATCTGCAGAAATTGCGTTTGAAAGGGAACATTTATTTCCCCCTGATCAATAACTTCATACGGAAGGCTAGCGCATTGAACAAGTTCTCTCTTTCTATGTCCAAAGTGAAAGAAATTCAAATCCAGCATATTAAATCAAAGCAAGATCACAGTTTTCACTAGATTTCCGAATCTAACACCAGGACTAATGTAGTTCTATAAAAATTATTGCAGCTCTAAAGCCCATGTCTTGGCATCATTAACACTGGTGTCATCAAGTGTCCATCTACAATTGCATGGAACCATTTGGTCCACCATAGGTGCCAGTCAAAACAAGTCTTTGTTAGAACTTGAGGTACCAATGGATGAAAAAGATGTTGGGCTATCTAATATGGCTAAAGTAAAACTTCTTTTTATTTTTTTAAGACAAGTCCAGATTCAAACTTGTTAGCTTTTTTCTCATTGACAATGAACAACCAAGGAACAAACTGACCAAGCATTATCGTTAAACAGAATGGCTTACGACATAAAAACAGATCAGCAAAAATTAACGCTAGAGAGGAGGTATTTACCTGAATCTCAACAATTTTGCTGATTTCTTTGAAATCAAGTGGTTGAAAAACAATATACTCATCAATTCGATTCATGAACTCTGGCCGGAAAGTTTTTCTAGCCAGCTCAACAACTTGCCTTTTCATGAGATCATAGATTACATCTTTGTTATCCTGTGTATTTTGAAGAGTTTCAAGGATATGGTGGGACCCAATGTTAGATGTCATAATAACTACGCTATTTGTGAAACTAACAGTCCTTCCTTGAGAATCAGTAATCCTTCCGTCATCCAATAATTGCAGCAGAATATTGAAAACATCAGGATGTGCCTTCTCAATTTCATCAAGAAGAACAACTGAATAAGGCCTGCGACGGACTGCTTCTGTCAGTTGGCCACCTTCTTCATAACCAACATAGCCAGGCGGTGCACCAACCAAACGCGAGACCGCATGTTTTTCCATGTATTCACTCATATCTATTCTCACAAGTGCATTCTCTGTATTGAAGAGATAACCAGCTAGGGCCTTTGCGAGCTCAGTCTTTCCAACACCTGTGGGTCCCATGAACATAAAACTTGCTATAGGTCTATTTGGATCAGAAAGCCCTGCCCTGGAACGCCTGATTGCATCTGCCACTGATTTGACCGCCATATCCTGACCGATAACTCTCTTGTGGAGAACTTGTTCCAGAGACACAAGTTTGTCCCTTTCAGACTGCTGAAGATTTGACAAGGGTATGCCAGTCCACTTGCTTACAATTTCCGCAATATCAAGATCAGTGACTTCTTCCCTAAGGAAGGATTTCCCTGAATTCTGGTAGTCAGAAAGGTTCCTCTCTGCTTCTTCTAGCTGGTGCTGGAGGGAAATTAATGTTCCATATTTGAGCTCAGCAGCACGATTTAGATTATACTCCCTTTCAGCTGCCTCCATCTCTTGGTTGACTCTGTCAATCTATCATAAGAAAATAGATGCATCAACAAGACAAAATTTTAAGTTTCTCAGAGTTGATCATTATGAGCAAACTCCACAAGTAGAAATTTACCTCCTCTTTGATAGACCGTATTCGGGTCATAAGTACTTTTTCACGCTCCCACTGTTCAGCTAACTCTTTCTGCTTCTCCTTCAGTGATTCTAAATCACTTTCAAGCTTGGTCAACCTTTCTTTAGATGCTTTATCGGTGTCAGTTTTGAGAGAAAGTTTCTCCATCTCGAGCTTCAGCACAGCACGGTCTATTTCGTCCAATTCAGTAGGCTTAGAAGTGATCTCCATTTTCAGTTTTGCGGCAGATTCGTCAACAAGATCAATGGCTGCAAATGGGAAGGATCCATTAAAAATGAACAAAAAGTAACTACTAGGGAAGGACAAACCGACTCAAAATTGAATAAGGTCATGAAAGACGAGATTCGCTTCACTTGCCAAACATAAAACAGATATTTGGCTTCCTCATAATTACAAAGTGGAATTGTATCTACACTAATATAGAAAGCTAAGGCTAAAACCTATTTTCAGGGGTGGATTGCCGACCAAAATTAGTGCTTTTTCGGTATGAAAAGTTTATAAACAAAAACATAAGCTAAAAACTCCATTATTGCGCTTCATCTTTTATCATAAGAAAAAAATTAAAACAATATATGGCACACAATCTTTTCATGGCAATTTCAACCTCCTACTTCACTCGTATTTCTAGCGCCCCTCCGGCCCCCCCCCCCAAAAAAATAATAATAATAATAATAAATTATGTGCAAGTTTGTATTAGGAAGCCAATTCAAGTTAAATGAAAAACGACACAGAATCCCACGTCATCCTAAACTATTGGCGTAGGAGGGGGGGGGGAAGAAGAAAAGACCCTAATACATTAACATTCCTCATAAACAAGGATTGAGCCCCACATTAAAACAGTAAACTATTTTACCTTTGTCTGGCAAAAAACGCTCTGTGATGTATCTATCTGCCAGAACAGCTGCTGAAACTAGAGCACTGTCTGATATTTTGACCCCATGATGCAGCTCATACCGTTCACGCAAACCACGAAGAATGGAAATTGTGTCTTCCACAGATGGCTGGCCACAAAATACTTGCTGAAATCTACGCTCTAGAGCAGGGTCTTTCTCAATATACTTCCTATATTCATTCAATGTGGTTGCTCCAATACAACGGAGCTCACCTCGGCCAAGCATCGGTTTCAACAAATTTCCGGCATCCATTGCTCCACTAGTGGCACCTAGAAAGACATAGAAACCGCCATGTTATCAATTGATTAGATGCTGAGAAAAAACTAAAAGGTTATAATAGCATTAAGGAAAAACCATTTATCTACTCCACATGTCTTTGTCTTCACTTGGAAATGCATGGTTAGTTATCTGAAGCATAGCAATTTTCTACTAATTGAACGTCAACATTTTGAATCACTTTAGAAGCAGAGATACCTTTTAGCTATAAGAAGGGTTGTACCCAAGCACGAGTTTTGCAAAACCTATATGAGGCAATATATAAACAAGTATCCGATGTAAGTCTAACATATTAATGATCATAGATTAAAGCAATCCTATCTGCTATCATTTAGAATTTTTCTTTCAATTTTATTGGAGTACATGGATCAAAAACACCCTTCTCCCTGCCAACCTAACCTGATTTTTTATTTCTCTGATTGACATCATCTCGAACCTCTTCCTCTCGAGTGCTAGATGAAGTATGATGGAACTAATGACTCCCTGGTAGCTGTAGGCTACTTAAGTACATATCCTTTTCTCTTTCACGGTTAAAGTCCTATTAGTTTCTAGTTTATCCATCTCTAACTAAGGCAAAACGATGAGAATTTAAAACTGTTCCTGTGATATCCCACATCTTAACGAGGACGCCAAGGATTCAAGTGGGGGAGATTGTGATATCCCACATCGGGTAGATATGGGACTTGTGTGTGCCTTATAAGTGGCCACCCACTACCACTGGGCACCAACCTATCCATGGACTTTTTGGTGGCTTGTGGTGGGCCAGTTGACCTAGGTGCTTAGTGGGCCAGTGCGTAGGCTATGCGTGGCGGACCGAGCTTCGGGCTCGGGTCGTTACAGTTCCTAGATGTAGCCCTAGCACAAATGGGCACTCATAAATTGTCCTGATTTCTATCAAAAATATAAAATAGCAAATATCTCATAATGTAGTTCTGACTATAGTGATAGCCCCTATCAGTCTATATATTTGACTCCATTCTCCCTAATATCCACTAAATTATCCTCTGGAAACTCTTTATATCCCTTATTGAAGGTAAAAAGAACCAAAATAGGAGTCTCCTATAAACCATCTCGGATTAAATTCTTGGACACACGTGGGAGATTATAAGAATGCTAATTTAGGAGTCTTCTCAAAAACACAAACTAAAAACCATAATTGGCAAGTGATGCCAATATCCCTACGGCAAGACAATACAAAACATGATGCTGACCTGCGCCAACTACAGTATGTATCTCATCAATAAATAAAATGATCTGCCCGTTTGAAGCTGTCACTTCCTTCAAGACAGCTTTAAGCCTTTCCTCAAATTCTCCTCTGTACTTAGCACCAGCTAGCAACGAGCCCATATCCAGGGATATCAACTGCATAGCACAAAGAATGAGACAGTTAGTGACATAAAAAGTGCATGAATTAAAGACGCCTGTACAAAGTTAGCATGTCCGATTACAGGCGGCCAACAAAATGTATGTTTAGATATGAATTCAACAAAAAGTGGAGCTAGTCTGAATTGACAAAAGTATACTATAACATTTGATCATATTCCCAATTGAAATCTTTTGCATGATCACTTGCGAGTTAAAACATTGTCAAACAAACAAGATGACAAACAGAAGCCTATCTTATTATACATAAAAATCTGTATGGTTGTGACAAACTATAATAGATTCTTCTAAACCAGACTCGAATTAAAGCGCACAAAACTAGATTATCTTGAACAGGATTGAACCAACCAACCTGATTAGATCTAGTCTTGGTAGACGTGACAAAATTATAAAATTTCTTTCAAACCAGATTCAGATTCAAGCACACAAACTAGATATCTCCAAATGGATTGAACCTTGACCATCAAACAAGGGTAAGTACTACAATACAATGAATGCCTTTCTAGTCAGAGGAGACATTTTCGTAAGTCAAACTGCTCCATTCGACATGTTTCTCTGAAGGATTTTTCACATACAAAAAAATTTAGCCACCTAAGAGACTGGCACAAAGTTTAGAGTCAGCTGATGTTTTCAGCTTCTATGCCATTCGGAGCGCCAAAATACACGCTACCATTGATCTACTAAGAACCAATTCTTTCAATAGTCAATGCATACAACCTGCTTATGGCTCAATGAGCCTGTTAGCAGCCTACTTCTCTTTTAATTTCCTTTCCTATCATTCTAAAGTGGGGATGGCTTGGGAGGAAAGCTAACCACTGTTGTATTTGTAGCATGATGAAATAGAATCACCATTCCTTAGAATCGAGAGTTGCTCCAACCAAACTTGTAATAATGATTAAAAACTAATACCAAGGAATAATAACAATAACAATAATAATAATAATAATATAGTATTATTTATTAATATTTTAATTTTTTTATAAGAAAAGAAAACAATAATAATAATTATTATTATTATTATTATTATTATAATAACAATAACAATAAGAAGAAAAGTTGTTTCTTCACCTTCCGATTCAACAACGGTTCTGGAACATCCCCGCGCACAATTCTCTGAGCTAACCTGCAACATTTAAGAAATTCAATTTTTCTCGAACAACATAAATTTAGGGTAGAATATAAATTTACACATCTCAATATATGGAAGATCTCTCTTGTCAAGTTTAAGATACTAACTTCAATTGCAGGCTGGTTGTCAATCTAGAGATTACTATAGAAAGTTATGATACTTTCAAAAAAGTCATACTCCTAGGTTAAAATAAATTAATGTTGTGCAGATCTACGATAAATCTAAAAGCAGAAATATTCGAATTTTGCATTTTGCAACTGCCCAATATGCAGGCGTGGTTTTCACTACTCATAATGACTCATCTTAATGTCCAAGTAGTATAACCTACAAATATTTGCGTGCTCAATATGCATTCCATATCTTCAGCCTACCAGGCTCAAGAGCTGCTCCAACTTAATGTGAGATTGTGACGCACTCGGTTCACAACATTATTTTCTCCCATATCTTTCACTCATAGAACCAACAATGTCCAATACAAGGGTTGTGTGTGTGTGTGTATATATATATTATATATGGGGGCTATTTCCTAAGATAGTTGTCCAAGCTTGTGCAGGATGAATAAGGTCGCGGGTTCAAGTCTTAGGCATCTACTTTCTGCAAATATTGCTGATGCTTTGATTTCACAGTCCAAACCTCCAAGCATGTTAATGACCTTCAAGTATAACAACTTTTTATTGTGTTTGTACCATAATTTTCAGACCTCGTACGGGGAAAATGAGCTGTTCAAGGCCCAGATCTAACAAAATTATGGTCAACAACCAAGGGACCTCCTCAGGTTCATTAGTTCTTTTCATGAGTCTTATAAAACTAATATTATATTTCTTTCCACACTTAAACTGAAATTCATGAGATGTTCCTAAGACGGCCAGTTAACTATTGAATTGAGTAGGCCTGCTGCAGTTGAACAAATAACATTATCATGACAAAGGGAAATATGCTTGGTCCTAGGAACCTATGAAGAAAACACAACTACAACTTCCTACATGATCCTTGGAGAAGAATATTACACATCAAAGTGATGTAATTCAACAAAAATTCTCAAAATAACTCACTTTCTGGAATAAGTAAAATTCTCTTAAACGAAAAATCATGCAAGAATAGTGATGAATAATCTGATCCAACTAAGATTTATTCACACACACACACACACACATATATATATATATAGAGAGAGAGAGAGAGAGGAAAGATGGAAACAGAAAGCTGGCTGACGGAACAAATGAAAATGTATATCTGAAGGTTATACCCAGAGTTATTGCTTGCTGAGACCTCAGCAAAATAGAAAGACGAAATTTGATACCTACATGCAGAAAGTCCAGATACATAAACTTTCATTCAGTATCTGTCACCTTCATCGTCGGTTTAACATGTTGGTTACTCCCGCGTGCATTACGCGGATTATATTTATGTATTGCTAACTTTAAGTTATATTGCTGTGGACTTTCTAGTAGCGAAAATCTGTTAATACCCATGCAGTAAGGTAAAACTGCTACATATGTGAAACTTCATACTGATAGATTAGACGAACTAGTCTACATGCCTTTGTAAAGTAACCACTTCAATACAACTTATTTTGCACCAGTAGACATAACAGTTCTACACAAGCTGTAATTGTTTTGAAAAATGCAAATACATAACATGATGACATAATTAACAGTTGTACTCTACTTTGGAATAATCAAAGTCTGGAACCTCTCATCAAAATTATCTTGATATGAAAACATGTGCATGTGTGTGTATAAGTTGAAATCAGCACAAATACAACATTCTGCAAAACAATTGAGCATGATCTTGTGCAGCTTAAAAACACGGCTAATGGTCATCATTACAACTATGGGTGCATATAGTGCAACTTATTTATGTACAATAAAGCAAAAGATTCATGAACGATTGCCAAAAAGCACAAATGTAATGCAACTTTTCCCAACTAGCATACATTGCTTTGAAGTTTTGACAAAAATCTAAAGAGATCGTACCCTTCAGCAATTGCAGTTTTTCCCACACCAGGCTCACCAATAATAACAGGGTTATTCTTTGTTCTCCTAGATAATATCTGGATGCACCGCCGGATTTCATCATCACGACCTATAACTGGATCGAGTTTACCGCGCCTAGCTAGTTCAGTCAAATCATTGCCATACTTGTCAAGTGCCTGATATTTTCCTTCAGGGTCTGTATAAAATGAACACATGAATACACATGAAAAGTATAATAAACATAGAATCCAGTTATTACTCAAACATAAAACGTAGTTGCATCTTTTTGTAGGCTTGTTAGTTTCAGACCGCTTGATTTTCCCACCAAATTTATTTGGCTCAAACATTTCAAAATAGAGATGAGAATGAATCTTAAACGGCACAATTAGTTCTGCTTATACTTTGATCAGTTACTCTCTGACTTCCTCGAACAGCTTGAACAGCATCCTTCAATGCCTTCTCACTAAGCTGCAGATTCATGAATAATTGCTTCCCAAACCTTGTATCTTGATTGAATGCCAACACCAGATGCTCCACAGACACGAATTCATCTCCCATTTCTTTCTTATGCTTTGTTGCATTATCCAACAGAGAACTGAAATGTGATCCCAGTATAGGACCACTGGTATCACCAATCACCTGCCACAGAAAGATATGATGATCATATATGAGAAAAGGATCCAAAAATAAATATTTCACTTATACTGATTGTTATACCTTTGGTTGTTGAGATATAAAGTTATCTGTAGCTTGCAGAACTGATGTGTTATCAAGACCAGCCTTGGTGAATATTCTTCGCGCCAAACCATCTTTTTGCTCCAAAAGGGCTTTCATTAAATGCTCTGTTTCCACAACTTGTTGTTTGCTAGCTCGTGCTGCTTCCACAGAACCAGAAATTCCCTCCCATGCCATCTCAGTGTAGTTTGCATTATTGAACTGATAAAAATGTGCACAAGAAGATAGCACATGTTCGCAAATGCATTAGGCCAAAAATAACAAATATGCAAGGTAGGTATATTAAAGCAACAATAACATTAAATCTCAGAATTCATTTTTTAAGGAACCTTTATAATACTCCCTCCATCCGAGATAAATGTTCCGAGTTGACAAAGCACACAAATTAAGAAACGTAATTAATGATGTCTATAAAATGTCACCCATGAACATTAATTGAGTTCCACCATTCTAAATAAATAGGTTTCTCTAGGATGTGCAATATTAAATGAAGCTTTAAGGGTACATTGGAAAGAATGGTAGAGAATCTGTACATCAAAAATATTAGGAACATTAGTTAGGACATCCCAAAATAGAAAGTAAGAACATTTATTCGGGACGGAAGGAGTATATACTAAATTTCATGTGGTTTTCCAATGATAAAACATATAAGATGAGATGCACGGAGGAGATAATAATATTTAATTCAATTATATTCGTGGTAGCAACTTTCACTCTCATGTAGTCCACAGCTGCATTTCAATCCTACCTTTGCAAATATATATATATATATATATATATATATATATATATATGTGTGTGTGTGTGTGTGTGTGTGTGTGTGTGCACTCATTGCATGAAGGTCCTTTAGCCTAATTTTCTTGCTCATGGGGAATTTCCCTGAGAGACCGAGACTTTGCTTTTCCTTCCCCAACGAACAACCTGAATGATAGATAGTGCCTCCTCGGGATTTGGCCACCCTCTTAAACCAATAAAAGGTCCTGATGATAGGATTCCTCTAGACCATTTTCTTGCAGTCCTCTTCTGATTTTTCTTCATCTCATAACCCAACTTCCAATACTTCAACTGGATACTGGGATAGCCATGAAACCTCTTATGACCAAGGCCTATATTTTGTGGTATTCAGTGCTAACTTACTAATGCTTAAGACATCTGCAGCTTTGTAGGCCTCATTAGCGAGTCTCATGGTCCAATGTTCCTACACTACCCCAAGACCCAGTATCAGGAATCACTTTATTGGGTGCTTGAGCCGCCATACGTAGTATATATTGACATTGTAGTAAAATCATAAGCACCTTCTAAAATCTAGGATTTCACAACGTGTAATGCTTTCTCATAAACCCCATCTTAATCTTAACACAGTTTATCTCAAACCAACAGATCATATTGCATAAGAAGTATCCAAAATGACAGTTAGAGTACAACTCCGCCTACTTCAGGATCCGTCTTCATTTTCTCAACAATAATAACCTTATATTATCGGTCTTTGGAAATTGAGCTAAGGATTCTCATGCTGTCCTAACTTCACATCTTGTATATCACATAAACATTTAAATACAATCAAGGATTGTGCTAATATTTACTCACGGTTAGTAATGAATCAGCTAAAACTAATGACTTTTCAAAAAATGAATGTTTATGAGGAACGGGGGTGTACAAATGATCCACCATGTAGGGATAATCTAATCTTTCCAATATCAAATCCTAGTCACAGAATGTCAAAACAGACTTAGTACTTTGTAAACTTGTAAAATCCTTGAGCAGCCAACCATCCTCAATCTAACATAGAGGTATTTAAGTGCAAAACTTATTTAAGTTTCCTTATCATCTTGCTTGTCTCAAGAAAGGTACCGAGCCCATTAATTAGCGTATAAGTAGATAAGACACTCATTACACTGAAGAATAAAACATTAGCTTTCTCTGTTAACAAAAATAATAAATAAATAAAAATTTAAGAGCACAAAGTTGCAGATTAGAATATAAATATAGAGTCCAATTGCTGCCAAGTAACCAAAATACACTAATAAAGTTAGATAAATCTTCTGGCGTAAAAGTAGTTGAAAGCATTCTCCACCATTACCAACCAAATTATATATGGGGTACTCAGTACTGATCAATTCCCCAATGACATCCCAAGTCAAATATCAAGGACAAAATTTAATGTTGTCCCTCCTTGCTCATCTTTATCGGGAAGAATGGTGCACAACAACAGAACTCACCCTCCTCAAACGCTCCCCCCCCCCACTACCGAGTAAGAATTGAACTTCACATTGACAAATTGTCATCAACTAGCCTTGTGAATGGTTGTTTTACAATACCAAAAATCGACAGTCACCGTCACCCATAACATCGAAATTGGCAACCATAATTCCCACATAGAACTTAGATTCGTGGCACGGGTATAGCAAAAACCAAAACAGTGAGATACTACAATGCTGAGCCGTAAGCTCATCATTCATTTTTGAAATTAACAATCAAATTCAAGGATTTTTTGTTTCATTTGAGAAACAAATTGGGAACTTCATAAAATAATAAAACTACGATTCATTTGACGAACCTGAGAAGAGCTGGTGGAAGTGGAGAAAAAGCGAGACGAAAAAGGGGATAGCTGCATAGCAAACGGTTTAGGGCCAATTAGAGGGTCATTGAAGGCCAATTTAGCATTGCCTGCAAGTCCGGCGGCCAGTGCACGAGTCGAAGAAGAATTCGTGGAAGACGAAAGGATGTCGGCAACGCGAGTGACGGCTGCACGAGATTGAGAACGAGAGCGAGCAACGGTCGCCTGAATCGCCGACTTGGCCAGCTTGGCTGCCGACGACGTCGTCTTCCTAATCGCCATAATCACGTAGAAGAACAGTAAATTTAGAAGAAGAAATAAACACACACGCAGAGTAGAGGTTGCCGGAGATGGGTTTTTCAGATTGCCGGTGAAGGGGTTTAAAGAAAGCTTGTTGGAGTGTCTAAAAAGAAGGTTGTAGAATCAATTAAAAAGAGTTGTGTGGATTTCTCTAGATTTTCCCTCGCTCAGTATTGTGTCACTCCCAATGCAAATGCCCAGTTACTTAGGGTTAATTATAATTTTCACCCCTAAGGTTTGGCCAAATTTCAATACCTTCCAAAATGTTTGACAAATACTCCTCCGTTTCACGTTTGAAAAATCTAATAACAAGGAGATGTATTAGTATATTTAGAATTTGTTATAATTACAAATATATTTGAGCAAACACAAGATCTTTACGGTCGGCACTCAAATAATTAACATATTGTATCAATTACTCTCTTTGTCCCTAAATTAGTATCCATTTTTAATTTGTTTTCCCCTAAATGAGTGTCTAATTTTATACTCCCTCTGTTCCAGATAAAGAGCTTACTAATTTATTTTGAGATGTTTAACATAAATAGTCTACTTTTAAAAATTATGTCTATAATCTTCATAATTTTATAAATGTACCCTCCACATGTGATATAAACACTTTAGTTATGCTCAAGCATTTTTGTAATTATGACCAATTTTAACAATACTTATATATTCCTTAATTATTGGACTTTTCAAACATGAACTATTTGGGTGGAATGAAGGAGTATAAGTTTACTAATTTCACATTTAGCACTTATCATGTCCTTTTACGGACTTCTAATATTGTATGTGGCTACTATGTGTATTATTGCTTGCGCTACTCAAATGGCATAAAAGTTAATTTTTTTTAAGTTTAGTGAAAAACTAATAAAATAAACACTTATTTAGAGACGGAAAAGCAATAGTTTTTTGAGAAACCAGCTTCTCTCCAAGTTGGATAATTAATAATTCTATTATTTTATAATTAATAATTTTTGAAAAACAAAATCTAGTGATAGTATTAATTATTAGAGTGAAAATAAAATAATAAATGGTACCATATAAAAAAGTTCTCCGCTAATATGTGTATATGCAAAAATAGGTTTATTATAAAACTCTCTAAGGGTTTAGGAGGTTTGTATGATTCCCTTTTTAGTGGAAATCGTTTGAGTTGTCCTATAGGCGGACTTTCTGACCATAGAGGCTAATTTACTTTCTCTTCTACGAACATAAATACAAGATCATTTGTAGATTAACTTGGCGTCGGGTAAGACACGTGTCTAACACCTTTCTATTTTATAATTTGAACCACGAACAAGTAGAACTTCTAGTATTTTCTCTATTTTCCTCAGAATTAAATAGAGGTGATGACTCAATTAATTATTTTGTATAGTCCCTTATGATCATTTCTGCAAAGATGATTTTAAGTATGTTAGAGTGTCCTACCCCTATCCCACATCAAATAGATGTGAGAAATATTTGCGCCTTACAAGTGGCATCTATTATCACTAAGCATGAACATCATTCATGGACTTTTCGGTGGGCCTAGTTGACCAAGGTGCCTAGTAGGCTAGTGCGTGAACTATGCATAGCGGATCGGGCTTTTGAGTTTGGGTTGTTACAAATGGTACCAGAGCAGGTCTCGACCAAAAATATGAAATAGATGTTGTGCAGGACAAAGTTCTACCTCACTCGGGAAATGGAGGGAGCCACCTCTTGAATCGATAGAAGCCACCTCTTGAACCAATACGAGCCACCTCTAGAATATCTCATACCCTAGTATACGAAATGATATAACAGAACATTGTTCATCGTTGTCAATCGGCTGTTCGTTATTCAAGCAAAAAATGAACCTTAATAACCAGGGTCAAGACAAGTCACCAAGTGATAAAGGAACCTTTCTCATCAAGGTCAATTCGCTCCTCGTTAACCGAGTAATGTAGGAAACTTGATACTGTTACATGAAGTGCAACATCATCTACTTGTTAAAATTGGTCTTACTTGTCAAGTTGAGCAAGACCATAACAACCCCCATCACTCGTCAATCCGAGGATGGCAAGCAATAATATGTGCTCGTAACCACCAAGTATGAATACTTAAAATGGTTGAACCTAAGTGACAGGATAATGCTTGTCAAGCAAGCAAGCCCAATCATGATTTCTGTGGCTACTTAGTCTTGTTAAACGAGCATAAATATGTCCATGGTGCGCATGTGAGTACCAACCATGACTTAGATATGATTATCCTCGTTAATTGAGGCCAATGGTGAGCATGTGAGCACTCGAGAAACCTAGGGAATCCTAGGTGGATACTTAATCTTGCAAATCAAGCATGGCAATGGGCAGGTAAAGCATTCTAGCATACAACCACGAATATGTGATTGCATATTGAATGAGTATGCAAAATAGGCATGTCAACCATGCAAGTACATGACCTCGAGCACGTGGTTACATATCTATAAAGCATGAAAATATGGGCATGTCAATCATCCAAACATACAATCATGAATATAACTACTTAGTCTTGTTAAGCAAGTCTACAAGAATGGACCAAATGGGCGAGCAACAAAGCACTCTACTAAGTTATTCACGATGGTTTTCTCCTCGTGGAACTAAGTAATTATTCTCCTCGTGAAGCAAGGCGTAGGGGGCCATTGAAATATCCAAAATCCTAAGAATAAGGGCAAAGTTAGAAATTGGCATGATGATCGACCATGCTTAAGTTAAGACACCTGTCGATGTCGCCCCTACTAAGAAGAAATGATGGTTATCCCTAGTTTAAGAAAATCACCCATAATTCTTAGGCTTGTAGTAGACGAGCATAGGAACAGCCTGGCAGAATGGCAGTAGAGCAAAAGAGCAATCGAGGAGCAAAGTAGTCAGTCAGCAGAATAATAGAGTAGAAAAGGATACCGATCAACATGCATGAAATCTATGCCTTTGGTCCTAACTTGAGCATGAATTTCCAAGCCACAAAGAATCTCAATGAGATACATTCATCTCAGCCTTGAATCGAGGGATCAATCCCAATCACATCCTAGATTTGAGCTTAATGAGAAAACCACACCCACTATACATACCTCATTCAAACGTGATCAGGTACTATTGGGAATATGCTTATGCAAATGTATAATAGTTATTTGCATATTCTATAATTATGTGATTTGCTTGTACCCATTACCTGTCTTAGTTAAAGTGACTAGATGGTCTGCGTGTCGAAAAGTCTGTGATAACTCTAACTAGTTGCGCTTATGATGAAAAGGAAATTTCTCAAGTGATAAAGCTTAGATGGTCATCAACAAGATAGAGCTCCTGATCAAAGACTACTGACTCATTACCATAGCCTAGAAGACACTGTTGATATCCAAGCTGTTGACAAAAGGACAGAAGACAATTATAACACTTTTTTTTAATTTCGTGGGTGGTGTAGCTACCGAGATCAATGCAAGGAAAAATCGGGCTCTTTGGGGGAGCTGGGGTGGGGACGACAGTACTTATTATGGAATTGAATGGATAATTATAAGGTTTGTTTCTTAAGATATTCTCCTAGACTTATAAGAAACCTTTTCAGACATCTGACATCATACTTTGTGTATCTGGACAGTTATTACCCAGCGGATACTTACCTTTTTGATGAATAGTTCATCTCTCAAGTTATCTTTAAAAGCTATCATCAAATAACTTCCTGATAAAAGGCTACTACACGACAACTTGTGCATTCACTCCAACGGTTAAAAGTAAAAGATCATTAATGTGTCCAACGACTACTTCATCCTCTTTTTTTATTTGAGAAACTCTTCTACTCAGATCACAGTGTCAGTGTCTGAGAGAGTGAGAATGTAGAGGTGATGAAGTGCAGCTGTACAAAGTGTTGAACCAAAGAAGATGCATAAGTATGAAGAGTAAAGAGTGATCAACAACTCCACAGATAGCAGATCTACTTGGTCAAGAACTCAGTTCTTAATTTGAGGCTTTCAACTCTTCGAAAGTCTCAGTCTCTAAGCTTTAAATAATCATTCCATTTGAATAGAGAATCAAGATCCGAGGAAGTCCACTTAAGGAAAAGAAAGGAGAGAAAAGATGTCTAAGAAATAACGCTTAAATGATTTCTATATCACACTCACAACGGAAGATTTATACTTCATTGCAATGTCTATCGTAAGAGTGATATAATCACATCTCAGCTGGTGGGTTTATCATTTCTACATTCATTCAAACATTTGTTGTTTTAATGACCTAGAAATAACCCTACTCACATTCTCACCATGAGAGCATGGAATAGTAGCAAAATACTCAGCCAACTTCAACTCCATTTTAGGAGTTGAGGTGCTTTGAATTCCTTTGCCCTATTGTCATGTCTCTCGTCTCCAACATTGTCACTTTAGACATTTTTTTTAAGAAGCAAGGATGGTACCTGTGAGCACCCCGATCCGATCCTGGGCCTCTTTTTGGACTCCCAAATGAATGTATTAAATGTGCACAACACATTTATATAAAATACAGAGTCGCCACCCTCGTTTATGAAGAAAACGAGAGAAAATCTTAGGTTATGAGTTCAGGGACTAAGTTACGAGTTGGGAAGGTGTTAGGCACCCAACTCGCCCTTCCGGTCTCTATGATTGCATCCTCGAATTTAAATACTACGGGTTTATTATGCTGTGTGATTAAAAAGAAAAATAGATCACGTAGATTTATATCTCCATTTACATTATAATATGTACTTATTTTATTTATAGTAAAAAGAAGGAAAATAAATAAATGATATATATATTTATTTAACAGAAATAATATATAAATGAACTTTATATAAAAATATTTATTTTGTAGTATTTTACATACATATATATATATATATATATATTAATTTAAACTAAACTAGTAAATAAAGAAAATAATATAATATACACTTATGTTATATCTAAATAAAATAATATTGTACTACACCCAAAATTTCTATAATTTTATAACTGTGTTTTTATAAAATAAAAAAAAATATGGTATTATACTTTTTGGGCCAAACTTTAATTTATTTTGGACCTAATTTGTTGGGTACTCAATTGGATTGCTTTGTTTATTTTGAACTTGGGCTTGGCCCAATAATTTAGCCAATAATAATAATAATAATAATAATAATAATAATAATAATAATAATAATAATAATAATAATAATAATAATAATAATAATAATATTAGTAATAATAGTGTTAATAATTAGAATATTAAAACAAGGGAAAGAGGCGTTCGTCCGCGGTCGTTCGTTTTAGCGAGGAGGGGGAATAGTAATTCGCCGGAAGAAGAAGCGGGAGTGAACGGCTGAAGTAAAGGGCCGTTAATTCGGATGACCGGTGAGAGGAGGAGAGGTCATGGAGCGGAGTATAAGAGGCCTTGTTTCCCTCTTGGCTGGATTCTTTACACTAAGGAAGAAAAAAAAAACGAAACTGACGGTGAAGAGAAGTCGGGTGTTCGGTCGAAGGGGAGATTGCTCAGGCATTCGCAAATCGATTTGACTGCTGCTGGGTGTGTGCAATACCGAGGGGAATTCGAGCTTTGGTGTTGTTTGGAGGTAATTTTTGAGGTCCCTTAATATGTCTGAGAATGTAATTGTGGGTTATTGTTTTTATGCGAAATTATGGACTCACTGTTAGGATGGAGATTGGGTTTCTGTAAATGGGTGATTTTTGTACCAAGGGGGTTTGTTGTCTGGGCGTGTGGGATAGGAGAGATGTAGGAAAGAAGAGGAAAAATGTTATGTAAACATACTGGTGTGCGGCCGGTGGAAAAAAAAAAGGGCGAATAATAGAGAAGAAAGGAGGAAGAGGAAGAAAGGAAAGAAGAAAAGAAGCGGAGAAAATGGGGGAGAGAGAAAGGGACGGGCAGGAGGAGTGGGGGGTACTGTGCAGTTGGGGGGTGGGGTAGACTAGGTTGTAGGGGGTGGGGTGTTGTGTTGTGTGTGCGTGTGTGTTGAGTGTTGTGTTGTATGTGTGTGTGTGTTGAGTGCGTGTTGTGTGTGTATGTTGAGTGCGTGTGTGTGTCAGTGTATGTAATGAGTGTGTTGGGTGTGTGTGCTGGGTGTGTGTGTGTGCCGTGTATGTGAGTGATTTGTAAGAGTTTTATTTTTGTTTTATTTTTGGTATAATAATTTAACAATGTAATTTTGAAATGTTAATTTAAAATGTTTTAAAATATTACATTTTATTTAGTACGATTATGGTGGGATGGTAAGCATTTTTGCGTTTTGAATTTAGGTTCCGACGAGCGTGTATAACGACCCTAGTTCGCGTACGTGTTAGTTTCGCTTTGCAATTTCGAGGTAAGGGATTATACATCTTTAGGTTCATTGAATTCCTTTTCGTTCGTTAGGTTTCCGTTAACTTTATTTTTATAAAGCATTATTTTACACGTGATGCCCGGCTAAATATCGGTACTTGCTTTATTTCCGTCGAGCCTATTTTATTTGAATTCCACATGTTACACTATTGTAATCTCCACTTGTCTCTTCAGTATTTTGTGAAATACACTTTTCGTTGAATTTGCTAAATGATGTCAATAGCTTTGTAAAATTCATTTATTTTGAAATTCTATCATGGTCAATAAGTCAACTACTTGTCACGAAAGTAAGGTGACCCTTTGATTATTGTAACTTTTGTACCACAAGGGATGTGGTTGGTTATCCGGATATACCCTTTTGAATAATTAACCCTTATGGGTCTTTTGTGCTTTTAGGAGCAAACCATTGTTTGGATCGAAAGACCGCTTATGTGACCATGATGTCTGCGAAATGGTCGTTGCTTCCAACTGGTATGGGACAGTTGGCGGCAGCTGGACCTCTCGCTCTATATCTGTATTTTTTTTTGTCCTTCGTTAGAAATGTCGTATTGGTAACTGTTATTTTGCTTTGGACATTTGCTTTATTGATCAAAGATTATTTCACGTTACGGATGATGGAGAATCATCCCTTTTGTTATTTGAGCAATAAATCGTTTGACTAATCATTTTCTCTTTGAGTCAACTCCTCCTTAGCAACCGGAGGGGTTGTATATGAACTTGCTGAGCATTGTTCGCTCACCCTTTTTCCTACTCTTTTCTTTCAGGACATAAGTAGGTATGGAAATAACCCGTTTGGACAAGCAGACCTCGACGGGGACAGTAGTGGAATAGATTTTCTGTTTTAAATTTTATATTTCGACTTTAAAGTTGTAATGACTTGGGATTTGTTAAGCTACGTTAACTTCGAGATTTGTAGTTTTTTTTTTCATTCACGAGGTTTTGTGGTTGTTGAAGAAGTTTTTAGAATGTTTAATTTTAATGATTTTATTAGGAATAGCATCTGTTAGTATATTTTGAATGGTGACGTGGCCAAACTATGGGACCTGGAACTTGGTACCAAGTTTGGGGCATTATAGAGTGGTATCAGAGCTAAGGTTAAAGGTCCTGAGGTTTATGGGACTCAGAGTTTGATATTGGTATTAGGTATATAAATTTATAGCTAGGTTGTGTCAACCTAATATTATCAAGGAACTGATATACTCTTAATGTCTTGTAGGAATGGCCAGAACAAGACAAACAGCTAAGAAGTCAGTAGGTAAAACAGCAGCCTTAGTACCGAGGGAGTTACTGGATGAGGTGCGCCGAAGGTTGGCACGAGCACGTAGGTCTAACCAGAGGTTGCGGGAAGGGCATGATATATTTGTGCCGCACTTGCGAGTGCAGATGCTAGCTGTCCGAGATGCTCGAGCGATTGTTAGACAAGCCTGGGATAGGCTCTCCGAGGCGATTTATGGTGCTCCTTACGAGGAGCTAGGGTCCTTCTTGAACCCAATCCTAATTGACTCGGATGAGGAAGACGATGACCTTGAGGAGGACGACCCAGAGGAAGATGAAGAGGATGAAGATGATGAACCTGATGTCATCGTGATAGAGTGATTTATGCGAGTCCCACTTAGTGTCTAGTTCATTTTGGATTACACTCTTGACCTTGTTTTGTTCTCTCATTTGAGAGATTTTCGAATAAATTTTCCTTGTACGTACATTTGGGTTTTAATGAAATAATTTGGGAACGTGTTTTATGCTATGGCTTATTTTTATTGGAACACGTTTGATTTTGATATGCTTCTAAATGCCAATAAGACCCGTATAGGGGTGTTAAATTAGTTTATGTTATGAAAATTGTGCGTGTCTCAACTAGATGACAAGAATAGAAAGCCCTTAGTCAATGTGTGATGTTTATTCATTTTGTCTCAGAACTCAATGGCAAGGAATGGGGGTCGTGCCGGTACTCGTGGCCGAGGGCGCGGTCAGGGTGGTAGAGGAGGAGGAGGAGGAAGCGTAGCAGTTGAAGATACTTCCACAAGAAGTGGGAGAAGTCAGAATAGACCCCAGTCTAATGTAAATGCTTATGCTAACGTTCCTCCCCAAGCAGACTGTAATACCTGCACTATTTGCATCATTCGCATTCCTTCTATGTTTACGTCTCTTACATTGACATCGTCATTTCATGTGCATATATCATTCAAATATGCTTGCATTTGAGTTTGTTGTACACTTTTCAATTGTGTGGATGTGTGTTATAAGTGTTGTGTAATCACACCTAGGGTGGCCAAAATGATCAAACCGAGGAATTAGAGATAATTAGAAGTGGGACATTCCAGTAGGTTTGGCACGGCCGCGCAGCCTATCTTGGCACGGCCGTGCTACTTTGATTGACACGACCGTGCAAGAGTGGCCAAACATTCCAGTAAGTTTGGCACGGCCGTGCAGCCTTTCTTGGCACGACCGTGCGCGAGTGACACGGCCGTGCGCTTTTACATGACACGGCCGTGCAAAGCGCCAGACTCTGTTATTTTTGTTAGACGAAATTTTAAGTTATTGACCATTTGACTTGATCTCAAAGGCTGAGATCAAGCCACGACCAAGGCCTAGAAAATCAAATTAGTTTAGTCACCTTAAGTCCGTTGGAGAGTCAAGACTCTCTCCATAACTCCATATTCAACCTTGGCAAAGAAAAAGAGAAAGAGAGAAGAGTTTGTGCAAGAAGATCCTTGTTTCTTGCTCAATTGAAGACCAAATCACAATCCAACACCACCATTGTGAAGCTCTTGGCTAGGAGAAGCCATTCATAACCTTGCATGTAACTTTGCTTGGATTGAATCTTCAAGTAGTAAGCTACTATCCCTTGTTCTTCCTCAATTATGAATTGTTATTCATTTTGGACTTGTTATTTGATGAAATATGTTAGAAATCATCAATTTTGAGTATGTTTGACTATGTTGACTTATTAAATTCGTGGTTGACTTTTTGGGTGGGTTGGGAGACTCATGTTTACATGTTAGAAATGTGAAATATGACTAGCAATTATTGAGTTTATGGTATGATTAATTCGCGTAAACTCGAACTCATTAGAAACCAAAAATGACTCTAACGGAGTTCGTTAGGATTTCATAAATTATGAGACCTCGTGTGTGATTTGGGAATTCTTGGATGATTCGAGTGATTCGTTTGGAAAGTTGGTTACATCGGTTGTGTGTATTGATGTTACGTAAATTGTCGTAATGTTTATAAGTTGATTATTTGTGGTATGGGATTATTATAACTCACTTGTGACATTCGTATCATTGTTGAATGTTATTGTTGTGGTATACTCCCTACTTTGGAGTATGACCTTTTATTTTAAATGTCGAGTAAACATCTACTTGTGCATTTAGTTAAGTCCATGGCATATGTGCTGGCGGTGTATTGACGCTCGATTATTGCGGGAGCTGGGGCTACCGAATAGTCAAAGGCCAATACATCGGGCCTCGCCCTACCGTTGGCCACGGTAGGGGTATAGCGCCATTTGTCGTACGGAATAAACGCAACCATGGTAAGCTATATCCGTGGTTGATTCTTGGGTTGTAGGGACCGAGATCACCCGTCGACGTGAATACAGAAGATGGTTCACAATGTGTTATGTTATTTGGTTTTCTTGTTCGAGCACGTCAACAACGGCTCTACATTTGGTATAATATTGGTTGGTTGGAAGTATTGTTTGGTCGGAGGTGTACCTCGATGCCGTATCCTTTGTAACTTGTTTACTTATAGCTCTTATGTGCTTCCTGTATAAGCGAATGTTGGTCATGGTTTCCAACCGGTATGGGACGGTTGGCGATCGTCGAGCCTCTCGTGTAGTATGGGGTTGTTTGGCTATGTGCAATACTTGTTACTTCCGTCTTGTATTGGAATGGTTTCATGATGGCATGAATACTTGTTATATTTACTGTCTTGCATCAACCATGCCATATTGTTGCATTAGTAGCTTATTGAGTTTCGACTCACCCTGTTTCGTGTTTATTTGTTTTTCTTAGATCAAGGGCCGGCGAGGAATCCCTAGTTGCTCGAGTTCAGTTCCAGTTGGACGTCTTCTTTTGGTAGTGCACCTTGTGCCTAGTATTTTCTTTTGGTGAGGCCGAGGGTGTACTTGTTATTTAAACAATGTATTTGTTGGGTAGTAGTCTCGACTGTTATTTGTTATATTCTTTTGTTGTGCCGGCATGGTTGCCGTGCTGTTGTATATATTTGTTAACTTTAAATTCCGCGCACTCTGATATGGTTTATACATGTACCAAGCCTGTTAGCTCGAGTTTGTTGTTGCTAGCTAACGTGTTGTTTCTCCGGCTTGTTTCGTCGTTGAGGTTTAGTATTGTTTTAAAGATCTTGTTGTTTTAAAGAAAACCTGCACGTGCATTACAGGGTTTTCTCATGACTTTGCATTCTTTTTAAAAGGAATTTTTGAGATGCTACTTTTGTGTTTTCCCGTTTACTCGCGGATTGAACGAGATTCACATCAGATCTCGGGTCGGGTCGTGACAGTTGGTATCAGAGCATAAGTTAGCTAGCCGGGATAGAATCTTTGGCTTAGGAGGGTTGGTTGTGTGTTTAAGTCGTTAACGTTGAGTGTTTATTGCAGGTGTTTAATCATGGTTGAGACTAGACATGGTGCTAGTACTGAGGAAGGTGGCTCGAGTGGGGTCAGGATTACTTCAGCTGAACAGGGTAATACTCCACCACCTACACAGCCTAGAGTTCAACCTACGGGACAGCCGGATGTACAGCCTGAGATACCGGTAAATCAGAATGAGGGGATTATGAACATGATGCAGGGATTCATGCAGTCGATGATGGAGATGAATAGGCAAAACATAGAGTTGCAAAGACAAGCCATGGCAGGTTTAGGACAAGTAGGAGGTCACAGGATAGCCCAACCAGCTTGGGGAAATGGGGACTATGATCAGAGGTTAGGGAGATTCCTGAAGATGAAGCCATGAAGCTATGACGGGGAGCCTGACCCAATGAAGGCGAAAAGGTGGATAGAATCAATAGAGAAGATATTTGCAGCAATCGATTGTACCGATGGTGATAAGGTCAAGTTTGCAGCTTTTAAGTTAGAGGACGCCGCTGAACATTGGTGGCGGGTTCTTGAAGCAAGTTGGGTATAAGAAGGTGTGGATCGAACATGGGAACTCTTCTTGGGACAGTTCAGAAACCATTTTGTTCCTGATGTGGTACAAGCTAAAAAGGAGGTAGAGTTTCTTAGCCTTGAACAGGGAACGTTATCAGTGGGTAAGTATTCTGCTAGGTTCACAGCATTGGCACGGTATTACTCACACTTGATTTCGACGGAGGAAAAGAAAGTTTATCGATTTGTGATGGGGTTGAGAACGGAGTATCGTAAGCAACTGTTACCACTTGATCTGCCAAGTTACCAAAGTGCAGTGGATAAAGCTTATAAGATTGAACATGACATCGAGGAGCATCGGAGTAAGCCAAGTAACACAGTGGGAAACCAGCAGGCATCACAGAAAAATTGGAAGAGACAGAATATAGGCGGGACTTTGAGCAAAGGAAAGAATGTGGATCGTCAGACAGGCCAAGCGTGGCAGCAACCGGGAGGCCAAGGATAACGAGAATCGAGGTTTGTCTGCAACTTTTGCAAGAAGTCGGGGCACACTGAAGAGAGGTGTTGGATGAAACAGGGTAAGTGCTTGTTATGTGGTGACGACAAACATTTCCAAAAGGACTATCCGAGAAACAGAGGGTTACCTCAAGGTGGTGCACAACAGAACACGGGGGTAAAAAGGCACAACGACGGTCGATCGAGGGTCCAAGGTCGAGTATTCGCTTTAGATCAGAGGGGTGTTCCTGATGCTCCCAACGTTATAGGAGGTACTTTATTTGTCTCGAGAGAGCGAGCCCGAGTACTTATAGATCCAGGGTCATCGCATTCTTATATTGCATCTTACTTTGCATGCCATTTGCATTCCATGCTTGAGTTACTGTCTTATGTGTTAGAGGTGTCTACTCCGATGGGAGAGTGCCTAGTTGCTTCTGATGTTCATCATGCATGTGAAGTTGTTATTGATAGCCATGTTTTACTTGCGGATTTAGTATTCTTGCCTATCCGTGATTTTGATGTCATTTTGGGTATGGATTGGTTGCACACTCATCATGTAATGGTTGATTGTCGTAAGAAAATTGTTACATTTGAATTGCCTGATATGCCTTCGTTTATGTTTGAGGGTGATAAATGCATGAGTGGTATTCATATGATTTTGGCTTTGAAAGCTCGAAAATTGTTATCACATAGGTGTACAGGGTATTTGGCTTGTGTTGGAGGATGTTCCAATTGTACGTGAATTTTCGGATATATTTTCATCTGAATATGATTTGCCTCCGGATAGGGAGTTGGAGTTTTGTGTTGAATTATTGCCAGGTACCGCTCCATTGTTGAAGGCACCGTATTGCATGGCACCGGCAGAATTGAAAGAATTAAAGGTACAGTTAGAAGAATTGCTGAATCTGGGTTTTATTAGGCCGAGTGTATCGCCGTGGGGTGCACCGGTATTGTTTGTAAGGAAGAAAGATGGTTCCTTGAGATTGTGTATTGATTACAGGGAGTTAAATCAGGTGACCATTAAAAATAAGGATCCTCTTCCACACATTGATGATCTATTTGACCAACTACAGGGCTCCGTCGTGTACTCCAAATTTGATCTTAGAAGTGGTTACCATCAACTGAAGGTTAGGGCGAAAGATATACCGAAAACGGCATTCCGGACTCGATATGGGCACTTCGAGTTTGTGGTAATGCCATTTGGGTTGACAAATGCACCAGCTGTGTTTATGGATCTAATGAATAGAATTTTCTTGCCTTATCTGGATTGTTTTGTGGTAGTATTCATCGATGATATACTTGTGTACTCAAAATCCCGGGAGGAGCACGAGAAACATTTGAGGTTGGTATTGTCGGTATTGAGGGAAAAGAAGTTATATGCGAAGTTTAGTAAGTGTGCATTTTGGCTCGAGGAGATCTCTTTTCTAGGCCATGTTGTTTCGGGTAATGGCATTTCGGTGGATCCAATTAAGATTGAGGCAGTGGTGAATTGGAAAAGGCCCGAGTCGGTAACGGAGATTCGAAGCTTCTTGGGTTTGGCGGGTTATTATCGGAGGTTCATTGAAGGGTTTTCTAAAATTGCAACTCCGATGACGAACTTAACACAAAAGAATAAACCCTTTGTATGGGATGATAAATGCGAAGCGAGTTTCCAAGAGCTAAAAAAGAGGTTGACCACGGCTCCGATCTTGGCACTACCGAACGGACAGGATGGGTTAGTGATATACAGTGATGCTTCGAAAGAGGGTTTGGGTTGTGTTTTGATGCAGAATGGGAGAGTGATAGCGTATGCTTCTCGGAAGTTGACTCCATTTGAACAGAATTATCCAACCCACGACCTTGAGTTAGCTGCGATCATCTTTGCTTTACACAAGTGGAAACATTACCTTTACGGAGCTAAGTTCGAAGTGTTCACCGACCACAGATTTCACGAAAAACAGTGATGGTGTCCTTATGTTTCGAAATAGAGTTTGCGTACCGGCAATTGACGAAGTTAAAAGGCAAGTATTAGAGGAAGCCCACAACTCTAGATATATGATTCATCCGAGGAGTACTAAGATGTATCAAGACTTGAAGAAGAACTTTTGGTGGAGTGGTATGAAGAGAGAAGTAGCCGAGTTTGTATCAAGGTGCTTGACTTGTCAAAGAATAAAAGCAGAACATCAACGACCGGCAGGATTGTTACAACCATTGGAGATTCCGAAATGGAAATGGGAGAATATAGCGATGGATTTTGCGACAGGGTTGCCACGGACTCGTAGAGGTCATGATGCGGTTTGGGTTATTATTGACAGGTTTACCAAGTCGGCACATTTCCTTCCTATCGCGATGACTTAACCGATGGACAAACTTGCTACCTTGTATATACATATTTTCCTACTCTTTTCTTTCAGGACATAAGTAGGTATGGAAATAACCTGTTTGGACAAGCAGACCTTGACGGGGACAGTAGTGGAATAGATTTTCTGTTTTAAATTTTATAATGCGACTTTAAAGTTGTAATGACTTGGGATTTGTTAAGCTACGTTAACTTCGAGATTTGTAGTTTTTTTTTCATTCACGAGGTTTTGTGGTTGTTGAAAAAGTTTTTAGGATGTTTAATTTTAATGATTTTATTGGGAATAGCATCTGTTAATATATATTGAATGGTGATGTAGCCAAACTGTGGGACCTGGAACTTGGTACCGAGTTTGGGGCGTTACAAATATATATATATATATATATATATATATATATATATATGTTAGCTAAACTAAGCAAAAGAAACAAAAATAATAAAATAACAACTAAGAAGGTCATGTTACAAGAAGAGCAAATTTGAAGAAAACATGTTTGGTACGCGGCGCACCAAGTGGGGTTCTAGCGCATTGGTGTGTGGCGCACCAAGTGATGTTCCAATATACCAAACATGTATTTTCTCAATTTTTGTCTGAAGAACAAAGCATGAAAATATTTGAACTTAAAAATTAAGCTTTTAAAATGATTTTCTTTGCCGGAAAATCACGTATTAACACGTTTTAAAGCATGACAAACATTAATACACAAGTTTAATCACAAATCGAAGCTAAACAATCCTCTGAAAATTCAAACATAAACTCACTGTTAATGTTTAAAAATGAAGATCGGAGGTCTCAAACTTGAATTTAACGAAGAAATAACATGTATCTATATATTAAACACATCAAAGCTTGTATATTTACATGTTTACAACTAATTTGAGCTATTTATATATCAAAATACAAGTTAAATTAGAACGAACCAAAGGATTTTTGTCGTTTTACAGAATTTGGGCCAAGTTCTAGGCTATTGATTCGGTTTGATCAAGCTAGTCCATAGCTTGATCGTTGTGCTTCCACTGCTACCAATAGAGGGAAAGGAAGACTTACGTTTTTGTGTTTGTGTGTGAGTTTGAGTGTGTTGTGTGTGTATGCTCACTGCCAGTTCAAGGAGGGAGTACACTGTGTGTGTGTATGTGAGAGAGAGAGAGAGAGAGAGAGATCAATTGCCCAGGGGAGAACTTAGGGGGGGAACCGTTGTTTCTCAGGCTGAGGGAGTATATATATATGAGAGAGAGAGAGAGAGAGGGAGTTGCTCATTGCCCCTAGTCTCTAGGAAGCTTCCTTCCAAGCCTTGGCAACCAAGCTTGTCGAAGGGAGGCTCAAAAGTCAGTAACGTCGGCCAGCTGATATTTGTGAAGAAATAGAGTTTGGTGCACGGCTAACCCCAAGCAAGGACACGGCGCACCAAAGCTTGATTTGGATTTTACACTGAGAATCTTCATCTTTCATTCTTTATGCTTCAGGTCCCCCGTCAATTTTATTTAATCTTTGTCCCTTGAAGTTGTTCCTTTTGTGTTTCAACCTTGGAATTATCTTCTTTTATGTTTTGCACCTTGTAATTGTTATAAAATTATGTAAGTCCATTTTGTAAATAAATTAATATATTAGACAATGTAATATAAGTGTACGAATTCTGGGTATCTACAGAGCCCCTCGGCGATGTTTGCTTAGAAGTAAGCAAGTGTTGTCGTTAAAATAGACATACTACTTCCTACAAAGATTTTAAAATATTGGATGGGCCCCCTTGGGGTTTACCTGCGTATCCTAAATAGGAATCAAGCCAAACGCAGTTCGAGTATGATATAGTCGGATGGTCGTACCTCCTAAGAGGTTGCCTACGTATCCCGTTTTGGGTATCAGACCAAAACGTAGTTCAAGGTTGTGAAATATGTTTGTTGATTTTCTTTTCCAAAGATGTGGAAGATGTTTTTGTTTTTTTTTTTTAAAGCTGTAGAACATGTGTTTTTTTTGTTTTTTATTTCAAAGTTGTAAAACATTTGTGTGATATAATTGAGTGTGCAAACGTGTGTGAATGCACTGCAAGATATGATTGGATAGACAAATCCATGAACCTCATGCTTGCACCCGTTGGGAAATGACCAAGAGATACCGTCTTGTGTGGTGTCCGATGGGGAAAAATTCTGAGTGCTGAGGCATCAGCGACGTGTTTTGAGCTGTGTCAGTTGAGCGGTTGATTTCCAGAGGCCTCAGGTTTGTACCTGTGGGGAAATGACCGAATAACTGATATTGTTGGGGATGATTCTAAGTGCTAAGTCGTCAGCGGCATTTTCTGAGCTGTGTCAGTTGAGCGGTTAATTTTCAGAGGCCTCAGGTTTACATCTGTGGGGAAACGACCGAATAATACTGTAACTTGTGTGGTGTCCAGGAGGACAGACTTTGCTGGGGATGGTGTACACATCCATTGGAAATGATTCTATCGAGATATAATATGTGGAGTCCTATGGGGATTCTACTGGAGATGATGGAAGTGCTGAATTGAGCGGCAGGGCCGTTGGTGACGCTTTTTGATAACATGTTAGATGTCGGGCCCTTGATAATGCTTTCTTTCGCAGCTCGGACGAAACCTGGAAGGTGATTGTTGATATGATGTAGTATCCTTAATCCAAGGAAGGTACCTGTAGAAGATTAGCTTTTGCAAAGGTTTGATGCAGCAGATATTGAAATGCAAGCTCACACAAACAGAGAAGTTATGCAAGACTTTTAATCAAAATAAGAGTCCAAATTTGGAGTGCTTGTTCCTTATTCCTTAAACATACAAGACATGATGAGGCAAAGGTGATGAATATGTGATGTGGTTGTAGGGATTGAAATATGGTTGTGGGATAGCTTTGTGAGTTGATGAACGTATAAGCTATGGAAATTTTGGGATGAATATGGGTGAAATTTTGGTCCTTGAGGTCTCTTGACCAGTACAGGCATCCAGATTCAATTTCAATCACTCGTTTGGTGGGTCTTCCTTCTCAGGCCTTGGAAGGGATCCTTGATTATCCCAAATTCACTGTCTGATCATACTTCCACAGGAAAAAGATCCACCGCCCATTTCTGTCAAATATTGGGGAGATGGCCTCCTTGTTTGTAGTGAAGAACCATGATCTAAGATCAACGATGTGAAGATCTGAACTTGTGCCCTTTTTGCATTAGGGAAGCATGGTGAAATCAAAGAGAACGATCGTTCTATGAAGATCAGAGAGGTGCAGCCCCTTGCTTGTGTATGTCAAGTCGAATGTGTGATGATATATCATTGTGTAATGATCGGAGGGATGCAACCCTAAGCTCGCATCTTCTGGCAAGACGAACTCATGATCATGAAGGTCTGAGGGGTGCAACCCCTTGCTTGTGTATGATAAGTCGAACATGTGATGAAATCCCAAACTCAGAGATCAAGAGGGTGTAGCCCCATATTTGTGCCCTTTACAAGATGAACAAGTTATGTCGTCGATGATAAATATCCTGAATCTGAAAAAGGGGTGCAGCCTCTTATTTGCCCTTTGGCTATGATAAAAACAATGATCCTTGATCAAATGGTTGAAGCCCCGATAGACTCGATTAAGAAGTTGTGAGGGTGACTCGAGTTTGGTGTTTGGTGAGAAGACTTAGAAGAAGTATGTTGAGATCGACGGACATGCCCTAGGGAGACTCAATTTGATGAGTTTAGGTGAGATGGATAACAAAAAGCCCCAGGGAGACTTAATAAAAGAAGGGACAGAAAAAGTAGGCTCAAAGAAATAAAGAGACGACACTAAGAGGATTCGAGAACCTGAGTTCACTATAATACTGAACATCCTTTCATTGGTGGGTTATGGACCCTCCTTGGCATTTATTGTATTTTAATGTATTTTGTGTGTATAGGTGGCAATCAACCTAACTTGGATCATGTTATAACCGATTGAAACAAAGTTGTTGATGACGATTGGGCCTGGGTGAAATGGTTAAGTGTTTAACATATGTCTTTCATGTCCATTCAGGCTTTGGGTGTGTCCTTGGTAGTGGCCCTCCAATCCATAATGGTGTTAAAAATATTGGCAAACACATTCTTCTCAATGTGCATGACGTCAAGGTTATGGCGTATCAAATTATTTTCCAATACGGCAACTCCCAAAATATACTCTTCTTAGTCCAATTATGCTTTACACCAAAATCTCGTAGTCTATCCTTTGCAAAAATCTTCCCCCACCTGGTCTTCTGTAGTTTAGATACCTTTTCATAAACAGCTTTACCGCTCAAACGTCTAGGCGCCTCATCACGCTCAACCCTATTCTTAGTGAATTGCTGCTTCTGTGATCTAAATGGGTGGTCATCCGGTAGAAATTGACGATGACAATCAAACCAACAAGGTTTACGAGAGTACTTGAGTGTGAACGACTTAGTGTCATTCATACAAATAGGACATGCAAGCTTCTCGTGTGTGCTCCAACCCAATAACATCCCATAGGCAGGGAAGTCATTCACCGTCCACATCAACGCGACTTTCATTTTAAAATTTTCTTCTTAGAATGCATCCCATGTTTCCACTCCGTCTTCCCAAAGCATTTTTAACTCGTCAATCAAAGGGCGAAGATAAACATCAATATTCTTGCCAGGGCTAGTCGGTCCAGGTATAAAGAGTGACAAGAACATGTAAGGATCACTCATACACAACCACGGTGGAAGATTGTAGACAGTTGCTATAACCGGCCAACAAGAGTACGACTTCGCCTCAGGCCCGAAAGGAGTAAAACCATCCGCGCATATGCACAACCTTATATTTCTAGCTTCGACAGCAAAGTCAGGATGGGTTGCATCAAATTGTTTCCAAGCTAAGCCGTCTGACAGATGAGTCAACACGCCATCCTCGCGCGGGCTTTCCTTGTGCCAACGCATAGCTTCTGAATTAGCTTTAGACGCGTAGAGGCGTTGCAATCTTGGAGTCAAAGGAAGGTAACACAACTGCTTATAAGGTTTATTCTTTTTACGTTTCGAACTGCCCCTCCGTTTCGGCTTATATCTATCCTGGCCACACACAGAACATTCTTTCAAGTTTGAATCTTCCTTGTAGAAAAGCATGCAATCATTCTTGCACGCATCAATCTTCTCATATTTCAACCCAATATGCCCAACCATCTTCTTCGTCTGATAGAAGTTCTCTGGCATCTTATTCCCTTTCGGTAAAGCTTTTTTCAGTGCTTTCATGAGACGATCGAAACCAGATTGACTAATATTGCAATCTGACTTGATGTTTAGAAACTCAGCCACAGTCTACAAAATGGTCTGCTCAGAGCCAGGATACAGCTTCTCCCTTGCAGACTCCATAGCATTAATGAACTTATTAGCTGAAGGATTTGGTTCCTCTTGACGTGCGTTCTCTGACCAGTCAAAATGAGCACTAGCAACATCCCTAACCATATCTTCCATACCACGAACTGGTTCATTGTTCACACTCGTATTTACTGGTTTAGGTTCAGGTACAGGATTCCTCTGCTGGTTACTTTCTGGCCTAGTCAATACTCTAATTTGCTCACCGTGAGCTACCCACCGCTTGTACCCAACTTGAAACCCGTGTTGGAGAAGGTGCTTCTCAACAATCATCAAAGGGAAGTACTTTTAATTTTTGCAGCGATCACATGGACACCTAATGTTGTTACCACTCATGTATTTGGGGTTTGCTAGAGCAAATTCGATAAAACTCTTTAAACCTCTAATAAACTCATCTGTAATACCATTACGATTCGGCAACCTTCGATTATACATCCAACTGCGATCGTCAGTCGACATCACTCCTATTAAGCAACAAATGATTAGTATGAGATCGAATACACTATTAATTGCCTGTTTGATTTAGCTTATGTGCATCTGCTTATTGCTTATGACTTACCATAAGTTATTTTCGAAGCGTTTGATTTGACTTATGAGAAGATAAGTCATAAGTTATGTACAAGCTATATAACTGATGACTTATGAACTCGTGCTATTTGATTTAACTTTTCGAAGTATTGATGAGCGGTCTTAAGTTAATGTGACTGTTTGATTGATAAGCTGAAAAGTGCTGAATTAAAATATAAGACTAAAATACCCTCATCATTAAATATTCTTTGCATCATTATTATTATTTATTTATTATTAATATGTATTATTAATTTTTATTTTTAATTTAATTATTAATATAATTATTATTATAATTATAATAATAATAATTATAATAATAATAATTATTATTATTATTATCTTTAATTATTATCTTTAATTATTATCTTTAATTATTATTATTATCTTTAATTATTATTATCATTATTATTATTATTATCTTTAATTATTATTATTATTATTATTATCTTTAATTATTATTTTTTTTAATTATTATTATCTTTAATTATTCTTGTTATTAGGGATAATCTTAGGATATAGAAAGTTTTACTAAAGAAGATGACTTACTTGTTTTTAAAAAATAGAAATAAGCACTATTCCGAGTGCTTATAACTTATAGTCTCATATGTGCTTTAAGAGGCTTGTACATTACTTATGACTTATCTCTCCATAAGTCAAAAACGCTTCAAAAATAACTTATGGTAAGTCATAAGCAATAAGCACCATCACATAAGTCAAATCAAACAGGGCTTAAGTAATCACAATTCATCACTCTCAATGATAGTTTAAGTGATTTCGTGTCCCATGATTTCAGCGTGTGTGTGTATATGTATGTCTAATCTAAACCCTAAACACTATCTAAATCAGTATCTATCATCATATTCTCGTCAACCCATCTCTAAACCCTAAATACTAAACCCTAAACCATATCTAAACGCTGAACACTAAACCCTATACCATAAATTCTATACCCTAAACCCTATACCCTAAATTCTAATCCCTAAATCCTAAACCCTAAACCCTATACCCTAAATCCTATCCCCTAAACCCTATACCCTATACTCTATACCCTATACCCTAAGCCCTATACCCTAAACCTATACCCTATACCCATATACCCTATACCCTAAACCATATCTAAACCCTAAACACTATCTAATTCGGTATCTATCATCATATTCTCGTCAACCCATCTCTAAAGCTGGGAAATTCTTTAATTGAAGTACCTCTTTCATTCGCCGTCGAGCAATTGCTTGATAAAATTTGTGTACGTCGTCATTTATCTCTGCCGCCGAATTAAGATTATTTAAGAAGAGGAATTCTTGAAAGCATCCAAGGACAACGTAGTTTTTTAAAAGAGGAATTCTTGATCTCGTTGATAGCTGTCCATCGTTCATTGAAGCCTACAAATATTGCTCGTGAAGAAGAGTAATCAGCACTTTGGAGTGAGGTCAAAAGGGATTGCAAAGTATCCTTATACTGGAGTTAAGACTAAGCTTTAACAAAACTTAGTAGCATCTCCAGCATAAGGATAGTTTTCAACCCTTTTGAGCTCACTCTCTAGTGCTGATAACTCTTCTTCACGAGCAATATTTGTAGGCATCAATGAAAGGACAGACAGCTATCAACGACATAAAGAATTCCTCTTTTAAAAAACTACGTTGTCCTTGGATGCTTTCAAGAATTCC
This sequence comes from Platycodon grandiflorus, assembly GCA_016624345.1. Classification (NCBI taxonomy): domain Eukaryota; kingdom Viridiplantae; phylum Streptophyta; class Magnoliopsida; order Asterales; family Campanulaceae; genus Platycodon; species Platycodon grandiflorus. The sequence continues at coordinate 41,275,305 of CM028362.1, read as the reverse complement.
TCTTCTTAAATAATCTTAATTCGGCGGCAGAGATAAATGACAACGTACACAAATTTTATCAAGCAATTGCTCGACGGCAAATGAAAGATGTACTTCAATTAAAGAATCTCCCACCTTTAAAGATGGGTTGACGAGAATATGATGATAGATACCGATTTAGATAGTGTTTAGGGTTTAGATATGGTTTAGGGTATAGGGTATATGGGTATAGGGTATAGGTTTAGGGTATAGGGTTTAAGGTATAGAGTATAGGGTATAGGGTATAAAATTTAGGGTATAGGGTTTAGGATTTAGGGTATAGGATTTAGGGTTTAGGATTTAGGGATTAGGGTATAGGGTTTAGGCTATAGGGTTTAGGGTATATGATTTAGGGTATAGGGTTTAGTGTTTAGCGTTTAGCGTTTAAATATGGTTTAGGGTTTAGATAGGGTTTAGTATTTAGGGTTTAGATAGGGTTTAGGGTTTAGATATAGTTTAGGGTTTAAATAGGATTAGGGTAGGGTTTAGATAATGTTTAGAGTTTAGATATGGTTTAGGCCGGGTTTAAATAGGGTTTAGGGTTGTGGTGGTGGGTTGAGGTTCTCACATTAATAATAGAAAGTGGGCCTTTGTTAAATATTGCTTTGTGGAGATTGGAGTGGCTGGCTGGCTATAGGTAGGACCCTTTTTTTGTGTATATGGGTCGGTCATAGTCATAGATGAGGTCCGGGTAAGAGTAAGACCCCTTATAGGATGAATTAGACTTGTCCAGTACATATATATATATATATATATATATATATATTTCTTCTTTGTTAGTGGAGTAATGCATATTTGGCTCTTTTGGAGGGTGTTTAATTGTTTTTCTTGTCAATTACGATTTCTTCGTTATGCGCGTACGTTACTTTGAACTTGCCTTTGGCCAAACACTTGAAATATGTCTCATACTAATTTTAATTTGACTTCTTGGACTTGAACTTTCTAGAACGAAATATAAGAAAAAAAAAAACATCAAATCTATTGCACATTGGTGGATGAGTGTGATAGCTAAGATTTAAAGTTTAAGGCTTAAAGTTTAGGATTTACAGTTTAGGATTTAGATAGGCTAACTCAATCTAACAATCTTGATCACTATGCAACTAATGATCAATTACATAAATAATCGAACTAACCTAGTAGTGTTAGCCTTGTTTATTTACAAGTCTAAGTCTTCTCACTATTTTGTTCGCATACACGCTTATTTGATCATTTTATTTACTTATGATATGCTGATACACCAAACATCCCTATTAAACAATAATTGCATACAAATCTAATACACTGAGGCATTTATAATATAAAAATAGCATACAAATTACAAAAATAACATAAGTATCACTGTAACACCCGCATCATTCATGTCATTTGCACGCACTCTACCTATACATCTCATTATGTGTCATTGACATTTCATGTGCATTTCTTCATTTAGATGTGTGGGCATTCGCATTTATTTCATGCTTTTATGTGCCTTGATTTGTGTTTAAATCTGGTAATCATTCGTATTTGTAATGCGTGCACTTTTAGCCTTGTTACAGGCCATCTTGATTGAGTTTTGAGTAAACTTTGAACTTGTCCTGGGGTTAGGATCAGCCAAGGCAGACTTAAAATCAGCCATGTCTGACTTGAAATCAGTCATTACTCAATTAGGATCAGCCGTGACCATCCTACGATCAACCAAAGCCAACCTAAGACCAGCCAAGACTAATCTGCCAAGATGGATCAGCCAAGACTGACTTTGGATCAGCCATGACCGACCCAGGACAAGCCAAGCTTGACTTAGAACCCCTGTAGGTCAATCTGGTTGAGTTTCAGCCTTGGAAAACTCCCAGAGTTCGGAATTCGCGTCTTTCTGCCGACCAGAATCAGTCGGTAGTAAATTGAACACAACTTTGCGTAAAAAACTCGGAATTTGAATCCGTTTGATTCTGTGTAAACTAGACTTCAAGGGCTTTCCAACCATATCTTATTTGTAATTTTTAGACAAGTATATCATTCTAGGGATGTCTTTAAAGTTGACCCAAAAATACAGAATTTCATTTTTAGCATTTCACTAATGTTTTAAGTTGTTGACCAATTGACCCATTTCCTTGGTTGATGTTTGGCCACGTCCCTAGGCTTGTGGACCAGAATTTTAGAGTCTCTTATACACCATTAGAAAGACTTAGGGCTTGTTTGTTAACCATTTCTGTTTCACAATTTTTGTTTCTATTTCTAATTTTTGGTGGAAAATAGAAATAAAAATGCGTTTGACAACTATTTCTATTTTTAAGAAATCAGAAACGTTTCCCATTTTTTCCCAAATTTCAAAAATAAAAAAAAATCGTTTCTTGGGAGGGAGAAATAATTCTTCTAATAAACACGGAAGCGCTAAGTTTAATGAGGTCCGGCTTTCGAATTTTGTCACGACAACTTTCAACCCTAATTTTTTTCTGCTCGTGTATATAAATAAACAAACGCCACGGTTGTAAAATCCTTCCAGAGAACGAACTTGGTCGAAGTCTCCCGCCACCACTGTCTCTCTCATCTCCGACGCGCCAAAGAGCTAACTCCACAGGTACGTCTCCAACCACCGCCGTCTCTCTCATGTCCACCTCTCTCTCTCACTCTCCTCTAACTTTGAATTACATGTTAGGGATTTTAATTTTTTATCACTCTGTTTTGCAATTAGTTATGGAATCCTATTGCTGAAATTTAATGGAATGAGAAAAGGGTTGACTGGATTTCAATGTTTTTATTGGGTTTTCTGATTTTTAAATGATTTGATATCATTATTTCTCTCCTATGCTTTCTGAAACCTACGGCAGTGTTTACGATTCTTTCGATTTCTTGTGAATCTTTGGTTATTTCCCTGCTAGAGGGGAATAAATCCCTTAATCACGGTAGCATAGAAATTAGAAAGTAAATTGAATTGTGGCTTAGTTCAAGGAAATCTATGCTACATAGTTTGCTCATGATTTTACTTGCAAATTATGTAATGAACAGAGAGTAATTGCTTGGGACAGTCCTTAATGGTGAACAAGAATTTTTGTAGAGCCCTGTTATAGGAGTTTTTTTTTTTTTATTTTTAGTTTGAACTTGAGTTCTCCATATAACTTATAAAAATCCTTTAACAATAGGCATGTATAATCAAGAAAACGCTGCCATGGAGCACCAGAGAGTGAGTGCCATTAACCCAGTTTAAATGCCAAGAAACACCAATAAGAGCAGGCTCCTAATACAATAAAAATCTCTCCAACATAATTACAGGGCAAGCAGGCAAGTCTCACTAGATAAGAGGTGGATATTGCTTTGCCTGCTGTCGCACCCTTCTTTTGTACTCCACCACATCCTGAAGGAAGAGCTGGTACCCTTCAGTTTGGGCTGGATCTGAGGGAACTTGCACTTTGGTGGTTTGCTAGGGTAGTCTTCACTGAAGTGAACTGTAAGTGGATAGTACCCACCCTCCCAATCCGTCCCAGCCTTATTACATGAATTTGTGTTAAAAATGTATAGGAGTTCATGGGTGGAATTGTGTTAAAAATGTATAAAAAGTTGAGCCCTCTTTTATGAGCTTATTACATGAATTTGTTAGTTCAAATTTATAAAAAGTAGCATAGCCTTTATTGGTGACTGGAGGTTTCATATATGTTGTCCTATCTATATAATAGCTTAAACCTTCTTTAATAAGTTTTTTTATTTCATGCTTTTTCGAAGTTTGAAAGAAATTTTTTTTTTTTTGGGAAGATAATCAAGCAGTTCATGGCTTTACTTGGCTAGTAGTAGAGATAATCAAGCAGTTCATGGCTTTAATTAACCATATTGCTATATGTGTCAATTGTATGTTTAGATGGAATCTTCTCGTAGGAGCTCTAGTACTTTGGTTGAATCGATCGGCGATGACGATGAAGTAGAAGTGCTAAAGATAACAGGGAAGAAAAATAAAAAAAGGGAAGGAAAAAGTTGAAAAAAATGAAGAAGATGATGACAGGTTTCTCTGGACTAAAGTAGTTTTGTATAAGTTTCTTGATGCAATGGTAGAAGAGGTCCATAAAGGTAATCGAACGACTACTACTTTCTCAAGAGGAGGTTGGAATTTGATAATCAATGCGCTCAAGGACTATAATATTACAAAGACTCAATGCACTAATAAGTTCAATAAGTTGAGGAGTGAATACACTTGCTTTAAGAATCTATGCAAGGAGACTGGAATTGTTGTGAATCCTGAAACAGGGATGATTTATGCTGAAGATCAAGTGTGGGAAAAACTTAAAAAGGTAAAAAATCATCATTTTGCTTCGTATCATCATTTCTAATGTACTATTTTTATTTTATGTCCAAAACTTTACATTAATAAACTACTTGGTAGGTGATTAAAGGCTGTGAGCGATTTCGCAAGAGTGGGTGTCCTTACTTTTCGAAGTTGCAAATTATATTTGGGGATACTACAGCAACCGGTGAAAATGCCCATCCTTCAACCAAAATGCCTTCAGACTCTGAGAATGATGATGATATTGAAGACGTACAAGTATTAGGAAAAGAAGAAGATGAATGTGTAGAAGTCAAAAAAGAAAAGCGTATGAAAAGAGAGATACTGAGAAAGGATAGGCGTCGTAATAGCTTTGCCTCTAATCTTGGACTGTTTATACAACAAATGAGTGAAAATGCTAAAAAGAGGACTGAGATATTGGAGAAGTAATTTGGCCAAGCCTCCCAAAATTCTGAAATAATTGGTGATAGTGGTGGTGGCACTTATGTCAAGCCGAATGAAGACCTTGCTCAATTTTTAGAGTGTGTCGACACGTTGAATGAGCTCAATGACATTGATGGACCGTCTTTTGCGAAGGCGATGAAAGTATTACGTGAAGATCCATTCATGAGGGTTGCTTTTTTGAAGTTGTCCGCTAATAAGATAAGAGACTTTGTCTTAAACCAGTGAACGTGGAATGTTTTCAGTTTATAGTCTGAAATTTTGAAGTTGAGATGTTTTAATTTTCTAGTAAACTTGGGATATTATTATTTTCAATTCTTAGTTTCTTGAAGTTGAGATGTTTTCAATTTATAGTCTTAAATTGTGAACAATTGGTAAAGTAAAGGTGCTTTGTTTTAGGATGAACCTTCTATTTTACATTGCACTTTTGCAAAAATTGGTATGTTTCTACACTTATCTACTATGTTTTTAATCATGCTCTTATTAACAGGATGGATATTTTCTTAACTAGTAATCGTCGTGATGTGGTTAAAATTATTGATGCAATAGAAGATGAAGAAGAAGAAGACATAATGAGTTGTTTGCTTGCACTTGGGATATCAGAGTATTATCAGTTATATTTGGATAAAAAAACCTTGCAGAACTTCCATGCTTAGAGGTCATGATTACTTGTTGGAAGTACTTTATGGTAATGAAAGTAGGTGTTACGAAAGTTTTAGGATGGAACCGCCTGTTTTTATAGCTTTTTGTGAGGAATTGAAGAACATGTGTGGTTTGAAACACTCAAGGTATGTAACTGCTCAAGAGCAAGTGGCAATCTTTTTACTTGTCCTTTCTCATAATCAAAGAAATCGTATAGTAGCCGAACGTTTTCAGCATTCCGGGCAAACAATTTCAAAATATTTCAATTATGTATTGAAACTAGTGTGCAAACTTGGTGTATCATTAATCACTCCCCCTGATCAAAGTGTTGTGCCCCTTGAAATTAGGCATGACCGGCGATATTATCCATTTTTTCAGGTAAAAGTTTGTTTTTACTCTATATTACGTTCATATTATCATGGATAATAATCTTACTTTAGCATGTCATCTATTTCTAGGACTGTGTTGGAGCTATTGATGGAACTCACATCTCGGCAAGTGTCCCAATAACAGATCAGATTCCTTATCGTGGAAAGAAAATTGAACCTACTCAAACTATAGTTTGTGTATGTTCATTTGACATGTGTTTTACCTTTGTCATCTCTGGTTGGGAGGGAACTGCAAATGATTCGAGAATAATTCTTGAAACTGCAACTAGGCCAGAATATGGATTTCCAATGCCAATTCCAGGTATTTTATGATAAATCGCGTGTGCGTGTGTATGTATGTTCTTTAGTAATATTTATATGTGCAATGAACCTTACTCATGGCAGGTAAGTACTACATTGTAGACGCGGGTTTCACAAACATGCCTGGATTTTTATCACCGTATCGTGGAGAAAGATATCATTTAAATGATTATCGTGGTAGACAACCAATGGGATTAGAAGAGTTGTTCAACTATCGTCATTCGTCCTTACGTAATGTGATAGAACGTTGTTTTGGAGTGCTAAAGGCTCGATTTCCGATCTTGAAGCAAATGCCTCCTCTGCCAGTACGCACTCAAAAGTACATCCCTACTGCATGTTGCACAATTCATAACTTCATAAGGCGACTCACAAAAGATACAATTGATCCTTTATTTGATGAGTATGAGGATGTTGGTATAATTTTTGGAAGTAATTCTCAAAATCCTATCCAAATAGATATCTCTCAGCGTCAAATCAGAGAAATGTCTACATTAAGGGATGAAATTGCTAGGCAACTGTGGAATAATGTTCATGTTTGATGGACATGTTTTATTTTGTGTTACCCGAAAAATCTATTATATTTAGTTCTATTCTAAGTTTAATAGTTGTCTCCTTGATTTTTATTTTATTGATGTAAGAATGATTGATTTTCATTTTTTATTTTTTCATCTACAATTTATTTATTTTTCTTTTTTGAATAATAGATGAAATGTAGATCATTATTCTATGTCTTTTAAGTTTGATATAATATATCATGAAGTTGTAATGTGTTAATATTTTTGAAAAAAAAAATTACTTTGTGAAAAGGAAATAGAAAAATTTGTCAAACATGACATGTTTCTGTTTCTTTTACATTAGAGAAATAGAAACATTTATCAAACGTATTTTTGTTTCTAGAGACAGAAATAAAATGAAACAGAAACAAAGTGAAACAGAAACATGTGAAATAGAATAAAGAAACAGAAATGTTACCAAACACTGCCTTAACATCTCTCATTTCAGTCCCAAAACACTTCCAGACTTAGAGAGAGAAAAAGAGAGAGTTTAGAGTGAAAAAATCATGATATCTTGAGCATCCGATGTCGGATATACGATCCGTCTTCACCATAGCATAGAGGACAACAAAAGGATCATTTCTAACCAAACAACTTCCCAGATCTGTGGTGAAATCATGAGTCACCATCTCCATCTTCATCTTACGTTTTTTGGGAAAGAAAGTGAAGATTTGAGAGAGAGGAACTTGAATCGAGCTTAGTTCGCGTGTGGACTCATCGATTGTGCTCCGTAGCAGCGTAAAGAACTTAGAGGGAGACTTTCCCACTGATTTAATTTCATTTCCTTGGTTTATTTCGTCAAGAGGTAAGCTACTACCCCCTTTTCTTCTTGTTTAAAGCATGAGTTACTATCCTAGACTTCTACCATGCTATGAATTTCGTGTTTGAGTAAATGTTACTCTATTTTGCCCTAAAATTCCATGTTGTATTTACTGATTTTGTTGAGATGTTGTTCTACCTTGTTTGGGTGTTCAAGTTTGGTGCTAAACGGTTAGGATTCAAGTATAAGACAACTTTATTTAATCGACGTCACTAGAAACCCAAAATGACTCTTGCGGAGTTGGTTAGGGCTTGATAATTAATGTGACTATGTGAGGGTAATGTGAGCTCCTTGGTGATTTGAGAGACTTGTTGGGTGATTTTGTTACACGTTATGTGTCTTGATAATGATAGGTTAATTTCTGAAATATTGGTGTATTCGAATGATTATGTGTAGTAGAGTCATTTGGCCTACTTGAGATTGATATTATTATCATTGTGGTTGTACTCCCTACTTTGGAGTACGACATGTTTATATTAAATGTTGGGTAAACATCCACTTAAGCATTTTGTTAAGTCTTTGACTTGTTTATTTTAAATGTGTCGAGTAAACATCTACTTGAGCATTTCGTAAGTCCATGGCATTTTTGTTGGAGGTGTATTGACACTCGGTTATTGCGTGAGCCGGGGCTACGTAATAGCCGAAGGCCAATACACTGGGCCTCGCCCTACCGTTGGCCACAGTAGGGCTTATAGGACTAAATGTTGTACGGAATAAACGCGACCTTGGTAAGCTATATCGTGATTGTTTCTCGGGTCGTGGGGACCGAGTCTTCACGTCGACGTGAATACGGAAAACGGTTCACTATGACACTTGGTTATGAGTTCGATGATCGAGAACGACATCAACGATTTCTACATTGGTATTATTGGTTGGTTGGTTGGAAGCTTGTATGTCGGAGTTGTACCTCGACGGTATCCTTTTTATATGTGTTTAAATATGCTCCTACGTGAGATGCATGTTATGTGATATGTGGCTATGAGATACTTGCTACCTATGATGCTTTGAGATTTATCTCGTTATGTCAATTTTGTTCTATATGATCCTTATATCTGTTCACATCTCGCATGTCATATTGTTGCATTAGTAGCTTATTGAGTTTTATAACTCACCCCATTCATTGTTCATTTGTTTTCCTTAGATCCCAGTCCGGCGAGAAACCCTCAGTGACCCTGCATCGTCGTCGGTGAGCTTATCCGGCATTCTTTTGGGTAGTTGCTCCTTGAGCCTCCGTATTTTCTTTTGGTGAGGTCGAGAGTGTATATTGTTAACTAAACAATGTAAAGTTGGGTAGATGTCCCGTCCTTGATTTGTGGTTATTATTCTTTTGTAGATGCTGACATGGTTGTCAGGCCTTGTATATACTGTTAATTCTTATTCCACGCACTCTGTTATGAATGTATGTTTATCCCGAGCTCTCCAACTCGTGGGTTGTTGGTTAGCTAATGTGTTTTACTCCAACTTGTTATTTTGCCGCGAGGTTTTGTTTTGCCTTTAAAAATCATAAACTTGCATTACAGGGTTTTCACATGAAAATGATTTTTAATTATGCATTTTGTGTTTCTGTCTCACGAACCGGACGAGGTTCCTCATAGGATCTCGGGTCGGGTCGTGACAGTTGGTATCAGAGCATAAGTTAGATAGCTGGGAGTGGATCCTTAGCTTAGAAGGGGTTGGTTGAGTGTCTGAGTCGTTAACGACGAGTGTTTGTTGCAGGTGTTCTATCATGGTGGAGACTCGTAATGGAGCTGGTACAAGTAGGGCCAGTGAGGCTGAACGAGAAAACCGTCATACCGGGCCACCTAACCCACCTCCTAACCAACCTGGAGCCCAATCGACAGGGCAGTTGTCAGAGGGTCATATGAACCAGAATGAGACCTTCATGCACACTATGCAAGGATTCATGCAAGCCATGATGGAATCGTCAGACCATGGACATGAATAGACAGGCTATGGATGGATAGGGACAGGTAGGTGGACACAGAATTGTGCAGCCGATTGGGGGAAACGGGGACAATGATCGCAAACTAGAGAGGTTCTTGAAAATGAAACCTCGCAGCTATGATGGTGAACCCGACCCAACAAAGGCAGAAAAATGGATCGAGTCAACAGAAAAGATCTTTGCAGCAATGGGATGCACAGGTGAGGATAAGATTAAGTTTGCCACATTCAAACTAGAAGATGCAGCTGAGCACTGGTGGAAGGTGTTGGAAGCAAGTTGGATTCAAGACCAAGTGGTGAGAACATGGGGAACGTTCTTGAGACAGTTCAGAAATCAGTTTGTGCCAGATGTCGTGCAGGCTAAGAAGGAAGTTGAGTTTCTCAGTCTGGAGCAGGGAAGTTTGACGATAGCTCAGTATTCTGCAAAATTTACCGAGCTATCTCGGTATTGTACTCATCTACTTCCGACAGATGAGAAGAAAGTTTACCAATTCGTGAAGGGTTTGAGGACTGAGTATCGTAAGCAACTCATACCCCTTGAGTTGACGAGTTATCAGAGGGCAGTAGAGAAGGCTTATAAGATCGAACATGACATTGATGAACATCGAACTAAATCGGGAAATACAAGTGGTACACAACAGGGAACACAGTCAAGGTGGAAAAATCAGAATACTAGTGGAGCAAACAATAAGGGAGGTAATAATAACCGTCGTGGTGGTCAGTTTCAGCAAAGAGCAGGAAATTAGGGGAACACCGTTCAGGGACAGCGAGGACAGGGGACGACATGTAATTTCTATGCAAGGACTGGACACACGGAGGATAGATGTTGGAAGAAGTTGGTAAAATGCATCATGTGTGGGGATAGTACGCACTACCAGAGGGATTACCCAAGGAATAAGGGGGTCCAACAGGGGGGTGCACAACAGAATGTGGGCGTCAAGAGAGACAACGAGGGACGTCCTAGAGTCCAGGGTCGAGTCTTTGCCCTAGACCAAAATAGAGTTCCTGAAGCCAATAACGTCATAGGAGGTACCCTATTTGTGTCTAGTGCGAAAGCTCGAGTGCTTATAGATCCAGGATCATCACATTCATACATTGCATCACATTTTTCCTATCACATACATACCATGCCTGAATCATTACCATATGTGTTGGAGGTGTCTACTCCGATGGGAGAGTGCCAAGTAGCTTCTGATGTTTATCATGATTGTGATGTGATTGTTGATGGTCATCATTTGCCTGCGGATTTGGTTATTTTACCCATATGGGATTTTGATGTGATCTTGGGGATGGATTGGTTGCATGCACACCATGCTATTGTTGATTGCTGTAAGAAGTTTGTTACCTTTGATTTGTTGAATATGTCATCTTTTGTATTTGTTGGTGATAAGTGTATGGGTGGTGTTCGTCTTATTTCGACCTTGAAAGCTCGTAAGTTGTTGTCACATGTTTGTTCGGGGTATTTGGCTTGTGTGGTGGATAAATCAAAAAGGGTGGTTATGTTGGAGGATGTTTTTGTTGTACGTGAATTTCTGGATGTATTTTTAGATGATTATGAATTGCCCCCTGATAGAGAATTAGAGTTTTGTATTGAGTTATTACCGGGTACCGCGCCGATATCAAAGGCACCTTATCGCATGGCGCCGGCCGAGTTGAAAGAATTAAAGATTCAGTTGCAAGAGTTGCTTGATCGGGGTTTCATTAAACCGAGTGTATCGCCTTGGGGTGTACCAGTATTTTTTGTAAGGAAGAAGGATGGTTCATTGAGGTTGTGTATCGATTATAGGGAGTTGAATCAAGTTACAATTAAGAATAAATACCCTCTCCCGCATATTGATGACTTGTTTGATCAACTTCGGGGTTCTATAGTGTACTCTAAGCTTGATCTTAGAAGTGGTTACTATCAGTTGAAGGTTCGGAAGGAAGATATTCCTAAGACGGCATTTAGGACTAGATATGGGCATTTTGAATTTGTGGTTATGCCCTTTGGTTTGACTAACGCACCCGCGGTATTTATGGACTTGATGAATAGGGTGTTCTTGTCGTATCTCGATTGTTTTGTGGTTGTATTTATTGACGATATTTTGGTGTACTCTAAGTCTCGAGAGGAGCATGAGAAACATTTGAGGATTGTGTTGATAGTCTTGAGGGAAAGGAAATTGTTTGCTAAGTTTAGCAAGTGTGCTTTTTGGCTTGAGGAAGTAACATTTTTAGGCCATGTGGTGTCGGGACAAGGGATTTCAGTTGATCCAACTAAGATCGAGGCTGTGGTAAGTTGGAAGAGACCTGAGACTGTGATGGAGATTCGTAGTTTCTTGGGTTTAGCGGGTTATTATCGGAGGTTTATAGAGGGATTTTCTAAGATTGCAACCCCATTGACTAATTTGACTCAGAAAAATAAGCCGTTTGTGTGGAATGATAAGTGTGAAGCGAGTTTTCAGGAGTTGAAGGAGAAGTTGACTACAGCTCCTATACTAGCATTGCCGAATGGACACGATGGGTTTGTGATCTACAGTGATGCATCAAAGGAAGGTTTGGGTTGTGTCTTAATGCAGAACGGAAGGGTTATCGCGTATGCTTCTCGGAAACTGACTCAGTATGAACAGAATTACCCGACACACGATCTTGAATTGGCTGCGATCATATTTGCTCTTCATAAGTGGAAACATTATTCGTATGGGGCTAAGTTTTAGGTATTCACTGATCATAAGAGCCTTAAGTATCTATTCTCGTAGAAAGAGTTGAATAATAGACAGCGTAGGTGGATGGAACGGTTGAAGGACCATGATTGCACTATCCTTTATCATCCGAGAAAGGCCAATGTTGTAGCGGATGCGCTTAGTAGGAAAGCGTATATATCTTGTTTGATGACTAGGGAGTGGAAAATGCTTGAGGATATCCATGATTGGGGTCCTTGCGAATCGAACCATGGGGTAATTTTTGCTAATATTCGGGCTACTCCAGTGTTATTCCAACGGATTAAGGAAACCCAAGAGAGTGATCCAGCGTTGAAAAAGGTGATTGATGAGTTAGATGAAGGTAAGACTCCAGATTTTACTAAGAACAGTGATGGTATTTTGACATTTCGGGGTAGAGTCTGTGTACCGGCAGTTGAGGAAGTGAAACAACAAGTGTTAGATGAAGCCCATAAGTCTAAATATACAATTCACCCGGGAAGTACTAAGATGTATAGAGATTTGAAAAGGAATTTTTGGTGGAGTAGAATGAAAAGGGAAATAGCCGAGTTTATATCGAAGTGTTTGACTTGTCAACGGGTTAAAGCGGAACATCAGAGACCAGCTAGATTGTTACAACCTTTGGAGATTCCGGAATGGAAATGGGAGAACATCGCAATGGACTTTGTGACAGGATTACCACGGACTCGACGAGGTCATGATGCAGTTTGGGTTATTGTTGATAGATTGACTAAGTCGGCCCACTTTCTTCCTATTGTGATGACAAATTCATTGGAGAAACTTGCTTCGTTGTATATCCAGGAAATTGTGAGGTTACATGAGGTGCCAGTGAGTATTGTATCAGATAGGGACCCACGGTTTACTTCTCAGTTTTGGCAGTCACTTCAGAATGCTTTGGGTACGAGGTTAAATTTGAGTACGGCATTTCATCCGCAAACCGATGGTCAATCTGAGAGAACAATCCAAATACTTGAGGATATGTTGAGAGCTTGCTTGATGGACTTTAAGGGCACTTGGGATTCGCATGTACCATTGATTGAGTTCGCCTACAATAACAGTTATCAGTCGAGTATTGAGATGGCTCCATATGAGGCACTTTATGGAAGAAAGTGTCGTTCTCCAATTTGTTGGGACGAGGTTGGTGAAGAGAAATTATGGGGTCTAGAAATGGTTCATGAGTCAGTAGAAAATGTGAAACTAATTCGAGAAAGATTGAAAATGGCTCAGAGTAGACATAAGAGTTACGCAGATAATAGACGTCGAGATCTTGAGTTTGAGGTTGGTGATTATGTATTTTTGAAAGTCTCGCCACGAATTGGGGTTAAGAGATTTGGTAAGAAGGGTAAATTGGCTCCAAGGTATATTGGACCGTTTGAGATTTTGGAGAGAGTTGGAAAGTTGGCTTATAGACTTGCTTTGCCACTATCGATGTCAGGTATTCATGCGGTGTTTCATGTATCAATGTTGAGGAAATATTTAACGGATGCTTCACACGTCTTGGAATATGAACCAATGGATTTGACACCCGATCTTTCCTATGTCGAACAACCCGTAAGGATTTTGGATACCAAACAACAAGTGTTAAGAACGAAGATTATACCCCTTGTGAAGGTGTTGTGGAGGAATCACAATGTCGAGGAAGCCACTTGGGAGACGGAACAGGAGATGCGTGAGAAATACCCTGCTTTGTTCGATGGAGTCGGTAAGTAAATTCGCGGACGAATTTATTCTAAGGGGGTGAGAATGTAACACCCGCATCATTCATGTCATTTGCACGCACTCTACCTATACATCTCATTATGTGTCATTGACATTTCATGTGCATTTCTTCATTTAGATGTGTGGGCATTCGCATTTATTTCATGCTTTTATGTGCCTTGATTTATGTTTAAATTTGGTAATCATTCGTATTTGTAATGCGTGCACTTTTAGCCTTGTTACAGGCCATTTTGATTGAGTTTTGAGTAAAATTTGAACTTGGCCTGGGGTTAGGATCAGCCAAGGTAGACTTAAAATCAGCCATGTCTGACTTAAAATCAGCCATGTCTCAATTAGGATCAGCCGTGACCATCCTACGATCAACCAAGGCCAACCTAAGACTAGCCAAGACTAATCTGCCAAGATGGATCAGCCAAGACTGACTTTGGATCAGCCATGACCGACCCAGGACCAGCCAAGATTGACTTAGAACCCCTGTAGGTCAATCTGGTTGAGTTTCAGCCTTGGAAAACTCCTAGAGTTCGGAATTCGCGTCTTTCTGCCGACCAGAATCAGTCGGGGTAGTAAATTGAACACAACTTTGTGTAGAAAACTCAAAATTCAAATCCGTTTGATTCTGTGTAAACTAGACTTCAAGGGCTTTTCAACCATATCTTATTTGTAATTTTTAGACTAGTATATCATTCCAGGGATGTCTTTAAAGTTGACCCAAAAATACAGAATTTTATTTTTAGCATTTCACTAATGTTTTAAGTTGTTGACCAACTGACCCATTTCCTTGGTTGATGTTTGGCCACGTCCCTAGGCTTGCGGACCAGAATTTTAGAGTCTCTTATACACCATTAGAGAGACTTAACATCTCTCATTTCAGTCCCAAAACACTTCCAGACTTAGAGAGAGAAAAAGAGAGAGTTTAGAGTGAAAAAATCATGAAATCTTGAGCATCCGATGTCGGATTTACGATCCGTCTTCGCCATAGCGTAGAGGACAACGAAAGAATCATTTCTAACCAAACAACTTCCCAGATCTGTGGTGAAATCATGAGTCACCATCTCCATCTTCATCTTACGTTTTTAGGAAAGAAAGTGAAGATTTGTGAGAGAGGAACTTGAATCGAGCTTAGTTTACGTGTGGGCTCCTTAGCAGCGTAAAGAACTTAGAGGGAGACTTTCCCACTGATTTAATTTCATTTCCTTGGTTTATTTCGTCAAGAGGTAAGCTACTACCCCCTTTTCTTCTTGTTTAAAGCATGAGTTACTATCCTAGACTTCTACCATGCTATGAATTTCGTGTTTGAGTAAATGTTACTCTATTTTGCCCTGAAATTCCATGTTGTATTTGTTGATTTTGTTGAGATGTTATTCTACCTTGTTTGGGTGTTCAAGTTTGGTGCTAAACGGTTAGGATTGAAGTATAAGACAACTTTATTTAATCGACGTCACTAGAAACCCAAAATGACTCTTGCGGAGTTGGTTAGGGCTTGATAATTAATGTGACCACGTGTGGGTAATGTGAGCTCCTTGGTGATTTGAGAGACTTGTTAGGTGATTTTGTTACACGTTATGTGTCTTGATAATGATAGGTTAATTTCTGAAATATTGGTTTATTCGAATGATTATGTGTAGTAGAGTCATTTGGCCTACTTGAGATTGATATTATTATCATTGTGGTTGTACTCCCTACTTTGGAGTACGACATGTTTATATTAAATGTTGGGTAAACATCCACTTAAGCATTTTGTTAAGTCTTTGACTTGTTTATTTTAAATGTGTCGAGTAAACATCTACTTGAACATTTCGTAAGTCCATGGCATATTTGTTGGAGATGTATTGACGCTCGGTTATTGCGTGAGCCGGGGCTACGTAATAGCCGAAGGCTAATACACTGGGCCTCGCCCTACCGTTGGCCACGGTAGAGGTTATAGCGCTAAGTGTTGTACGGAATAAACGCGACCTTGGTAAGCTATACTGTGATTGTTTCTCGGGTCTTGGGGACCGAGTCTTCACGTCGACGTGAATACGGAAAACGGTTCACTATGACACTTGGTTATGAGTTCGATGATCGAGAACGACATCAACGGTTTCTACATTGGTATTATTGGTTGGTTGGTTGGAAGTTTGTATGTCGGAGGTGTACCTCGACGGTATCCTTTTTATATGTGTTTACATATCGCTCCTACGTGAGATGCATGCTATGTGATATGTGGCTATGAGATACTTGCTACCTATGATGCTTTGAGATTTATCTCGTTATGTCAATTTTGTTCTATATGATCCTTATTTCTGTTCTAATCTCGCATGTCATATTGTTGTATTAGTAGCTTATTGAGTTTTATAACTCACCCCGTTCATTGTTTATTTGTTTTCCTTAGATCCCGGTCCGGCGAGAAACCCTCAGTGACCCTGCATCATCGTCGGTGAGCTTGTCCGGCATTCTTTTGGGTAGTTGCTCCTTGAGCCTCCGTATTTTCTTTTGGTGAGGTCGAGGGTGTATATTGTTAACTAAACAATGTAAAGTTAGGTAGATGTCCCGTACTTGATTTGTGGTTATTATTCTTTTGTAGATGCCGACATGGTTGTCAGGCCTTGTATATACTGTTAATTCTTATTCCGCGCACTCTGTTATGAATGTATGTGTTTTACTCCGGCTTGTTATTTTGCCGTGAGGTTTTGTTTTGCCTTTAAAAATCATAAACTTGCATTACAGGGTTTTCACACGAAAATGATTTTTAATTATGCATTTTGTGTTTCCGTCTCACGAACCGGACGAGGTTCCTCATAGGATCTCGGATCGGGTCGTGACAATCACAACTAAATCATAACTAACATAAATATCCCAACTAAATCCTTTCAAACGTAAAATAACATGCAAATTACAAGTTCATCAAAATTGATCACAAATACTCCCACCCCCACTAATTAGTCATAATACAACCCACTATACACAGTACACACATTAAATTCAGATTATTTACAAAAAGTTTCAAAAAGAGAAAAGAAAAAAAGATTAATTACAATGAAATTAATTACAAATTAATAACAAAAAAATACAGATTAATTACATCAAAAACAGAAAATATATAAATATACAAAAATTACAAAATTAATACAGATTACCTGAAAATTGGAGGGACAAATGCTGAAAAAAGGGCGGTGGTGGCGGTGGCGGTAGTGGTGGTTCCGGCTTGGCTGTGGTGGTTCAAGCTAATTTTCGTGGCGGTGCTATTAACAATAAAATTAAATAAATAAATAAACTAAAAAAGGGAAAAAAAATTAAATGAAAAGGGTTTAATCTATTACAGTGGCCGAGAAGCGGCCGGCGGCGTGGATGGAGAAGAGAGTGAGATAGAGAGAGAAAGAGAGGGAGACGGGGAAACAGAGAGAGAGAGAGAGAGAGAGAGAGAGAGAGAGAGTGTGTGTGTGTGTGTGTGTGTGTGTGTGTGTGTGTGTGTGTGTGTGTGAGTGAACGGGAGACGGCAATGGTGACGGAGACGGAGACGGTGGTGGACGGAGATGGCTGCTGAGATCTAGATGACGGCTCAACTGATGAGAGAGAGAGAGAGAGAGAGAGAAGAGAGACTATTCGCGAATAGGGGGAGAAGCTGTTCGATTTGGGTTTTATTTTCAATATTACTGTCGAAGCACCGAAAGTAATTTTCGACAGAAAATCAACCTAAAATTACTGTCGGATATTACTGTCGGATCTCCGACAGTAATACTGATCACAATTTTCTGAGACTTTAAAAGGGAATATTCGAAGAATATTCCTGTATTACTGTCGGAATATTACTGTCAGATTAATCCGACAGTAAATAATGTCGGATGGAAAGGGAATATTCGACGAATATTCGGATATTACTGTCGGTATATTTACTGTCGGATAAGTTCCGATAATAATTATTATCCCGCCAGATATTTTAACATTACTGTCGGAAATCCAACAGAAAATACAAAATTTTCGACAGTAAATACTGTCGGATATTTTCGACAGTTATTATTCCGACAGTAATTAGCGTGTTTCTAGTAGTGTGTCAGCCCGCAGACCCCTGACCTCCTTCCTGCCAGGTCGACCATCGTGGTGGTCGGCTAGGTGAGGATTGGAGCTCCGGGTTGGTAGCTGAGTCGCTTGGGCAGCCAGTTTTCAAGATAGCTCGTACTCGCGTATCTCCAGCTCTCTCTGTTTCTTCAAGAAAGCTTTTTCCTTCCTTATGTGCTCCAGCTCAGCGAGATTAATCTCTTATTGTGTGAGAGGTGGCCTATCTCCTATCATAATGAGGTCGTCTCTGTTTCCAGAGTCCCCGCTGTCGGAGGAGGTTAGGCTCGCTGTCTGTCCATCCTGCTTCGACCCGACCGGTCCTTTAGCGAGTTGGGTTGATCGTTTTTCCCTTGCTTTTTTCTCATCGCTCGAGCTAGTTTCTAAGCTCAGGTGTTTTGATGAAGAGGGAGGCCTGATGAGGGCACTGCAGGTAACTCCTTCTCAGTTTGCTTAGGAGGATGGCCAGTGAGTGGAGTGGCTGTAGGCATGGCCAGAGTCGTTGCTGGAGCTAGAGCCGGCAAAATCGGCCCAGTCCAATGGGCCGGCCCAGTTAGCCCGATATTTGCATGGGCTAATGTTTAAATTTTGGAGGCCCAAAAAAACGCGGGCCTTTTTGGCCCGGTCCAATAGGCCCGACGGTTCAATTGGGCTTACATCAAAAAAGCCCGGGGCTTTTGGGCTAGGCCTGGCTCGCTCTATTTTTATATAGACTAAATTATTGAGAGAGTTTGTGAATGTAGGGATATAGGAAATATACCTTCCAACTCCAAGAATTAAATATGTATAGTAGAGAAAGAAAGATTGTGGTAGAAAAGGACGGAGGAGCCAATGGAGAGAGTTTGTGAAAGTTATTATTAAGGGATGGATGAGATGAATGAAGTTGTAATTTATATTGTGCCCTTGTGTGTTACTACTGCTTGTTCTGCTCCATATTCTGATGTTAATGGTCTCCCAAGTGTCTGCATTCCATGCGTTTCATTAGTATTATGCTTTGTGTGTCAGGGCAGCTCATATGTCCCATATATTTTCTTAAAATTTTCTAGCATCTGATGCATATACTCAGGCTTATATGCATAATTGTTAACGTATTGAAAAGATGTCTTACCAGTTTTACGCAAAAGATAATCAGTTCATATCTCTCTGTGTCCATGTCCAATACCTGTTTTTCATTTGGTTACAGTCTTGCTTGGTACCTTTTTCTTTTTGCGAAGCCAGTGATATTGCATCCTTGTGCAGTGCATATTCACTGAGGTATATGTCATCTCATACATAGTTAACTACAGACTTGAAAGCAGTCCAAATAGAGTGGTTATTCTAACTGTTTGCCACTCCACTCTCCTCCCACTAACCACCACCTTGATGTCATTGTTAATAACACAGGAGTTGTGGTTTTAATTGACTATTTTACCCTTATTGTTCGATCCCTTCCCATGCCCCCTTAGGACATCAAAAAAAAAAGTAGCTTGAAACCTGTGATCAACAAAGAACACCGTAAGGGAGGCTGGGTTGTCCTAGCGATAACCCTCATGCGTGAGAATTAGCAATACAGTAGAGAAGATGAATGCTCTAACAAAGTATAGCTTTTGCAAGTAATTTGCGTGTACCTTATGATGTCTGTGAGGGTGCTTATTTATAAAGAGATGAGCTATAATCCTAGAAGGTTTCAGAATGGGAGAGATATGATAAATTCTCATGTCTTTCGGATTACGTTTCCTTGTCTGTTTAGGACTGATGTATAAAGAGTTGTAGCAGGACTCTTCCCAGGCGAGAGGTGATTCCGTAAAGGATTCTGTTTTGCCGAGCTGAGAGGGGTTACATCGAGGTCGGCCTGGTATGTATCCAGGTTGCTCGATGTTAATGTGGTCGAGGTCGGCCTGGTATGTATCCGGTCACCCGATGCTGATATGGTCGGCCTGAGATGTCTCCAAGTCGCACTGTGGGTCCCTGTGGTCAGCGCGCTGGGAGAGTATACTGGTGAAGAAAGCAACCTAACGCGGTATGACTGCCAAGTCGTCATTTTGACAGGAGGGTATGCCACCTCGGCACATGTTTAGCTGGCGCCTCTGATGCCACGTGTCTGCCACGTGTCAAGCTTTAGGGTTGAGGCCATTCAGTTGAATTTCGTCTTCTCGGCCCATCGCACGTTCCAGTTCTCCATTCTTTGCCATTTCTGTCAACTCCGTACCACACTTCCTTAATTCATTAAATTCCTTGCTTTGCTCTTTCCAATCATCTACAATTCATACATTCATGCATTCAACCAAATAAAAAAGAACAAAGGAAGGAAATTAGTCCCCACAATATATCTATTCATGAATCGGAAGAGAGGGAATATAATATGATGAACTAGCACTTATTATTATTATTGTTGCGACATGATAGATACTACCTCCGTTCCAGTCAAAGAGTCCACTTTCCTTTTTTAAAAGTCAATATGTGATTAAATCAAATCAAAATTTTACACACTTACTTATGCTTTAAGAAATAAAATTTTATTAATTAAAAACTATTTTAAGAATACTATGGATTGCAACTTTCAAAACTTTGTAAAAATCACTAAATTTATGTTAATTATCGGTCAAACTTCAACTAAGTTGACCAAAAAAAGTCAAAACTAGACTCTTTGCCTGGAACGGAGGGAGTAGAAAACATGAATATACTAACTTTATAGAAAAAGAACCACTCAACATTTGAGGCAATTTTTTTTTTAAATGAGACTCAATTTTGGACAGGAGGAGTCTAACTTACGTTTTTTTTTTTTTGGAAATTTGGATAAATAATTAAATCCTTGTCAAATATCAAATTCTATAATTTGTTAAATTAACTGAAAAATTCAAAGTATACCTCTTTAATTTTAATCAGGACATGAGAATGAGATATGGGAAAATTATTCAGTGAAATTAACACACCGGCCATGTCATCTTGCATGCGGTAGCATCCTACAATTATAATAAACCAGGCCCTTTCTAGGGTGTTATAACACACTTCTCACCCGGATAGGATCCTCTATTCCAAAAAGGTATTCCATCTCCTATTCCAACCGTCGGATCTTCGCCACATGTGCATGGGAATAAATAACATTAATTATTCCATGATTTTTGGTGGACATGTGGCGAAGATCCAACGGTTGGAATAGAAGATGGAATACCTTTTTGGAATAGAGGATCTTGTCTGCTTCTCACCACCATTCTCCAGGTGTTAGTATATGGTTGGTATGTCACACCATATCACCCTAGTGACATAGCTTGAACGTTACTTCTCATATTTTCAAGTCATAATATAAGAGATGCTAACAAATTATTCCTAATTTTAACCCGAAGTCAAAATAAATAAATAAATAAATACACAATTAATTTATTTGAAAACATATGATTAATTACTACAATCACAGTAACCTTGTCCTAAACTACAATGGAGATCGAAACCTTTTTGGTTTGGTAATTCCCCCTAACAATAGGAATCCATGCACCAAAACTATATATATATTTGTGCAATAGTAATCCAAAATTCTCTCTCTCTCTCTCTCTCTCTCTCAAGCCTCCATATCTGATTATGGCCAGAGTACCAGTAGAGAGTACGGTGTTGATGAATCGACCACCAAACACGACTACGGAGATCCCGACAGAATTGAAGACTAGTATCCATACCATGGGCGGTTCCGAGGCGACATTACTTATAGAAAAGCACCTACAGGATTTCGACATGAGCAAAGATCACAACCGTCTGTTGTTGCCCCTAAGCAATATCAACTGCTTATTTCTCACATTGGAAGAGCTACGACTGCTCAACTCCTCGTCTAAAGCCGAGATACCCGTTAAGTTGTTGCTTGAAGCTAATCGGAAAAGGGAGGACGACGAAGAGAAAGTTGAGTATAAGGATTACGGTGATCAAATTAGCTTGAAAAGGCGTAGAATGAGTGGATCGTATTTGCTAACGAAGAGTTGGAATTCCGTTGTGGCGAGGACTGGGGTTCGGAAGGGTACGAGAGTGCAGCTATGGTCGTTTCGGGTGGGCTCTCAACTTTGTTTTGCTATTGTTACCCGTCTATGTTAGAATCGGGTATTTTTCGAAGCGGGGTTTCGCTCTTGTGAAAAACCCTGTTTTAAGAAGAAAAATAATTTTATTTTTATTATTTTTTTTTTCAAGAAAAAGAAATTCAAAAGCAAGAACACTTAGTTAGCATATTTTACAATATAGTATGTAAAGTATTTGAAACAAACAAAATAAATATCTATATAGTGTCATAGGTTAAAAACTAGAGTGCCTTATAGGAATTTTCGCTCAAAATTATTGCATTAAGAATTTGATTGGTCTTTTCGATAAATTCTGCAAGTGATAATGTCTGGCCAATTAATAAATTTAACAAGGGTAAATTATAAATAATTCCCCTCAACTATAGATTGGGTTTAAATTGCCCCCTTCAACTACCAATTGGAACAATAAGTCCCCCTCAACTATAGCATTTTCTTTAATCGTAGCTTCTGTTTAGGCACTACCATTTGAATCGACGTAAAATACTCACGTAAGACTCATGTGACCATCTTTAGGCATTCTTTTTAACCATAGTGCCCTTTTGGTGTTTTAATTTACTATATTACCCTTGTTGTTCTAAGATCCTAATATGTACATAAAGATGGTCATTAAAATAATTTTTTATCTTTATTTTGAATCATATGGTAAATGTCATACGAACAGATGGTGACGTGAGTCTTTGGTGGACAAATTTCGTGAATTCAAACTCCGATTTCTAAATAGAAGGTGCAATTTAAGAAAATGTTATAGTTGAGGGGGGCATACTGCTTCAATTGGTAGTTGAGGGGGTCAATTCAAACTCAACCCATAGTTTCGGACCAATTACTTCTCTAAAAATAATGAATTTTGCTAGGTTTACAACTATTTTTACAACTATTGTTACAACTAAAGCCTTAATGAAGGGTAAAATTGTTTTTCTCCAAAACATTTTTGCCTTTAATAAAGGCTTAGTTGTTAAAAAAGTTAGGGTAAATTATACATAACCACCCTCAACTATGGATCAGGTTTGATTTGTCCCCTTCAACTATTAATTGAAGCAATGTGCCCCCCAACTATAACATTTTTTTAAATCGCAACTTCTATTTAAGCAATACCGTTTGAATTGACGAAATTTGCCCACATAATACTACATGACCATCTGTACGTATTATTTTTACGATAATATTCAAAAGAAAGATAAACAATTGCTTTTTTTACTATCTTTTTTTACAAAGAGGGTCTTAGAGCAATAAGGGTAAAATAGTCAATTGAAACAGTAATATGACTTTATTATTAAAAAAAATACTTAAAGATGGTCGCATGAGTCTCGGGTGAGCATTTAACGTCAACTCAAATGAGAATGCCTAAACAGAAGCTACATTTAAGGAAAATGCTATAGTTGAGAGGGGCACATTGTTTTCAATTAATAGTTGAGGGAGACAATTTGAACCTAACCTATAATTGAGAGGGATTATTTGTAATTTACCCAAAAAGTTATAAACCTAGCATTTTTCAAAAGATAATATTACAATGAAAAAGGAAAATCTTAAAAGAAACTCCTTTTGGATACAGTTTTTTTTTTTTTTTTTTTTGGGTCACAAGAAAATAGTCATATTTTATAAAATAGTAATTATATGATGAAGATACAAGCAACTAAAACTACAGCCTTAAAAAATTTAACTTGTTAAATGAGACAAATTTTTATTATTATTATTTTTTTGGAAAAAGGAAACAACTTAGAATGTACGAGATTGGTTGTTCAAGACCTAAAATACATTTGTCTATATTTCAACTAAAAATATTTGGAACATTCTTTGTTGGAGTGTAAATTTTTATTATAAATTTATTTGATAGTTAATTTAAAAAGTTATTTTAAAATATTTTTTGTTCACAAGGAACTTTTGAGAAAGCGCTACGAATTGAGCATCTCAAAAACGCTCCATTTGTAGTTTTCATTCAAAATGCTCTATGAAAATATTACATTTATAGAATTTACTCATATCAAATTTTTAATTATTGTATGTACGTTAGAAAGTAAGATGTGATAATGAGAGGTGCTAAATATAACACTCCTTTTATGCTAAATACAACATTTTTCGGACAAATTTACTATTTTGCACTTGTTATAAATAAAAAAAATAAATAAATTGACAAGACCGCCACCTCTAGGCAGTCTTATTCCAAACAACCACCTAGACTAGGCGGTCATATTCAAAACAAGACCCAGACTAGTCGATCCTCCATTTCCATACATTATTCTGTCAATTTTTTTTTACACTTTAATACCCTAAAATTAACATTTTCGTTACAAAGTTAACGGAATTGTTAAAATTTTAACGAAATTTGTTATAAACGGCAAGAGAACCGTCACCCCAAGGTGGGTTTCTTCCTCCAGGATTGCCAGCTCGAGGTGGATTTCTACCTAGAGGACCGCCACCCTGAGGTGGTCTTCTTCCATGAAAAATGCCACCCCGAGGTCTTCTTCTTTTTTTTTTTTAATAATTGAATAATGGAAAAATAATTTTTTTTCAAGGGGGTGTTGTATTTAGCACTTTTGGGGTGTTTTATTTAGCACATGTATAATAAATTTTGTGAATAAATTATGTAGACGTAACATTACTTTTTTTTTTTTTTTTTTTTTTTGAGAATTTAGCTTTTTAGGGCGTTGACTTGTATGAGAGGGATTTCTCCATATTTCACGCTCCAAACCTAAAGCAAGCAAGCAAGTGGGCCTGACCTAGGGCAAGCCCATTTCTCTTTGCACTGACAATGCCAAGTCTAGTCCAGACATAACAAGCCTTACTTTATCCATAACAATTGGAGATTGTGGTTCTTGTTTAAAATCGTTCCTTAAGCCCATAAGTATTAACGGCGGTGTAAAATGTTACTCCCTCCGTCCCTAAATTATGTCCTGCTTTCTTTTTTTTGTTCGTCTCAAAATAATTATTTTGTTTAAAAAATTTCTTTTTAGGACAACACTTTTATCTTTTTACCCTTATTATTTTTTCCTACTTTAATTATGAGTTACATACACATGAATATTAAAAGAAACTACTCAACATATTCTACATCAATATTAATAATAAGGTTAATTATTTTTTTTAATCCGTGTATCGGGTCAAATAATACAATAATTCATGAACAGAGGGAGTATTATTTTTTATTTTTATTTTTTGTAAACGTAGGATTAGACGTGAGATAATTGAAAAAAAAAACCCCCATCCTAGTTTCAAAATTTAAAATTAAATAAAAAAAATTTTCCAACTAATTAAACCTCCTCCTAAAAATTTATTTTGCAATTGAAACTTTCGGTTAAGTAGAGGTTAGCTACACTAACATATTGCTAAGTAGACATCCTAGTTGGCGGCTGATGTGGATAATGGCGGGAGAGTTGCCACTCACTCCCTAGTTCCCGCCAAAATTATTTTAAAACAAACCTTATACTATTTTACAATTTCAAAACAAACCTTAAAATATAACAAAATCACAGCAAATCTATTTCAAAACAAACCTTATACAATTTCTATTATATTTCATAATAAACCCTATATGGTTGCAGATAATGGATATTTATATACCTATATTATCCACACACAAAGATAATCCAACTTCTCACAATTCATTCCATTTTCTTTTATTTCATTTTGATCATCATGAATCACAATACATTTCATTCTCACAATACATTTCATAATCACAATACATTCTGTTATATTTTATTTCATTTTAATCATAATAATAATAATAAGGCTTAAATCGCAATTTGATCACCCTACTTTGACAAAAAATTCATTAAGATAACCTTTTTTTTTCCACAATTTCATCACTATACATAGCATAAATCCCACGTTCATCACTCCGTCCAGATTTTTGGATGAAAAGCTTACTATATTTTTAAATCTCAAAAATACCCTTACTAATAACTATCCATATAACTTTACAAAATAGGCTTAATTCTCAATTTGGTCATCCTACTTTCACCAAAAATTTACTAAGTTCACTTTACTATTTTTTTCACACTTTAATCACTGCACTTAGACATAAATATCAAGTTCATCGCTCCGTCCAGATTTTTGAATAAAAAGCTTAAAATTTTTCTAAAAACCCAAAAATGCCCTTACTAAAATATTAAAACTCATTGCAACCAAGAACAAACAAAAACCTAAAAATTGAGCAGCTAGGCTTTTCATTAGTGACTGGATCGTGATTGAGGAGGTCGAAATTAAGGTTAGGGTTTGGCCAAGGAGGGGAAGAGAAGGTGGAGACGGTGGCCATGACAAAAGATAGAGAGAGAGATGAGAAAGAGCCTGGCACGAAAGATTTTCCTTCGATTCATGATTGATCCCATGTTCAAGCTTTCATGAAATGTCCTTTACTCTTGAGTAGCATCATGAAAGTGGGGGGCGGGTTGGCCTTGTTAAAGAATGAATGCGAGGCTTCCCTGCTGTAGCTTGGTTAAAAAAAAAAAGAATCTTGAATATCAGTAGTTAAAATTGGCTTTTCGTGGGTTCATTTGAATTGAGATTCCCCATTCCAGTAGATGGGATAATGGCCTAATGGGTACTATGGTGGCTTTAGTGTTAGGAATATGCCTATGAAACAGCTGATACATATGTTTGTATATTCCAACACAGTGATTTGCTTGTTCCCATTTCAATGCATGTTTCACAAGTGGCTAAAAGGGCTGTGTACCGGTTAGTGTGGCAGCTTGATGAAACAATGCATAGATCATTAGACTAGGAAGTCTTTGTACATGTCCAAGTCTTTGTCCTACTGAGAAAAGATGACTCTTCGTATGGATTAGCTCTATTAGCGCCAATAGACATGTCTACCAGCAATGTCTCACCAGCAGACATCTCCACCAGCCATGTCTTATCAGCAACCTTTACTTCAGCAATCTTATATTGGCAGATCTCAGTATCAGTCATGCTCTTCATCAGACAACTACAGAAAAGCTGATTATTCACAAGAGGAACATCGGTCGTTGCTCAATACTACAAGTCAAAATAGATCTGTTACAAGATCTTCCTGACAACTCAAGATACGCATCGATGTCTGTGCTTTGACTATTATTCAGAAGACATTTCCTCTTTCGTGTATTGGTCCCAATTTTCAAAGCTGCATTCCATAAAAGGCCAAACATAGTGCGCTACATCCCAGGCATGCTTGACAAGTCCTATTCTGTCAGCCTAATTCACGGACCAACTTCAAGACAAAAGCTTAAACAGAAGGTCTTTGCCCAACAGTCCACACAATGCACTTTGATGCATTAATGATCCAGATCGCTAACGGGCAAAAACTCATCCAAGCTCCAACGAATACTTCATCTTCTCCAGCCTATAAAAGAAGACTCTCATTCTCACATTAAGTGTGTGTGCACGAGAAGGTGTTGGTGGTTGATATTGTTCTTAGTTCTTTCAATCTGAAACACACCAAAAAGTGAGAAAAACACAAGTGTAAGAACAAACACTTTGTGGGAGAGAAAACAGAAATTTCAAAGGCTAAGAAGTTCTGCTTGATCAAAAACTTTGTTCTTGATTTGAGTTCTTTCTTCCTTCGAAAGAATCAGTCTCTTAAGTTGTTGCACTTCAAATCCACAGCCAGAGACCAAGCATCCTGCAAGTCGTTGAATACTGATCAAGCTTGAAGATGTCCGATGAAGAACCAGAGCATAATAATAATTCATATTGCATTCATATCGGCAG
Source organism: Platycodon grandiflorus (assembly GCA_016624345.1). Classification (NCBI taxonomy): domain Eukaryota; kingdom Viridiplantae; phylum Streptophyta; class Magnoliopsida; order Asterales; family Campanulaceae; genus Platycodon; species Platycodon grandiflorus. The sequence goes on along the minus strand of CM028362.1, from coordinate 41,247,785 downwards.
ACTTATACTATATTATAAGGGCTGTCGATTGTGCAATGAATTGTCATCACTCTTGGCCGAGTGCTTAGCACTCAGTTGTTCAAATACTTGTTATTTGAACAACGCTTAATATTTTCTTCTCACAAAAAATCTATCGAGTTGATACTACAGGAAGACAACTTAATAAATATTGACTACATCTTCCAATGTATTTACAATAGATTTGATTTCGATTTCTTGATCTCTCCTTTTTCTTTCCTAGGAGATTGCTAGGATAGGGAATCTAGGTTGATGTACTAAGCATGTTTGTCATTGAGCAAACCTCTGTTGAATTTTAATATAAATCATATTTTATTACACTCAGCCTTTATTTATCTTTCATGTAATTTATGATATAAATCTTATGCAATTTGGTTGTGGCAAATAATTGATGCATCATATCTAATACAAGATTTTAGCTTGCTGTTATGATAAACTTGTACCTATTTGTTTACAGTTGCTTTAATCTTGTCTGCTATACTTATGCTGCTTATTCTTCCGTTGCTTAAACTCCTCTATACCAGCTAAGTATAACAATATCTTCCTATCAGCTATTCTTCAAGTCTGCTGATGCATATCAGCTGATTCCACTATATCGGCTGTGTTGCTTGAACTAGGAAGATGACCTATTCATGTTAATTATTTCATCCATGTTTCTCAACTTAAATTTTAAAAATAGGATGAAATTTTTAATAAATGTCATATAGGCTATTCACCCCTCCCCCCCTCTAGCCTATATTCTGAGCACAACCTTATGGACCTAACAATTGGTGTCAGAGCCAGTACTCTGTAAATTTCATACCAGGCTTGACAACCTGAGAGTTTAGATCTAGTCGCTCAGATTAGATGCATAGTTGTTAGGAATATGCCTGTGAATCAGATGATATAAATGTATGCATATTCCAACACAGTGATTTGCTTGTTCCCATTACAACGCATGTTTCACAAGTGGCTAAAAGGGCTGCGTACCGGTTAGTGTGGCAGCTTGTTGAAACAATGCATAGGTCATTAGACTAGGAAGTCTTTGCACATATCCGAGTCTTTGTCCTACCAGAATGATGACAAACTTTCATATGAATTAAGCTCTTCAAATTGCCAGCTGACATGACCATCGGCAGATGTCTCACTAGCAGACATGTCCTTTAAGCTATGACTGCCTAATAGCCATCTCTACATCAGCAGTTCTACATCGGCAGACTCCCGTATCCGCCAAAGCACTTCATCAGAGAGCAACTGCAGAGAAGCTATTTATTCAAGAGGAACATCGTGACCATCAGCGGTTTCTACATCAGCAGTTCTATAATAGCAGATCTCAGAATCAGCCAAATCCCTCATCAGAACAATTGCCGAGAAACCATAAGATCACAAGAAACATCGGTCGTTACTCAAACACACTACAAGTCAAAATAGATCCGTTATAAGATCTGTCTGACAAATCCAAGATACGCATCGATGTCTGCACCTTCACGTTTATCCAATAGACATTTCCTCTTCAGAACAGTGTTCGCGGTCTTCAAAGCTTCATTTGAAAAGGCCAAGCACGGGACGCTGTACTCGGTCAAAGCAATGATACGTCCAAATCGTCGACGCATCCAGGCTAAGCTCGACACGTCCAACTCTGTTCAGCATGTGTCACGGACCATCTTCAAGACTCAAACCTAACTGAAGGTCTTTGCCCAACAAATCCAAAAATGTACTCTGCTGCATTATGAGATTCAGATCACCAACGGGCATAAACCTATTCAATACACCAACGGTCACCTCTTCTTCTCCAGCTATATAAGAAGACTCTCAACCTCATTTCCAGATAGCATAAGGGAAAGAAAGCAACAAGTGTATGCTTATGCTTGAGAAAGGTTGTGGTATTGATCTTCATTTCTTCAATCCAGAACCACTCCTTCAGAGTGAGAAATCACAAGTGTAAGAACAAACACTTTGTGAGAGAGAGAAAAGAAAATCCAAAGGCTGAGAAGCTCTGCTTGATCAACAACCTTGTTGTTGATTTGAGTTCTTCTTCCTTCGAAGAACTCAGTCTCTTCAGTGGCTTCAACTCCATCATCCAGTAAAGAGACCAAGTATCTTACAGATCGTTGAAGCCAGATCAAGCTTGAAGATGTCCGATGAAGAGTCAGAACTTACATGTCCAGATTGCATTCATATCGGCAGACTTATACTACATTATAAGCTGTGCCGATTGTGCAATAAGTTGTCATCATTTTTGGTCGAGTGCTTAGCACTCAGTTGTTCAAATTCTTGCTATTTGAACAACTCCTAATATTCTCTTCTCACAACAAATATATCGAGTTGAAACTACAGGAAGATAACTTAATAAATATTAAGTACATCTTCTAATGTATTTTCGATATATTTTAATTCGCTTTCTTCATTTCTCCTTCCTTTTCCTAAGGAGATTGCTAGGATAGAGAGTCTAGGTTAATGTACTAAGCATGTTTGCCTTTGAGCAAACCTCTGCTGAATTTTAATATAATATATATATTTGTTACATTCAGCCTTGATTTCTCTTTCTTGTATAATTTGTCTTATCATGTGCAATCTGTTTAAGGAAAGTAAATGATGCATCTAATACAGATTTTAGTCAACTGTTAAGCTCTCTTTCATATCGAATCTTTACAGTTACTTTAATCTAAATTGTTAAACTTATGCTGTTTATTTTTCCGCTGCTCAAACTCATTGTCATCAGCTAAGTTTAACAAAAGTCTTCCGTCTGCACATTCTATGTCTGCTGATCAAGGACGTCCGATGTCTCTATCTTCGGCTAAGCAGTCAGAATGAGGAAGATGACCTATCTGTATTAATCATTTCATCTACTCTTCAATTTAAATGTTAAAATTGGATGAAATTTTTAATACATCAAGTATAGGCTATTCACCCCCCTCTAGCCTATACATTGAGCAACCCTTGGACCTAACAATTGGTATCAGAGCTAGTACTCTGTAAACTTTATTCCAGGCTTAACAACCTGAGAGTTTAGATCCTGCTGCTCAGATTAGATGCATAGTCAAAAGGAGTCTTTTCCAAAATCTTTTATTCACAAAAACCTTTTGACTGAGAAACCTGGAAGCCTTTTGAAAACCTTCTTCAAATCAAAATAAATTTTGTTTTCAAAAACGTGTGAGAAAGAATATTGTGATGACTATGTGATCACTATAAGAAAATCTATCATATATCAGAATTACATTGATATTATGAAGAGAAGTACTATAGTGGAGATTGACTTGCTAAGGATTATGCATGCCCCATAAATTTTTTTAAACCTTAGTATATCCTATAGCAGATGTGTTGAACTCATATATGATGGATGAATTACTTAGATTCACTTCTAAAAATTTGCTCTCTTGACACAAGGCTAACGATTGCTTCAATCCAACACCTTCTCGAGAAAACTTTTTATAAAAGCTTAGAGCAATTAGAATATGAAGAGTTTCAAAGGAAATTCAAAGGAAATCAAAGTTATGTCATCTCCAAAATCACTGAAATAATAAGTTCGTGGCTTAAGGACATCAATGATGAATTTGTCTTCCTTCAATGAAAAGCTCAGCCGGGCAAGAATACACTCAAAGAACCTATGCTCAAAATTAGAATTGGTGCTTCAATAACCATGAGCAGACGCGTTCAAAGAGTTCAATGAGGAAGTAACCCCAGCTCCAAATCTCTTAACACTTTGGGTTACACTTATAAGCTGTATTTTGAATAATTATTCATCTGCCATGCTTATTAAGTCTCATTTGTATTATTGGATTTCTAGAGCTATTTTTAGCTCATAAATGTTGCTAATTTTCTATATGAGTACTTTGGGCAGGAACTCATATGACAGAAAAGGTCAAACATGCAACATCACTCTCCATCGGCAGATAGTAACATGGCTGCTGATTCATGAAGGACTGCTGATCACTCATGAGAATTCACTCGTGTCCTTCACTCACTCAAGGTCAAAATCCTCACCTGCTGGACTTTATAACTATGAGGTGAAAAATCTGCTGATAAGTCCAAAGGAGTTGATAAAGACCTTCTCTCATGCATACACAAAACAGGTTAGCCATTTGCTTTCTCATGACCTGTGCTCATGTCTGCTGAATTGATATGCTTATACATATTATCAGACATAATGCATAATAACCTGTCATACTGCACTTTAATTGATATATATGTATTGATTGTATGACTTGTTTTATGCAAATGGTTTTTCAAAAACTAATCAGCATTTTTCTTATCAGCTGATTTCAAATGTTTTTCTAAAACCCCGCAGTTGGTGAATTTCCATATCGCCAACCAACACTTCATAAGCTCAGTTTTATGTGCTGACTTATAGGAGTAAAAATCCTTTAATGACCTACTCTCTCAAGTCAATTAAAGGTGGAGGCACACTTTTCGAAGTTTGACTGCTTCGATTAAAGTTAAGACTATTTTCAAAATCTTGGAAAACGACAAGACAGTCAACATCAATCCTTACCAAGAATCTTGAGAATATCTAGACTTCACGACCTATCCTCGCCAAGGCGTGATCGAAGGACAACTCAACGAATGCTCCATTATTGAGTATCCTTCGCCTAACCTCCGTGAGTATAAGTAGAGCTCCTTCTTCATCCAATCTCTACTATGACAAAACTCACAAACTGCCTATAGATTACACTAGACACAAATCGATGATTCAAAATCTCACACATGTTACTAAATCCAAGTCCTAAGATTGGATCAAGTCAATTCCTCAACAACGGGGTATGATTTCTTCATATTCACTCAATGTTGTTTCGATTTTATTTCTGTTACTTCACAAGAGCTGATCTAAATTTCTCTCAATAATGCATTTCCAAAAACCATTCATAAACTGTGAAAATAATTTCCAAAATCCTTTTCAATACACAGTTTCCAAACATGAGAGAAATTGCATCAAGTCTTGTGTACCAGAAATCATTAATTATGGTTCCACAATCTTGTTGAGAAAACAATTGATAAAGAAATCTTCTTTTGTCTCGTCCGATAATCATAGAAGTTTGCTGATTTATATGCTGCAAATCATGGTTGTCAGAACACTTAAGAACATTCTTAGTCAATTAGTTTAAAAGGTAAGATAGAAAGCCATCGATTAATAAAGAAGAGTGATTTCATTCTCTTCTAACTTTTAGCTATCAATCTCATTGATACTCTAAAATGTCTACAGATGAATCACTGGGAAAATCAATTAGCACATACTCATTCCACTTTTGGAAGTCTGATTGCATACGTGAACTTCACAGAAAAGATCCCAGAAAAGAAATGTCAAATGTTTGGAAAACATCTGATATATTGCCATGTGCAACAAGTCTTCTGGTTATATGTAGGTATGCCGACCATCGCCTCAAAGATGGCCGATGCAGATAATTCAGTTCTGCTGAATTAAGTAGCTAATATGGAATTGATGAGGATGACGAACTGCTAACAACGACCATAAGTCCCTTTGAATATCAAAGGGAATTCATGGGCCAAGCAGTACATCTTTGATGGCCATCACTCTTCGGTGCTCTCATAATGACCCGAAGAAGTGAATTTGTTCTGCCTCCCCCGAGAGTTGGAGGAGATCAAAAAGAACACGACCATCTTATCATCCAACTCCTTCTAAATCCTTGACTGATGACTCCTCATCTAATGTCTAGGATTAGGACTTCTAGGACACAAACTTGTAACATGTATTTCTTTCTGTAAATTGAATCATTATGTATCTTTCTCATGTAATCTGCAGTCACCAAAATTCCAGTTGTATTGTTCTTGTAATCAGCGATCCTTGCAACATACTGTGTAAAACTATGTGGATTATTGAATACAAGTTCTGCAACTTTTCCTCATGCTTATCTACTCGACTGCATTCCTTTGATAGCATGAACTCATGTGTCTTAAGTGTGTTGATCAAACTTACTTGTTATTCTTTATGATCTCCATTCTCTTCTGGTGATTAAAGAATTGTCCTTAATGAAATGGTCACTCTGCCGAGACACAAACTCTGCTGACACCCCATCAGCAAACCATTCTTGAACAACTGCTATATTGAGTTATAGTTTCTTACTACTGCATAATTCTCATCCTTAGACTCCCTGATAATTGCCTTTCAGAATTAGATCATTTCACAATGATTAAATTCAAATTCTGCCAACACCTCAAGCCTCTCAACAAAGGCGATTGCAGTTTCATGACCTTCATGTCAACCGTTCAAGGAATCTGCTATTACTCAATCTCTATCCTTCATGCTTAAAAGATCAAGATTACTAGTAAATCTGCTTTGAACGGAGGTGTCTGCTGAATCAAATCTTTCAAGACAGTTCAACAGCACTTTGTGTTCTTAGTTATGACAACTACTAAATCTTATGTAACCTACGAGATTAAAGTTATAAAGGCATGATTAGTTGTTCCCATTATAATGGCTCAACAACTAATTGATATACAGATCAAATTCAAAACACTCTGTTAGATCTTATCATGTGGTTCTTTGTCAACAAGGATGTTGTTAAATATCTCTAGTAACTCGACCTATCCTCAAGATAGTTAGACATTCAAGAATTCTTAGGGAGACTAATGTTTTCAAATATTAAGTTTTTCCTCAGGAGTGAACAGCCGATATGACCCCTGCTGTATATAGGCTACGTCTCACTCTCTTCAGAGCAAGTCTGGTCTGCAGATCTCTTCCCTTGGTGTAGAATGCCTAGATCTGTTGGACAGAAAGAAGAACGGACATTACTTCAGGTACACATTCAATATCTCACTTACTTGATCTATTTAATATTCTTACTAAGCCTTATTTAATCTTAAATAGATTGATGTCCATTATAAATAGAATCTATCAATTGGTATCAGCTGTTCTCACCTTAGCTGATATTAAACACACTGCCAATAATGGATACAACAATTGGCATCAGCAGATCTTATTCTAACAGATATCAAACACACTGCTGATAATGTCATCATACTTGAAATCCCATCAAAGCCTTCAATTCTATAATATTTCGTTGGGAACAATTTCTTAAGGCACACTATTCCTCATAGTCAATTCCTACATGTGTGCCATATACAACCCTGACCTATAGCCTAGGACAAGATATTCTATCCTCAATTCGTCCTTAACAACCAATGCTGTCCTATTCCAGTTTAATTTACTCAAACAATTCGTTTGAAATAAAATAACAGCTCATACTATCTCTAAAAAGAGCCTATATCATTGTCTTAAACACTCAGCTGTTGTACCCATTAACACCACAATAAAGGCAATCAAATTAATCTGGTCACATATTAATTTTAAACTTCTTGTTTGAAAATAATAAGAATATACGTATCCTCTAGACTGCCTATGTATTAGCCATAACTACTCTAAGCATAATGACATAATCCTAAATCAGAACATCATTACTATGTCATTAAATGCACTCACGTCTTTAAGCCTCCAAAACGTCTTTTCCCATTCCTCTAATCAAGAAACCTCTTCATCTTCTCAAAAATTCAAAAAGGTGTATAAAATTGGTATCAGTCTCCAACTACAGCACCTGACTTCTGAGTACCTCGAAATTTCTTCACCATTACAGTCATCTGCATCATGTGTTCACCAAATCTGCCTAGCCCTCCTCATCGACCCATTTCCCACACTGAATGGCGTCAACGTATGATGGTTCTCCTTGCTACTCCTCCACCAGTAATTCAACGACCTCGTCGAATCACTCGTCGTGTAAGGAATCGTCTTCGAGACCCCAGGAACAGTGTATCCAATTTCATCCCTTGGATTCCCACAAGAGACATTACCGCTACTACTGCACCTGCTCCCATCGCCTCAAATGCTCACCTCGAGCAACCTTCATCTCAGGAGGAGCTTCAGCCAGCAAACGCCCATTCTGCGTCAAATCCAGCGGTCAATGTTCCCTCCAATTAAAATCAGCAGACCTTCATCCTCTAACTCTACTTCATTAGGATGACTAGCTAGGTCTCTGTTTTATCAAACTAATTTTCTTTTGCTATATTAATGTTAAATATGTAATGTGTTTAGTTTTATGTACGTCTGTTTCTGTACATTTGCTACTTTCTTTTGAGTTAAATCTTCATATTTCGTCCTGGTGCATACTTGTTCATGCCTACAGTTTATTTACTTGATGAAACTCAGCATACCGCTTAGGCAAATCTTATATGTCCTCTTTAGATGTATATCTCATGCATCCAATAAAAGTCAGCATAAGACTCAACTATACTTTCCTGTTTTAACTTGATATACATTAAGAAGGAGATTATTTTGAATGCTTTACTACTTAACAGCTTATCCTATTTGTCCCTCCTATTACAAAATATAACTTGTCTCACTACATTCTTGTAAGATCTCCTTACAAGCAATGGAACAAAATTCCTCACCTCGATATCCTATTATTTTTATGTATGTCTTATACATGAAAATTGTGCATTATAAGTTCTCTGCACACTGAGAAAGAAATTAAACCTGATTAATGACTTGATACATCTCAAGCTTTTTGATTCACATATCACGTCTCAAAGAAACTGCCAATATGACAAGTGACAGTACTTCCTTGTAACTGTCTATATTCTCGGCAGAATTGCTATAAGCTAATCAAATAAGCATTTCTGTAAAGACGACATAAAGGGACGACCTTCCTTCTCGTTATCTGTAGCGATATTCAATACCCAATTATTCAAACTTGTGGCCATTAAGGAGGAGAGATTGTGAAGAAATAATGGCCCCAAGTAATTGTAGGCCCCAAGTAATTGTAGTAAGATTGACACTATTTAGAACACTATTCATTAAGGAGGAGAGAGTGTGAAGTAGTAATGGCCCTGCTCCCAAGTGTGATGTAGTAATGACTCCAACTAGTAAGGAGGAGAGATAGACAACTAGTAAGGAGGAGAGATAGACAACTAGTAAGGAGGAGAGATAGACAACTAGTAAGGAGGAGACAACTAGTAAGGAGGAGAGATTGTGTATCTACCCATACAGCAAAATACTATATGACTATTATAGTACGCTGACTATTATAAAACTCTACCTATCCTTCACAAACTTTTAAAATTATCAATACCCAATTATTCAAACTTCGGTAATTGCTTCGTATTACCAATTGCCTAAAAACTGTTTCGGTAATTGCTTCGTATTTGTTCTTTCATTTATTGAGTCTGTAAATACTTAGCAATAGATGACTATACATACGCTATCGCTTGTAAGTTCAGCCTAGGGCATGCCTTGATATAAAATGAATATTCAATAGTGGCATGTTATTACTAAGGATTGAACAACTGCTTTAAAAAGATGTATGTATAAGTCAATTGTAGTAATGGTCCCAAGCAAATAGGAGGAGATTGTTAGGAATATGCCTGTGAATCAGATGATATAAATGTATGCATATTCCAACAAAGTGATTTGTTTGTTCCCATTACAACGCATGTTTCACAAGTGGCTAAAAGGGCTGCGTACCGGTTAGTGTGGCAGCTTGTTGAAACAATGCATAGGTCATTAGACTAGGAAGTCTTTGCACATATCCGAGTCTTTGTCCTACCAGAATGATGACAAACTTTCATATGAATTAAGCTCTTCAAATTGCCAGCTGACATGACCATCGGCAGATGTCTCACTAGCAGACATGTCCTTTAAGCTATGACTGCCTAATAGCCATCTCTACATCAGCAGTTCTACATCGGCACTCCGTATCCGCCAAAGCACTTCATCAGAGAGCAACTGCAGAGAAGCTATTTATTCAAGAGGAACATCGTGACCATCAGCGGTTTCTACATCAGCAGTTCTATAATAGCAGATCTCAGAATCAGCCAAATCCCTCATCAGAACAACTGCCGAGAAACCATAAGATCACAAGAAACATCGGTCGTTACTCAAACACACTACAAGTCAAAATAGATCCGTTATAAGATCTGTCTGACAAATCCAAGATACGCATCGATGTCTGCACCTTCACGTTTATCCAATAGACATTTCCTCTTCAGAACAGTGTTCGCGGTCTTCAAAGCTTCATTTTAAAAGGCCAAGCACGACGCCGCACTCCGGTCAAAGCAATGATACGTCCAAATCGCCGATCGCATCCAGGCTAAGCTCGACACGTCCAACTCGTCGGCTGTGTCACGGACCATCTTCAAGACTCAAACCTAATCGAAGGTCTTTGCCCAACAAATCCAAAAATGTACTGCTGCATTATGAGATTCGATCACCAACGGGCATAAACCTATTCAATACACCAACGGTCACCTCTTCTTCTCCAGCTATATAAGAAGACTCTCATCCTCATTTCCAGATAGCATAAGGGAGAGAAAGCAACAAGTGTATGCTTATGCTTGAGAAAGGTTGTGGTATTGATCTTCATTTCTTCAATCCAGAACCACTCCTTCAGAGTGAGAAATCACAAGTGTAAGAACAAACACTTTGTGAGAGAGAGAAAAGAAAATCCAAAGGCTGAGAAGCTCTTCTTGATCAACAACCTTGTTGTTGATTTGAGTTCTTCTTCCTTCGAAGAACTCAGTCTCTTCAGTGGCTTCAACTCCATCATACAGTAAAGAGACCAAGTATCTTACAGATCGTTGAAGCCAGATCAAGCTTGAAGATGTCCGATGAAGAGCCAGAACTTACATGTCCAGATTGCATTCATATCGGCAGACTTATACTACATTATAAGCTGTGCCGATTGTGCAATAAGTTGTCATCATTTTTGGTCGAGTGCTTAGCACTCAGTTGTTCAAATTTTTGCTATTTGAACAACTCCTAATATTCTCTTCTCACAACAAATATATCGAGTTGAAACTACAGGAAGATAACTTAATAAATATTAAGTACATCTTCTAATGTATTTTCGATATATTTTATTTCGCTTTCTTCATTTCTCCTTCCTTTTCCTAAGGAGATTACTAGGATAGAGAGTCTAGGTTGATGTACTAAGCATGTTTGCCTTTGAGCAAACCTCTGCTGAATTTTAATATAATATATATGTTTGTTACATTCAGCCTTGATTTCTCTTTCTTGTATAATTTGTCTTATCATGTGCAATCTGTTTAAGGAAAGTAAATGATGCATCTAATACAGATTTTAGTCAACTGTTAAGCTCTCTTTCATGTCGAATCTTTACAGTTACTTTAATCTAAATTGTTAAACTTATGCTGTTTATTTTTCCGCTGCTCAAACTCATTGTCATCAGCTAAGTTTAACAAAAGTCTTCCGTCTGCACATTCTATGTCTGCTGATCAAGGACGTCCGATGTCTCTATCTTCGGCTAAGCAGTCAGAATGAGGAAGATGACCTATCTGTATTAATCATTTCATCTACTCTTCAATTTAAATGTTAAAATTGGATGAAATTTTAAATACATCAAGTATAGGCTATTCACCCCCCCCTCTAGCCTATACACTGAGCAACCCTTGGACCTAACAATAGTCAAAAAGATTTATTTTCAAAATTTGTATTTCTGAAAATCTTTTGACTGAGAGACCTGGAAGCTATTTTGAAAATACTGCTGCAAATCAAAATCAATTTTAATTTTCAAAAACTTGTGAGAAAAGATTATTATGATGACTGTGTGATTACTATAGAAAAATCTTTCATATAACAGAAATACACTTTTCATTTGATATTATGAAGCGAAGTACTATAGTCAAATAGAGTTTGACTTGCTAAGGATAATGTTCGTTTTAAAAATAGTCCATTTTCAAACTCATGTCATATCCTCTAGGAAATGTATCAATTTCATACTTGATGGATGAATTACTCTGATATACTTCTAAACAATTGCCATCTTGATATAAGGCTAACGATTGTCTCAATCTAACACCTTTTCGAGAAAGCTTCTTATGAAAGTTTAAAGCAAATGAAATCGGAAGATCATCAAAGGTAATTCAAGGGAAATCAGATTTATGCCATCTCTAAATCACTGTGATTATTAGCTCTTGGTCTAAGGACATCCATGATGAAATTGTTCTTCTTCAACGAAAAACTTCTGCCTAAAAGATACACTCAATGAACTTATGCGCAACATCATGCTTATCATCAGAACAAGCTCTTTAACTACTATGAGCATAAATGTTCAAAGGGTATAGTGAGAAAGTAACCCCAGTTCTTAAATTCGTGATTATTTAGGGTTACACTTATAAGCTATATTTTGAGTAATTATTCAATTATTGCGCTTATTAAGTCTCACTTGTATTATTGAATTTCTGGAGCTATTTTTAGCTCACAAATGTTGCTAATGATCTTCTATGAGTATTTAAAGTAGGAACTCATATGACCAAAAGATGCAACATATCTCTCCATCAGCAGATATCAACCTAACAGCTGATTTATGAAGGACTGCTGATCACTTATGAATAACTTTCTATGTCCTTCACTCACTAAATGTCAAATCAATATCTACTGGACTACGGCTCTATGTTATAGAAGTCTACTGATGAGTCCAAGATGTTGAGAAAGACCACCTCTCCAGCACATACAAAACAAGTTAGCAACTGCCTTGTTATATGCTTGTACCCATGTCTGCTGAATCGCTTGACAACGTGTTATCAGACATGCTGCATAAATAAAAGTCTCATCATACTATGCTCTTCATAATATATCTATATGCTTGTATGATTTGCTGTACGTAAACGATTTTCAAAAACTTATCAGCACTTTCCATATTAGTTGATCTAAAATGTTTTTAAAACATCTAGCTGGCTGAACTTCCATATCTGCCAACAAACACTTGATAAGTTCAGTTATATGTGCCGACTTATAGGAGTAACACCTTTAAATGACTTATTCTCTCCTAAGTCTATTCAAGGTGGAGGCACACTTTACGAAGACTGACTACTTCGTTTAAAGTAAAGATTGTTCTCAAAAGCTTTGGAAAATGACAAGTCTGTTTAATTAAAACAAAAATACTTTTGCTCTGAAAAATCCTTTTCAAAATTACTGAGACAGTCAAGACATCATATTTACAGCCTGATTCTGCAAAGGCATGTAAAAAGGACAATTCAACAGTAAAACTCTATTATTGTAAGTCCTTAGTCTAGCCTCCGTGAGTATAAGTAGAGCATCTCCTTCATTCAAACTCTACTATAAAGAAACTCACAAACTTCTTACAGATTCCACAAGATGCTAAACACTGATTCAAAATATTTTTAAAATGTTACTAAGTACAAATCCTAGAAATCGATCAAATCAACACTTCAACAACTGGGTATGACTCTCTCATATTCATTCAAAGTTGTTTTGGTTTATTTCTGTTACTCGTGTTGAGTTGATTCAAAATTCTCAAAGATGCATTCACAAAATTAAAAATCTTCATAACTGTGAAAAACTTGTTTTTAATCTCTTTCAAAGATACAGTTATAATATCTGAGAGAAATTTTATTAATTCATTTGTTCCAGAAATCATTCATTATTAATTTTCAATCTTACTTCTTGAAATTAGTTGATAAAAGAAATTTTCTTTTGTCTCGTCTGGTAATCTTAAAAGTTTGTAGGTAAAAAATAATAATAATAATTAACTGTATGTTACAGACTTTTGATTATCAGAACACTTAAGAATGTCTTTAAAATCACTTATATTAAAAGGTAAGATAGAAGATTATTAATTTATGTTCTTAAGTGATTTCACTACATTCCTAACATTTGGTTATCAATCTTATTGATACACTAAATTGATTTCAGATGGATCACTATGAAAACCGCTTAGCATATACTTATCTGACGATCGTAACTCTGCATGTATACTTGAGCATCACAAAGAAGATCCCAGATAAGATTTATCAAATGTCCGGCAAGCATCTGGTAAATGGTTGTTTCAAACAACTCGTCTGGTCATATGTAAGTATACCAGCCATCATCCCAATGATGGCTGATGCAAATAATTCATCTTGACTGAATAAAGTAGCTAAGGAAGTGTTGTCAAAGATTATAAACTGCCAATGACTATTGTCCATTTTTGCGCTCTTCCTTAAGGACTCGTAGTCCATGCAGTAAATCATTTATGGCTATCACCCTGAGGTTCTTCCTAAGTAACCTCTTAGTGTGAACGTGTTCTTCCTCCCCCCAGAGTTAGAGGAGATCAAAAATGGACACAGCCAACTTGATCCATTCCGAACTCTATGATTTATGACCTCTCAATATGTCCTCTGGATTAGGATATCTTGGATAAAACTTTGTAGCAAATTTTCTATTCAAAATTGAATCATTGTCTATCTTTATCCTGTAATCTGCAATTTAGTCAAATTCTTGTTGCATTGTTCATGTAATCAGCTGATCCTTAATGAGAATTATTCAAAATTGTTTGGATTATTTAATACAAGTTCTGCAACTTTCCTTCATGTCTATCTATTTATCTGAATTCTTTTGATAGCATGAATTAATGTGTTTTAATTATGTTGATCTAATATGCTGTTCTTCTTCATAATCTTATCTACATTCTTCTGATGATTGGAGAAATTGACTACAATGAGATGATCACATAATTCCTACACAAACTTTGCTGAGAACCCATCAGCAAACCTGTCCTATAAAATCTGCTATATTAAGTACTGATCTATTACTGAAGTATACCTCTTTCCTTTAATCATTCTGATAATTGCCTTTCTGAAATAGATCATCTCACCCTGATCAAAATCAAGGTCTGCCGAACGCTCTAATTGTTCAATATAGGTAGACTGCAGTTACTTAAAGGATGACTTATTATGTCTACATCTCACCTTCAAGTAAAGGAAACTGCATATTCATTACATAATAAAAGGCAAGGTTAGTTGTTTTTCATAATGATGGATTAACAATTGGTATATCTATACATAACAATTGGTATCATCTTGACTAACAATTAATTAGCAAACAGACTGAATTCAAAACACTCTGTTATACTTTATCATGTGCTTAACTGTCAAAAAGATGATGGTAAACTTTATGAAACGTGACCTATCTCAGAAAATAGCTAGAAATTTTAGGATTCATAGGAAGACTGTCTTTTTCAAAAACTAGTCTTTCCTCAGGAGTGAATGGCTGATATAACCCCTGTTGTATATATTTTATGCTTCACTCTCGTCAGACATCAAAGAACAGGTTAGTATAAAAGTACACTTCAGCAGAATCCCTTCCCTGCTAAGGAGTGATATGACCTGTTGCAAAGAAAGAAGCTCGGACATCACTCCAGGCATGTCTCCAATATCTCACCTATCTGTCTTCTCTCATCAAAAACAAAAGAGTGTTCAATAAATTTCATCATTAGCAGAACTTTGTCTTTCTTAACAAATGTCTTTCCACTATTTACCACGAACATTTGCCAAAGACACTTCACTAATACTTCAAAATTTAAATATCTTTTCTAATAGTAATAGTTGTCCTATAACTGTACTAATATATGATTATTCTGACATTAAAATCACTAAAATCCCCAAAAATTAGTCAAAAGTTTCTCAAGGTAAATACCAGACACACTCCTTAATTGCAGTTCTCACTTCAGAAGATACACAACACTCATTGCTGATAATGATCAAATACTTGTAGTCTCATCCAATCCTTCATACATCTATATATAAAATTTTTAATTGGTATAAGACTTAACCTAAATTCAATACACATTGTTCTTTAAAGCTAATCATTATAAGTGTATTTTAAAATTGATAACAAAATTGATATTCTATTATTTTTCTCTAACAATTGGTATCTGACAAATTTTCTTGAAAAAAAAAAAAATTTAACAGAAATTTATTTACACTGTATCTTTACCATTCTTGTCGTTTTACTAGGTCGTAGGACTAGACTATCTTCTTAACCGAAAGTCGTCCTGCTAAAACCTAAAATAAAGCCCTAATTCCAGTCAAGAAATGTTCATTGCCACGATGACCGCATGATGTATCCACAACCCGACCCGCGAAACATTCTAATCTGCAACCATAGAGGGTTTATTATGAAATATAATAATTGTATAAGGTTTATTTTGTAATAAAATTGCTGAGATTTCGTTATATTTTAGGGTTTGTTTTGAAATTATAAAATAGTATAAGGTTTGTTTTGAAATATTATTGGCGGGAACTAGGCAGTGCATGCCAACTCCTCGCCATTATCCACGTCAGCCGCCAACTAGGTTGCCAACTCACCAATTCGTTAGTGTAGCTAACCTTTACTTAACGGAAGGTTTTGATTGCAAGAAAAAAAAATAGGTAGAGGTTTAGTTGGTCGGAAAAAAAATAAACACATGGCTTAATTTAAAATTTCAAAACTATGTTAGGGTTTTTTTTTTTTTGCAATCATATCTATTAGACTAGCATTAATGTCAAAAAAGAACCCCCAAAGGACTGGAGATGACAGAGAAACTTATAGAACATGCTTCAAAACTCAACCACAAAGCTGACTTTGTAAGACTAAACCAACCTAAAGTCTATCAAGAACGATAGACCAAAGACCAAACGCTAAATAACGAAATAGTTAGTGGTCATTAGATTCCCCATTTAACGAAATAGTTAGTGATCATTAGATCCACCTTCTAAAACCTAACCAACTTGGTTCCCCCTATACATAGCCACCTCTAATACTTAGAACACACTAAACAATCCAACCACAGAAAAACATAACCGAAAATAAGAAACAAATAACAACAACATTACCAAAAACAAAAATAAACAAACAAGAAAGCACAAACGATTTAAAAATAGAAAGAAACAAAAAAACAAAAAAAAACAAAAAAAAGAAGCATGCCCAAAAGTGAAAGATACAAACAAACTACAATCACGCACAGCTATCTTGGGAAACAATCCTAATGAGCCAAATTAGTGGATTTGATAAAGTCAAGCATTCCATGTATATATATCCTAACAGTTGTATATATCCTTGATTAGTTTAGAAGATTTAGATTTTTGTATTCCTATATATTGAAACTCACTGTAATCAATTTAGTACAAGGAAGTAATATACATTATTATCATTCCCTCATCTTTGTTCTATATGGTATCAAAGCCGTGATCCAACCTCCTCCTCTTATCATTTTTTTTTCTCTCGCTCTCCCTTTATTTGCTCCTCAATGGCTACTTCTCAATCTCAAATTGTCATACCAAATTCTCAAGAACCATCCAAACCTATCATTATGATCACCTTTCATAACTCCATCAAACTCTCCGCCCGAAACGACCTCTCCTGGCATCTTCAAATCAAAGCCATCCTAATCGGCTATGACCTTCTGAAGTTTGTCGATGGCTCTCACCCCAAACCACCCAAAAAGATCACCAACAATAACAATGAAGAACCCAATCCTAAACACAACATGTGGGTTCGCCAGGATAAACTTATTCTTGGTGCTCTTATTGGAACCCTTTCCCCCGGTATTGTCCCTCTTGTAACCCAAGCTAATACTTGCCATGAGCTTTGGACCATTTTAGCCAACACCTATGCCCGACCCTCTCGCGGTCACATTAAACAAATTATAGACAACCTCAAACACATCACCAAAGGAACCCAATCCATAGCCAAATACATGCAATCCATCAAAACTCGTGCAGATGAGCTTGTAATCCTAGGCAAACCATTGGATATGGAAGATCTCATTGAAACCACGCTCAATGGTCTTGGTGAAGAATATCAATCCATCATTGACAGTGTCAATGGTTGTGATATGACCAGATCTTTGATGAAGTCCAAGAGAAGTTAAGAACTAACTCTCCGCCAAAAGTCTACCCCATCTAGTTTCCCAGCCACTGCCAATCCAGCCTCTTCCAAATTCAACAAACACAATGCTGGAAATAATAACAATCGCTCTCTTTCGCCCTTTCCCAACCCCAGTAATGGTGCCCAACAGTTCAACCCACCTGCTCGAGCCCTACCACGTCCATTCCTAGGCAAGTGTTAATGGTGCAACACAAAAGGCCATATCCTTGCTCACTGTCCTATTTTTTGTCAAACCCAACCCAGCTTAAAACCACCCCTTCAATCTAGCACTTCATGGCATCCCCATTCGTCAAACCCATGGCAACCTTGCCACAGCACCCCTTGGCAACCCCGTCCCTCCCAACCAAGCGCCCATGTTGCCAATGCCTCTAACAACTCGGGTTGGCTCCTTGACAGTGAAGCATCTCACCATGTTACCTCTGATCTCCAAAACCTATCCTTCCACAACACATATGAAGGCACCAATGACATTGTAATAGGTAACGGCACAGGCCTTCCCATCTCCCACATTGGCTCTATTACTCTCCCCTCTCCTTCTCATTCCTTCACTTTATCTAATGTGCTATGTGTACCCACTATGAAAAAGAACCTTATATCTATTTCACAATTTTGTCGCACCAATAACACTTTCATTGAATTCTCACCGTCTTCTTTTTCTGTGAAGGACCTCCAGACCGGGGCAACTCTTTTGCAGGGTCCGACTAAAGGTGGTGTTTATGAGTGGCCGGTGGCACCCTTACCATCCATCTCTCAAATTATTGCTTTCTCAAGTGTCAAAACCACATCCTCCGCCTGGCATCATCGGTTAGGACATCCATCGGCACGCATTTTCAATCACATAGTTTCTGCCTTTCAACTAGCTGACTCTATCAAAACCCCCTCAAATTTCTTTTGTAACTCTTGTCATTGCAATAAAAGTCACAAGTTACCATTCTCAATTTCATCGATCTCGTCTTCCTCTCCCCTTCAAATATTATTCTCTGATGTATGGACCTCATCCCTCTATTCTGTTAATGGCTACAAATATTATATAATATTTGTTGATCACTTTACAAAGTACACATGGTTTTACCTTCTCAAACGTAAATTCGATGTAATAGATGTTTTCACTCGTTTCAAGGCCTTAGTTGAAAATCATTTCAAAACGTAAATATTATATAATATTCGATAATGGGGGAAGTACGAAGCTCTAACCAATTCCTAGCACTTAATGGGAGATTCACCAGAGAAATTTTATGAAGAAGGGAAGATTCACCAGAGAAATATTAGGAAGAAGTTATCTAGAAGATTGGCCGGAGAAATTTTATGAAGAAAGGAAGATTCACCGGAGAAATATTAGGAAGAAGTTATCTGAAAGATTGGCCGGAGAAATTTTAAGAAGAAAAGAAGATTCACCAGAGAAATTTTAGGAAGAAGCTACTGTATATGTTATTGCGGGGCATTTTAGGAACAATTTTATGAAAGTTCCTTTTAGCAGTTAAATAAAAAAGGGTGGACCGGAGAGAATAAAAACTTTCCAAAGTGAAAAAAATGGCAATTTATCGATCCCTCAAACTCCAGAAATCAGGTTTGTGTGTTTGTTTGGCTCTGATACCAAATGTAAGGACAGCAAGACCGCCAACAAAAATTTCCTTAAGCTTTTTCAAGCCAAATTTTATTAAATAATTGAAGGGAACTTGGCTTATAAAGTCATAATTACAAAATAGAAAAAAGCATAAAATTAGCCACGGACCTACTATCATTGTAATTAGCTAGAAAGTACGTAGTGAAAACTAACAGAACACAAGCTAGCTCCTAAACATTAGGAATTATTAAAACTGACTTGGAAGAATCCTGCCAAGTTACAAACTCGATCTCACATCTAGCTAGACTTTGAAAATATCTCTAACAATGCTATCTAAGGTGTTTCGATTGCCTGAGGCGAATCAATGGTTTGCTGCCGTCGCTAGATCTCCAGTCCTCATGCCGACGAGTGTAGTGGTCTGAAATTATAGTTCCCTAATACCCAAATACCCATTGCCCAAGTCAATTTTAGAGTGAGAAATAGAGAGAGAAAGAGAGAGATCATGAGAGAGAGAGAGAGAGAGAGAGAGAGAGAGAGAGACTTTCAAGATTAATTGCTCCATTAATTGATTATTTGATGGAGTTTTCTGTTAAAGTCTATTTTTTTTATCGGGTATTTCGATTTCTTTGATCAAATTTGAAATTTATTCAGGTATTATTGATTTTGTTCTTTTTGGTTGATGCATTCACAATGGTTGAAGCTGCACGCCTGAATTATGTAAGAACTCACCAAAAAGAATTGAGATGTGAAATATATCGAGGCTTGGCCGAAACACTTTTGCAGGGCGAAATGAATCCATCTTCACATGGAAAAAGAGTTTGTCTATATAACTACATTGGAAGTGCGCGATATAGTTGCTTCTAACTTTACTTTTTCTTAATTTATTCTTTTAAGTTTATTTTTCCTGTTTGTTTTGCTTAAGCATATTTTAATTAAAAAATATATATGTTCGTGCATTTAACGCACGGGTGTAAAATTAGTTGGTGTTGAAGTGATATTGACCATTTTATCTTAGAAGAAATTTCCCTGCTTCTAAAATCATACGAATAAGGGACGATAATTTCTCCAAGACAAGTCGTAATTTAGCGACTCGATTTGATAAGCGTTCTAATCTTCCTCTCTATATTTATAATTTTATATTGTTAATATACAATTCCTTCTGGATATTATACTTATTGACTTCAATTATTGCTATATTATAAACATAATTATTAAATCTTATTTATTATTTAATTATTACATTACTTAAATAATCTACTCACCGAATTATTATTTCAAACATTATTTTTGCCTGGAACTGACAAGACGGGATCATTTTTCAGATAAAGAATTCCAAGTCGTTGGTATTGTAAGCGTGTAATGGCACACACTTTTAGAAAAGAGTTTAAAATTAATGATAATTTACAAATAACCCCCCTCAAATATAGGTTGGATTTGAATTGCCCCCTCAATTACCAATTAAAATGATATACCCCCTCATCTATAGCATTTTCTTTAATCGTAGCTTCTGTTTAGGTACTGTCATTTGATTTAATGTAAAATGCCCACGTAAGACTCATATGACCATCTTTAGGCATTCTTTTTAACCAGTGTCATTTTGGTATTTTAATTGACTATATTATCCTTTTTGTTCTAATATTTTTTTGTATATAAAGATGGTTATTAAAATAATTTTTTATCTTTATTTTAAATATTATAGTAAATATCATACGTACAGATAGTGACGTGAGTCTTTGGTGAATAAATTTCGTGAATTCAAACCGCGGTGTCTAAATAGAAGGTGTCATTTAAAAAATATTATAATTGAAGGGGACACACTGCTTTAATTGGTAATTGAAGAGGGCAAATCAAATTTGACTCATAGTTGAGGGGAGTTATGTGTAATTTACCCTTCTTATTTTAATTACGCTCACCTTCATCAATTGGGTCCGAGTCTGTTTTGACCATATGCCAATGAAGATCACTTTGGCAATTCATTTGCCCTATTTGTGGGAAAATCATCCTCTTTTTAGGAATTGTTGAATTATTTTTGCATTATAATTTGTCAACTTGATTAAAAGTTATTACTGATAATACTCTTATTGTATCAATAATTAAAATTTATTACATAAAATATAATAAATATATGTTAAATAGTAATTTGATATTATCTCAAGTTAATTTTCCAATAAAGAAACGAGACTTTCTTTTAAAACAAATTCCTAGTCAACATTTTAGTCTACCATGGAATCTCACTCACCATTTAGTAAGGGTATTTTGGTCCTTTGAGTCAAATGTTAACGTCAAAACTCACGATTGTTACTTGAGAGACGAACGGTAAGGGCAAAAGTGCAGCTGCAGGACCAAAATAGAAAATGTCAAATATCAAATACCGAATCAGAAAAAGGTGTTAAATTCAGGACCAAATTATTTATTAAACCAATAAACAACCGCACAATATCCCGGTTTTAGATACTTAACATTGCTAATCACGGGCATATATAGAGAAATTACGGGTCGTTCTTGTTTAATTATATGTCTTGGGCTCTAGTTATAAAAATGTAGCTGCATTAAAACAAAAATCACTATATGCAAGCGAAAGTGAAATTCATTTAAAATATATCAGGGTAAACTCTTCTAGTTATAGTAGCATGTCCTTCGTTTGATTTTTAATAGGATTAATATATAATTTGGTCCCTGATCTTTCCTTTAACTGGTGATTTGATACTCAATTAATAAAATTTTCTACCTTGGTCCTTGATATCAACATTTGAAGTCTAATTAGTTCCTCATACCGTTATCTTAAATGGAATCATTAAAAAAATCTTTAAATGACAAAATGACCCTCAATTGTGGTTGACTGGAATGCCTATGTGGATATTTTTCATGACGAGAATGGAGAAATTTTTTCCCTCCCTATACTATTTATATATCCCCCACACTCTCCCACAAAAAATCATTTTTCCTCTCTCTCTTCAATTCAATCAATAAATCTGAACTGTTCAAACATCAACCCACAAACACAATACTGTTCATCAACCCACAGCACTGGTGTCAATTACGGCACAAAAAAACTCCACCACTTAACCATCATCAACCCACAACACAGTATTGTTCATCAATTCAATCAATAAATCACACGCACACATATAGTGAGAAATTAAAGAGTAATTAATGGGCAGAGGAAAAAGAAAGGTATTGTTGATGCTTGCATTGGTGGGGTGCTACGCACTACTGGTATCAATTACAGCAGTGGATGGTTTTGCTCTGAGATCGGATCAGGAGCAAGAGGAAGGAGAAGGGGAGTGGCCGCCGGCACTGGAGAGGACGAGAGGGAGTAATTTGTTCATCTTTGGCCAGTGTCCTCAACTCTCTCTCTCACACTCACTCACTCACCATATACTTCTCTATCTTTCTTCCTTCTCTCTCTAGATCTCTCTCTCTCTATTTTCTCTCTCTCCCTCTCAAGCAAAATCAAAAATGGAACTAGTGATGGTGAGTATATAGTGAGGACGAGCTTGAGGTCAACACCGTTGCTCAATTGAGTCAAAATCCCTAAATTTGAGGTTAATATTTTCCAAAATGAAATTGAGTCAACGCCGTGGTCAAATTGTTGTTGTTGTTGCTGTCTTTCTCTTCTTCTTCCTCTCCAGCTGCAACGTCACTTGTCTTGTAGATTTTGGATGTGTATGGGAATAGTTGTTGCGGGAGATAAGTTGTGGTAGTGGTTCATGACTATGGTGGGTACTAAAGGTTTCAAAAGTAACAGAGGGAGAGTGGGTGAGGTAGCAGCAGGTTTCATAGGGCTACTTGTCAAACAAAGAGCAGGTTAATCCATCAATTCAACTATACTAGACACTTGTGTGTGTGTGTGTGTGTGTGTGTGTGTGTGTGAGAGAGAGAGAGAGAGAGAGAGAGAGAGAGAGAGAGAGAGATAAAATAAGCATAATCTAAAAAAGATTTACCCAGAAATCAAACCAACTGAGATAAAAGAAAATGACACCAAATAAATAAATCCACAAAATTCTTATAATTGGAGGGAGAAATGATAAGAACCCAAGAATTATAGTGGGCCGCCAAAATTGAACAAGAAAGGGAAAAGAAAGAATGAATGAGGATCATATACCTATAGGTCATTGGGGAAGGGGTGAATGCAAAGAAAAGGGTTGTGGCTCTTCTAAAGGGTACAAGTCAGAAGCAGAAACAGAGTCCCAGCAAAAGCACTCACACCCAAACATCTTCATCCTTACAATTGTTAACTTTTAGTCTAAACCCACCAGATTACTCCTCCAATCTTAATGTTTCTGCTCCCTCTCTCTCTCTCTCTCTCTCCCTCCTTCTAACGGGTACAAGTCAGAAGCAGAAACAAAGTTCCAGCGAAATCGTGTTTGGTGTGTGTGTGTGTGTGTGTGTGTGTGTGTGTGTGAGAGAGAGAGAGAGAGAGAAAATAAGTAATTTTGAAATAAGTGAGAGAGAGAGAATGAGTGATGGGTTTTTTATTTTGTTTTCTCTCTCTACTGAAAAATTTGCCACTTGTATTTTAATCAAACTTAGCGGAGGGAAATTTTGTTATTTTTGAAATTTTTTTTTTAACGCTTTCGTTAGGGATAACGGTATGAGGGACTAATTAGGCTTCAAATATTGAGATTAAGGACCACCGTAGGAAATTTTATCAATTGAGTATTAAATCTCCAGTTAAAGGAAAGATCAGGGACCAAATTATATATTAATCCTTTTCAATATAATGTCCATTTCAAAATAAGTGTATTATATCAATTTATAAAGTCAATTTGATTTCCTTTCTGAAATAATATTTGACATATATTACAAAATGGTACTATTTTTTTTTTAAAAATTTTTCAAAGGTCGGAGGGGACATAGACATTACCTCAACCTTTATTATTATTATTTAATGCCTTGAAAGACTACAATGACTCTATGATGCCTTTTGGTGTGGCTATGCCTTTTGGTGTAGCTAAAACAAATTGATCAAACACCCGACCTCTTCACGTACCAGGGTGGCTATGGTGTAGGGCTTGAACACTCAGCCTCTCTGTTAAGAGAAGTGAGCAGTACTAAATGGGCCTTTGGTAAGGCTTGAACAACAACGGTGCCTCTGGCGAGGATTGAACACCCCACAATTTTAGTACCAAGGTGTCGTCTCTGGTGAGACTTGAACACTCAACCTCTCCGTTAAGAGAAGTGAGCGGTACCAGTTGAGTTAGAGCTCATTGGTTATTACAAAATGGTA
This sequence comes from Platycodon grandiflorus, assembly GCA_016624345.1. Lineage (NCBI taxonomy): Eukaryota > Viridiplantae > Streptophyta > Magnoliopsida > Asterales > Campanulaceae > Platycodon > Platycodon grandiflorus. The sequence continues at coordinate 41,223,323 of CM028362.1, read as the reverse complement.
CTATAATCTTTATAAACTACGTAAAACAAACACTTTGTAGCAGTAGTTTTGATTCTTTTGAATAGCTAGGAAATTTATATCAATCCCTTCTCAAGAAAAATAGTCAAATTATTTTTAAAGAGTCAACTAAAACTCTTTTGTGGGATAAAAAGAGGATTGCTCATTCAAAATTTTCAGTCTAAAGCAAGTTTAAAAAAGAAAGTGTATCGTGTTATGCCTTTAAGAGTAGGGCTGCGAACGAGACAAGTCGAGGGAATACTTGTAGTTCAAGCTTGTTTGATAATATTGCTGAATTAAGAAAAAAAAAAATTTAAGCTTGACTTGATTAATTTTCTAGTCAATTTCAAATGAGCTTTTCATCAAGGCTAGCTTGAATTGCTAATTTTTTTTTAATAGGAAAACTTGTTTATAAGCCTATAGAGTCGAGCTTGATTACCTAACGAGCTTGAAAATTTGTTCAGGCTTTGATTTCATAATCTTATGAACTCAATCTCAAGTTTTCAAGCTTGGTTCGATAATTATTCATGAACTCAATCTCAAACGAGTTTACATCAAAATGAACATGAGTTAAGCTCGAGTAGTTTGATTCCAGCCTTAAGGGTATTCAAACGTACACTTTTAGCTGAAGAATAAAACAGCCCAGTAATTTAAGTTCATGGGCCTCGCTATTAGTGTTCTATTTTTTTAACTATGGTATTCTAATATTGTACTTCTTCCGTCCCTAAATTATTGTCTTCTTTTTTTTTTTGTCCATACCAGAATAATAGTCTTGTTTGAAATTTTTTCTTTTTAGAACGTCACTTTTACCATTTTACCCTTACTTTTTTTCCCTACTTTAATTATGGACCACATACACATGGACATTAAAAAAAAATTACACATTATACCAATATTAATAATCAAGTTAATTATTTTTTCTTAATCCGTGTGCCAGGTCAAACAAAACAATAATTAAGGGACAAAGGGAGTAGTATTTTGCTTGTACAAAACGCTTGTATACTGTAGTGTGAAATGTTGCACTTAAAAAGTGAAGTGCTAATAATAATCTCGTTAGACTAATTATCTAAAATAAAGAATAAAAACAGCATCAAGATGTAGATTCAATTTCTTAAATTATATTCGGATAGTGATACATTTACCGATTTCAATTCCTATTTTCATCTCTTACGCTCACTTTCATCAATTAGGTCTGAGTATTTCGGTTTTGACCATATGTCAATGGAGATCACTTTGGCCCAATAGGATCCTCTATTCCAAAAAGATGTTTCATCTCCTATTCTAATCGTCGGATCTTCGCCACATGTGCATGAGAATAAATAACATTAATTACTCCGTGATTTTTGGTGGACATGTGGCGAAGATCCGACAGTTGGAATAGGAGATGAAAATACCTTTTTGGAATAGAGGATCATGTCTGCACTTCGGCAATTCATTTGCCCTATTTGTGGGAAAATCATCCTATTTTAAGGAATTGTTGAATTATTTTTGCATTTTAATTCATCAACTTGATTAAAATTTGACCAAATTTTTTTAGAATTTTTTTTATCTTTACGAAATTTCTAAAAATTATTACTGATAATACTTTTATTGTATCAATAATTAAAATTTTATTACATAAAATATAATAAATAGTAATTTAATATTATCTTAAGCTGATTTTCCAATAAAGAAAGGAGGCTTTCTTTTAAGAACAAATACATAAAATAGATTTTTTTTTAATGAATAGAACGAGTGTGAGGTTGCATTTTTAGACTCGTTCAATAAAGTAAATTAAATTAAAATGCGTACAATCTAATTTAACAAATCACATTACTACATTTAAAAAAGTAAAATTAGGATATTTGACCAACCATAAGCACTAGATAACCACAACTACATATGACATGGATCAACATCATTTCCACCTTTTTAAAATAATAGAATACTTATATCCAAACGAGGCATATCTCCCTACTCTATTTTTATAATAGAATACTTGTATCCAAACGAGGCAAATATCCCTATTCTCTTTTTATAATACTCTCTCCGTTCCTAAATTATTATCATACTTTCCTTTTTCGTATGTCTTAAAAAAATTATCTTATTTGTAATTTTTCTTTTTTTAAAAATATTTTTACTATTTTGCCCTATCTTCATTACTCTTTATCTTATGGGACCCACCCTTGATTGGAGAGAATTTAAATTATTCAAATTCCCATTCTATATAATTTGACAAATTAAATTATTCAAAATTTTGGACGAAAATTTGCATCTTACTTATTTTAAATAAGGGTATAAGAGAAAAATCATAAAAATACAAATATTAATAATTAAATTAATTATTTTTTCTTAATCCGTATGTCGAATTAACCCAAACGATAATTTAGGAACGGAGAGAGTAGAATACTTGTATCCAAACGAGGTATAACTCTCTTTTTATAATAGAATACTTGTATCCAAACGAGGCATATCTCCCTATTCTATTTTTATAATAGAATACTTGTATCCAAACGAGGCATATATCCCTATTCTCTTTTTATAATACTTCCCTCCGTTCTTAAATTATTGTCTTACTTTTCTTTTTCGTCTGTCTTAAAAAATTATCTTGTAACTTTTTTTTAAAAAAGAATATTTTTACTATTTTGCCCTTGTTATCATTACTCTTTATCTTATGGGACCCACCCTTGATTGGAGAGAATTTGAATTACATTGGAGTATATAATTTGACAAATTGAATTATTCAAAATTTTGGAGGGAAATTTGCATCTTACTCATTTTAAATAAGGGTAAAAGAGAAAAATCACAAAAATACAAATATTAATAATCAAATCAATTATTTTTTTTAACTTGTGTGTCGGATGAACCCAGATGATAATTTAGAAACGGAGGGGGTAGAATACTTGTATCCAACCGAGGTATATCTCCTTATTCTCTTTTTATAATAGAGTACTTGTATCCAAAGGAAAAGAGGCATATCTCCCTATGTGTATGTACGCTTGAAGACAAGAATATGAACTTGTTTAAAACTTGCTTATAAGACACACGGTGATAAGTTCAACGTAGGCTTTGTTGATCGATTACGACAACTTATTAAGTTGACTCATTCTTACATTTTTTTTTTTTATTATCCTTACTAAAATGATTTGACGGGGTTAATTTGCTCCTACTTCAATTTAGAGCCCGTTTGGTCAAGTGTTTTGGTCAAAACGTAGGGATAAAACCCAGCTTATTTGCAAAAAATATGTTTCAATACTGCGGCAGAAAACGCAGCTGCGTTTTAAAACGCTAGAATTCTCAGCTTTTTCCCAAAACGCAGGTTTTAAAACACTCCTAGGAAGAAAAAGGTGCGTATTGAAGTGATATCCCAAACGTATTTATAAGGAAAGACCTGCGTTTTTAAAACACTGCGTTTTTTAAAACGCTACGTTTTTAAAACACTACATTTTATAAACGATATACCAAACAGACTCTTAATCTACTTTTTGAGAGTCGAAGAACGTATCCTTAAGCACAGCTTGTGCATTTATTAGTACTGATCACAAAAATAAAACCTGAATAAAAATTTGGAGAGTAAACCTAACTATCATTCAATTTAACTTTTATATTAAAACAAATTCCACTGCCTAGACTGATTCCTGCTTCTTATCTCTTAGATACATGGAAATGAATTCATTCCTAGAAATTAATTAACGTTTGGTATTGTTAAATTATATTTAGAATATGAATGAATTACTAAAATTTTGAAATTAATTTTTAAAATTCGAGGAATCACAATTCTGATAGAAGAGATGGTATTTGATTCTTAATAGTTGAAATCCTTCTAAAAAAACAAATTATATCATTTTATAAGGTCATATGTTTAGTTTAGATTTATAATCACATTTTGTCTCAATAAATCACTTTTTCCATTCCGATTAGTCATTGTTGTTACATGATTCGAATTTAGTAAATTTATTCTTCACAATTGAAGATGATAAAAAAGAAGAGTGAATGATAAACCTGCTTAGAACTATGTAGAAGAATAAAGTAGTAATTATTTTAGCTAAGTAGTATTACATATTTTATTATTTGACTATTTTCATACAACACTTTTTTTAAAAAATATTTTAATTTAAAACATTTTTTTTCTTTATGGATGTTAGATAGCTCAAAACTTTCACCAAAATTAAAAAAGAATGAATTATTTGTTAGTTTTTGGGGTTGTAATGTTAATATCTAACTGTTATCATGGAAAGTCATTTACAAGTATTTTTCTACTTTTTGGGATAATTTTGTTTTTTGTCTTAATTTTGTCTCTTCATTTGAAGTTATTTTGTTTCTTATAGCCAAATAATATAATAGAAATTTGTAGTATATTAGTAATCACATTTTTTATTTTACCAAGCACTGTTTTTGGATTCGATCTGCATCTATTTCTGTTGAATCATATTACTAGTAGTTAATGGATTTCATAGAATCGATTTCATTTTTGTGTAACAATTGAAGCCTTAAGGTATATGTTTATTTAAAAGCAAAATATATCGCACAAATGCACCTAGGGCATATTTTAGATATTTATTTATAATATGTTATGTCTCGAGAACTATTATAATGACATTAGAACTTGTGTATTGGCAGTATTCGAGACAAACCACCAAGCACATCGATCAACTGGTAAGGGTGAGTGCGTACGTGATGTGTGTGTGTGTGTTGTTGTATCATATTCTTCAAAACCTTGTGTTATATCTTTGGTATTTTGTGAAATACTAGTACTCTGAAAGTAAATTCGTATGTATCATTTGAAAACATTTTTGTTTCGAACTCCGCTATGATCACTAGTTGCTGAACCCGTCACTGGGTATAGAGTGACATTTTAGTTCGTGATTAGGAACAATTCGTCACTGGGTATAGAGTGACAATTATATTTTTGCACCACTGGCCTTTGGTGCGTTAGTCCAGACTTACTTTTATTAGTTTACCCTTAGGGCGAAACTTTCGCTACCCTTCGGGGACAATTGTGTAGTTGGTCAATGGACCACTTACGTGATCATGACATCTGTGAGTAGTCCGTCGTGGCTAACCCATATGGGACGGTTTGTGGCAATTGGATTACTCGACTTTGAACCTTGCATGTTTTCCTTTCTTTGAACTCTTATTTGTGTAATACTTATTCGTTCACCTTGTTCATTTTCGTTGTAAAGCACTATATGAACAACAAACTATTTTTTTGGAACATTGTTCACTTTGATTATTCTCCTTGTGGGTCCACCCTTCCTTAGAAACCGGAGGGGCGGTGTTTGAACTTATTGGGCATTATTCGCTCACTTTTCACTATATTTTTCTCCTCAGGTCACAGATGAGATATTAAGGTTTTGTGTTGAGACGTGCAAGCAAGGATGTGATAGAATTTATTTTATTGAGTTTCTATGTAATAAGTTAAATTCAGGTTTTGATGTTTGAATAATTTAGTCAGTCCTACGAGACAATTTATTTTGTGCCTAAATTTTAAAGATTATAAACCTGGGTTCTTTTCCGCGTGCGTTACCTTATCATGACTTAAATTGGACATATTGTTTCATATGATCTTAGTTAAGTTGGATTGTGTCGGGCTTGGGCCCGTATGGTTGGGCCCAGGTTTGAGGCGTTACACGTATGAATACAGCTGTGTCAAAACTTGGTAGGGAGAGCTTTACTATCCTTGTGATCTTACTCAGTTCAGGAGATTAGACTTATCTACAAACCGACTTATCTAAGCTTTACTACCCTTATGGTCTTACTCGATTTGAGAGATTAAACTTCTCTACCTAACTTTTAATGTATTCAAGACAAAGATTATTATATCCAGGTATTTTAAACGTGTTCTAAAAATACATGTTAGTCAAACTCTTGTTTAAATCAAATAAGTAATATATAGATTAGACTTATCTGCAAGCCGACCCAATATTTATGGAGGCCTTAAGCGAATTATTAAATGAGGCCTTTTTAAATTAAATAATTTTAACTTTTTATTAAAATTATTATGTTCTTATAATTTAAAATTTATCTTTTCAATTCATGGTTTTTTGGATGCAAAATTATTTATTAAATTATTATAATCAATTTCATTTCACAATTTTTTTTCAATTGATAATAAAACTAGTACACATAATCTTTGTTGGAGCATTGTCGATCTTAGATAAGATTTTATAGTTTTAGTCTTAAAAAACTTCTTTCCGTCGAAGCAACAACTACATGAATTGTTAAAATTATTTTATATACGCATTTAGAAAAGAATCAAGCCTTATCATATTTCACTTGTATGATTTTTTTTAAATTTTTAGTTTTGTAAATAAATGTAATCCATCAATATTAGAGTTGTCCTTATGTTTTAATGAAAGTTAAAGGTTAAAGAAATTTTCTTTTAAATTTTTATTAAATTATTGCCAACAATGTCATCAAATTATTTTTTTCTAGGGATAATTATGTTTTTGACCAACGTACGATGGTCGAGGAGTAGAATTGACAATTGTACTCTCAAAGACCCACTTTTGCTCTATGTACTTTGCATAAGTTGGAAACAATTGACACACCCATTATTTGCCCATCAAAAAACTTGACGGCCGTCTGACAGTCATCCAAAAAATTTGACGGTCATCCAAAAACTTGACGGCCATCCAAAAACTTGACAGCTCCAAACTGTCTCACCTTGTCTGTATTTTCTCTCAAGACCCTTCCATTGCTTCCCCTTATCTATTCGACCCTCAAAATCTCTCCTGATGTCATCTCCTACCCATGCCCTGTTGTTAGGAATATGCCTGTAAATCAGCTGATATATATGTATGCATATTCCAACACAGTGATTTGCTTGTTACCATTACAACGCATGTTTCACAAGTAGCTAAAAGGGCTGCATACCGGTTAGTGTGGCAGCTTGTTGAAACAATGCATAGGTCATTAGACTAGGAAGTCTCTGTACATATCCGAGTCTTTGTCCTACCAAAGTGATGACAACTTTAATATGGATTAGCTCTTCATGCGCCAACAGACATGTTCATCGGCAATGTCTCACCAGCAGACATTCCTTCCAGCCATGTCTCATCAGCAACCTCTACTTCAGCAGTTATCACATCGGTAGATCTCAGTATCAGCCAAGATCTTCATATGAACAACTGCAGAGAAGCTGATTGTCGAAGAGGAACATCGGTCGTGACTCATAACGCTAAATGTCAAAATAGATCCGCTACAAGATCTTTCTGACAAGCTCAAGATATGCATCGATGACTGCACTTTCACTATTACACAGAAGACATTTCCTCTTTCGTGTTCTGGTCTCAGTCTTCAAGACTTCATCCCATAAAAGGCCAAACACAGTGCGCAACTATTCAGGCAAAACATGATATGTCCAAATCTGTCAGCCTGACACACGGGTCAACTTCAAGACAAAAGCTTAACGGACGGTCTTTGCCCAACAGTTTGAACGACGCACTCCAATGCACTAATGATTCAGATTTCCAACGGACAGAAACTCATTCAATGCTTCAACGAATCCTTCATCATCTCCAGCCTATATAAGAAGACTCTCATTCTCACAATCAAACAAGAAGTGTATGCGAATACCTGTGAGAGGTTGTGGTATTAAAATTGTTCTTCATTATTTCAATCTGAAAACCACACCCAAAGGAGTGAGAAAAACACAAGTGTAAAAACAAAACACTTTGTGTAGGAAAGATAAACAGAAATTCTAAAGGCAGAGAAACTTCGCTTGATCAAAAACTCAGTTTTTGATTTGAGTTCTTTCTTCCTTCGAAAGACTCAGTCTCTTCAGTTGCTGCACTTCAAATCTTCAGCAAGAGACCAAGCATCCTGCAATTTGTTGAAGACTGATCAAGCTTGAAGATGTCCGATAAAGAGCCAGAGCCTAAAAATTCACATTGCATTCATAACGGCAGACTTATACTACATTATAAGGGCTGTCGATTGTGCAATAAATTGTCATCACATTTGGCCGAGTGCTTAGCACTCAGTTGTTCAAATACCAGCTATTTGAACAACGCCTAATATTCTCTTCTCACAACAAATCTATCGAGTTGAAACTATAGGAAGATACCTCAATCAATTTTGAGTACATCTTCCAATGTATTTTCGATAGATTTGATTTTGCTTTCTTAATCTCTCCTTTTTCTTTCCTAAGTAGATTGCTAGGTTAGAGAGTCTAGGTTGATGTACTAAGCATGTTTGTCTTTGAGCAAACCTCTGCTGAATTTTAATATAAATTATATTTTGATACATTCAGCCTTTATTTCTCTTTCTTATAAAATTTGATATATCTTGTGCAATCTGGTTGTGGAAAGTAATTGATGCATCTAATACAAGATTTTAGTTCACTGTTATGATAAAATTGTACACATTCAATTACAGTTACTTCAATCTTGTTTGTTATACTTAAGATGATTGTTCTTCCTCTGCTCAAACTTTTGTCAATCAGCCAAGTATAACAACAACTTCCTTTTACCTGTTCTTCAAAACTGCCGATTCACATTGTCCGATATAATCGAATCGGCTGAGTTGCTAGAACTAGGAAGATGACATATTTATGTTAATTATTTCATCCATGTTTTCTAACATAAAATTAAAATAGGATGAAATTTTTAAATACACGTAGTATAGGCTATTCACCCCCCCTCTAGCCTATACTCTGAGCACATCACCTTGGACCTAACAATTGGTATCAGAGCTAGTACTCTGAGAATTTCATTCCAGGCTTAACAACCTGAGAGTTTAGATCCAGTTGCTCAGATTAGATGCATAGTCAAAAAGAGTCTTTTTCAAAATCTCTTATTTCTAAAACTCTTCTTGACTGAGAAACCTGGAAGCCATTTGAAAATACTATTTTAAATCAAAATCAATTTTGTTTTCAAAAACGTGTGAGAAAGAATATTGTGATGATTATGTGATTACTATAAGAAAATCTTTCGTATATCAGAAATATATTGATATTATGAAGAGAAGTACTATAGTCAAATAGAGATTGACTTGCGAAGTATTATATATTTACTTCAAAAATTGTTCATTGTCAAACTCTTGATATATCCTATGGCAAATATGTCAGCTTCATACGTGATGGATGAATTACTCAGATTCACTTCTAAAAGTTTGCTATCTTGATATAAGGCTAACGATTGTCTCAATCTAACACCTTTTCAAGAAGACTTTTTATGAAAGTTTAAAGCAAATGAAATAAGAAGAGTTTCAAAGGTAATTCAAGAGAAATCAAATTTATGTCATCTCCAAAATCACTGTGATTATTAGCTCTTGGTCTAAGGACATCAATGATAAAGTTGTTCTTCTTCAACGGGAAGCTTCTGCCTAAAAGGATACACTCAATGAACTTCAGCTCAACATCAGAACAAGTTCCTCAACTACTATGAGCAGATTCGTTCAAAAGAGTATAGTGAGCAAGTAACTCCATCTATTAACTTCTTGATATCTTGAGTTACACTTATAAGCTATAGGCTGAATAATTACTCTAATCTTGTGCTTATTAAGTCTCACTTGTATTATTGGATTTCTGGAGCTATTTTTAGCTCATAAATGTTGCTAACAATATCTCTATGAGTACTTAAGGCAGGAACTCATACGACAAAAAGATTAAAGATGCAACATTACTCTCCATCGGCAGACATCAACTTAACTGCTGATCTATGAAGGTTTGCTGACCAATCATCACTTATGACCTTCGCTCACTCTAGGTCAAATTAATATCTACTGGACTATAATGCTGCTATATGAGAAATCTACCTATGAGTCCAAGATATTGATAAAGACCACCTCTCCTGCATACATAAAATAGGTCAGCTACTGTCTCATAAATGACCTGTATTCATGTCTACTGAATTGATTTGTTAATATAAATTATCAGACATGCTGCATAAAATCTTGTCATACTGTGCTCATATTGATATATCTGTATGCCTGTATGATTTGCTTTATGCAAACGGTTTTCAAAAACTTATCAGCACTTTTCATATCGGCTGATCTAAAACGTTTTTAAAACCTGTAATTGGCTGAATTTCCATATCTGCCAACTCACACTTCATAAGTTCAGTTATATGTGCTGACTTATAGGAGTAAGAACCTTTAAATGACTTATTCTCTCTCAAGTCTATTAAAGGTGGAGGCACACTTTACGAAGACTGACTACTTCGATTAAAGTTAAGACTGTTCTCAAAACTTTGGAAAATGACAAAAGCTTTCGCTTTCAAAATCTTTTCCAAGAATCTTGAGAAAATCTAGACATCACAGCCTATCCCTGCAAAGGCGTGTTTAGAAGGACAACTCTACAGTAAATCTCCATTATTGAAAGTCTTTCAGTCTAACCTCCGTGAGTATAAGTAGAGCTCCTTCCTCATCCAAACTCTACTATGAAGAAACTCACAAACTGCTTACTGATTACACTAGATACAAAATATTGATTCAAATTTTTCCCAAAACGTTACTAAGTTCAAATCCAAGAAATCGATCAAGTCAACCCTTCAACAACTTGGTATGACTCCTTCATATTCATTCATTCAAAGTTGTACTGGTTTTATTTATGTTATTCTTAATGAGTTGATCTAAAATTCTCAAAGATGCATTCTGAAACTTAAAACCGTTCATAACTGTGAAAAATATTTTCAACTTCTTTCTAAATCACAGTTATAAAATCTGAGAGAAATTTTATTAACTCATTTGTACCAGAAATCATTAATTATAGATTTTCAATCTTGCATTGAAATTAATTGATAAAAGAATCTTCTTTTGTCTTGTCCGATAATCCTGAAAGTTTGTTGGCAAAAATAAACTATATGCTACAAATTTTTGATTATCAGAATACTTAAGAATGTCTTCAATCAATTATATTAAAAGATAAGATAGAAAGTTATTAATTAATGCTAGCAAAAGTGATTTCACTCCACCTCTAACTTTTAGTTATCAATCTCATTGATATTCTAAAATGTTTTCAGATGAATCACTATGAAAATCAATTAGCATATACCTATCCGACCATCGTAACTCTGCTTGTATACATGGACATCACAGAGAAGATCCCAGAAAAGAGTTATCAAATGTTTGGAAAGCATTTGATAAATTGTTGTGTACAACAACTCTTCTGGTTATATGTAAGTATACCAGCCATCACCCCAAAGATGGCTGATGTAGATAATTCAGCTCGACTGAATTAGGTAGCTAATAAGGTGTTGACAAGGATGACAAACTACCTCTGCCGTCATCCATCCCTGAGCAAATCAAAGGGGATTCATGGCCAAAGCAGTAAATCCTTGATGGCCATCACCCTACGGTGCTCTCATAATGGCCCGAAGGCGTGCACGTGTTCTGCCTCCGCCCAGAGCTGGAGGAGATCAAAAACGGACACAGCCATCTTGATCTATTCCAAAATCCTTGACTGATGACCTCTCATTATGTTCTTAGGATTAGGATACCTTGGATACTACTTTGTAACAAATTTTCTTATGATTTACATATCATTCTTCTTTATCATAGCGTTTACATTCCTCTGATAATTGAAGAAATTGACCTTGATAAAACGATCACACAATTCTTACACAAACTCTGCTGAAATCCCATCAGCAAACCAGTCCTATGAAATCGGCTATACTGAGTTTTAGTCAATTACCAAAAAGTTAAAATCTTTGCTTTACACTATCTGATAATTGCCTTTCTGAATCAGAACATCTCATCATGGTCTAATTCAAGATCTACCGAACACTCTAGTTGTTCAACATAGGTAGACTGCAGTTACCTAAAGGATGACCTTTATGTCAACATCTTACCTTTAAGTTACTACAAATCTATTACTAAATACAAGATTACTAGTAAATCTACTTTGAACCAAATTGTCTGCTGTGTCAACCTAATGACTGTTGTAAGCATTTGAACTTATAAAGGATTTATCTCATCAAAGTATATGAAAATACTTTCATTATTCAATTACTAAAATCCCAGCTTACACATCCTTTTAAAATAGCTCAACAGCAATTTGTGCTCTCAGTAATGACAACTATCAAATCCAGTATGATCTTTGAGATTAGTAATCAAAAGGCAAGGTTAGAAGTTTTCCTTGATGATATACCATCTCGGCCAACTACTAATCGGCAAACAGACTGAATTCAAAACACTCTGTTATACATTATCACATGCTTAAATTTCAAAAAGACTGATAAAAACTTAGGTAACTTGATATATCTCAAAAAATAGCTAGAAATTTTAGGATTCTTAGGAAGACTGTTGCTCCCAAAGACTAGTCCTTCCTCAGGAGTGAATGGCCAATATAACCCCTGCTGTTTATATTTCATGCCTCACTCTCATCTACAGGCCAGTATGTAAACACTCTTTAACAAACATCTTTTCGTGCTAAGGATTGATATGACTTGTTGCATAGAAGAAGGTCGGACATCATTTCAGGTACACTTTCAATATCTCACTTGTCTGACTTCTCCCTTCAAAAATTCTAAAGAAGTGTTCTTATAAATTCATATTATTAGTAGATCCTTGCTTACCATACATTCTATCATCTGCTAAAACACTTCACTAAATCAATTAGGATATTGACTCTATAACTTAACAAACTCGTTAAATTGGTATCAGGGAAAACATCATACAACAGTCAATTCTTACCTCAAACAACAGTCAATTCTACTTTAAGGAAAAACATCAGACAACCCTCTTATCAGCAGTTCTTACCTCAGCAGATAGCCTACACTAACTGCTGATAAAATTCCAAATCCCTGAAATAATGAAGTCCTAACCAATTCTTCATATATAAGATTTCTATGGGTATAAAGATTTAACTTAAACTCTAACACATAACATTTGTCAGTTAACACTCTAAACCCAATCCACTGCTGTTTAAATGTCTTTCTTAACAATTTATAACCTTCTAGTATTCTTCCTAAAAATTGATATCAGCTAGTATCAAACTAATCCCTGTGAAAAATTACACCACTCCAAAACAGCTGATATCTCAAGACAAAATATCTAAACTCAGCAGTTATACCCAGTCATGTCTCAGTAAAGGCAGATAAATTAATTTGATTAAATATGAATTTAAACCTCTCGTTTAAAAGTAAAATGTTTATGCATTACCCCTAGACTGCCTATATCATAGCTATAACCACTCTCTGTATGATGACATAATCCCAAATCAGAACATCATTGCTATGTCATTAAATGCATTCACACTCTTAAGCCTCCAAAACGTCCTATCAAATTCCTCTAACCAAGAAACCCCTTCATCTTCTCAAAACATCGAAAGACACATAAATCATAACCTACCGTCAAACCTCTCTTAATATATTTCTCACTTCTTCAAGCATTTCTTCATCTTCCTTCCCAACTCTTCCTCACCATTATAGAATATATCAATCTACATCATGTGTTCGCCAAACCTGCTCAATTCAGAACATCGACCCATCTCCTATAATGAAATGCGACAACGAATAATGATTTTCCTAGCTACTCCTCAACCAGTGATCCGTCGACCTCGCCAAATCAGTCGACGAGTAAGAAATCGCTTGCGAGATCCAAGGAACAATGTGTCAAACTTCATTCCCTGGATTCCTTCAACAAATCCTGTCTCAACTACTGCAACCAACACTCTCTTCACTCCTAACTCCTCAAATGCTCCACCTGAACCATCCCCAACTCAAGAAGAATCTCAACTTACAAATGACAACTCTGCACCTAACCCAGCGGTCAATGCTTCCCCTAACTAGAAATGAAAACCCTCATCATCTACTCTGTTTTAATAGAATGTCTAATTAGGTTTTTGCTTTGATAAATAACTTTCTTTTGTATTATGTTTGTAATATATTTTTGTTCAAGTTACATTTGCTACTTTCATTTTGTTTTACTTATTGTAATCTGTCCAAGTACATATTTTTCTTGTCTAACAGCTATTTTCAACTTAAACATCTTTGCATATGCATATACTCTTATGGATTCCATATTCCACCTTAAACAATTGACACATTAACGGAAGAAAAATGCCTTATAGGACATTCTTAGATGCATATCTCATGCATCAGATCTATATTGACATGCTTATCAAATGACATGCATCTGCTCTTTACATATAGCCTTACTCTCTTGTAAATGACAATGTCCTACTAAAATCTTTATAACTCTCCTGTAAATGACAATAGACTTGCTCTCTCGTAAATAACATGCTTCTCAAATGACAATGTCCTACTAATAAAAAAATAAAAATAAAAATAGGAGAATATGTATGACACATATTTAACATAAATTTTTGAGGAGGAGAGTTAACAAATTTCTTTTGACCACTAAAGCGCTATCGTATAACAAAAACTCATACCTTATGAGTTGTCCAAAATAGGTTCTATGACACTTCCGATACATACAGAGACCAACATATATATTACAAAAGAGAAATACTATAAGTAGCAGAGATGATAAGTAGATATTTAACATATATCGATAGAAAAACATATAAAATGTTAAGACAATGAGGAGAAGAGATACGTATAAGGAGAGAAGATACGAATTAAGTAACACATCTAGAAGAAAAGATTATGAAAGTGCACATACAAAAACGAAAAAGAAAACTCATATCTCTTATCTGCAGACTTCATATCGGTACACCCATTGTGGCCAAGGACAAAAGAAAACATATTGGTACACCTATTGTGGCCATTAAGGAACAAAATTCATCCCCACTACATGTCGTGTCTATAATTCATACCTTATGAATCAACTCTTATACCTTGTCCTATCCCCAACAAAACATACTTCATATATGGTCCTTCTCATCTCTATCAATGTGTGATTCCTCCAAATCTATTGTGACCTAATAGGAGGAGGAAACTAGCCAGAGGAGGAGAAAATTCGCTCATTAAGAAAAAGAGGAGGACATTAGCTTGTGACCATCGATCATTAAGAGCTTGTGACCATTAAGGAGGAGGAAATTAGAAAAATTGACATATACATACAAGCTGATCATTAAAGAGAAGAAACACATCAAGAAGGAGGAAATTAGTAGGAGGAGGAAATTAAGGAGAAGGAAATTAGTAAAATTGACATATACATTCAAGAAAAGAAGAAAGGAGAAAGACATTAAGGAGGAGAGATTGTAGTAATAACCCAAGAAAATATGACACTCCTCACTGTTCAGTCAGCTATTTCTAAATGACTATCATACTACGCGGATTTTATTCTTCACAACATTTGAAAACGTCTGATACTTAATCAATTCGTTTAAATACACTAATTCATAACTTTTTCCTGCTCATGCTACTTCAGATCATACTTATTACACCGCAAGAAAAACACCTTTATGGCAATATTATCAATTATATCTCATAATTGCCTAAACATTATTTTAGTTATTGCTTCGTATATGTACCTTCATTTATCGAGTCTGTAAATACGTAGCAATAGGTGACTATACATACACTATCGCTTGTAAGTTCAACTTAGGGCATGCCTTGATATAAAATGATTATTCAATAATGGCATGTTATTACTAAGGATTGAACATCTGTTTTTAAAGAAGCTGTATGTATAAGTCAATTGTACTAATGGTCCCAAGCAAATAGGAGGAGATTGTTAGGAATATGCCTGTAAATCAGCTGATATATATGTATGCATATTCCAACACAGTGATTTGTTTGTTACCATTACAACGCATGTTTCGCAAGTGGCTAAAAGGGCTGCGTACCGGTTAGTGTGGCAGCTTGTTGAAACAATGCATAGGTCATTAGACTAGGAAGTCTCTGTACATATCCGAGTCTTTGTCCTACCAAAGTGATGACAACTTTAATATGGATTAGCTCTTCATGCGCCAACAGACATGTTCATCGGCAATGTCTCACCAGCAGACATTCCTTCCAGCCATGTCTCATCAGCAACCTCTACTTCAGCAGTTATCACATCGGCAGATCTCGTATCGGCCAAGATCTTCATATGAACAAGCAGAGAAGCTGATTGTCCAAGAGGAACATCGGTCGTGACTCATAACGTTAAATGTCAAAATAGATCCGTTACAAGATCTTTCTGACAAGCTCAAGATATGCATCGATGACCGCGCTTTCACTATTACACAGAAGACATTTCCTCTTTCATGTTCTGGTCTCAGTCTTCAAGACTTCATCCCATAAAAGGCCAAACACAGTGCGCAACTATTCAGGCAAAGCATGATATGTCCAAATCTGTCAGCCTGACACACGGGTCAACTTCAAGACAAAAGCTTAACGGACGGTCTTTGCCCAACAGTTTGAACGACGCACTCTAGTGCATTAATGATACAGATTTCCAACGGGCAGAAGCTCATTCAATGTTTCAACGAATCCTTCATCATCTCCAGCCTATATAAGAAGACTCTCATTCTCACAATCAAACAAGAAGTGTATGCGAATACCTGTGAGAGGTCGTGGTATTGAAATTGTTCTTCATTCTTTCAATCTGAAAACCACACCCAAAGGAGTGAGAAAAACACAAGTGTAAAAACAAAACACTTTATGTAGGAAAGATAAACAGAAATTCTAAAGGCAAAGAAACTTCGCTTGATCAAAAACTCAGTTTTTGATTTGAGTTCTTTCTTCCTTCGAAAGACTCAGTCTCTTCAGTTGCTGCACTTCAAATCTTCAGCAAGAGCCAGAGCCTAAAAATCCACATTGCATTCATATCGGCAGACATATACTACATTATAAGGGTTGTCGATTGTGCAATAAATTGTCATCACATTTGGCCGAGTGCTTAGCACTCAGTTATTCAAATACCAGCTATTTGAACAACGCCTAATATTCTCTTCTCACAACAAATATATCGAGTTGAAACTACAGGAAGATACCTCAATCAATTTTGAGTACATCTTCCAATGTATTTTCGATAGATTTAATTTTGCTTTCTTAATCTCTCCTTTTTCTTTCCTAAGTAGATTGCTAGGTTAGAGATCTAGGTTGATGTACTAAGCATGTTTGTCTTTAAGCAAACCTCTGCTGAATTTTAATATAAATTATATTTTGATACATTCAGCCTTTATTTCTCTTTCCGATAAAATTTGATATATCTTGTGCAATCTGGTTGTGGAAAGTAATTGATGCATCTAATACAAGATTTTAGTTCACTGTTGTGATAAAATTGTACACATTCAATTACAGTTACTTCAATCTTGTTTGTTATACTTAAGCTGCTTGTTCTTCCGCTGCTCAGACTCTTGTCAATCAGCCAAGTATAACAACATCTTCCTTTTACCTGTTCTTCAAAACTTCCGATTCACATCGTCCGATATAATAGCATCGGCTGAGTTGCTAGAACTAGGAAGATGACATATTTATGTTAATTATTTCATCCATGTTTTCCAACATAAAATTAAAATAGGATGAAATTTTTAAATACACGTAGTATAGGCTATTCACCCCCCCTCTAGCCTATACTCTGAGCACATCACCTTGGACCTAACACCTGTCATCCTCATGTGTACGGACTATGCAATTTTACCTCCATTGTGGTGGGCTCCCTGCTCTACGTTCTCTGTGGGTCGTTTTTCGACATGCGGTCGTATCCGCTTGACCGTCCCTACTTTCCTCGTCCGCCTTCCGGTTTGATTTTGGTAGACAGTCTTGGGATTGTCTTCCCCCTATGCTCAGTCCTCGTGGAAGCTTTGCATGTGCAGCAATCCCTAATTCGAGTCAAATTCTTGTTACCGGTGTGGTGGTTCCCGGCACAACATGTTTGGTGCAACTGGAGTAGGATGAGTTCAGTGAAAATGTATGATGTTAGGAGGAATGAGTGGGTAGCATTGGATGGGTTGCCTTGGTTTCGAGCTGGTTGTATTGGGTTCTTGGTGGCATTAGAAAAGTACATTTGACCGTCAAGTTTTTGGATGGCAGTCAAGTTTTTGGATGGGCAGATAACAGGTGTGTCAATTGTTTCCAACTTATGCAAGTACATAGGGCAAAAGTGGGTCTTTGAGAGTATGATTATCAATTCTGCTCCCCGACCATAGTACGTTATTCAAAAACATAATTATCCATTTTTTCTATGAATAATACGTTTTCACGGAACTTAAGTTTTATATTTATTTCTAGAGCAATTTTTTTGGCAGAAATTATAGTATTTTCACATCCGTCTTCCATTTATTTTTCAAAAAAATGAAATAAGACCTTTCAATTATTCCATAACTACATATCCTTTAATTGCACATTTATACTAGCTGAGTTTACCACAAACAATTAATATCTCATACCAAGTATATATCTATATATATATATATATATATATATATATATATATATATATATGGGGAGTATTTAATGGTTACTTTTTTATTTAACCATCAATGGTTACTCTCATTATCAACCATTGGATCAAAAATTAAAGGTTGAGATTTAATGCATTAAATGACTCACCTACTTGCATTAATTGCATTTTCCAACTAACCATTAAATCTCAACCTTTAATTTTTGATCCAATGATTGATGGTGAGAGTAACCATTGATGGTTAAATAAAAAAGTAACCATTAAATACTCCCCCACATATATATATATATATATATATATATATATATATATATATACTCCCTCCGTTCCAGGTAAAGAGTCTACTTTTGACTTTTTTTGGTTAACTTGGTTAAAGTTTGGCCGATAATTAACATAAATTTAGTAGTTTTTACAAAGTTATGAAATTTGTAATTTATAATATACTTAAGATAATTTTTTATTAATGAAATTTTATTTTATAAAACATAAGTAAACTATGTAAAATTTTGATTTGATTTAGTCACATGTTGACTTTTAAAAAAAAAAAAGTGAACTCTTTGCCTGGAACGAACGGAGCCTGGAAGGGAGGGAGTAT
The DNA here is from genome assembly GCA_016624345.1 of Platycodon grandiflorus. Taxonomy (NCBI): domain Eukaryota; kingdom Viridiplantae; phylum Streptophyta; class Magnoliopsida; order Asterales; family Campanulaceae; genus Platycodon; species Platycodon grandiflorus. The sequence continues at coordinate 41,204,512 of CM028362.1, read as the reverse complement.
ATAGGAAGGTTTCAATGGTTACTTTGAATAATAACCATTGATGGTTATTATAAATCAAATGTTGAGATTAATTGCATTAAATGACTCACTTACTTAACTATTATTTACATTACTTGTATTTTCCAACTACTCAATATATGTTAACTTTTGATTTTTAATTTAATAGATAATAATAGTTACTATTTAAAGTAACCAATGAAACCTTCACATATATTACTAACTTAAATTAACCAAGGGTAGTACAACATGAAATGCAAGAAAATTGAAGTCAAATTTTAGATTTTTTTCTTGTGAGATCTCAATGATTTCTATTTGTAATCATTTGTCACGAATCATTGCATTATTGATTATAGTTAGAAACATAATTATTGTACAATAAATTGGAGTTGCACACTTGCAGATGCATTTATGAGTTTGTATTGTTCATGTACATGTACTGTACTTCTTAATTCTACAAATATATGTTGGTATGGAAATATTTTAAATAATATCTTCTTCTTTTTTTCATTTTTTTTCTTTTCTTTTCTTAAAGCAAGTTTACTTTCACGAGTGAGACAATAATTTAAATATGACTTTTTTTCAACTAAAAGTCAAAAGTCACTCCAAAAAAAAAAAAAAAAAACTTTGAAGTCATGAAAGGGAATTACATGAATCAGTCATACTATGATTTGAAAATGGCAATTGTTTGAAATTAATTAATTGGATCGTTAATATTGGTACTCCTTTATTTATGTGATGATTCATTTTTTATACTGTGGAATGCCTTTATTAATTAAATTTAAAATATTAATATTATAAGCCATTTTCATTGCTGTGTGCAGAATGAATTGCTTTTTTTTTTTTTTTTGTCTTCTTTCCTTTATGAATGCACTATAATGTGATCCATCATTATATCATTGTAATAAAAGCTTTGAACATTAGAAAAGAAAACAAAGAATCATCAAGTAGATTGGTAGTGGAATGTTTCTAGTTTAACCATAAGTTTTGAGTTTGAGACATAAAATGCAGTTGCGTTAAAACTTAGTATGGAGAGTTTTACTGCTCTTGTAATCTTACCTGACTTAGGGATTAATCTTGGCCTAATGAGTCTAAGGATATCTTGGGAAACCGATTAATAGAGAGAGAGAGATATATATCGGCCTCAGCCTCACACATGCATACTCAAAAACACTTAACAAGCACTAGTAATATATAATAACAGAGAGATAAATAAGTTGATCATCAGAAAATCTTAAAATTAAAATCCCTACAAGTACAAGGAGGAGCAAGATTATGATCCTCAAATTTCTCTGTGTATTTGAGAGAGAAAGTGATGCGGGTGCACCAAGGGAAGTTATAAACAAAACCGTGGACACATTGCATATGGATAAAATGGGAAGACACAAGAATTTGGAAGGCATACGGATGTCACATGCACTACAAGGGAAGATGTTTGAGAGGCATGTGGACGGCATGTGCAAGTGGACGGCATGTGCAAGGCAAGGAAGGAGGATAAGCCGTGTTTCATAGTCTCCTAATGAAACCGTGTTTCTTAGTTTCCTAAATTGGCCGTGCTGCATGATTTAATTGGGTTTTTTATGGTTTCCTAAATTGAGTATGTAATAAAGTATCCTAGTTTAATTAAGTTTGTTTCATGGTTTCCTAAGTTGGTCATGTAATAGTATCCTAGTTCAATTAGGTAAGTAATTAAGTATCCTAGTTCAATTAGGTAAGTAACTAATTTTTCTTTAAGAAATAAGATTTGTAATTGTTTCATTTTCCTTTTAAGATTAGGAGTACTTTGTAACACCTATATAAGGGTTTAGATTAAGATTTTGTAGAGAGTTTTAAATTATAGAAAAGTAATAGAAAAGAACAAAGTTTTGTTCAAAATTGATTATTGCATTCCTTAGGTTTAGGAAGGTAATATCAAACGGGATCTTTACGTTAGGTGAGTGAAGCCTAACCGGTGAACCCAAACGGGATCTTTACGTTAGGTGAGTGAAGCCTAGCCGGTGAACCCGTCATCTATCCTATTTTCCGCTGCAATTTCATTAATCTCCGTACAACCTTCATCCATATTTCCGCAAGTGTCCAATACCGTGAAGAATACGCATCAAATTGGTATCAGAGCAAAAGGCTTTTCGCGAATTCCAACTTCGTGAAACGATCATGGCGAATGACGACACATGCCCCTGTGGATTGACATTGGACCAAGTCGCAAATCTGCGAAGAGATAGCGAAATACAAGAACTTCGGCGACGCGCGTGTGGATCAAGTATTACAACTATTGGAGGGACGAAGAAAAGATGATGATGACCGATGCTTGAAACGTGATATTCCCGAATTCGATGGTTCCATGGATCCGGATGGCTATGTTAATTGGGTTCGTAGAACGGAGCGAGTATTCGAATATAAGGAATATAGCGATCGAAAAAAGTTCAAAGTTGTCATCCTCAATCTTACCAGGTATGCATCTATTTGGTATGAAAATCTGAAATCCCAACGGAGATGCGAGGGAAAGTCCAAAATTGAATCTTGGGAGAAATTAAAAAAGTATCTTGACCGTAGGTTCTTACCAAGCACCTATCGACAAGATAATTTTTCCAAACTTAATCAAACAAAAATCGGTCTTGTACCTATATCTCTCAAGGAGGGTTATGAAGATTTAGTGTTATTACAAAAGAGAGAACAAGAGTGGAGGATAAAAAAAGTGAATATTGAAAAAGAGAGGGTAAAGAGAGAAAGAATTGAAAAAGAGAAGGTAGATAGAGAAAAGATAGAGCAAGAAAGAATCGAAAAAGAAAATATTCAGAGAGAGGAGAGAGAAAAGGAAATTGAGAGAGAGATGATTGAAAGGGAGAAAACTAATAAAGAGAAAGTTGAGAGGGAGCAATGTGAGAAAGAAGAAGATGAGATGAAGTTCAAAACGGTTCGAGAAGAATTGAAGTTGTTACATGCATACGAAGACCCGTTCGACTTCAAAGTTCCTACGCAGTTTGCATCTTGGTTCCTTACTCAACTTATCGACAACTACTTTTTTGCAACTCAATGGGCAAATTGGATGAACCTCGTTTCAAGGGCGAACCACCGAGTTGGAAGCATAGATTCGAGGACGAATTCTTTTCAAGGGAAGGGGAATGATGTGATCCTAGGGTCCAAGATTTGCATTTTACAAGTGGAGAGGATAATTCGTCAAGTTTGGAGACCATGGGATAGTCTTGGTCACAACAAAACTTTGCTTAAAGAATTGAGGACAATTCTTTTCGAAGAAGGGGAGTATGATGCGGGTGCACCAAGGGAAGTTATAAACAAAACCGTGGACACAATGCATATGGATAAAATGGGAAGACACAAGAATTTGGAAGGCATACGGATGTCACATGCACTACAAGGGAAGATGTTTGAGAGGCATGTGGACGACATGTGCAAGTGGACGGCATGTGTAAGGCAAGGAAGGAGGATAAGCCGTGTTTCATAGTCTCCTAATGAAACCGTGTTTCTTAGTTTCCTAAATTGGTCGTCCTGCATGATTTAATTGGGTTTTCTATAGTTTCCTAAATTGAGTATGTAATAAAGTATCCTAGTTTAATTAAGTTTGTTTCATGGTTTCCTAAGTTGGTCATGTAAAAGTATCCTAGTTCAATTAGGTAAGTAATTAAGTATCCTAGTTCAATTCGGTAAGTAACTAATTTTTCTTTAGGAAATAGGATTTGTAATTGTTTCATTTTCCTTTTAAGATTAGGAGTACTTTGTAACACCTATATAAGGGTTTAGATTAAGATTTCGTAGAGAGTTTTTGATTTCAGAAAAGTAATAGAAAAGAACAAAGTTTTGTTCAAATTTGATTATTACATTCCTGAGGTTTAGGAAGGTAATATCAAACGGGATCTTTACGTTAGGTGAGTGAAACCCAAACGGGATCTTTACGTTAGGTGAGTGAAGCCTAGCCGGTGAACCCGTCATCTATCCTATTTTCCGCTGCAATTTCATTAATCTCCGTACAACCTTCATCCATATTTCCGCAAGTGTCCAATACCGTGAAGAATACGCATTAGAAAGATGACAACAATGAAAGGCAACGTAAGTGATGGACAGTAGCACTGATAACAACATATGAGAACTAGCAACGAGGAATCCACTAAAGGGCATGGCGACATTAATGACGAGGGATGAACCGAAGGGCACAACAGTGTTAATGGTGAGATTATCGTGAGAGACCGACAAATTAACAAGGGTTTTGGTTTAGTGGGAAAGGGTATTTTAGGGTTAACATAAAATAGGTGAGGGTATGTTGGTCAACAAAAAATTCCCAAAGAATGATTGATTTTGGAGGGATTTCTGAATCCCAAACCGTGGTATTTGTAGATTCCCTTATGTAAAAGGATTTGACAATTCCCACCAAATGAGATTTTGGCCAAAAAAATTTAGGGTGAAATTTGGGCTGTTTCCTTTTACACAATTTTCAACCGCTTTAAGCCACTATAATTGTTTCAAATTGAAAAATGACACTTTTGTTACGAAATGTCGTCTATATCCTTAATAAACACGGAACAGTCACGCTATGCATCACAATGCACAAATTGATGCATCGCGATGCATAAATTGTTGCATCGCGATGCACAAAAGTACTATTTTTGTGAATTGCAAGCACAACATTACACTTTGCGATGCATCATAAGTGCATTGCGATGCACAAAACAGTACTAATTCACAACATTACACTTGCGATGCATCAAAGTGTGTATCGCGATACCCAAAATTGTAAGAAAAATGACTGTTTATTACACTTGCTTCGTGATGCACAAAATAATACTAATGCACAACATTACACTTGCGACACAAAATTGTACTAAAAAGTACTATTTTATGCATCGCGATGCACAACATTACCCTTGTGATGCATCAAAAGTGTGCATCGTGATGCACAAAATTGTACTAAAAAAGTACTATTTTTATGCATCGCGATGGACAACTTTTAATTCCGATGCACAATATATTGTGAATATTAGGGAATTAAGATTAAATGAACTCTCAAAGACACTTCTAAAGAGGTTGTCACTTTCTTTTGAATTTTCACATGTTTCGTTGTGTCAGCATTCAGCGATTGGCAAACAATATTGATAAAACAAAGACACAAAGAATTAAAATAATTTTAAAAATTATACTGATCTTTTTTTTTATGATGAACTATGCATGAAAAGAAACTGAGAGCGAGAAAGATGAAGGCTATAGCAAAGTAAACAATGATTGGAATGAAAGTGATAATTTACAGGAAAAAATTAAAAGAAGACAATGTTTAAAACATTGTTTAGGTTGTTACGGGGGCAGTTTTGGAACAATTGACCAATTTATCACTTAAAATAGATTTGAACGGTTAGAAACAAAAATGAAGGCCTAAAACGATTGAAAATTCCATAAAAGGAAATGGCCCGGAATTATTCCAAAAATTTAACCAAACGTGCCCACGACATTAGTCAACCAGAATTAGGTTTCGTGAACCAAACGCCAAATAAGACTTCTAATTCGTTATGAAGCACCACATCAACCAGGTAGACCCAGACATTTTGAGGCCTTTGTTAAATTTAAAATTAGACCCTAAAATTAATACTTCGTAAAAGATAATTACCAAAAAAAAAATTACATATTTTATACATTATAAAATTGTTTTCTTACAAATGAAGTACCAAAATTCTTAAAACTCCAAACAATGATCGAATATTTACTTGAAAAGTACCATGATTTTAACATTCCTTTAAACAAACTCTTCGATTAATTAGGTCTTTATAATCAATTTTTTTTCAAGAAATCTTTCTCAATTGTTATCAAAGCTAATTCATTAAGTCTCTCAATAATATATATATATATATATATATATATATAGAGAGAGAGAGAGAGAGAGAGAGAGTTGAGCCCTTGTTCAATCATGTCGAACATGGGTATGACCGACCATGATATTATTAACAGAAAATTGCTGGCCGGTACACTTTGAAAATTTTTTATTCTCTCCAGTTCACATTTTTTTTTCAAAATCTGAAAAAGACACTTTATAAATTTTCTTCCTAAAATGCCCCCGTCTCTTTGATGATAAAGATTGACTTTCACAGCCCAGCTCCCACGCTTAAAAGCTTCGTAGCATTTAAATCTAAGAAATATAAATTTACAAAACAAACGTGGAAACGAAAAAAAAAAATAGTTGAATTTTCATGCATAGAACACGAATTTGATCACAATTTGATCAAATTCAAATTTTCTGAGTTCATCTCGTTTTTCCTTGTTCTTGGGCTGTTTTGGCCACTTGAATCTATGTTTTAAGCTTCGAATTTGTTTAAAATCAATCACATACTGTTATCCTAACTTAGTACTACGTTTGTGCACAATTTTTCTACCAGAAAATACTAATTTTGAATTGGGCACCTAATTAGGCATCGCGATATAAGGATGCGCACCGAATTGGGCATCGCGATATAGGGATGCCTCATCGCGATGCCGAGATGCCTCATCGCGATGTCGAAATTCCTCATCGCGATACCTTGATGCTTGGGCAACGCAACGCCCCCGAAAGGTAAACGAAAATTAAGTCCCCTTCATCGGTTGAAATTCAAACGGAGCATCGCAATGCACAAAGTAGAGCATCGAGATGCACAAAGTGGAGCATCACGATGTACAAAGTGAAGCATCGCTTTTTGTCTCTGTGAATAAACTGAAATGGATGGTTTGAGCAACAGCTCGCGTTAGCGAGCAACGGCAATTCAATTTTTTTAGTTAGCCCCCCTGCTCGCTAAGACGTGCACCGATTGGCTCCCTAAGGCGCGCTGCGATGATCGCGATGCACCAATTGTTGCATCGCGATGCCCCAATTTATAAAAGTGGTGCATCGCGATGCCTTGGTTGCTCATCGCGATACAGTAGTTGCTTATCGCGATGTCTTGGTTGCTCATCACGATGCCAATTGGTTGCTCATCACGATGATTAACCCACGCGATGCCTTGGATTACTTATCGCGATGCCTTGGATTACTTATCGCGATGCCTTGAGTTACTGATGCGCGCGTGTTTTTCTTTCATTAATGACATAATCGTCTTTTCGCCCCAAAAATGTCTTTTTTCAATTTTTAAAAAAGATGAGTGGATTGGAGCGATTACAATTGTTTAAAAAGGGACCGTCCTATAATTCACCCTATTATTAACCGAAGACGTGGTATTCTCGAGCCACTTGGGGCATTTTGACTTAGCTTTTGGGTTGGTGATTATGACTGATTTATCATAAGTTATTTTCAAAGCGTTTAATTTCACTTATGCGACAAAAATGCCAAAAATAGTGTATAACCCACTTGAAGAATGATTAAATCATAAGCCATAAGCACCCGGGTTGGTGCCGATGAATTCTCCCTTAGCTCAAAAACACATAAGTGGAATTTTACAAATTTCAAGATTACCCCTCTTTTATTCAAAATAGGGTTATGTTCTTTTCTTCTCTTATTAGCCTTATTCAAATTTAATTATTGGTAACTTTATTTACAAATTGTTTGAAAATAAATTTGTTCTTCTCTTTTTAGCCTTATTCAAATTTAAATTATTGGTAACTTTGTTTACAAATTGTTTAAAAATAAATTTGTTCATTATACTTTTATATTTTAACAAATAGGTAAAGGACATTTTGTTTTGAGGGTATTTTAGTCTTTATATTTATGTTCAATACTTTTTCAGCTTATTAATCAAACAAACACATCAACTTAAGACAGTTCATCAGCACTTCGAAAAGCTAAATCAAATAACACCAGTTCATAAGCCAATCGAATAAGTTATCAACTATAAGTCATTAGTCATAAGTCATTACTCACCAGATAAATCAAACAGACCTTTAGTCCTTCAGATTCAAAATAAGTGTCTCCTATACCATTTAGGATATCCCGAAATAAATGTCAATTTTCCTATTTTAGAAAGTTTAATAATTCTAAATGTTTATAATACTTTATAGTTGTGAGATATAAAAGATGCAGATTTATTGATTTAACACCGTTAAATAATAATTTGAAGGTACTAAAAAATATTAAAATTACTACTTATTTTGAGACAAAGGAGTTGTATTTTCTCCATTCAAAATGTAATTGTGAATATTTTCCATAATTTTTCATTTTTGTGAAAAATGATGGTCCTCATTTTCACCGGGTCAATGTTGGGTTCTATGTTCTAACTAGTGGTACCAGGCAACCACCCCATACGCCGTCGTACAATAAATAATAAAACGTTGACGACGTCGTTTGTAAATCCGACGTTCCCATTGGCAACTTTTTCACTTTTTCATCTATCCTCTGTCCACACTGCCCCTTCAGTTGATTTAGGAGTCATCCCCTCCCACCTTCTCCCTCCCCTCGCCCATCTCTCTCTCTCTTTCAGCTCTTTCTCTCTCTACTTCTCTTTCTCTCTCTACTTCTCTTTCTCCATCTCACTGGAGAAAGCTTAACAAGCGTTGACCCAAACCCAATCTCCCCTCAAACTCCAAAACCCTGAAAACAAAATAACACAAACAACTGTATACACAACACAAGTTCAAGATCTGCTCAGATGAACCCTAGATTTCTCCATTTTCAGGTCAGATCTCCCCCCACTCTGCTTTATTCTCACTATTTTTATAGTTTTCTTACAGTTAATTAAATGAATCTAGGGTTGTTCATTTTCTTTTCTTTTCTTTTTCTCCATTTCTTGCAGATCTGACTGAATTGAGAAGAATCCATAAATTTGTTTCTCCCTAAAATAAGAAGAAGAAAGAAAACTAGATTCTTGTGTTGGTAAGAAATGAACATGTCTGTGTTACCCAATACTGATTCGGTAGAAATAAGAGAGGTATGGAATGACAATCTTGAAGAGGAGTTTGCTATAATTCGTGAAATTGTTGATGATTTTCCTTATATCGCTATGGATACGGAGTTTCCTGGTGTTGTACTTCGTCCGCTGGCGACGTTTAAGAATATTAATGACTACAACTATCAGACCTTGAAAGACAATGTTGATATGTTGAAGTTGATTCAGTTGGGTTTGACTTTTTCTGATGAGGACGGAAACTTGCCTACTTGTGGTTCTGATAGGTACTGCATTTGGCAGTTCAATTTTCGCGAGTTTAATTTGAGTGAGGATATCTTTGCCAACGATTCAATTGAGTTGTTGAGGCAATGTGGGATTGATTTTAAGAAGAATAGTGAGATGGGTATTGATGCGAATCGGTTTGGGGAGCTTTTGATGTCTTCTGGGATTGTTTTGAATGATAGTATCAGCTGGGTGACATTTCACAGTGGCTATGATTTCGGATACGTGCTAAAGTTATTGACTTGCCGGGAGTTGCCTGATAGTCAGGCAGGCTTCTTTGATTTGATCAAGATGTATTTTCCGATACTCTATGATATCAAGCATTTGATGAAGTATTGCAATAGTCTTCATGGTGGGTTAAACAAGCTTGCTGAGCTCTTGGAACTTAAGAGGATTGGTATCAGTCACCAGGCAGGTTCGGATAGCTTGCTCACTTCTCATGCATTCAAGAGGTTGAAAGATAGTTACTTTAATGGCTCCACAGAGAAATATGCTGGCGTGTTGTATGGATTAGGTGTTGAGAATGGATCCGAAAAATGAGTAGGAAACATTCTTCAACTTAAGTTTGTTTGATTAGTATGGACTTGCATTTCCATCTGTACACAATTGGCAAAAAGTTGTTGCTTCTTAGTTTTCCTTTGATTGTTTTTTTTTTCCTTCTCCTGATCGTTTATGTAACCGAACCCTTGATGGGTGCTGTAGCTTGAGTACTGTATATTATTACAGTTAGTGTTTTAATAACAATCTTAACTTGTCAGTGTTATTTTCTGCTGGTGTATCATCTTCTTTGTCTATATAATTTCATCTGCAGTTATCTTTTTGAAACCGTATCCATCAGTCTGATTTGTTTCTTGTGCAACACGTGTGAAAGTGATTATATTTGAATTTCTCTAACTACGCTTCATTGCTTCTCTAACTTAAATTGGATATGTTGAAGTGACAAGGTTTCTAGCCCTATTATTCTATTTAATATTACACATTGAAGAAGCTACATAACCTCTTGCATCTATCTTTGTGTCTCTACCTTCCGTCTGTGTAGGATTTAATGATCATTTTTGATAATTGTTGTGTGTTTGTGTGTGTGTGTGTGTGTGTCTCTCTCTCTCTCTTGCGCCTCCTTTCCCGCTGGCCTCCACGTGCTACTCTTTCCTAATTTATGATGAAGGTTCAGACAAAATTTCATTTGAAGATGATGGGGTTTGAGGTAGTGGATACTTTGTTCAAATTGGCAATTGTCATAAGAATAAACTGGTAAATGTCCTTCCTAATATCTGCAATTATTTTAAGCCTTCTTCACTGCCTTTTATTGAAGTATCCAAGCCATTGTGAATCTTTTTTGCAGTGTTACGCGGCTAATTGTTGGTTGATTATTTTGCTGATGCCTTTTGGAACTTCATATGCAATATATATTGGAACCTTATTATGATGCTTGGTGGATCATTGTTATTTGGAGGTAGTGGTTTTGTACCATAGCTGATTTATAATTTGTTGCTCTTCTCAAATTAGGAGATTACATTACCTTTAATGCTTATTAGACTTGGCTGCTAATTGCTACTCCATTATAATGACAACTTGCTTCAGTCTTTGCACCACTTCCAGCTTTACTTGATGCTGAATACACATTTGCACTATTTTCATTTTTCTGAGTAGGAAATAAATCTCTGAACTGAGTCATTGTTAGATAAGCTCCAAAACCCTCGTATTGTCTATTAATTTTTCAGAGTCAAGGTGCCTCTTACTGATTACTTTGAAGAAAGTAAATTCTAAATTGAATAATCTGATAATGTTCCTATGCTTCATTAGTCACAAGTCACGACCACCTAGTCATTAGTCTTAGAGTATGATTAAGCTAGTTCATTGCTTCTATCTGGCAGATGTTCACTGCTTTCTACTCAAAACCACATTTCATTTCAGTACAATAGAGATTGAGGTGATATTTATGTGTAAATAATGAAGTAGCTTGCAATTTGCTTCTAGACTTCTAGTAGGCTGAATAGTTCTCATTTTATTTATTTATATATTATTACATTTTTGGTCTATATATATATATATATATATATATATATATATATATATACATATTTTTTTTCGGGGGTGGGGTTGGGGGTGTGGGAGTGGGGTATGCGTGTTCACAGCTTACCTCCAAGCACCAACTCATGCAGCTATCTAAACAAAGGCATCTCTCATTATTTGTCATACTATCAATTGGCGAGTTGGTGCTTGTCCAGCACCAACTCATGCATTTCTTGTCATCATCAACTCGTTTGGAATATATTTTGAAATTCCTACATTCTTGGATGATTCACCTAATGCTTCTTATAATTATGAAGCACAAGCAATTTGTTCAGTCGTCGTTTACATAAATATAAATATATGGGTGCTTGAATTTGGGTGTCTTGTTCACATGCTTTGTATTGATGGTTGTCTCACTGTTAACATGCTTATGAATCTGACGTATTCTGTATGGTTATTATGATTGTATTTAAAAAATTTTAATCTGATTTCTTCGATATGCTACCAAGAAGTTTTGGTTCTTTCTTTGATATGGGTGACTTTGCGTTTATAGTTTTTAATTCTAAAACAGAGGTACAAGAGAGAACATAACAGGTTTTTCATCACAAGTGTTTGAAGTCATTCACCAATGCTCTCACCTTCTGTATACCTCCCTGCCTGCTTCTCTCTCTCTCTCTCTCTCTCTCTCTCTCTCTCAGTTTTCATACTTTTTTTTTTTTTCCAGATGTCTTGAAACATGCCGATGGATTGCAATGATACAATCTTTGTACTACATTTCATCATGTCTTTCACCACCAATTTCTGTTTCTTCTTCTTGCGAGTTATTTGCAGTAGTTATAACTGATAGCATCAAAATGAATTTTTCTCTTGAGCATCTTCTGTTATACTGCTTGCAGTCGCATGCTTGTAACATTTTCTTCCCTGTTATCTCCCTGAACGATTGATTTTCTCTTCTAGGAAAATACTTGCTGGTGGGGTGCCCCCCGCCAAGTATGTTCCTGCCATAGCTATACTTTGATTTGTTTGAGTCCAAGTGGTTAGGCAGTGAGCCGGGGCATTAGAACATAATATACATTATTGTGTCCCATGTTAGCTTATTCAATCTTTGAGCGGTTTAAGTAGCTTACCAGCAAGAATAGCCTCTTTATGCCTGTCAATAAGACCGGAGTTATAGCTTGCTACTCTACTGTAAGTTGTTGATGTAGAATCCCTGTCTTCTTGCGGCACTGCCATATATGGATAAGGGGATACTTGAGAAAATGCCTTATCTTTTATAATCCTTATTCCATAGTGTAAAGGTTATACTAGTTTTGATCATTTTGCCGTTGACACCTTAAGTGCAATTCATTGTATAAGGCTTGATATACATTATTGGGCATTCTTTCTAACAACGTAGGCTTTTAGATGTAACTTAACATGGTATCAAGGTTCAGATTTGGCAAGATCATGGGTTCGCGTCTCCTCTCTTGCATTTGTTTCCCCTACTAATGTTAGTGCATGCACTCTGTTTTGTTTCTGATGCAAATGGGGTCACAGGGGTGGCGGTGGGGTTGAGGGAGGGTGGAGAAGGGAGTGTTAAGGCTTCTCCCCATGCCGGGCTCTCCTCTTTGGGAGAAGACCCTTCTCCGCTATAATCATATCTAACTAGACTATTTCTGCACCTGTCTGCTTGAGTATCATTCTATTCTACTTTTTATTTTGTAGGACTTTGTGCCTTGAATACTTTGTCCTGAGTTGTTTGGATATTCGTGTCATCGATGAACTTCCATTATCAGTCCACCAATACGACCATACTCAACCTCAATCAACTTATAAGCGGTCCAAGAATGCGCATGTTTTGTTTTTATTCCTTCAATTCCTTTTTTATTACATCAACGAAATACTGTTGAAAGTAGCATCTGTGTCCATAACATCCAAGTTACCACTGTTTTTTCTGTGAATAGAAGCATTCTGTTTGAAATCTTTGTTGATCTATTGTTGTTTTCATTCATTTTGCATTAAACAAAGCCATTGAACATCATGATCAAGGTGCATGTTTGAAGATTAGAGAAACTGAACCTTGTCTTCTGTAAAATGCGGATAAAACTCTCATGTTCACAAAAGCTACATCAATCATTATTTCAAGCAATTATTTCCCGGCTTGCATGATTGTTTTTCCCCATTTTCTCTTCCAGGTAGAACTCCTGCTTATATTCATTCTCTTACTTGGTCTTACACTTTGTTGTAGAATTTGATAAGAGAAGAGGTATAAGACACAGTTCCATCTTCTTTGTGTTCTTTCCTTTGTTTCAGTCTTGTCTATCTGGCTGTTAAATGTACTGGAAACGGTGTCTGAATATACACCTATATACGTTTGTGTTTTTGTGAATTGATTCCTCTGACCAGATAATAACGATTTCTATTCATATTTTACCTGTGGACTTTTGTTGAAGGATTTGATAACTTATGTAATTCTTCTTCCAGTCTGTTGTCAGCTATTTACGTTCTTGCCTCTATGCAGATGTCTTCTTCAATAGAGCCAGCTTCTGGTTAAAGAATTGATATCGCTAACAAGTATAAAAGGTTGCTTCCCTTTTATTTTTCGTTTTCTGTAGTTTTCCTCACTACGTAGCAGTTAATTACATGCATTTGCCTCATTTTGATCAGTTTTTCTACAACCATGCTCTTGTATAGTACTCTTTTCATCCAAAAATGAATGTCTTATTTTAGTTTTTTGCAAAAATTAAGAAAGTTGCATTTTAGACCATTTTTGTAGTACATATACATGAATGGGCATGTACACATTAGAACGTGATAGATAGCTTTTGTGAATTTAGTACTCAATTTCAAAGGAAAAGGACACTCATTTTGGGACAACTTTTAATTTTTATTTTTTAAAAGACTCAATTTCGGACGTTGAGAGTATTATTGATTCGCGTTGCTGTTGATGTTGGGATTTTCTTTCCTCAGCTTTCAGGTTCTTGCAGTTCTTAACAAAATGTTCTACCCTCATCTCAAAAATGAGTCCTTTTTGGTTTTTCGAAATTTTTTAAGGAAGTTGACTTTTAAGTCATTTTAATAGCACATATATATGTAAATGTCCTTAGTGTCTACCTTATAGCATTACAAGTACACCTTGAGCCGGGATACTTGAAAAAAAGTGAGTTTTAGTAACGTCATTAGTGAATGACACTCATTTTGGGATTACAAATTATCAAAAGGGCTCCTCGTTTTGAGACAAAGGAAGTAATTTCTTTGGGTTTTGGCCCGATTTGTTGCTCAAAAACTTCTTTGAAGCAAGAGAATAAGACCATCAGTTCACTGTCTACAACTGGAGTTGTATATTTTGCTAGTGCAAAACTGTGTGTCATACTATCATATCACCTTGTAAAGCCAATGTTGTTAAATTTGGGTCTTTTGACTTCATCTCAGTACAAAGCTGTGCAAATTTTGAATCAGTTTATTGAGTCGTAGGGTTAGAGATCTTTGGACTTTCTTATCACAGTTGCAATGCTATCTGAATTCTGAAGTTAGGCTTAAGAGTATATTTTTCAAGGGCTTGTAACCTGTTCTTGATGTCTATGTCTATTACTAACAGATTCTAAGGTCTCATTTCTCGTAAATTCTTGAGTGCTCACATATATTCAACCATCAGGAGTGATCTAGTACTGCTGCTACACAAAGGTTCGATTTGTTCCCGAGCCTTCTAGGAACAGTCCCATATAGCTACTCGAGCTCCAGACTTTTGACGTTTCTTCACCGCCTCCGAATCATCGTATGACTCCAGGTATTTCACATTTGCCAAAGTTTGCTCTACCACAAAGCAAAGCATGTCGAATATAGTTGTTTTATAGTATTTTCTTTCCAAATTTATGTATCCACTTTGATCAAACAAAACTCCATATCTACTACCTCGTTTTACCTATGATTTTATTCTAAGACTGACATTGTCTCTCACCTCTTCCTCTCGATTAATAATAATTGAACCAAAACCCGAAGCTTACGGAAATCGACATAACAACTCTCTCTTACGGAAATCGATTTAGGGTTAGTAGCAATTGTAACATTTCTCCGCTTGCAAGTCCTGATTTTCATTTCTTCTTTTCCGACTTCCCATTAGTTATGGTTCCTGAGCGGGAATTCATTAGAAAGTTCAAAGCTAGGAAACACTAAAAAGAAAAAAGGCAGCTTTCGGCTCTCATATGCTACTGGCTTACCTTATTATACTAGCACACCGCGGCATAGCCTGATGGATCTGTGTGTACTTCGAATGGTTTAGTGTGATCTGGCAACTGCAATACGGGGGTCTCCTTCCTTCTTGGCTTAGTTTCATCCACATTCCTACTTCTTACTTACATGAAATTAAAAAAATTATTCCCGATTGAGCTGAATTCTGCATCAAAGAAGGGAGAAAGCGCCAGCTAAGATACAATTGATTCTTTGTGATTTGAATGACGAAACTTCCCGGAAGCATGGGACTAGTCGGCCTAGAAGGTTGAATTCTTGAATGCATTTATTCAGATGATCAAGGACAGCTCTTAGGCCTCTGGTCCGATCATCCCGGACAGCTAGGGCAGTCTAAATATGGGTGCTTGCTCTCCCCGAGAATTTGACTTTTAGGGCATGAGCCCCAGTCTCTTCTAGCCTTCCTCTAAGAGATTCAATGGCATAGCTTATTCTTTTTCTTTCAAGCATGAGTGAGCAGTCGATTCTCTAATTAAGATCTAGCAGTCAACCAATAAGAAAGAATCAACTATTTCACCGGGACCGGGGATGAGCTCTATGGCTAATTCGTTCGGCTATTCTATTAAGTAAAGATCGAAAACTCTTCCCTCAAATCTCAAGAGGATTCCCTTGATGTGCAAAAAGCTTTCTTTATTTCTCGCGCAGAAGACTGACTTTCTTTATTAGAAGATTCATCTGCCGCACCATCTAGAAATGCAACTCGCGGTATAAAAAGAAGGTTGGAGCTTTCCTAAGCTAAAGCGCTTTCTAGTTTGAGAGATGGAAATGCCTAATCAAGCAGAATCATAGATTTTAGAGCCCTGACCCGCAAGGGCGTTCCCTTAAGCTTAAGTGAAATCGAGAGATTAGTGTCTTTGAAGGATTCTCGGGTCGGCTACACATAATCAAGGAAATAAGACAGAGACTACTTTTGAAAGGGAAGACTCTTTCAATTGAAGACGGATTTCCTGTTTGCAGGGAATTACTATTATCATTAATATTATCATAGAAGAGGTACTCTCTTTTTGACGTCCTCTCTAAAGCTAAGTCAGCAATTTCAAAGATCAATTGAGAACTAATTGCTGGCTTTCATGCGGGAAAAAGATCCTTCATACGATCAAGATAGCCAAGCGGAAATCCCTAAGTTAGTCAATCGGAATGCAGCTTTCATTTTGAGCATTTCTTCAGGCCGGGCCGCCTTTAGTAGGAATAGGAAAAAGAGATAGCCCATGTTTTTAGATCAGGTTGACGGACTATTTCATTAGTAGATGCTGGGGCTTCAGTCTTTTAGGCCTTAAAAGAGGGGCTGAAGAGGAGGTAAGGTTAGGGTCCTTTTAGAGGTAAGCAGACGAAGCGAGGAGTAGAGACCGACTGACAAGTAAGATCTTCGAGAAAGAGCTGTCTCGAGACCAGAAGTCCCCCTAAATGGCTGGCTCCCCCGGGGCTATTGAATGATGACTCGAAGAACTTCCTATTCATAAGGATGGGCAGAAAGTCATAAGTAAGCTCAGAAGAAAGAGCTAGAGTAAGCACTTCAGCTAAAGGAGGAAGCAGTTTCCAGTCCATTCCAGTACCAAAAGCACTTGCCCAAGCCCTCATTTAGGACCTTTGACTAGAGGCCTTGACTCAACAGTTGGATCAGTCCTTCTTGATCAAGACCCATCCTCGCCCTGCTCTAATTGAAAGCACGAGAAATTCTGACTCAACCCCCTCCATTTTAGCACGCCAATCTCTAAAGAGGAAAGGGGAAAAAGCTAGCTGAAATAGAGAGATTGGTAAATATCTAATTTATAGAAAGAAATGATTTGATCTTCTAGTATGTGCCGATCCTCGGAGGGAGCCATTTGCTATGCACCTGCAATGGTTAGGAGGCAGATTGGATACTATTAAGACTTCATCCGATCTGCAGCACTATTCGCACTTCTCCTCTCTTTAAGATATCAGACCTTTGAACCTTTCCCACCTCTTTCTTTCGCTACGGATTGAGAATGAATTGCAGGAAAAAAGTAGCATTAGCTGCTAATTTAGCCCCACCTCTGATAGCCATTTACTAGGGCTTTTGGGACGATATAAACTTCAGCAGTTTGGTGGCTTCTTCCTACTTTTCTAGGCCTTCAACGGCATGACAAAAAAAGTCTTCCATGATCCATTCGTCCCTCTTTATCCTGGTTCCGACCTGCTCAAGAATCACGTAAGGAAATTCCTTTCTTATTCTTATACTCTTCGTGAGCCAGGAGAGAAGCTTTACTTATTGAACTCCTAAGTCATTTGCCCTGAGCCCTGTATTCCTTTGATTCTTCTCCCGTTCTTCTTTCTTACCACAAGACTTCTCCTTCTCTATTGTGTGGAGTCAAGAGGAAGGGCAGGCGGAGATGGGATCTTGCATATCGACAATCCCAAATAGTGAGATGACTGGGATACCTCAACCACCAAAATGATGATTCCGTCAGGGTCGGGGCCGTCAGGTAACAACTCTCTCTTACGGAAATCGATTTAGGGTTAGTAGCAATTGACAATTGCAATAGGGTAGCTCGTAGAATTGATTATCGGGCACATTTAAATAGGGGTCCGAGCAATGATTAGCCAATGCCTAGGCAGTTGCCTCATTGCGTGGATAAGCAAAACGTAAACCCTAATGGTTTGGTAGCTCACGCAATTGCTTATTGCCAATGCCTAGGCAGTTGCCTCTTTCCGCGGATAAGCAAAAGGGTAAACCCTTAGGCCTCGATTGTACACGGAAATAGAAGCAATTCCACAAAATCGATTACTAGTAATGAGATTTCACAGAAATAAATGAGAACTCGTAGGCAAGTGTGAAATCATCCTACTGCTACAATCAACTAGCTCTCGGGTGGTCAAGCTAAGGCTCTCACTTTTATCATCCTCGAACAAGATGTGCTCTATATATGGCGCACACCAAACCCAGCGCTATCTTCTTCTTTTTTGTTTTGTTTTTTGTTTAAATACTATTTTTGATGAAATAAACATATATTATAAATAAAATAATTAAGAATATTCTTTCTAGTGAACAATTTGAAGCATGATGATTGGGGACGATGAAAGATATTTGACATAGAAACTACACCACATTAGTGAGATGGTGCAGTTTTTGCACCAAATTGTTGGAGATGACCTTAAGCATGAACCTTGATTATCGAGTACACGCCTCATTCTATTTGCCACAACACTTGCCAAGAGTTTCAACATATAACTTTACTCCATCCGTTCTTGAATTATTGTCCTGTTTTGACTTTTTAGTGTTAAATGTATCGTTTTTCAAATAAAAATTTGACATATTTTTTTTCTTTCAAAATCATAAAACACGTGATTTATGATTTTGAAAAAAAAAAAAATATGTATATATACATCAAATTTATATTTGAAAAACGATAAGTTTAACTTTAAAAAGTCAAAACAGGACAATAATTTAGGAACGGAGGGAGTAAATTTTATACCATAATAAACATGCATAGCTTTATAACATTGATAATATCTTTTATTATATAAATAATTTTTTTTTATGCTAATACAAAAAAATAAGATATATATTAGATAAGGTTCGATTACTATGTGCCCAATTGCCTTGACGTCACATTATTGTAGCATTAGAATGTGTAAAAGTTATGACATGTATACTAAAATAACCTAAAAGTTAACCTTCTTAATTTTTCAAATACCTAAAAAGATGTACTCAATTTAGGTGGAGGGAGTACTTATTATGCCCAGACATTATCAATTCCAAATGTGTGTTTTACTAGCTGTTTCTTTGTAATAGGATTTCTAGTCGAGAATATAAGTGAAGACGTTTGCGAACGTAGACTCTAATCTGAGTCTAAGAGCTCGTTTGTTCACGTGTTTTGGCCAAAACGTAGGGTTAAAACGCAGCTTATTTCTTAACTTAGAGCCCGTTTGGTACAGCGTTTTTAAAACACTGCGTTTTAAAAACGGAGGTCTTTCCTTATAAATACGTTTGGGATATCACTTCAATACGCAGCTTTTTTTTTCCTAGGAGCGTTTTAAAACCTGCGTTTTGGGAAAAAGCTGGGAATTCCGGCGTTTTAAAAGCATTGCGTTTTGAAAACGCGTTTCTACGCGATATTGAAACACATTTTTTGCAAATAAGCTGCGTTTTATCCCTGCGTTTTGGCCAAAACGCTTGACCAAACGGGCTCTTAGCGTTTCAATGCTGCGGTAGAAAACGCTGCGTTTTCAAAACGCAGCTGCGTTTTAAAACGCTGGAATTCCTAGCTTTTTCCCAAAACGCAGATTTTAAAATACAGTAGAGAATAAAAAGTAGCGTTTTGACATAATATCCCAAACGCATTTATAAAGAAAAAAGCCGCGTTTTAAATAATCTGCGTTTTAGAAACGCTGCGTTTTTAAAACAGTGCGTTTTCAAAACGCTACACCAAACGCGCTCTAATTCTAAGACCAATCAAAAAATTTCTTTGCATTCCCGAGTGATTTATAGTCGGTTATAAGAAAAATCACATAATCGTCCGCGAATGTGATAATTGCTAAGACCAATCGAGATTTTTCTTTGCATTCTCGAGTGATTTATAGTTAGTTATAAGAAAAATCACATAATCGTCCGCGAATGTGATAATTGCTAAGACCAATCGAGATTTTTCTTTGCATTCTCGAGTGATTTATAGTTAGTTATAAGAAAAACCACATAATCGTCCACAAATGCGAAAAGTGGGATAGGAAGGCCTTGTTTAGAACAACGGAGGGTTTTACTTTTAATCTTTCTAGCCAGATTGGCTTGAACGAGCGAGTAATGTCTACATTCTCTAACAGAAGCCTGGTAGAGTTTAGTGTTTTCATTCCCCCTTACGCCCATTGAATATTTGCTCGTTGCTGCCAAAACAGCTTTCTAGGTCCATGCTCAGATCATGGAGAACCCAAGTGATATGCTTGCATTGTGTCAAAATGGCTAAAGATTAGAGGTGCCCAAACGGTTTGGAACCGGCGGTTCGAACCGGAACCGAACCGCCTTGAAAACCACCGAAACCGGAACCGTAACGAACCGGAATAGTCCTCGAACCGGAACCGCTGGTTCCACGGTTCAGTTTCAGTTTCTATTTATCAAAAACTGTGATCTGCCGGTTCTTCTCCGGTTCCAAACCATCAGTTCAATCCCGGTTCTAAACTGGCGGTTTGAACCGCCAAAATAGCTAATTTTTAAAATTTTGAGTTCCTAAACTTTTATTTTTCACTGTTTTTCTCCGGTTCCTTGTTTTTTTTTTATCTTTTTATTTTTCACCTCCTAAACTTTTATTGCAAGCTTTTTTGAGTTCTCAAATTTTTGTTATCATTACAAAACTTTTGCAAAAAAAATTTATACTTGTAATTTTTCATAACTAAAGTTTTTACAATTTATAGCTTTTGCAAAAAAAAAAAAAAAAAACTTTTTTGTACACTTTATAATAATTTTGTTTAAATAAAAAAAAAACCGAGAAACCGGAACCGGCTATATACGGTTCGGTTACAATTTGTACAATAGCGGTTTGAACCGTTTGGGCACCTCTACTAAAGATGTCACTCTCTCATAAGAATTTGTCCAATAAGCACTAGTAAACTGTAATGACCTGAGCCTGAGAGCCCAACTCGCAACGCGTGCTCGCTTACTTGACCAACAAGCACCTGGGTGAACTAGACCCACCATAAGTCAACCCAGAAGTCCATGGATAATTGTTCTCACTTCTATCCGATGTGAGTTCGGGGTATTACGTAAACAAATCTTGCCATACCTGTGTCTCACTGTGGCTTGAGGCAGAGCATAAACAGAAGTTACATTTATCTTTTCCTCTACTAGGGAAAACGTTACTTGGAAATGGACCAACCGCGAGGCAACACCAAACTCATAAATAGAACTGATGCGCCCAAATATACTACCCCCAAAAGGGTACCCCCAAAGATGTACGGGCCTAGCTCACACACAAAAGATAAACCCAGGTAGTACCTATTAGTCAAACAATATACAAATCCAAGAAACCACAAGAATATGAGACTTAGACCTATGAAACAATAAAGAAAGAAAAGACAGAATAGAATTAAGGAGAAAAGAGGAAGAAGAAGAGAAGAAGAGAAGAAGAGAAGAAGAGAAGAATAGAATAAGAGCACTACCTTTGATGAAAACCCAACATGTGGAGGGCTATAACATTTAGCAACTATATATACTTATATAAAGATCCATAGGGTACAAAGTATCTAGCTAGATACATCTCCTAAGTAATCTAAACAATCCAATGACTATACATTATCTAGTCAAACAATATACAAATACATTTTACCATGTGGTCTAAACTAAACAAATATATTTTACTATATAATATTCCATTGTCTAATACGCCCCCTCAAGCCAAACGGAATGAAGTGGAGCTTGAGCTTGAACTTGTTTGAGTGCCATCTTAGTTTCAATAGTAGAGAGATCACAAACCCTCGAGCAACACTAAAAATGGACAACAACCAATTAATGTTGAAGACTGACATTATCAATAGATAGTTGTAAAATGCCCGTAACTTGTAATGGAGAGTTCTTGATATCTCCACAGAGGAGAGCCCATCTTCAAAAGCAAACTCTGATTGTCTTTCATGAGAAAATGATGAAAATATTATGGGATGATGCTTTAGATTGAAATTAGGAAAAGTCATAATGAACTCTGGACAAACTTTCAATGTTGGAAATGTTGAATGGAGCAAATGATAAATTTATAAGGCTGCAAATTTGTGGTTGTGGTAATCAAATTTGAAAGCGGAATGAACGATTGTGAATCAACCAAGTAAGACTTGGCAACAACTTCTAAAAGAGAGTCTGAAAGATGTGTTTTGGAAGGGAAAATATGACCAAGAAGTTCTTTCTTTGGAAGCGATAATGAGAAGTGTATATTTGTGGGAATGGCAAGACAAAGATCATCCAAGGAAGGGGAAACTTCAGTTTGGTCATGAACTCCAGAAACATTTTTGCTAGACCATGAGGGTGGTCTAACATCTAGATTGGGAAGAAGAGGTTCGTATGTGTTTGGAGGAGGAAAAGGAGTTGTGTTTGGAGGAGCAAAAAATTTTTGAAGTTGGGAAAAACTAGAAGACTTTATGAGTCGTCGTTCCTCATCAAGAAGGTATTCAAATAGGAAGTCCAATGATTATTTTGGCTGCCGAAAATAATAATACTTAATAAAACTCTTGTATAAATGATCGAGCCAATCAACTATACAATCAATAAGTTCAGTTTCATTAATTGGACTTCCTGCCATGACAAGTGCATAGGAAAGAGATTTGGCTTCTAAGAAGTAGTCTGATAACAACTGTTTGGAAAGTTTTTAAGAGAATAAAGTTGATCATAAAGGTCTTGAATATACCAATGAGGAGTTGAAGATGGCAACGAGAGATAGGGTAAGGATGAAGACAATGAACATTCATCCATTTTTATTTTTAAAAGATGAGTAACTTTAACACTTGTGACGAAGAAAAAGTGACAGATTTGAGGAGAAGAACTATGCAGTACATAAGCAATACAACTAAAGAAAAGAGATTTTTTTTGTTGTTATTGGAAGTGATTCATGCAAGGTTTAGATTGACCTGCACTGATACCATATAAGAAATCACAAGAATATGAGACTTAGACCTATGAAACAATAAAGAAAGAAACGACAGAATAGAATTAAGAGAAAAGAGGAAGAAGAAGAGAAGATGAGATTAAGAACACTACCTTTGATGAAAACCCAACATGTGGAGGGCTATAACATCTAGCAACTATATATACTACATGAAGATTCATAGGGTACAAAGTATCTAGCTAGATACATCTCCTAAGTAATCTAAACAATCCAATGTCTATACATTATCTAGTCAAACAATATACAAATACATTTTACCATGTGGACTAAACTAAACAAATATATTTTACAATATAATATTTCACTGTCTAATAGTACCAACCACCTATTTATTATAAATAAGGGGCTTCCTTACATTTGGCGGGACTTCCTCACTAAGTCTTCTCTCTCTCTCTCTCTCTCTCTTCTTCTCTCCACAGGCTTTCTCCACTCTCTCCCTCCACACACATATACTCGGCACATTCTCTCCCCTCTCTCCCTAGACACTTGATATTTTCTCTATACCATGAGATACTAATTATCTCACCAGAGAGTTTTGATGGAGAAAACTCCCTGCCCTCCCACTGTTGTTCACTTTTGCAGATAGAACATAGCCAGATATCCTACCGTCATCGGTGGCAAATCACACCGAAAAGATTCATCAACAATCCATGGTTGATTTTTTTGGCATGATCAAGAACTAACCTTAGAGTTCCACAAGATCCACATATCACCAAACACCCAAAAAGAGGGTGCCACTATGCTTGAATTATTAGGCATCTGGTCGATAACTCGCTAAGAAGCTTGTGACTATATGTGTGTATCCATGAGAATAGGGACATAAGAGTGATTCTGCTAAGTAAACAACTTAATTTTAGAATGAAATCGTAGATTCAAGCACCATTAATGTTTTACAAGATTTACTTGATTATATTACCAGCAAAAGGCTGACCAAATGCCCCGTAATCATGGATGTATATCCAGGGATTGACGGTGCTTCTTGGAGGTGGAGATGGAGATGGAGATGCCATCCTCTTTTCTCTAAAGCCTCATATCGTCCGTAAGTTATAGAGCTGACCACTTTCGGAGGGATGTCTTACTCTTGGCATAAGTTAATTGTGAGTGGTTATGAGACGCTACTATGGCTAGATATAGATGTCGATACTATTGAGGTTCTGGAAGTGGTACTGTAACACCCCCGACCTTACTTACTTTCTAGTTCACTCGTAGTCACTTCATATCGGTTTTAAAACCCTCAAAGTGTGAGATGTCATGCTTGTTAAGCGTGACATGTTAAGTTGTAACCCGTGTTCATCACGTGATTAATCTATGTTGAGTTGTGCACTATTTTCGTATTCATTCGAGACTATTCTCGACATCGATTAGCATTTTTATACTTCGTATATTTCCCATGTTTAAGTGACCTAGCCTTGGTTTAGATTCACTCTTAATTGACGAGCA
Organism: Platycodon grandiflorus; assembly: GCA_016624345.1. Classification (NCBI taxonomy): domain Eukaryota; kingdom Viridiplantae; phylum Streptophyta; class Magnoliopsida; order Asterales; family Campanulaceae; genus Platycodon; species Platycodon grandiflorus. The sequence goes on along the minus strand of CM028362.1, from coordinate 41,180,172 downwards.
TGTCGATCTTGTCGTTAACCCGTACATCGAATCGATTCGAGAGACGTTTTGTGTGTTTACTTTTGTGTGCAATCAAGACTTGTGTTGCTCATCATTCATGCATCATTGCGGGATGATTCGGTTGAGTTTTGAGTATGTTTTAACCTTGGTTTGATGTTAGGAACATTCTAGGTCGAATTCACTTCATTGGGGATTAAATTGGTTGAGTTTCAAGCCAAAATCTTCCAGGACCTCGCGCGCTCGCGCCTCCTGAATGAAGCAACCGCGCCTGAGCTTCTTCAGAAGGCAAAGTCACAGAGGTTGGCGCGACTGCGCCTCCTTCTTGGCACGACTGCCTGCTCTGTTTTGACGAGTTTTCTTCTTTCTTTAACTATTTGACCAATTTTGTGATTTTTAATTGACCACGCGGAGAAACTTAAAGACCTGAGTTTCTCCCACACCTTATCAGCAAGGGAGAGACATTTTCTTCCCCATTCTTCCTCCAATAAACTGTGGGATAGAGAGAGAGTGTAGAAAGAGAGTAGAGAGAGAAAACTCTGATATTTTTAGCATCTCGAGTCAGATCGACGATCCGTCTTCACCATAGTGTAGAGGGCGATAAAGGGATCATTCCTAGCCAAGAAATTTCCATGATCCATTGACGAATCATGGACCTCCATCTCCACCCACGTTTTGAGAGAGAGAAAGTGAGATTTTAGAGAGAGAAAGCTTGAATCGGACATGGATCAAGCTTGGGATCGACGATTGGACTCTATAACGGTGTAGAGGTCGTGTAAGAGTACGTTTCCACCCGAACCCACTTCAATTTCGTGGAAGATTTGCGGTATTTGGTAAGTTACTATTCTTTTTCTTAGATTTTTGGCATCATAGAGTAAATCGCGATGTTTACATGTTATACATGCTATAATTGATATCTCCGCATGTTATTCGTTGAGTTGTTAGTTTGATGTTAATTTTGTTGTCTCCGAGTATTAGAGACTTGTCGAGGTGTGTTGTGGTTGTTGGTATTTGTTTCCGAGTATGTTTAGCTCGTCGAGATTTGTTGTTGTTGTTGTGGTTAACGTTAGTCTCTGAGTATAATAGACTTGTTGAGGGTACTTGTGGGTATTGTTATTTCGGCATGTAATCGTGGCCATCGAGGTTATTATCGTTTATTTACTCGCGATGAATTTGCGAGATTGTTGGGTAGTAAACACACTGAATATTGGGTATTATGATTGATATGGTTAATTAGGGACGATACTACGGTTAGTCCCGATGTTTCAGATATGAGTAACGACTCTAACGGAGTCAATAGGATATAATAAATTATATCGAATCTTCATACGTAATGAACACTAGTCGGGACTGACTCTGGCGGAGTCGAATAGGACGTAATGGACACACGTCTAATAATGTGATAAGTTTATTAATGGGTGTGATTGACTCAATAGAGTTGGGCAAAAGGTAGTATAAATCACTACATGTTGTAATTTAGTCTCCTACGATGTGGGATGACGAATCAATGAGGTTATGATTCAATAGAACTTTGACCTTGGTTGACTTAGTTAAATGTTAGTTGACTACGTGATTACTTGAGTTGGGTTGGATTGTTAGCCACGTACCCTATGTCTAATCAAAGGTTAATTGTATACCTTTACCTTTTCATGTGAGTTATAGTCACGCCCTTAGTACGTGACGTTAGTAGTGAGACATATAGTCTTAATCATCGGGTGACGAGTTGGTTGTATCCTAGGTATTAGTGGCATGCCTTGATTATCGTTCCAATACGGACGTTGTGACTTGTAATGAGTTGTGATATTCATAGTACACGACGATAACAGTATGTGATAGATTATGATACACATGAGACAGATTGTATTGAGTTGTTATGGGATACTGTAAAGATCCTAAGTCGAGTGTAGTAGTCATGCATTGACTAATGATTGTATGTATGAGTAGACTTACGTATGTTGAGGTTTTGAAGTCTAGCATTAACAGACCTAGATGAATTGAAGAATATGTTACTTTATTTGGGATTAAGAATGAATAACCTATCCTTATGATAATTAGGTGTTCCACCTTGTGGGCACCGTGTGATTGTTATTAACGGTAGGAATACCCTACATAGAATTGTGATTATTAGTGTGGCTAGCTATCGCCGATACCATTGAATTGTTGAGTTTTACAATAGGCCTACTTTGCCTATTGTCTTGATTTGGTTATATGTTCAGTGATTACAGACATGATGTGATTGTTCTAATATGTGATAGGACAATCATCCTACTTTGATGATTGATTGTGTGTTTAGTATTTACAAGCACATTGAGTTGATTTGGCATGTAACTCAATAGAACACATCATGATTTGTTTTGGTTAAGTTGTGATTCAAGAGAACACACTTTTATTTGTTGAGAATGATGAGTAAATATCTACTTGTACATTGCATTAAGTCCAGCTGGCATTCTTGGTAGAGTTATGGTGGGATGACGTATAGTCTTTACAAATCTGTTTCGTAATCGCTATGGGTCGCCGTATCGGATTGCACATACCCCTCCTCTGTTGGCCACAGTTGAGATGTAGCCTCACTGTTGTAGCAATACGCATGACTTTGGTTTGCTAATAGAACCCGATGGGATCGGGGACGTCGATACATCACGCACGAGTATCGAGGCACATTTGTTTTCTCGTGTATTGCAGGAACAAAGTGGAGATCGTGGATGAAGATTAAATCCTTTCATATGTGACTTATTTACATTGCACTTAAGTGAGCATCATCGTGCTACGTGGCTTATGTGATTTGTGCACTTTCTATACAATCGAATGTTGGTCGTGGCCTTTATTTGGTATTGGATGGTTGGTGGCCACTGAGCCTCTCGTTGGTATAGGGTTGGTTGCCCTTATGTTTTATCAACTGTGTATTATCCTAGTATATCGATGTGCATCATACCATGCCATATTGCTGCATTAGTAACTCACTGAGCCTTTTCTCATCCCACGCTTTTGTTTTCCTTAGCTTGCAAGTTATAAGATCCAGCGCAGTGAGGCTTTAATTGTGGAGTTTAACAACTTGTATTTAGATTGTTATTTTATAATTATCTCTTGTATTTGTGAGATCATGGATTCAACAAAGTTATGTAAACTTAGTATGTCGGGTAGAAGTATTTGTATCTTATAGACTTGTATTTTGATGCCGACCTGTGGGGTCGAGCGGTTGTATTTTATTATAACTTCAGTTAGTCTTGTATATTTCTGTTGAGGCTTCGAGCCGTTTATTTACTAGTTTTCCCGAGCGTGTTAGCTCGTGGTTGTTTAGTGTTATTGTTTCTCCGACTTATATATTTAGCCGTCGAGGTTTTATTTGTTGGGTTTACTTTAGTGTAATTCTCCAGTGTATATGTTGACCGTTAATGTTTTATTAGTTGTGGTTTGTTATTCAAGCTTTTGAAGCTCATGTTGTTATCAGGTTTTCCATTGCCTAATGTTTGGTTTGAGCTTGAGTAGCTCGTCCACATCTGTAGACCTCGGTTATTTTGCTAGTTTAGCGTACCGAGTTGGGCTTCAACATCGGATCTCGAACTAGGGGTGTCACAGGTACCTTATGTACTCTTCCTATGAAACAGTATTTTGCAAGTAGTTGACTCCTTGTGGTATGATTTATCTGTTCTTCCGGATTCAAACCCTAGCCAAATTCAAGTTTTAGACAGGTCTATCAACGATAATCCTAGGTTGGGGTTGTTGCTAGTTGGATTCGTAGCCATGCTCTGGTTGGAGGTAAGGATGGTTTGGTGGTTGTACTTGGCGACGGTGTTGACCGAGTGGTAGCAATTAGAAGCGGAGCGTTATAGTTGAGAACAATTAGGGTGAGCTGAATATAAGGGTGGCAAATCAACTATTATCGTACCGGCATGATCTCGATAACAGCGCGATACAATAAACCCAAACACTAACACGGCATGATAACTTTATCGGTCTTAAAATTAAATCTTGGGAGAAATTCGGGTCGCTTCCTTTTACACAATTTTCAACCGTTTTAGTCCACTATACAAAATAGACTAATTATTTAGTTTGTTAAGTTGAAAAATAGAGCTAAGGGTGATGAATCTTTTAAGTTGAAAAATAATTAAAAGATACACATCTTGAGATTTAATTATGGATATTAAAAATTATGGATATTTAATAAGGGTGAAAAATCACAATGGAAGGAAAGTCGAGATTTAGAACAGTAAATCAAGAAATAAACAACTTAAACGTTTTAAGTTGTTACGGGGGCAGTTTTGGAACAATTGACTAATTCATCACTTAAAATAGATTTAAGTGGTTGAAAACAATTATGGTGGATTAAAGTGGTTGAAAATCCTACAAAAAAATTCCGACCCGCAATTATTCCTTAAAACTTATATAGTACACAATAAAAACACGAAAAGCAACACGACATGATACGCACGACAAGCAAAACTGTAGATTAATCCCCGTCTCGCAAGGGGATTAATGTGTGTAGGTGCCTGCTCCCACATGTGGCTGCAACCAAACAAGTAGACATGCCCAAACGGTTCGGAACCGGCGGTTCGAACCGGAACCGAACCGCCCAAAAAACCGCATAAACCAAAACCGTGAGGAACCGAAACCGTCCCTGAACCGGAACCGCCGGTTACATGGTTCGGTTTCGGTTTCCAATTTCTCAAAACTGTGAACCGCCGGTTTGTAACCGGGAACCGGAACCGCCGGTTCTAAACCGTGAAAAAGCGCCAAAATTTAAATTTTAAATTTTAAAATTGCTTTGTTTACTCTATAATTTCAAAGATGAAAAGTGTACAAAGTTTCAAAATTTCAAAACATGCTTTGTACAAAGTTTTAAGATGAAATCTTTTTAAAAAAAAATTATAAGAAAATATTAAAAAAATAATTAAAAATTACGGTTTGGAACCGGAACCGGAACCGGAACCGTGATTTGTCGGTTCGGTTACGGTTTGTTGTCTGGCGATTTTTAGAACCGGCGGTTCAAACTGTTTGGGCATGTTTACAAACAAGACATGCTGCGGAGCATAGCAAGGTTATGGGTACGGATTTAGTAATTAGTACCACCTTGGTGGGTGTCTTCTACTACACCGTCAAAATTGGGCTCTTGGTGACTTTGGGCGTGAGGATGACCCAGTTCCCATTTCGAGCTATCTCAACATTATTCTTGAGCTGCCCTTGAATATTGACTATTTATCCTTTTGAGCTCAAGAAGATTTGGCTCCATAGGTTGGCTCTCCCAAGATGGTGGTTTCATGTGGCAGGGCGCCAAGGTTGGCCCTGAGCCATGGCTAGAGGGGCGATTGCTATGGACCCTAATTTTCAGGAACCAAAATTTATATACACGACCATAATATATAATATATAATGTAATATAATTTTTGTAAATAACTTTATGATACAATGGATAAGGTGGTGGTTTATAGAATTCGAGATTTTGGGTTTGATATCTAGCAAAGTCATCAAACTTTTGTTTTATTTTGAGTTCGTTGAATTTAATTATTAAACCATATATATATATATATATACATATATATATTATAATAATATGTCCTTCCTCCGTCCCTAAATTATTGTCTTACTTTCATTTTTTGTTCGTCCTTAAATAATTGTCTTGTTTGAAAGTTTCCTTTTTAGAACAACACTTTTACCAATTTAACCTTACTTTTTCTTCCTACTTTAATTATGGGCTAAATGCACATGGACATTAAATGAAACTACACACTATACAAATATTAATAATCAAGTCAATTATTTTTTCTTAATCCATGTACCGGGTCAAACGAGACAATAATTTAGGGACAGAGGGAGTATAATATATAAAATATTTTAATTTTTGTAATTGACTTTGTGACCTAATGGAGCGCTCCTCTACGAAACTAAAGATATTGGGGTTTACCTCAGCGGAGTCATCCAACCTTTATTTTATTTTGATTTCGATAAGTTTACTTTAAAAACAATGGTAGTTTTCCATAAAAAAATTTTTTAGGTTGAATTACAGGCCGGTCCCTTTTTCAACATTTGTAATCGCTCCAGTCCAATCATCTTTTTTTAAAATCGGAAAAAGACATTTTTGGGATGAAAAGATGATTATGCCATTAATGAAAGAAAAACACGTGCACATCAGTAACCCGAGGCATCGCGATGAGTAATTCAAGGCATCACGTGGGTTAATCATCGCGATGAGCAACCAAGGCATCGCGATGAGCAACAAAGGCATCGCGATGAGCAACCAAGGCATCGCGATGAGCAACCAATACACTGGCCAATTTAAGGTATCCCGATGCCCAATTTAAGGCATCCCGATGCCCAATTTAATATAATATCAAAATCAATCAAAATGATTATTTTTGGTTGGGAAATTTACATACAAACATGGTATTGACTTCCTATAACAGTATGATATTGCTATTTTACAAAATTCAAACTGAAATCATTGATTAAAGTCTCAAAATCAGTCCAAGAACATCTCCCTCTGTTTTCGGACAGCACACTGCCAAGCTCGATTTGGATCTCGCGATGAGCAATCAAGGCACTGTTTGAATTTCAACCGCTGGCCAATTTAAGGTATCCCGATGCCCAATTTAAGGCATCCCAATGTCTAATTTAATATAATATCAAAATCGATCAAAATGGTTGTTTTTGGTTGAGAAATTTACATACAAACATGGTATTGACTTCCTATAACAGTATGATATTGATATTATACAAAATTCAAACTCAAATCATTGATAAAAGTCCCAAAATCAGTCAAAGAACATCTCCCTCTGTTTTCGGACAGCACACTGCCAAGCTCGATTTGGATCTCGAAAATATTATTTTTTTGGTAGAAAAATTATGCACAAATGTAGTACTAAGTTAGAACAACAATATGAATTTGATTTTAAATAAATTCGAAGTTTAAAACATAGATTAAAGTGGCCAAAACAGCCCAAGAACAAAGAAAAATGGGATGAACTCAAAAAAATTCAAATTTGATTAAATTGTGATCAAATTCGTATTCTATGCATGGAAATTGATTTCCAAACATGAGAGAAGACTATATTAATAACATGAAATCATTTATACATCAATTTGAACCTTAAATTTGAAGCAACGATGTTGTTGAGGGCATTTTAGGAAGAAAAATTCTCAAAGTACCTTTTAGCGGTTAAAAAAAAAAGGGTGGACTGGAGAGAAATTTTTTTTTAGAAAATGAACCGACCAGCAATTTCCTGAATTTTTTATAGCTCAATGAGGGCCCATTTTTTTTCTTTTTATCATAGGCTTCAAAAGTTGAGGACCGGCCTAATGTGTGAAATTTGATTTTCTAATAGTGTATATAAACCCTCTTGTCCCATAGCTTGAATATTGAGTGTGGTTAGAGGTAGCAAATGGGCGGACCGGGCAGGTGTGTGCAACATGTTTAATTGGTAACATGGGCAAAAATAGGCGGGCCTCAAATGGACTTGGACGCCCATGGGCGCCCATTTACCTATTATAATAAAAATAAACACAAAGATTTTCAATATTTTAAAAATATTGCCCAAAGTTAAAGCTCTTGCGATCAGACATAACTTTCAACATTTCTGAGAGTAACCCTTCCTAATACTTGTTCCCACACTCTTCTGAAGCAATCCACCAATAATTACAACACAATCACCAAAAATTGGCCAAAGAAAATAAGTCATAGGATCAATGTCATGATATCACAAAAAATTTGAAGTTCTTCATTTTTGATTTCAAAGAGTTCTTCGTTCGTCAAGACTTTAAGTTCATTCGTTCCAGAATCCGATGAATCAATTGACTTCAACATTCACCAACCTATTTATATAGATGTCATAAAGTAGTTAAAAAATGAATTTTAAAAATAATTTCTTTAGTTATCATGCTTATCGGGTAGGTGATAACAGTACAATATCAACCCGATTTTTAAAAGACCTTATCGAGCCGGCCTAATAACAGCTCGAACCCAATAGGCCGGGCCCAAACCTTATATTTTTGCGTCACATTTGTGTCAGCCAATTGTGTTGTACCTCAAATTACCACGTCTGAATGCAAGGTTTTGTTACTTTGCCCTTGCGTATTACCAAGGGTTAATGATGATTACGAACCCCTTTAACTATCCTAGCTTAACCGTCTCGGAAGGAGATTATTGTGTGTAGGTATGGATTTAGTACCGCCTTGGTGGGACCGGGTGTCCCTACTGCATCGTCAAAATTGGGCTCTTGGTGACTTTGGACGTGAGGATGGCCCAAGTTCCCATGTTGAGCTATCTCAACATCATTCTTAAGCTGCCCTCGAATATTGACTATTTATCCATTTGAGCTCAAGAAGATTTGTCTCCATAGGTTGGCTCTCCCATGACGGTGGTTTCATGTGGCGATCGATATGGATCCTTAATTTTTGGGACCCTAAATTTATATATACAACCTTAATATATAATATATAATGTAATATAGTTTTTATAAATAACTTTGTGATATAATGAATAAGGTGGTGGTTTATAGAACTAGAGATTTTTGGTTTGATATTCAGTAAAGTTATCAAACCTTGGTTTTATTTTGAGTTCGTTGAATTTAATTATTAAACCTTATATATATATATATAATATAAAATAATTTAAATTTCGTAACTGACTTTGTGACCCAATCGAACGCTTCTCTACGAAACTAGAGATATTGAGTTTTACCTCAGCGGAGTCATCCAATCTTCATTTTATTTTGAGTCCGCTTAGTTTACTTTTAAAAAAATGAAGTTTACCATAAAAAAATTTATGTGTAAATTTTTTTATAGCTCTATAAGGGCTCACCTTTTTCTTTTGTCATGTGCCCCCAAAAGTTGAGTACCGGCCTAATGTGTGGAATTTGATTTTCTAGGCAGTGTATATAAACCCTCTTGTCCCATAGCTTGAATATTGGGTGTGGCTAATTATAATTTATTTTTGACTATTGCTCCTTGTTGTGACTTGTGTAGTTGGAGTACAATTATAATCGGAGGTAAGATTCTGACATCGATCATCTGAATGATCTATGACACCAAAAGCAAAGAAAATATTAGGACGATTCATATTGAATGTTTTACACAAAATTAGGAATTTTTTTTTTAATCTTTTTTTTTTTTTTTTTTTGATGTCCTAAGGGGGCGTGGGAAGGGATCGAACCTAAGACCTCACACTCTGTAAAGCCCCAGCTCTACACTGGGCCACCAAATTACCTAATAAGCATTTTCGTCCATGGAGCTTTTAACGACTTCAATTCCTTCACATAGAAAGTAACTTGTGGAAGTGCTCTTTAGTATGCTCTTCTTCTATCTGTGCCTCGTCTTTCCATGTTTTGGTTTCAAATCTATCCAAGCATGCATGTCCTTTGAAAAACTCTTCTCCACCATAAAGCACGTCCTTTGAAGTTGGTATGGAATTCAACAATCATAAGTCTTTCTTGCTTGGGCGAAAACTCCTTCCCCGATGAGTTTAGAGCACATCGAGGTGCAAAACTCCTTGTCTCATACCCTAAGTCGGCCTCGGAGGGTGATGATTTATTTGGTAGATGATCAAAGTACAACATCCCTAAACGATTACAACGGAGAATTCATAAGGAGAAAAGAGAGATGACAGAAAAGACAAACCTTTTTCCATGAAGAACTTTTATGACTGGACCCATGCTTGTTACTTGTTAGAGTATTTTTATTGTATTATTGCATGATTGACCAAAATCGAACTCAAACAATGCTAGTGAGAATTTTTGAAACCACCGTCTAAGGGCTGGTTTAAGTTCATATAGAGACTTTAGAAGCTTACAAAAGAAAAACTAGATTGTGAGTGTATGTGTGGTTTCTATGGATTAGCATTTTTAGTTAGATATCATATAACATAGTTTGGTTAAATTTGTTTATTATTATTATTTTTGATATATAAAAATTAGGCGGAGAAATCTAATCTTTCAAGCCAGGTAGGACTATAAGGGCAATAAAACTCTCTACTAAATATAAACGCAACTGCGTCCAATAGCTCGATAACTTTGTTTATTATTGACTTGGGAGGCAACATGCCATTTCCAGATTTCCTAGACAAGAGGGGAGGAAATGGAAAAATGAACCAAACCTCAAGGAGATATATGTAATTCACCCTCAAATTAAAAGTGCGAAGCACTAAACCCCTCCTTCTCCTTCCATCCACCATTGACGAGTTGGAGACTCGCCCTCTCCGAGTCACCCCCACTCTCTCTCTCTCTCTTTCGTTCTCTCTCACCCCCGCCAAATTCACAGAGGAATTTCTCGGAGATCGCCAGGTAAAACCGTCAAAAACTCTCTCCCATCATTCATTTCAAACAAATTTCTTCTTGGATCCAAACACAACCCAGATCCATCAATGGCAAGATCTTTACTTCTAATCTGTCTAGGGTTTCTCATTTATTTATTTCGTCTCTGCAATTGTGATCCCGGCCCAACGACCACTTGTCCCAAAACCAATACTTCTTTGCTCAATTTCGAATACCAATTCGTAATGGTTCAGCACCAACTTAGAGGTAATTTTAGGATAATTGATGATTGCTCTTTTAGGGTTAGCCAGTTTGATATGCTCCGAGGTTCAGATAACGTGCACTGGTGGGGCGCGGTGGGCAATAGTTTTGATAATTTAACAACTGGGTTTCTCATATCTGATCACAAATTGAACAGAACTTTTAAGAATGAGAGTTTTGTTGTTAAGTTAATGAGAAATGTCACATGGGATCGAATAAAAGTTGTGTCTGTATGGGATATTGCCACTGCGTCGGATTTTGGTCATGTCATGTTGGGGAGTTCTGGAAATGGTACAGAGGGTTTGGGTTTGGCCCCTTCGGCTGGTGTGAGTAATAGTAGTGGCGATTCGAGCTTTGGGACTCTGGGGGTGCCTACCATGTTTGAGAACTGTAAGATGTTGTCGGATACTTATAGGGTACGGTGGACGTTGAGGGTGGAGGAGAATGTGATCGATATTGGGTTGGAGGCAGCAACTGGCATTCAGAATTATATGGCGTTTGGTTGGGCTGATTCTAATTCTTCGAGCCTTATGATTGGTGGTGATGTGGCTGTGACGGGGTTTACTGAGGAGGGTATGCCGTTTGCTGATGATTACCACATTACGAAGTATAGTGAATGTGCAGCAGATAAGGATGGCAGTGTTTCAGGTGTGTGTCCGGATACTATGTATGATTCTTCTGACTCAGTTGGTTTGGTGAACAATACCAGGTTGGTTTATGGGCATAGGAAAGATGGGGTATCATTTATTCGGTATCAAAAGCCATTGAAGTCGGTGGACAAGAAGTATGATTTGGTGGTGGATCATAGGGCTAATATGACTGTGATTTGGGCATTGGGTTTAATAAAGCCACCTGATACGCTTTGGCCTTATTATCTCCCACAAAATCATGGTGGGACTTACGGACACTTGGTCGTCAATGTTTCTGAAAATGTTAATGATTGTTTGGGTCCACTGGATGCTGAAGATAAAGAGGATCAAGATATCGTCATTGCAGATAAGAAGGCACCACTTGTTGTTTCGACAGGCCCAGCATTGCATTACCCAAATCCCCCCAACCCCTCTAAAGTTATCTACATCAACAAGAAAGAGGCTCCTGTATTGAGGGTAGAAAGAGGGGTCAAGGTGAAGTTTTCAATTCAAGCTGGGCATGATGTTGCATTTTATATTACTTCTGATCCACTTGGTGGGAATGCAACTTTGAGGAATCTGTCAGAAACTGTTTATGTAGGTGGTCCAAAGGCTGAAGGTGTCCAGTCTAGTCCTATGGAGTTAGCTTGGGCTCCTGACCGTAATACCCCAGATCTAGTCTACTATCAGTCTGTTTATACCCAAAAAATGGGCTGGAAGGTTCAAGTGGTTGATGGAGGTTTGCCGGACATGTATAATAACAGTGTTATTTTGGATGATCAGCAAGTGACTCTGTTTTGGACATTGTCAAAAAAATCAATATCTATTGCAGCTCGAGGCGAGAAGAAAAGTGGTTATCTTGCCATAGGGTTTGGTAGTGGAATGGTCAATAGTTATGCTTACGTGGGGTGGGTTGATGCTAATGGCACAGGCCGGGTTGACACGTACTGGATTGATGGACGGGACGCATCAAGTGTGCATCCAACACATGAGAATTTGACATATGTGAGATGTAAGTCAGAAAGTGGAGTTATCACTTTAGAGTTCACACGACCCTTAAATCCAGCATGTAATCGAGAAGAAAGGCCTGAATGTAACAATATCATTGATCCCACTACTCCTCTTAAAGTTATATGGGCCATGGGTGCCCAGTGGTCAACAGACCATCTTAGTGATAGGAACATGCATTCAGTAACAAGTAGTAGGCCTGTTCGCGTGTCACTTATCCGTGGTTCTGCTGAGGCAGAGGAGGATTTGCGACCTGTACTAGCTGTACATGGATTCATGATGTTTCTTGCCTGGGGTATTTTGCTTCCGGGTGGAATTTTGGCTGCTAGATACCTAAAACATGTAAAGGGTGATGGGTGGTATAAGATTCATGTTTACTTGCAGTACTCAGGATTATCAATCACCTTCCTTGGTTTTCTTTTTGCTGTGGCTGAGCTTCGGGGTTTCTATTTTGGCTCATTGCATGTCAAGTTTGGAACACTGGCTATACTCTTGGCTTGCATACAGCCAATAAATGCATATCTGAGACCAAAAAAACCTGCCACTGGGGAGGAGCCCTCGTCAAAAAGGGTTCTTTGGGAGTATGTGCATGTTATTGTGGGCAGATGTACTGTTATTGTTGGCATTGCCGCTCTTATTAGTGGAATGAAGCATTTGGGGGACAGATATGATGGTGAAAATGTGCGGGGGCTGACTTGGGCTTTGATTGTTTGGTTTTTGCTTGGAGCTTTGACAGTACTGTATTTGGAGTATAGTGAAAAAAAGCGACGGAAGGATAGAATTTTTGGGAGAAGCAATTGGGTGTTGGGCAATGGCGAGGAGGAGGATGCTGATCTCTTGAGCCCGAACCGGACATATGGTGAAAAAGAGTCACATCCTTCCGAAATGGAAATTCAGCTGGAACCAATGAGCAGATAGAGATCAGTGTCAAACGGGATGATATATTTTTTCTGCACAACTGCAATTTTAGCAGTCGGGAGGCGGCCTTGTTGAGTTGAGTGCAAATTTAGCTGTTGAGCAGCTGGAGATCTTTTTCAATGTTCTTTGATATATCTGAAGGCTTCTCGGGTATATAGATTGGAGTTTTCTCACTAATCATTACACATGCCTCTGGCTGTTTAGTCCCAGATAGCAAATACTCAGTGACATGTACTTTCTATACTTGATACATTTATTAACATAGCAGAAGTTCTCTCTCTCTCTCTCTCTCTCTCTCTCTCTCTCTCTCTCTCTCTCTCTCTCTTCCTGGCCTGCCCCTGTGTGTTTGTGCCTGCAGCCGCCTGCGCATGTGCAAAGAAAGCTAGGTTATTTTGCAGTGTGTATTAGCATCAGTACCTTATTGTCAGTTCTTGGTACGTGGTAATAGTTTTGAACTCATTTAGAAGACTATCTCATTGATTATGACTTGCAAAAGAAAAGGATCCTTCGATTTTCTCAGCATTTTTAAAAAAAATATGCTCATCCCTCCTCTAGTTGTTATGTTGGAACAGGTTTCAAGTTGTATTTGCATCTTATCTTTGTTGTCAGTAATTTTCTTCAACAAGGGTGCTTATGTAATGGTCATATTTGGATTCAAATCTTGTATCCCACCCTTGTCCCATTGAATCTTAGCCTTAAATGTGCCCTTGTTATTTTACCCGGCCTTCTTCTTAGAAGGACAGGTGTAGGCTATGATTCAATGGGACATAGGGAGTGTGACAAGGGGGATAGAAGATTTCAAGCCGTCATATTTTTACTATGGAGAAGTTGCCTCTCGATTATTTTTCTTTTCCATTTACCTAAAGAATGAAATGTCTTGGAGATTGCAGAAGCAGATTATTAATGTCTAACGTTGATTGAAGAATTTTAACACTTATCTTGTTCGAGGTATCTGCCATATCCAGCCCCATTTTCTTTTAGTAGACATCAACGGTCATACCTGATTATTCTCATCCAAACTTTGTGCTGATTCTTTTCCTTGGAGTACATGCTAGTGCTCATCTCTTTGAAGAGTGATTAGTTGTGTTGATTTGATACTGCTTATAGTGCATATATATTTGAGACAAGGATAGATTGCACAACAGGTGTGGAGAAACGGAAACCAAACAGGCAAAGGTTACGCAGCGGTAGCTACCAATTTGACCTTTCAGCAAGAGAAGAAAGAACAACAGGAGGAGGATAAAAGAGTAATCTCGTAGGCAAGAAAGACCTATTGTGCAGGATGCAGGCCTATGACAAAACAGTGAAAGGAAGCAGCCGATTCAGACCAAGAACCTCTTGCTAGAAACAACTTGCCAACTATTGCCAAAGCCAACTGAGCTTGGAGAGGAGTTGATAAACAGTAGCTTTTGCGGGTTGCTATGCTTCTAATACGAAACCCTTAGTGTTTTCTGTTCTTTCAATGGGGGCAGTCAAGGCTTCCACAAGCCCTTGTTTCACTTTGCTTGTAGCTAGGGTTTCCATTGGCCAATTACAGTAGTACTGCTCCGACTCGAACTGCCTTTATCCGCTCAATATGCAAGCAAATCTTATTCACAATATTGTTGTGGCAGGTTTCTCTAAGTGGCAGTTTAGTTCTTTACTCTGAAGAGGTAATTATATTTCTTGGCACTTCGTTCATTTCCTGTTCCCGTTATTTTGCCTTCTCCTTATGCTCTTCTTTTGGATTTCAAATAAATAATCATAAATTGGAAAGTGTACAAATTTTTATTTTTGACATTATAACGTGTGGTGTGAGGAATGATTATCATTGACTTCTTAACAGACTCTCAACGAGTAAGTGACTGGTTTCTTCTTCTAATTCTTCTTTTTCTTCATGGTGTGTCTATTTACACACACACACACACACACACACACACACACACACACATATATATATATATATATATAAGGTTTCAATAGTAACCATTGATGGTTACTATTATTATTATCTATTGGATCAAAAATTAAAAGGTTGAGATTAACTGCATTAAATGATTCACCTACTTAACCATTAATTGCATTTTTCAACTTCTCAATAAATCTTAACTTTTGATTTTTGATCCAATGAATAATAATAATAGTAAGCTTTACTTCAGATCACTCTTGTGCACATCAAGTATGAAACCCGTGATGTTGGTCTCTACCCAGTCATTTGTCAAATTATTAGACTCAGGTTGACGTGCTTGGTTGTCAGGACATGGTGGTTATGTTTGCAAAACAGTTGTATTATGGCCATTTACATGTACATGCTTTAGCTTGGGTAGGTGACTACTGATCGGAAGAAACGAACAAGTCAACGGTGAAACTTACTTGAATCAGAAACAGGCTTATTTCATGTAACCTGTTGCAGTTTCATGACATTTATGCATTTGTGGATCCATAAAATTTGCCAATTGCCATAATCCTGGATTGGCAAGATTCTACAAGTATGAAAACATAAACCGATCGGGGGATGAATCTTTTTTGATGGAATAGCAGGAACATATGCTGGTAGTCTCAGAGGAGTTCCGAACCTTAACAAGATGTAGGAGTTGCACTTCAAGGTAAAATGTGCACTAAAGTTGGCGAAATACTTGAAGGTCTGGTATTTTATTTCCTTTCTAATTCTGTTTCAAATGTTGTTTTGCTGATTTATTCTAAGCAACTTTAAGTTTAAGCAAGTAAATTCAAGTGTAGTCCTAGTGTATGCATTATTTCACTACATGATGTTGTTTACAGCCAATTTCAACTACTTTACACCTTTGTTTGAGCTCTGAATATTGTTTTTTGCTCAATTCTTGTAGTTAATTAGGTACTGTTCCCTAACGGTCTTGTGTGGCAGTGTGGAAGTCCTCGGTTGTTTATGGACAAAGAGTATCTCTGGGGCTTGAATATTTAGTCCTTGCGTGCCTGAAATTTGCAGAATAGCTAAATGAGATAAAAACAACCAGTTGTTATCAAAGGCTGAAGCAATACAAACATGGTGAGGTAGATAATATCTTTTAATTGTTAAGGGACAGTTGCAGTGGGGTGATAAATGTCTTGTCCTACTGACTAAGACTCGGCAAATATCATTTCTTGTTTACACTGGATTCATGACCTGGTACTTTGTTATTGCAGTTGATGTTGGATTTTGTTGAGGAATTATGCATGAGCGTTAGGTATTTATGGATGACTTCGCCTCAAAAGAGCAGTTTGCTTAAACTTTGTGAATCTCATAAAGAGTCGAATTTTGATTTGCTGAACTGTTGATATACGGAAACATGAGAAGCTCTAAACACGAATTATTGGATTTCCTGAGTTTGCTTGACAGACTAATTTAATGTAAAATCACTTTTATTAAATCAAGGATTTGATTTTGAATCTCATAAAATATTGCAGTAACATAACTAGAAACTATTTAGCTAACAATATTTACTTATTAATTTTCTCTTTTAGCTTTGTGAAAATAAATTAACCCAAGTACTCTTGTTTGTTTCTACTTGCAGGGTATACACAATTCCGTATCAATGACAGTAGATTTGCCTGGATACAGGTATGGCTATCGTTTGAGCTCTTTTATCTTGAATTCTTTTTAAAGATCTACGCATGATTTCTTAAAACAATAGTAGTACGAAATTTGCCTCGAACCTAAATTTATAAGCAATTTTGAGATTTGCCCCTTTCGGTATCGTCAATCTTAGTGTCTTCATATTATATGTTATATACTCCCTCTACATCAAAAAATGAGTCGCATTTTTACTTTTCAAAATCAATTTGGCCCTTTTTTTGGAGTGAAATAAGTAAATGCTCATCAAATTTGTATTTTAAAAAAAAGTCAAGTTAACTTTGAAAAGCGCAAGTGTGATTCTTTTTTCTGGATGGAGGGAATAGTTAAAGACTTAAAGTGAGTGAACTTTTGATCAAAAATTTCGAGTCTTTTCCTTTTTGTAGCTATTGGTATTGGTCAAAAACATTTTTTTTTTGGAATTTTAGAATAATTAAAATTGTTAACTTGATTTTGTTGTTGCATTATTGTTTACCAGATGAAACACCAAGTTTTGATTTGAGGGATTCTTTGGAACACAAGAGTAGCACCTACAGAATTGTCAAAGCATATAACATAGATTACTAACAAAAGGAAAGGATTAGCTTTTATCATTTTGATATCCTATTGTGTTTTGCATTGCCTGGCCAGAAGAGAAAAAGGAAAAGATATATATTTGACATTTACAGTAAAGTAAATTTTTTTTGGGGAAATGTCTTATTGTTAGGAATATGCCTGTAAAAATAGCTGATATATATGTATGCATATTCTAACACAATGATTTGATTGTTTCCATTACAACGCATGTTTCACAAGTGACTAAAAGGGCTGCGTACCGGTTAGTGTGGCAGCTTGATGAAGCAATGCATAGGTCATTAGACTAGGAAGTCTTTGTGTATATTCGAGTCTTTGTCCTACCAAAGTGATGACAGACTTTTATATGGATTAGCTTTTCATGCACCAGCAAATATGTCCATCAGCAATGTCTCACCAGCAGACATCCTTACCAACCATGTTTCATCAGCAATCTTTACACCAGCAGTATTATATCGGCAGATCCAAGTATTAGTCATGCTCTTCATCAGACAACTGCAGAGAAGTTGATTATTCACAAGAGGAACATCGGTCGTTGCTCAATGCTACAAATCAAAATAGATCCGTTACAAGATCTTCCTGACAGTTCAAGATACGCATCGATGCCTGTGCTTTGACTATTATTCAGAAGACATTTTCTCTTTCGCGTATTAGTCCGAGTCTCTAAGGCTACATTTCATTAAAGGCCAAACACAGTGCGCTACATCCCAGGCCTGCTTGTCAAGTCTTTCATCCAGCCTGATTCACGGACTAACTTTAGGTTTTTGTCCAACAGTTTAATCAATGCACTCTGATGCATTAATGATCTAGATCTTCAACGGCCAAAAACTCATCAAAACCTCAATGACTCTTTCATCTTCTCCAGCCTATAAAAGAAGACTCTCATTCTCACATTAAGTATGTGTGTGCACGAGAAAGGTGTTGGTTGTGGATATTGTTCTTTGTTCGTTCAAATCAAAACCACACCAAAAAGTGAGAAAACACAAGTGTAAGAACAAACTTTGTGGGAGAGAAAACAGAAATTTCAAAGGCTAAGAAGTTCTGCTTGATCAAAAACTTTGTTCTTGATTTGAGTTCTTTCTTCCTTCGAAAGACTCAGTCTCTTCAGCTGTTGCACTTCAAATTCACAGCTAGAGACCAAGCATTCTGCAAGTCGTTGAAGACTGATCAAGCTTGAAGATGTCCAATGAAGAACCAGAGCATAATAATTCATACTGCATTCATATCGGCAGACTTATACTATATTATAAGGGCTGTCGATTGTGCAATGAATTATTCTCACTCTTGGCTGAGTGCTCAGCACTCAGTTGTTCAAATACTTGTTATTTGAACAACGCCTAATATTTTCTTCTCACAACAAATCTATCGAGTTGATACTACAGGAAGACAACTCAATAAATATTGAGTACATCTTCCAATGTATTTTCGATAGATTTGATATCGCTTTCTTAATCTCTCCTTTTTCTTTCCTAGGAGATTGTTAGGATAGAGAGTCTAGGTTGATGTACTAAGCATGTTTGTCTTTGAGCAAACCTCTACTGAATTTTAATATAAATTATATTTTATTACACTCAGCCTTTACTTATCTTTCTTGTAATTTATGTTATATATCTTATGTAATTTGGTTGTGGAAAGTAAACGATGCATCTAATACAAGATTTTAGTTTGCTGTTATGATAAACTTGTACCTATTTACTTACAGTTGCTTTAATCTTGTTTGCTATACTTATGTTGCTTATTCTTCCGCTGCTTAAAATCTCTTATACCAGTTAAGTATAACTTTATCTTCCTATCAGCTATCCTCCAAAGTCTGCCGATGCACATCAGCTGATTCAACTATATCCGCTGTGTTGCTTGAACTAGGAAGATGACCTATTCATGTTAATTATTTCATCCATGTTTTTCAACATATAATTTAAAATAGGATGAAATTTTTAATAAAGGTCGTATAGGCTATTCACCCCCCCTCTAGCCTATATTCTGAGCACATCTTCTTGGACCTAACAATTGGTATCAGAGCTAGTACTCTGTGAATTTTATTCCAGGCTTGACAACCTGAGAGTTTAGATCCAGTCGCTCAGATTAGATGCATAGTCAAAAAGAGTCGTTTTCAAAATTTTCATTTCTGAAAATCTTTTGACTGAGAGACCTGGAAGCTATTTTGAAAATGCTGTTACAAATCAAAATCAATTTTGTTTTTAAAAACTTGTGAGAAAAGATTATTGTGATGACTAAGTGATTACTATAGGAAAATCTTTCATATAACAGAAATATATTTTGCAATTGATATTATGAAGAGAAGTACTATAGTCAAAAACAGTTTGACTTGCTAAGGATAATGTTCGTATTAAAAATAGTCTATTTTCAAACTCATGACATATCCTCTAGCAAATGTGTCAATTTCATACTTGATGGATGAATTACGCTGATATACTTCTGAAAAATTGCCATCTTGATATAAGGTTAACGATTGTCTCAATCTAACACCTTTTCGAGAAAGCTTCTTATGAAAGTTTAAAGCAAATGAAATCAGAAGATCTTAAAAGGTAATTCAAGGGAAATCAGATTTATGTCAATCTCTAAATCACTGTGATTATTAGCTCTTTGTCTAAGGACATCGATGATGAAATTGTTCTTCTTCAACGGAAAACTTCTGCCTAAAAGATACACTTAATGAACTTTTGCTCAACAATCAGAACAAGCTCTTCAACTACCATGAGTAAAAATGTTCAAAGGGTATAGTGAGAAAGTAACCCTAGCTCATAACTTCTTGATGTCTTGGGTTACACTTATAAACTATAGTTTTAGTAATTATTCAATTATTGCGCTTAATAAGTCTCATTTGTATTGTTGAATTTCTGGAGCTATTTTTTAGCTCACAAATGTTGCTAATAATCTTCTATGAGTATTTAAAGCAGGAACTCATATGACCAAACTCAAAGATGCAACATATCTCTCCATCAGTAGATATCAACTGCTGATTTATGAAGGATTGCTGATCACTGATAAATAAACCTTCTATGTCCTTCACTCACTCAATGTCAAATTAATATCTACTGGACTATGATGCTGTTATATGAGAAATCTACTGATGAGTCCAAGATGTTGATAAAGACCACCTCTCCAGCATATACAAAACAGGTCAGCTACTGCCTTGTTAAGTGTCTGTATCCATGTCTGCTGAATTAGTCTTTAATATTGTTATCAGACATGCTGCTCAAATAAAGTCTTGTCATACTGTGCTTATATTGATATATCTGTATGCTTGTATGATTTGCTTTATGTAAATGATCTTCAAAAACTTATCAGCACTTTCCATATTAGCTGATCTAAAATATTTTCAAAATATCTAGTTGGCTGAATTTTCATATCGGCCAACACACACTTCATAAATTCAGTTATATGTGCTGACTTATAGGAGTAAAGTCTTTAAATGACTTGTCTTCTTTCTAAGTCTATTAAAGGTGGAGGCACACTTTACGAAGACTGACTACTTCGTTTAAAGTAAAGACCGTTCTCAAACGCTTTGGAAAATGACAAGCTTGTTTAATAAAACAAAAATACTTTCGCTTTCAAAAATCTTTTCCAAGAATATTGAGAAAGCCGAGACATCACATTTACAGCCTGACTCTGCAAAGGCATGTAAAAAGGACAATTCTACAGTAAATCTCTATTATCATAAGTCCTTTAGTCTGGCCTCCGTGAGTATAAGTAGAGCACTTTCCTTATTCAAACTCTACTATAAAGAAACTCACAAACTGCTTACAGAATTCACAAGATGCTAAACACTGATTCAAAATTTTTCTCAAAATGTTACTAAGTACAAATCCTAGAAATCGATCAAGTCAACACTTCAACAACTGGGTATGACTCTTTCATATTCAATCAAAGTTGTTTTGGTTTATTTCTGTTACTCATGATGAGTCAATTTAAAATTCTCAAAGATGCATTTTCAAAATCTAAAATCTTCATAACTGTGAATTTTTTTTTTCCAAACACTTTTAAAGACACAGTTATAATATTTGAGAGAAATTCTATTAACTCGTTTATTCCAGAAATCATTCATTATTAATTTTCAATCTTACGCCTTGAAATTAGTTGATAAAAGAATTTTCTTTTGTCTCGTCTGATAATCTTAAAAGTTTGTAGGCAAAAGATGAACTGTATACTACAGACCTTTGATCATCAGAATACTTAAAAATGTCTTTAAAATCAGTTATATTTAAAAGGTAAGATAGAAGATTATTAATTTATGTCCTTAAAGTGATTTCACTCCATTTCTAACATTTGGTTATCAATTTTATTGATACTCTAAAATAATTTCAGATGAATCACTATGAAAATCACTTAGCATATACCTGTTTTACCATCGTAACTCTGCACGTATACATGAGCATCACAGAGAAGATCCCAGATAAGATTTATCAAATGTTCGGAAAGCGTCTGATAAATCGTTGTGTCAAACAACTCGTCTGGTTATATGCAAGTATACTAGCCATTCCCCCAACAATGGCTGATGCAGATAATTCAGCTTGACTGAATAAAATAGCTAAGGAAGTATTGTCAACGATTATAAACTGCCAATGACTACTGACCATTTCTGCACTCTTCCTCTAGGACTCGTAGTCCATGCAGTAAATCTTTGGTAGCTCTCACCCTGAGGTTCTTCTTGAGTAACCTCTTAGTGTGAACGTGTTCTTCCTCCCCCCAGAGTTGGAGGAGATAAAAAACGGACACAGCCAACTTGATCTATTCTGAATTCCATGACTAATGTCCTCTCAATATGTCCTCTGGATTAGGATATCTTGTGTGACGCCCCGACCCGGATTCCAATGCGAAATCCCGAGATCGACGCGCCAAAACAACAAGACAATAAACGATAAAAATAATAAAAGCATGTGGCGCAACAATACGTACGCACCACAAAACTCATTTAACAAAAACTTTGATAACATAAAGTCAATCATCGGCTACGTTACCGCCGGAACCCAACTAACAAAGTACAAGTATAAGTTTGAGAAAACATCTTTGATAATATTAACTACCTCGGCCACAACATGCCGGAACCAACTGTACACCAAAAACCACAAGCTACGACATGCTTGGGAAAATAACTAGATTAAACATATGATAGAGTGTACGAGCTCGACATACACGTGTCGGCTACCAAAAGAATAAGAGGTACAAACAGAGTATACATACTACTCAGGCAAAGTCTACATGACTTTGCTTTACCAGTCGTCCTCACCAAAAGAATTGTCTAACTATCAACAAAAGAGTTCCATGACCAACAAAGCAAAAGACCACCTGCGAGCTAAGTAGTGGAACTAATCGACCTCATCGCGAACTTCCCGCCTGGCTCAGATCTAAGGAAAACAATTAAACAACAAACGGGGTGAGTCGAAACTCAATAAGTTACTAAATGCAACTATATGACATGGCATAATGCTCAACGATAACTTTAACATTTCAGCTCATTTATATATCACAACCAACAGATAACATCATATTGATATACACATGTAACATGTCTCAATGGCACCTTGATATTCACATAAGTACTTGTAACAAACCACATTATAAAGGATATGATATTTCTTTGTCCATTCTTTGCGTTGCTCCTGCAATACACAAAATAACCAAACGTGTCCTCGATACCCGTGTGTGTGGTATCGACGTCCCCGATAAACCTATCGAGTTCAAACTTAGCAAACCAAAGCCATGCGTATTGCTACAACAATGGGGCTACTTCTCAACTGTGGCCAACAGAAGAGGGGTGTGTGAAACTTCGGTACGGCGACTTATGGCGATCACAAACGTTAATTTGTGAAGACCATAGGTCGTCCTACTTTACTCAACCAACGACGCCAGCCGGACTTACACAATGCACAAATAGATGTTCTTATTCATCTAATGCAAATAACCGTCAAGTTCAAAAGTAGTGAACTTGACAAATGACAAGTAGATTATTCTATTTCATCACTCATCATCATTTAACAAATATGTAAACATTCGATTCAACACATTAGAGCTATACACAAGTCTCTAATTTAACAGTATCAAAGTACGGAGGACTAGAATCTCGATGAATCGGACTCTAAACCTCGTAGTAATCTAATATGTTGTTCGGGGAGTCATAATCTTCCCTAAAATCTACTTCTCGGAGTCATTACTAAAGTTCACTAAATTAGGGTTTCAATGCTAAATGCAAGACCACCCATTTTCAAGTCTCAAGTTCTCTATTTGTCCAAATCCTAACATTTATATGCCAATCTTTGCTCATTCATATCATTCAACACATACTCATAGCACAAGTATAATGTACTCATCTCAACCTAGAGATTTATACATAAAAACAACCTATGAAGCAAGTCATACAACAATATTGATGATCTAACACACTTTGAAGCTTAAGCATACAAAGGGGGTTTAGTAACTTACCTCGTGACGAAAATCAACGCAACAAAAGTAAGATCGAAGCCACCCAAGTTGTTCCCTAGCTCAACCCCAACACAAAGACGGTCTCGGATCGTTGATCGGACGGTTGGATCTCCGGGAACACACTCACACACACTAATCTCACTTTTTCTCCCACACACACACACCTAGGCTTTAATGGTGAAAATGGAGGGAAGAGTGGAGAGAAATGAAGTCTCTCCACCCATTTAAGTGACTTATGATTCAGACTTGGGAAGGGCAATGACGTGGCTCAAGGAGAGCCACACATGTGGTGTGTAATAAGGGTATAAAGGTAATTCTAAAATTCTGATTTTTGAACCAGCTCGACTTGCACGGCCGCGTCAAGGGACTCGCACGGCCGTGCAACTCTCGCACGGTCGTGCCAAAGAGTGCTGCATGGTCGTGCTAAACATTCTGGAGCAATTTACCCTCTTGCACGGCCGTGCCAAAGAAAGGCACACGGCCGTGCCAAACAATCTGTCCAACCCATCTCTATTTTTACTCTATTTCCTTGGTTTGGACACTTGGGTACACCTAGGAGTGATCATACAATATTTCTAACACTTCAAATCAATGTCAAGAGCCATAACGATCAATTTATCAATGTATAACGAATATAACAATTCCCATAATTATGAAATTAACATATCAAGCAAAGCATAATTCAATTAGCACGTTAATGAAGCAAGTTTAACACGTAAACCAAGTAAATCATGCATAAGAGGGTTCGGGGTGTTACATCTTGGATAAAACTCTGTAACAAATTTTCTATTCAAAATTGAATCATTGTCTATCTTTATCCTGTAATCTGCAGTTTAGTCAAATTCTTGTTGTATTGTTCTTGTAATCAGCTGATCCCTAATGAGTATTATTCAAAACTGTTTGGATTAATTGAATACAAGTTCTGCAACTTTCCTTCATGTCTATCCACTTCTCTAAATTCTTCTGATAGCATGAATCTATGTGTTTTAATTGTGTTGATCTAATAATTTATTCTTCATCGCACAATCTTTATCTAACACTTTCTGAAGATAGAAGAATTGACCTTAATGAAATGATCATACGATTCTTACACAAACTCTGCTGAGAACCCATCAGCAAACCCGTTCTATAAAATCTGCTATATTGAGTTCTGATCTATTACTGAAGTTCACCTCTTTTCTTTCGACCACTTTGATAATTGCCTTTCTGAAATTGATCAACTCACCTTGATCAAAATCAAAGTTTGCTGAACGCTCTAATTGTTCAATATAGGTAGATTGCAGTTACTTAAAGGATGACTTATTATGTCTACATCCCACCTTCAAATAAACGAAACTGCATATTCATTACTTAATCTCTGACTCTCCTGTTCAACCTACAAGATTACTAGTAAATCTACTTTGAATCAAATTGTCTGTCGTGTCAACCTAAAGACTGCTGAAAGCTTTTGAGTTTACAAAGTTTTTATCTTACAAACAAACGCTTTCACTTTCTTTTAAACCACTCAACAGCAATTTGTATTCTCAGTCATGACAACTACAAAATTTTGTATGACCTTTGAGATTGTAGTAATAAAAGGCAAGATTAGTTGTTTTTCATCTTGACTAACAGCTAATTTGCAAACAGACTGAATTCAAAACACTCGGTTATACTTTATCATGAGCTTAACTGTCAAAAGGCTGATAGTAAACTTTTCGTAACTTGACCTATCTCAGAAAATAGCTAGAAATTTTAGGATTCATAGGAAGACTGTCGTTTCCAAAAACTAGTCTTTCTTCAGGAGTGAATGACTGATATAACCCCTGCTGTATATATTTTATGCCTCACTCTCGACAGACATCAAAAAACAGGTTAGTATGGAAGCATACTTCAGCAGAATCCCTTCTCTGCTAATACATGATGTTACCTGTTGCAAAGAGAGAAGATCGGACATCACTCTAGGTATGTCTCCTATATCCCACTTGTCTGTCCTCTCTCATCAAAAACAAAAAGGGTGTCCAATAAATTTCATTATTAGTAGAACTTTGTCTCTTTTAAAAATGTCTTTTCATTATTTACCATAAACATCTGCCAAAGACACTTCACTAATGTTTCAAAATATCCTTTCTAATAGTAATGATTGTCCTATTTCTGTGTGGATATATGATTATTTTGATAATTCTGATTACTAAACGAATCCATCAATATATTAGTCAAACATTTCTCTAGGTAAATACTAGACAACCATCTTTGTCAGCAGTTCTCACATCAGCAGATATCCAACACTGATTGATGATAAAAGCCTAAATTCTTGTAGTCCCAACCAATTCTCCATATTTCTATTGGTATAAGACTTAACATAAATTCAATGCACATTGTTCTTCAAATATCTTTCTAACAATTGGTATCTGACAAATTTCTATGAGAATAATTTTTTTTTTCAGAAATTTATTCCTAATACTAAAATTGCAATACTCGAAACGGCTGATAGCACAAGACAAATATTACAAACTTCAATTCAGCCGGTATAATCATTCTTGTCCCTTCCTGTGTAAGTCAATCCTTTTGACTAAATATTATTTTTAAACTTCTTGTTTAAACAATCAATGTATATCTCATCTAGACTGCCTATATTATAGATATACTTACCCTCTGCACATCTACTTAATCAGTCATTACAGTGCATCATTGCTATGACATTAAATACATTCTTTCTCTTAAGCCACAATTATGTCTTATCAAATTCCTTCACCCGAGGAATCTTTTCAAATTATCAAATCCTTTAGAAACTTGTTATCAGACTCTTTAAAACCTCTCTTAAATCATCATCTTCCACTACTTCAACAATTCTCTTCCATTGCATACTCATCTTCCAACATAATGAGTAACACAAATTTGCCAAGACCGGCACCTCGTCCTACCTCTTACGACGAATGGCTAACCCAAAGTGATGACTATTTTGGCATCACAGCCTCAAATGATTCGAAGACCTCGTCGAATCAGTTGCCGGCTGAGAAATCGTCTGCAAGACCCCAGGAACGATGTTTCAAACTTCATCCCCTGGACTCCCTCAAGAAATCTTGTATCAACTGCAGAGCCTGATTCTTTCCCTGATCCCTCTTCTATTTCCTCAAATGTTCAACTCGAGCAATCTCAAAGACAAGAGGAGCATCAGCTCGTGAATAAAATTCTGCACAAAACTCAGCAGTTAACACTCCCAACGATTAGGACAGTAGACCTACTCCCTTTTACTTGTTTTATTAGGAAATCTCACGTGTATTTGTTTTGCTAAACAAACACCTCTGATATCTACTTGGTGTCTGTGTAAAATATTCTTTTTATGTTTTATTATTATGACTTATCTTTTCCATTTCAATCTGTCTTACTTATCCTAACTTGTCTTACTTCATAACTGTTCATGCTTGCCATCAATATTCATAATGTATGTGTATATTCTTGCTTATAATCATTAATATGTATATCTTATACATTCTGAGTCTTATATAAAAGAAACAATGTTCTGGACTTAACAATTGTCCTATACTTTCAAGAAGAAATATGTTCTATTCATCATTCTTAGATGTATGTCTTGTACATCCGATCAATTTTGACATATTAAAATCTCAATAACATTG
The DNA here is from genome assembly GCA_016624345.1 of Platycodon grandiflorus. Lineage (NCBI taxonomy): Eukaryota > Viridiplantae > Streptophyta > Magnoliopsida > Asterales > Campanulaceae > Platycodon > Platycodon grandiflorus. The sequence continues at coordinate 41,152,925 of CM028362.1, read as the reverse complement.
TCCGATCAAAAAGAAAAAGTACTGTATATACCCTAGAAGGAGAGTACACTCCAGTATGTATGTCTTATAACATCATGATGAGATACATTATAGGTATTATATAATAGAGACATATAGATGCACATATTCATAACTCGTGATACATCTCTTAAAAGGACGTCTGATTACATTCACTTCTAAAAACTCTACATCAACTTCCACACTTGTACAAACTCCTTACACGAGACAACTCCACATCTATGATACTGAAAAGACATATACATTAATGTCTTCATACTGTTTATTAAGGAGAAACTGTTTATTAAACTCATGCTAGCACTATTCCTAAAACCCTCTGGTCTGCTCTTTAAAACTTCTAATTTGACCATTAAGGAGGAGAAATATACATTTCGACATCTACAATATTAAAGTCATTCCCTCCTGCTTGTGTACTTTAACACATATTTTGCTTGCAACCATAAAGGAGGAGAGTTTCATAATTTCACAAATTTAAATATTTTCGTTAAACTCATCCGATGACAATACAAGCAACATCTCTGCATCTTCTTAAATTTCTCAAACTGTTCTTCAAAGCTCATTCTTGTAAACTCTCTTTCCAAGCAATGGACCAAAATCCTCATTTACTCCCTACTTTTGATATGTATACCTTATACATTATGGTTGTGCACTATAACATATTCGCATACTTATGTACTTAAGGAGGAATGCTATCAGTTTTCGCTTGTGACCATTAAGGAGGAGAGTTTATATAAAAATCGACATATACATGACATATAATCGACGTATACATGACAAATACATATAAGTTTAAGGAGGAGAACTCGACATAATAGACATATACAGGAGGAGGAGAGTTAGTAAGTCGACATATACAAATAGGAGGATAGTTCTGTGTAAAGAAAAATATCTTACACTCCGTGCTAAAAATTGAATTGACAGAAACATGATCAACATGACTAATCAAGTTGTCTGATCATCAAGAGAAAATTCTTCAACAGCTATATCTAAATGACTATTCTTTTAAATGACGCTGTTATTAAAACTACATTTGTATCTTTATCAGCATCTCTCTTAAAAATATCATTTCTTTACTGCTTTTAAAATTATCTGATACTTAATCAATTCAATTAAGTATGCTGATTCAAAACTCTTTCTTGCTCAAAATACTTCAGCACATACACATTATATTGCAAGAAAAACATCTTTATGGCCTACTTATCAATTATATCTCATAATTGCCTAAAAATGTGCTTGTTATTGCTTCGTATTTGTACCTTCATTTATCGAGTCTGTAAATACTTAGCAATAGGTGACTATACATACGCTATTGCTTGTAAGTTCAACCTAGGGCATGCCTTGATATAAAATGATCATTCATTAGAAGACATGTTATTACTAAGAATTGAATATCTGCTTTAAAGAGCTGTATGTATATGTCAATTGTAGTAATGGTCCCAAGCAAATAGGAGGAGATTGTTAGGAATATGCCTGTGAAAATAGCTGATATATATGTATGCATATTCTAACACAATGATTTGCTTGTTCCCATTACAACGCATGTTTCACGAGTGACTAAAAGGGCTGCATACCGGTTAGTGTGGCAGCTTGATGAAACAATGCATTTGTCATTAGACTAGGAAGTCTTTGTATATATCTGAGTCTTTGTCCTACCAAAGTGATGACAAACTTTCATATAAATTAGCTCTTCATGTGCCAGCAAACATGTCCATCAGCAATGTCTCACCAGCAGACATCCCTACCAGCCATGTCTCATCAACAATCTTTACACAAGCAGTATTATATCGGCAGATCCAAGTATCAGCCATGCTCTTCATCAGACAACTGCAGAGAAGCTGATTATTCACAAGAGGAACATCGGTCGTTGCTCAATGCTACAAATCAAAATAGATCCGTTACAAGATCTTCCATTAAAAGCCAAACACAGTGCGCTACATCCTAGGCCTGCTCGTCAAGTCTCTTTCATCCAGCCTGATTCATGGAACAACTTCAAGACAAAAGCTTAACGGAAGGTCTTTGCCCAATAGTTTAATCAATGCACTCTGATGCATTAATGATCCAGATCTTCAACAGGCAAAAACTCATCAAAACCTCAACGACTCCTTCATCTTCTCTAGCCTATAAAAGAAGACTCTCATTCTCACATTAAGTATGTGTGTGCACGAGAAAGGTGTTGGTTGTGGATATTGTTCTTTGTACATTCAAATCAAAACCACACCAAAAAGTGAGAAAACACAAGTGTAAGAATAAACACTTTGTGGGAGAGAAAACAAAAATTTCAAAGGCTAAGAAGTTCTGCTTGATCAAAAACTTTGTTCTTGATTTGAGTTCTTTCTTCCTTCGAAAGACTCAGTCTCTTCAGTTGCTGCACTTCAAATTCACAGCTAGAGACCAAGCATTCTGCAAGTCGTTGAAGACTGATCAAGCTTGAAGATGTTCGATGAATTACCAGAGCATAATAATCCATACTGCATTTATATCGGCAGACTTATACTACATTATAAGGGCTGTCGATTGTGCAATGAATTGTTCTCACTCTTGGCCGAGTGCTCAGCACTCAGTTGTTCAAATATTTGTTATTTGAACAACGCCTAATATTTTCTTCTCACAACAAATATATCGAGTTGATACTACAGGAAGACAACTCAATAAATATTGAGTACATCTTCTAATGTATTTTCGATAGATTTGATTTCGCTTTCTTAATCTCTCCTTTTTCTTTCCTAGGAGATTGCTAGGATAGAGAGTCTAGGTTGATGTACTAAGTATGTTTGTCTTTGAGCAAACCTCTACTGAATTTTAATATAAATCATATTTTATTACACTCAGCCTTTACTTATCTTTCCTGTAATTTATGTTATATATCTTATGCAATCTGGTTGTGGAAAGTAATCGATGCATCTAATACAAGATTTTAGTTTGCTGTTATGATAAACTTGTACCTATTTACTTACAGTTGCTTTAATCTTGTTTGCTATACTTATGCTGCTTATTCTTCCGCTACTTAAAATCTCTTATACCAGGTGCTAAGTATAACTTTATCTTCCTACCAGCTATCCTCCAAAGTCTGCCGATGCACATCAGCTGATTCAACTATATCGGCTGTGTTGCTTGAACTAGGAAGATGACCTATTCATGTTAATCATTTCATCCATGTTTTTCAACATATAATTTAAAATAGGATGAAATTTTTAATAAAGGTCATATAGGCTATTCACCCCCCCTCTAGCCTATATTCTGAGCACATCTTCTTGGACCTAACACTTATGGTAATTTTTGGAGGGTTTGATTAGCTAACATCTGCCCTAAGACCACTTCCAACGCAGTAGCATCCTGGTCGCAATTGAGTATCAACTCTATCAATGAGGTAGCATCCCAGTAGCTTAGGAGTAGCTTGGGAGCTTAAAATTGGATTGGGGAGCAAATAAGCTCCCGTAGCTTAAAGTCTCAACCGGCCAAACCTTCCACAAAACGACGTCATTTCAGCCAAAAAAGAACCAAAACGACGTCGTTTTGAGGAAGGGAATTTGAAAAAAAAAAAAAAACAGGCGCCTACACACCGACCACGTGTTGCACACTGGTAATTCTCCCAAACATTTCCCTCCTCTCTAGTGTTTTGGTCATTTTTCACTCTTTTTTTTTTAATTTTACTAAAGTACACATTTTTCTCTATAAATAGAGACTTGGTTTGTTTCATTTGGATATCAAATGAATTTTCTACAAATTTTTGAATTTTTTCTCTATTTTTATTTCTTCTCTATCTTTAAATTTATTGAGTTTTAAAAAATTATTGGAATTTGTGCATTGTTGGAAGAAAGTTTTTGATGAGTAACTTAATGACATTTAAAATGGATCAACGGGGAGATAAGCTCCCCATTTTAAGCTCCTTTGTTGTCCATGCTCTAAGGGGCACATGTTAAGAACCTACTTATTGTATAGTTATCTCGATAATTACCCTTTCACATTTTCCAACCCTACTAGGGTAAATGTCGTGACAAAATTTACTATAAATAAATGTTTTATTAACATCTACGCTTATGGCACATGTTAACTTTTCCCATTTTTGGAATGCAATAAAGACCATTATTGAACAAAGTACAAAATAGAATTAAAATGCCATCGAATGGATTGCCCACTCTTGCATACCAAATGAGATCTTAGTCTTCATTTCTCTGCAAGGCAACATTCATAAGTAAAGGAGCCGAAGCATGGGGCTAGAGTTAGGGGAATCTCTCTTATCGAATTGTGTGATTCTATTGAACCGGTGGTGATGGCTGCATGTGTGCACTAGTATGCTCTGGTAGATAAGCCCTTGAATAACTCCGGCCTGGAGGGAGGACCTAGGACGTCCGACCGGAAGGTGAAGAGGGAGATAGGTAGATGAGATCCTAGCTGGCAGGCTTCATAAATAGTTCTTGCCTAGGTGGAATCGATCAGGGGAAGAAAAGAACTAAGCATTCGCAACTTAGTTAGGAGCCCCTCAAACTTTAACGGCTACCACTTTATAGAGGAGCCTTCTTTTTTAGAGCAACTTATCAATAGAAAATGCATTATTCAAGTTTGTGTATTTACAATGATTCTTGTATTATTCAATGTGATTACCCATAATACATCCCACTTCTTTATCTCATTATTCTTGAAAAACAACTTTTTTGAAAAGCGTGTTCTTTCTTTTGAAAAAGATTTAAATAATTTTTTGGCCCCTCCGCTTTAACAATTCTATGCGTTTGGTCCCCCATTTCATAACAATTCATTCTGGTCTCTCGATTTGCATTTCGTGGTAAAATTTCCCATTCAGACCGTTAACGTCAATTTTTGTCTGTTTTTTAAAAAAAATGCCCAAACTACCCTTCATAACTCAAAAAAAGCATTTGTTCTTCTTGTTGTACTTAAAAAAATGTGTTTATTCTTCTTGCTATATATATAAATCTATATATATATATATATTTATATAGATTTTTCATTCAAAACTCTGTCTCTCTCTCTCTCTCTCCAAAAATCAAGTATTTCCAGCCCTTAATTACCCAAAAAGTGCTGAAATTAAGTTAGTTACTGTCAACAAATTGATCTGCAAATCACAAAAAGTAGATAGATAGATAGATTTATGGATTTGTCGGAGGATGAAGGTGGAGAGGAGTACCTTTTCAAGGTAGTCATTATCGGCGACTCGGTCGTCGAGAAATCCAACCTCGTATCTCGCTATGCTAGAAACGAGTTCAATATGCACTCCAAGGCTACCATCGGCGCGTTGAGTTCCAGACTCAAAGCATGGACATCGATGGCAAGGAGGTCAAGGCTCAAATTTGGGACATTGCCGTCAAGAGCGTTTCTGTGTCGTCACCTCCGCTTACTACCGCAGCGCCATCGGCTCTCTCACTGTCTATGATATTTCCCGCTGCACCACTTTTGATAGCGTCTACTTGTTGGATCGACGAGCTTAATAGTAAGTTGATCTCTCCCCCCCCCCTCTCTTTCTATCGTTATATGTGTGTTCATTATGATATATCATTTGTTCTGTGAGTTATTTGTTTCTTTGGAAGACTAGTATTAGCTAGACTGAAAAGGTGATACCAGGAATAAAGTTTGGGCATTTTTTGAGTTATGAAGGATAGTTTGGGCATATTTTTTAAAAACAGACGAAAAATTTGACGTTAATGGCTTGAAGGGGGAATCTCATAAAGAAATGCAAATCGAGTGACCAGAATGAATCGTTTTGAAATGGGGGATCAAACACATAGAATTGTTAAAGCGGAGGGACCGAAAAATTATTGAAGTCTTTGAAAAACTGTCTTGTTTGTTTGTTTTTTTTGTTGTTGGGAATATTCACCTATTATAAATATTTCCAATTGAATATTCCTTATTTACTTAAAGATTTTCTTGTAACCATAAACCATAACTTATCTAGGATTAGGATAACTTGTTTAGATTTGATTAAGTAGCCTGCGTGCTACATACTTAAGTTATTCGGTCTTAGACCATCCCGACTCACTATGACAGGACAACTAAATAGAGTAAAACCAAAGACTCAAGACTGCCACTGATCTCTTTAGGACTCCAAGCATCAACCGGAACAAAGCTAAAGGTTTCAAGAAGCCATGTCACCAACTGAAGATCCAAGACAAAGCTCTACTAACCCTCAACAGCTGATGACCAAAACAATGTCTCGGAACTCACATTAGCAATCAAGTCTCATCGTTCAAAAAGAAATATATTTTTAGGTTCTCTAAAAATATAACTTTTACACAAACTTGATCTCAAGTACTGTTCCTCATGTGACCCTGCCATAAAGTACTTTATGATGTGACAACTCTCTAAAAGCTTTTCAGACACGTAAATATCTTCTTTAAAAGAGGATTTTACTGTCATCTTCAAAAGCCACAAAATCTGGACACAGCCTTCAAGACATTGAAGTTCAACCACTACAAGAAAAAATCCAACGGTTGAATTCAAACACCTTTCAACGGCTACACCCGTCTCTGTACCTATAAATACCCCAAACATCTGCTCGAGCTAAGTGTGGAAAAAGTGTGGTGGTTGTGTGGAAATACTTTGAAAACAACAAAAAGAAACACGGTGGTGTAAAAGAGTAATGCACTTGTGAAGTTAGAGTCTATTCAAATGAGCTAAATTAGTCATCTACTGATTTCCCTTGAAGCTCATCTCCATCAGTATAACGACCCGAGCTCGAAGCCCAGTCCGCCATGCATAGCCCACGCACTGGCCCACTAAGGACCTGGGTCAACTCGCCCACCACAAGCCACCTAAAAGTCCATGGATAGGTTGGTGTCCAGTGGCAGTAGGTGGCCAATTATAAGGCACACACAAGTCTCACATCTACCCGATGTGAGATATCACAATCTCCCCCACTTGAATCCTTGACGTCCTCGTCAAGACCCAAAGGAGGCCCAAAGGATCGGCACCCCGGGCGATGTGTTCTAACACATTCTCGGCCAGGACCCGTTCTGATACCATTTGTAACGACCCAAGCCCGAAGCCTGATCCGCCACGTATGGCCCACGCACTGGCCTACTAAGCACCTGGGTAAATTGGCCCACCACAAGCCACCCAAAAGTCCATGGATAGGTTGGTGCCCAGTGGTAGTGGGTAGGCACTTATAAGGTATACACAAGTCCCACATCTATGGCATACACAAGTCCCACATCCACCCGATGTGGGATATCACAATTGTAACGACCCGAACCCGAAGCTCGGTCCGCCACGCATAGCCCACGCATTGGCCCACTAAGCACCTGGGTCAACTGGCCCACCACAAGCCACCCAAAATTCTATAGATAGATTGGTGCCCAGTGGTAGTAGGTGACCACTTATAAGGCAAACACAAGTCTCACATCTACCCGATGTGGGATATCACAATTAGCCTCTCAAAAGTTTGAAGGATAAAGATTTTACATACCAAGTGTATGAAGACAAGAAAGAGAGAAGAAGGAAGAAAATGTCTCAAGAGATCAAATCTGATAGCTTATAGTCTAGAATCTAGGTTTATACTCCAAATCTCACTCACACACAACGTCTTACTAATCTTTGTAATGACTGACGAACCTCATATGAGTTGAGATATTTTCAAAAGAATGTTCAAACTTTTTAAGTTTGAACATCAATTTTAATATTCTAACTCATCTCACTTGCTGTGTCTCCTGATCATCATGAAAATTGATGATCACACCTCTAGATGAAAGTACTGGATAAGATAGCAAGTGAAATAACAAATGGAAAAAATAATCTGTTATATCTCCATTTGCAACCCATTAGGAATAGACTGCCTGTGAGTTTTCATTTATTAGATTAATTTACTTTCTGTAATATGTACTTAGGCAAGATTAGCTAAACATGTATAACTTGACTGACTTCTGTTATATGAAATATTTTAGGCAGTGACTGTTCTCCAGTCAACTGCTAAATTCAATCTAGTGTTTCATTATTTTAAATATCATTGCCTACTTTATTACTTTAAGTAAATTGCTCCTACTTGTGAACTGAACTTACTTGCTTTACTATTTCATGTCCACCTATCTTAGAAACATCTGCAAGCAATGAGTGACTTAATCCAGTTAACATGTTTTACATCTTATTAGTCACTCAACTATTAGCCGACTGATGACATCATCAGCGTAGTGATAAATCAACTAATACTTGAACTCTCGCTGCCCATATTGTTCATTTAGTATGTATACTCTGTTTCAGTTGAAAGCTTGCCAACGGCTGACTCATTAACTAATCAACGACTATTTTTCCCTCATGCTGACAGTATGTCCTTTTAGATCAGTTAGAGTCAGGCTAACTTTAAGTTTTCGCAAGAAACTTTTTAAGTTCTGTGAATAGGCTATTCAGCCCCCCCTCTAGCTTATTCACGAGTTCTATTCATAATGAAACCTGGACCAACAATTGGTATCAGAGCTTGTCTCTGTTGAAACAATTTGTTTCCAAGCTTAACAGCTTGAGAGAGGTCTAGAGCTCAATATAAAGATGCTTTGATTTAAAATGATTTCTACTCTCAAATTCATAATCTTTTCAAAATTATTTTTGTAGACATTTCATATGAAAACTGCCTATAACTTCTTATTAATCAAATACAATTTTCTTATGGATAATGGGAACATGAGATTACTTGCTGAAAGAAAATCTTAAACTACTGATGAAATTCTCTGTCAATCAACAGTAGGGAGGATAAGTATTCAAAGTGATATAAAGGTTGACTAAGGGAGAAATCAAAATGTCTTTCAAATACTCCAAAGTCTTCTCTTAACACATTATTGGCTGATATAATTACTATGTCCTTGATTTCATCTATAGGGAAGTCGTTCACATTAAATATTTATAAATCTTCTCAGCAAAGACTATTACGTCTTTTAGGTGAATGATATATGTAAGATATAAAGGAAGCCTACCTCTCACTTAGCAAGAAAAATGAAGTGTAAATTCTTTCTCATAAGACGAGGCTATCAGATCGGGTACTCTACAAAATCCTTCTGGAGTTAAGAAATTCCTCGACAAATTAACATTCAAAAACATCAGGATATATTCTTAATCTCTACTCTCTTTTTTTTAACCATTTTACAGATTATCATTGAAAGTCAAAAGTGTTACTGATGTTCCAAAAATGAGATGCAGCTCGAATCATGTCCCAATTGATCGGAATGTCAATCCACCAGAATGCGCACAAAAAGCCGAAATCATGGCCGATAATCAGTTTATCATCGATATCAAGGAGTCGAATCATAGTGTTCAGGCGATTCTCATAATATGTGAAATCCTCGAGAGTACCGGAAGGATGATCCATTTATTCAAAGAATGTTTTTGACAAAAGGAAACAATTCTACCAAGGGATGGGAAAAGCTTCTCGGAATGGAAAAAGGAAAGGAAGAGTGCTTGGCATTGATTGTCTTGATCAAAGTGCCTTATAAACAAGGCAAGTGATAAATTTCCGACAGAAGCCCTCAGCCTAGGTCTTAGGCACGAAGAAAATCACGTTGTAGCCTGTCTCCGGACATCAAATTCATCAACAGGAGAGAAAAAAACCAGTTTGATGTGCGGGCACCAAGCCTGGTGCGCTACACACCAAACCATGCACTTGGACTTTTTTGGTTCAGCTTTCTAGTCCACATCTCTCTCTCGACAGAAGTCGTATTCCTCGGGGGGGGGGGGATGCTCCTGAAATCACTCTTAGGCAATTAATCATTCCAAGAGTGATTCACTCACAAATAGGCATCAGGCCTATCGCACAGCATATCAGCCACAACAAATTTCACTCCTCTCTCTCCCCTCCGTGCGAGAATCATTCCACAATTATACACATCAACCAACTGTCGCCCCTAGCCAAATTCCCATTTTCTCTCCCAAAGCACAATTTTTGTGTAATTAAAAACTATTAGAATTGAGACTCTAGATTTTCTTTTCTGTTTTGCATTTTTTGTTAATAATAAATAATGTACAAAGCAAAAAAAATTTGTTCACATATATATTTCTTTTACAATAAAAAATAGCAAGAAATGAAAATCACTGTCTTCTTCTCTTCGACCTACTAGTGCTAGCACCTCCAGAGCCTCCGTTCCCACCACCTCTGCAATGTGGCCCAGTCGCGTCTACACCTCCCCGACAAGTGAAATCACTGGCCCCGACCTTCAGCTTCCGATACAAATCAGACAACTTGTAGAATCGGTTCAGTAGCTTCTAATAGGAGCTAGCCGGCACCTATTCATACAATATTTTTTCATCAATATACAAAAATACAGATAGAATAGATAGATAATAAATACCCAGAGTGATCAGAGATGTACTAGATCTCTCCCTCGCAGAAGATAGTCGTGGGGTGGGATCTCGCCACCGCTCAAATCCTCCTCCCTATAATTTTCCCCCTTGCCGTAGCCGATAGTTTGCGGGACTTCTGAATAATGTATCCGCCCCATAAAAGAACTAATCTCACCCACGAAAATGGGAAACGGACCCTCCGCTTCCTGAACAGGAGGAGGAGGAGGAAGAGGATACAGTATAGTCTATACGAACACCCCATACTCCATCTCCACATAGCTATGTGGATCGATGGTCTCCCTCATGAGAAACCATTCCCGTCCCTGTATCACATCCGGGGTCATCATCCCAAGGGGTGGTGAAGGCAGCGTCAGAGGATGGCCTACATTGGGCCCATACTGGCGATTGACCCGATCGCCCAAATACATTGAGTCGCACATGATGGAAACCATTAAAATGTGATAGCCGTTGGCCATCTGGGCCGGACCATAGGAGCCAGGTAGCTGACCCCAAGGGAAAAAGCTGACAGATTCAAGACTCGAGTTGATAATCGTAGTTTGAATCACCTCGGTGTCAGGCTGAGCAGGTACTCTCCGAGCGTACTTTCTGTTTGATGTCCGAAAGTTGACCATAAATGGTGGGGTCACCACCTTGGTGCGGAGCGTGAAAGGGTGGAAACTAAACACCGCATAAGCCCAAGCCTTTCACATTAAAAACAATTAGTCAATATTTATTTTAAAACGACAAAAGAAGTCTTTAAAATATATATTTGTTCCAAATATTACCTCTCATGCCACATTGTAGCCAGTCACGCTACTGGCGACATTTTCGCTGGCGTGATCCATAAAAAAGTAACATTCTGCCAAGCCAGTCTGTCCTTAATCAAAGTCGCATAGATGGCGCAGTCGCCTCAAGCAGTCGAGTAGAGATACTTGCAGCGTTGAGGAAGCATTGGCAAAGAGGGTGATCCCCAGTGCCAAGAACAAGAAAACCTAAACAAATCGGGTCACGGCAAACCGGTCGACAAGGTCCACATTGCTGAGTAGTCACTCCCGGACATAGCTGACGAGAATCTTGTCGTAGCTCTTGTACACAGGAGCAAAACCCAGCAGCTGAGTGACGACGTCAGGATGGTGTCGTAGCTAGAAAATTTGGCTCAATACCCTGGCCCTGTCAGTCGGTATCCTTATGATAGCCGAGAAATCCACAGGGGTCATGGTCACCTCACCCCACGGTAGATGAAAGGTGTGGGTGGTGTCCCATCAAAAATACCACAGCACCTCATGGATGTTGGTATAGCCGATAGTCACCAACATTCTGGATGAATGTACCAAAATAGGTACCATTCACCCTCTCCTGAATCAGCCGAGGGAGTCGATCATAGATCTCCCTCACCATGTCCCCATTCGCCCGAATGCGGGTGATCCTCCTCCGTGCATGAAAAAAATATAAATAAAAAATCAATTCCTGCACGTCATCACAAAACACACGTGCACAATTTTATGTCATCACATAAATTTTTATATCAAGTCACATTTTCATACATAATTTTTTTTTTCTCTTCCATACATTTTCCAAACACCATCCGCGGGATCCCCGGATCATAATAAAATGTTTTCAAGTGTTAAGTGAGAGTTTTCTTCACTTTTCTTTGTTGAGACATTTTTTTCAAACAGTTGGTGTGCGACTTTTGCGCAACTTCGGGCAAGAAGAATTCACATATTTTGAGTCACCCCGACAAAATCAACTTGGGGGTTTCCATCCCCATTCATCCCTCTACATATATATACTCTCGGTTTCGAGAAATTTTTATCCTAACATGTCCAAATTTGTAATTAAAGTAGGCACTTTAAACATGTAAAATTCACAAATATACATACTTGTTTATACCCATAATGTATAAATTATCATTTTTTTGCTTAGATTCAACATGCAACAACATATATTTGCTACTTGGATACTAACAATTGCAGGATTAATATCAAGAATCCAACAAATCACACAAAAATTCAAATTTAGCATACTTTGCAGAATAAATGGGTTTTCCGAAAACTCACCGCAGGTGGATCTAAAGAAGAGATGTGACTGCTCCGGTCACGATGGATATCGTTCGGATTACTATCCGAGAATGGATAGCGGACCCGATTCCTCGCCATCATATCGTTGGCTTGTTCGTCACCGACACCCAAATCGACGGGAATCTTATTTTTCGAGTCCAAATTATTCACCATTATCTCTACAAACAATTTTTGGGGTGATAATCTTAAAAAATTTGAGTGATTTCGAAAGAAATTTAGAAAAAATCGGAGAAGAGATGAAGATTTGAAAGAGAAGAGAGCACGGCAGCAAACAAGCTCCTACTACTGCCGTGTTCTTCCCTTTTGAAGAAAGGGGACTTTCCCCTTTTTCCTCTAAGTTTTAGCATTTTACGATTTACACCCCCAAGTCCTTCTAACGACAACTTAACGTCTAACTAACGGTCGTTAACTGGATGCCCTAACGGAAGTCCATTATCAACATATTTTCAAGGGAAATCCCAACAGAGGTACTCCTAATGTCCCCGCCGTCCAATTCAATATCTCCGGCAAGAATCCCTATAGGACTCTACACATTATATCTCAGTGGAAGCATTGCCAATGGCCATGCGCATCATCCCCAACAAAGTTTGTCCCCTGGACACCACACAGATTGCAGTGCATTCACACACGTCTGCACACCCAAATATCTGGTTGTTTCCCCATAGGTTCAAACCTGAGGCCTCTGAAAGTCAACCGGTCAACAGCCCCGCCGTCCAACACAGCTCAGAATCCCTCCCTCGGACGCCGCTAAAAAAAAAGTATTTTTATTTTATGTCAATTTAAAGTTTATCCTAAATTGCAATTTGCTTCATTTTGCGTTGGTATAGCTTTCTTTTGGTCACTTCCCAACGGGTGCGAACCTGGGGTCTGAAAATGAACCATCCCCACACACAATATTTCACAATTGTGTTTCTTTCCTGAAGAGATGCAAACTACGTTTTGACCTAATTCTCTTAACCGAGATACGTAGGCAATCTCTTAGGAGATCCGGTCGCTCTTTGACATTTTTGTCACCCCCCATGAACATTTCACAATCATGTTTCTTCCCTAAAGAAATGCGAACTACGTTTCAACCTGATTCTCGTAACTAAGATATGTAGGCAATCTCTTAGGAGATCTAGTCGCCCTTTGACATTTTTGTCACCCCCCATGAACATTTCATAATCGTGTTTCTTCCCTGAAGAGACGCGAACTACGTTTCGACCTGATTCTCTTAACCGAGATACGTAGGCAATCTCTTAGGAGATCTGGTCACCTTTTGACATTTTTGTCACCCCCCCATGAACATTTCACAATCGTGTTTCTTCCCTGAAGAGACGCAAACTACGTTTCGACCTGATTCTCTTAACCGAGATACGAGGCAATCTCTTAGGAGATCCGGTCGCCCTTTGACATTTTTTGTCACCCCCCATGAACATTTCACAATCGTGTTTCTTCCCTAAAGAGACGTGAACTACGTTTTGACCTGATTCTCTTAATCGAGATACATAGGCAATCTCTTAGGAGATACATAGGCAATCTCTTAGGAGATCCGGTTGCCCTTTGACATTTTTGTCACTCCCCGTATAACATTTCACAATCATGTTTCTTCCCTAAAGAGACACAAACTACGCTTCAATCTGATTCTCTTTATAGAGATACGTAAACAGCCTTTTAGGAGGTTCGATCACCGAATGGCATACTTTATTAGTATGCCCATCCTTTTCCCCAGTAGTGTTGCAAGCCTCTTGCATCACGACCTATCCCGAGTGGGATTCTTTCTACACAGAGTCATGACTGAATGTTCTGCTCCCCAGAGAGTTCGAGCTAAAGTCTTGACACCACACTTGGTCATACAACCCCGATGTAGGGTTCGACCGCACACACACATACACTTGGTCACATAAAATTTCGATGCCGAGTTTGGCCATCCAATTGCCAATACGAAGCTGGATGTCTATTTTTTTCAACGACGTTCGCTTACTTCTAAGAAAACGTAGTCGAGGGGCTCTGTAGACACCCAAAATTTGTACACCTATATTATACGAATTGTCCTATAAACAACTATTTATTTATAAATGGACTAACACTTGTTACTATGATCATTTCAGGAAACAACCTATCAAACAGGACTAACAACGTCCGCAAACACAAACAGCTTCAGTTAGATCAACATCAAGGGTCCAGACTGAAGATACGAAGTTTAAAAGGGCCAAAGTGCAAGACATAAAGCTTGGAAAAAGCCAAAAAAATAAGTTTGGTGCGCTGAAGCCTTGCTTGGTGCGCTGAAACAACCAAAACATGGTTTGGTGCGAGGACACATGCCTGGTGCGCAGCGCACCAAACAAGACACCAGCATTACAAGTCAAGCTGCCTGGTTGCTGAAAACTTTGAAGGCTGAAGGAAGCTTTGTTCATTACTTGGCCCCGAGAGTAACACAAATATCTCTCCCCAGCCTCCTATATATAAGAGCTCTCAGCTCTCTATCTCAAACAGACTAAAAAAGAGAAAAAAAAAATACAAGCTCAACACACACCAATACACGCACACCCTCAGCTCTCTCTCTCTCTCTCTCACTGAGAAAGAAAGAAAAAAAAAGAAAGAAAGAAGAGTTCTCAAACTCTCTCTCTTGCACTCACACACACAACACAAACACAAAATGTAAGTCTTCCTTTCCTCGTATCGGTAGCAGTGGAAGTACAACGATCAGGCTAAGAGCTAGCTTGATCCAATATAACACAACGACCTAGAACTTGGCCCGAATTCTGTAAAATGACAGAAAGTAACCCCTTTCGTTTGTTTATCCATTTAATATGTAAATAAATATATTTGAAATGTGTACATATTTATTTCAATACATTTGATATGTAAATACATGTATTATACTTGTTATACTTAAAGTATATATATTAGTATATAAACATATATACATAAGCGGAGATATAAATACTCCATAATATATTTTCCAGTTACATAAAATAACAAACTCGCGATACTTAAATACAAGCATGCAAACATGTAGAGACTGAAAGGGCGAGTTGGGTGCGTAAAACCTTTCCAAATCGTAACTTGGCCCCCGAACTCACAATCTCAGTTTTTCTCTTATTTACTTCATAAACGAGGGTAGCGACTCTGTTTTTACAAAATAAATGTGTTTTTGCACGTTTATCAAACACCAATCACAGAGGGAAGTCCAAGAGCGAAAGGCCCAGAGCGATCTGCGGATCGGGGTGCTCCCAAGACCACTACCATGAGCCTTAAGAACAAGTACCTCACGCATAGAATATTTAGGGATGCAAAGTTTATTTTCTTTAAAAAGATACCCTTTATGTCTATAAAATTTCTCAAATGCACTCTTCTCACCTGCATCAAATATAGAAGCAAAATCAGAATTGCTGGCATACAATTCCTTAAAAAAATCATATCCAAGTAATCTAGAATGCAAGATAGTGATTAAAGAATGCCTACGAGACAATGCATCACTTACTATATTATCCTTGCCTTTCTAATACTTTATCACATAAGGAAAAGATTCAATAAATTCTACGAACCTAACAATCGCTTGTTCAACTTACCTTGTCTTTTCAAGTATTTGATCGACTCATGATCAATGCGTATAACAAACTCTATAGCCCTAAGATAATGTTCCAATGTTTGCAAGGATCTAACTAGTGCATACAACTCCTTATCATAAGTAGAATAATACAATTGAGCTCCATTCAATTTATCACTAAAATATGCAATTGCCTACCCTCTTGATTCAAAACACCACCAATTCCCACCCCCGAAGCATCACATTCTAACTCAAAAGTTTTATCAAAATTTGGCAAAGTTAGAATAAGGGCAGAAATTAACTTTTCTTTTAATTGGTCAAAGACCACTTGTTGCCTTTCACCCCAATGAATCTTTACCTCTTTCTTCACCAATTTATTCAATGGTTCGGCAATGTTGCTAAAGTCTGTCACGAATCTCCGATAGAAGCTAGCTAACCCATGAAAGCTTCTCACCTCACTTGCATTGGTAGGGTTTGACAACTTCTTGATTGCTCTTATCTTTTCTTGATCAACTTTAACACTTGTCGCACTAATAACAAAACCAAGGAAAACGACTCTATCAAAGCAAAAATTACACTTCTTAAACTTAGCATATAATGAATATTCACGCAACGTATCCAAAACAACACACAAGTGCACTAGATACTCATCAATATTCTTACTATAAATCAAGATATCATTAAAGTAAACGACAAATTTTCTAATGAATTCTCTAAGAACATGGTTTATTAATCTCATGAAACTGCTAGGTACATTGGTCAAACCAATGACATAACCAATCACTCATATAATCCAAACTTGATTTTAAAAGCAGTTTTTCGCTTATCTCTCTTTCTAATCCTAATTTGATGGTACTCACTATTAAGATCAACTTTAGTAAAATTTACAGCACCATTCAATTCATCAAGTGGTGGTGGCAGCCATGGTAGAATGGAAGGGAAGGGGGTTGGAAATGGAGAAAGAAGAACGAAAGGGAATGGGGTTAGGAATGGAGGAGGAGGAGGAGGAGGTACAAAAATTATAAGTTAGCTAATTACATCAATATCCTTATATTAAGTTTTTTAAAAAACAAAATATTATGAGTATTTTTGTTTATTAAAATGAAAAGAATGCATGAACAATTTTACCCATGAGCAAAGTCATGTGAGAGGCACGTGTGAGCACTTAACGGCTAATTACATTTAATTTGATCAGCTCAAGAATGTAGTTTTTTCGAATTTATGTTTAGGGATCAATCCCAAAAAAACCAAAAAGTACGGGGTCACTTGTCGAGTTTGCCCAAAAGAAAAAGTAGTCAAAAGGAAAAGGAAAACTGGCAGACTGTTTGGAAACGGGTACATTCATTTCCAAAAACTTGCATCAACATGGGATTAGCGATCTACTAAATACAAAGAGCCACTACTGACAAACATTTTAAACCGTCATCACTGTTCGAACTCTCTTCTCCCTCTCTTTTCAGGTCAGTTTTCTCTCTCTAGAATTCCTCTTTAGTACTCTGTGTGTGTGTGTGTGTGTGCGTGTGCGTGTGCGTGTGTGTGCGCATTTACGTGTCGAAGCCCTTGTTTCCAAATTCATTTAAATATGGATTTGTTAAAGAATTCATTCTATGCACTAAAACCCTAACTCTCAGTTACATGAATTTAAGTTTGCTAACAACTGTTTCAATCAATTAAAATTGTTGATTCGACACATTTCATCGTTCTTGTGAATTTTGATGGTAAGCACTCACTAGAATTATGCTCCAATTGAAAATTTTGGTCCTTTTCAAGTTAGGCCTATGGTTGATTTTAATTGATTAGGGGAATGCAGCAGTTTGGGCATGCTTCATTCATTCTTTCAAGTTACCAGTCTGATCAAAACTGTTTCGCTCGATTAAAACCACTAATTTTATGCATTTTGTTGAATTTGTGAATTCTGATAGGGGTAAGCCTTTACTAGAATGAGGCTCTAATTAAATTTTGCTTGGCCCTTTTAAAGTTAGGGCTATGGGTGATTTTAATTGATTATGGAAATGCAGCAGTTTGGGATGATTCATTCTTTATGGTTTAATTTGTAGTTTCCGTGGATAGTCTAAAATTGCTGATCTGTTGGCTTTGTTGCAGAAAATGAGTAGTCTGGTTGAGAGGCTTCGTGTTAGATCAGAGAGAAAACCAGTTTACAATTTAGATGATTCAGATGAGGAGGCTGATCTCTTGCGTGGGAAATCTAAGAATGCTCAGGAAAACATTGAGAAGATAGTCAGAACTGATGCAGTATGTCCTATTTTGTTTGTGTCATGTTTATTATTATTTTATTGATTTTTATATTTTCTGTACAATAAGGTTTAACTACTGATTTCTGCATGATATAGACTAATATTTCTCTGTTTTACCATTCAAAAATGTCTGTGTCAGTAGTTGGACAAAAATTCCGAGAATATGCTAAATTACTATGGTACACCATCTTGCTCTTGCTAAGCTTGAAATACATGTATTTCGTTTGCAGTAGCCTGACATCATATCTGGCATTATATTACGATATTAAGTGATCAGTGTAAGGAGTAGAAGGTTACTAGAGTTGTTTGTGAGTTGTTGATGTTGCTATGCTTTGAAATTATAAAATTGTTTCTTTGAAGAAAGTTTCCCAGTAAAAATGTGGATAACAGAAATAAGAATTGCTGAAAAAGCAAATTCAAGTGGTTAAAGAGAGGAATATTCAAACGAAAAAGGCACAAAATGAATTTCTAGGAAAAGACAATGTCAGTTGCAAATGAATTTTGTGGGTTGAAAGGTGACATTGCTTTACGGGGGAGCACATAATTTGGTATGGTGATTTGATCAGATCAATATCCACGAACTCTAAGCTGTTAAATCTGACAGTTTTGTGAACGGCAACATGACGAAACATCAAGTCATTTGAACAAAATCTATAAAAAAAGACAGCTGTTAACTTGAGCTACTGAGATAATTTTAATTTTCCAGAGCAGGGGACTACAGTTGAGATTCTGTTGGATTATATCTTTTTCTGTCTACAACTCTAATGCTTGCCTCAGTGCCTTGATCTTTTTAACATATTGGAGCTTTTTCTCACTTGATATATGTTCTGCTTACAGAAAGATGATTCATGTCAAGCCTGTGGTGGAAGTGGCAATCTTCTATGCTGTGAAACATGTACTTATGCATACCATGCCAAGTGTTTACTCCCCCCATTGAAAGCGCCTTTCCCTAGCAGCTGGAGGTGCCCCGAATGTGTATGCATCTATATTGCATTTGATGTGTTGCCAGTTCTTTGAACTTATATCTACTACCTTTTGCATAACAATAACTGAGATCAAGTGCTATTGCATTGACAGGTAAGCCCATTAAATGACATTGACAAGATTTTGGATTGTGAAATGCGTCCTACTATTGCTGATGATACGGATGCTTCGAAGCTGGGATCGAAGCAGATATTTGTGAAACAGTATCTTGTTAAATGGAAAGGATTATCTTATCTTCACTGCACATGGTACGTCTGTCCTGTTCTTTGATTGTGATTTCCAAGTGATGAGTTTGTTGTTCATGGTAATTAATAGTACTAAGGTGAAGGTTTTCTAATGAAGTTTCTTATTTACTATGTTGAAGGTCTGTCGATGAGTTTGTTTACTATGTAAAAATAATCTGCTATGTTTTGAGTTATCCTTTGTGGTGTCAGGGATACTTATTGTGGGTTCGAGTTTACTTGCTTCATAGCTAATTGTCCTGCTTATATTACATTAGATTCTTTCACCCAACTATCTATTTGATATAGACAAAAGCAGTTCACCTTATGTAATGTCGTTTCAGGGTGCCAGAAAAAGAGTTTGTGAAAGCTTACAAGGCACATCCTCGCTTGAGGACTAAAGTGAACAATTTCCATCGTCAACAGTCTGTGATCAATAATTCTGAAGATGATAATCCTTTGCTTCGTCCGGAATGGTCTATAGTTGATCGGATTATTGCTTGCAGGTTCAACTTTCTGAACTTATCATCATTTATAACATGGAGCTGTCTTAGTGTTTGTGCTTCAAATAGATCTTGCTTTAATAGTTCCTTTTCCCTTTCTATTTCACCGTCCTATTTCTTTGTATTTGATTGGAATCTGATTTGGTTTACTCATTACATGATATGCTTCACTAAGATTTAAGTCACGAGATCTTTGGTGTATGTTAATCTTAAGTACAGTTGCTGGTATGTTCCACATTGGCATTAATTTTGAGGATCGAAGACAAAATTGAGGCATAAATCACGAGGCTAGCTTTATGTAAATTATTTGAGCAGGTTTAATTTCCATGTATCACCTGCAATTTGTTCAACTTCGATTCCTAAGCATGTGAATTGAATGAACAAGTGCAGTAGAGATACTATCGGAGGTTTACTTCTTGTATGTGGGTTATCAGGTCGTCTTGAATTAGGAGATAATGATGCTTAACATAGGATCTCTAGGAAGTTGCAAGAACCGCCACTGTTTCTTTTTGTTGAAAGAATGAATATAGAGGGTGCTTGATTTCTTTGGTACAGAATCTTCAGCACAGGCTTTATTCTGCACAGGCTATAAAGAGGGTGCTTGATATCTCTGGCACAGGCTATTTTGAGTGGCTGGGGAGGTTTGGGTTTGCCCCGCTCTATCTCGTCTTTTCTTCGGGTAAATTTAGCGGTTTTGAGAATAAGGGAGATAAGAGTTTGTTATGGCAATGTGGGAGTCTTTATGGTGCATTTAGACGGAGTGAAACACTCAAATCTTTAAGAGTCACAGCTTATCGAGGACCCTCTTATGGGTTGGCCTCTCTATGGTTGTCAGAGAGAGGCGCATTTCATGGGGTTCCTCTTTTGATTATTCAGAAAAATTGCAAGGCTTTGCTTTTCTAGTCTACGTGTTTAGAGTACTTTTTTCTTTTTGTTTGCCTTTTGATGTGATCCAACGAGAACCCACAAGTTATTGGAACTTGGAACCCACGCTGAGAAGGCAAACTCGCGAAAAACATACGCCTAAGGACTTGGAAAACAATCTGAAGTAAACCTCAACCCCTAACCCTCAATGAAATTAAGAACCTCGGTACGAAGATTCAAGACCCTTAACTATGTTTAGTTAAGAACCAAGAATATAGATTTTACACAAACTAATCCAAGTTTGCAATGTTCTAACAAAACGTGTAATAACACACAAGAGAAAAACTCACGGCTTGTATATTCAGAAAAACGTCTCCCTTTAAAATCTGAAATAGGGCGCCTATTTATAGGCTTAGCTAAACAAATCCAATTAATCCTAGGAATGTATTTAGAATCCTAACAGAATTATGAGTTATTCTAGGAAAGTAATTAAAACTACTTATGAAAAGGAATCCTAATTATCTAGGAAATACCAAAGTAAACTCCAAGTCTTGTAAGGAAAGAAAGAGCCACGTTTTTTGGACTCTCCTAGTGTGAACGCAATAGGAAAACACACCAATGAAAGGAATCACGTTTTTTTGGACTCTCCCAATGTGAACGCAATAGAAAAACACGCCAATGTGAATGCAATGCTGAGCTTTGGCCGCCCCTTCGGATTCTATCAACCCTTATTGGGCTCTTGATGGGCTTCAATTAAATTCAGCACTTTTGGGCTTCTCCAAATGCCTCCAACCATCATCCATTTGAATCCAAACCTTCCTACGAGCCTCGGTTACTTCATCAATCGTGAACAAACCTTACTTGAACTCTTCCATGCCCAATCCTTTGCCATAGAACCATTGAACATGTGTATGAACTTTGTGATAGAGCTATCTTGATTCGCATCACCTTTCTTGATGTGTTTCTCAGCCATTTTCTTGTAATCTGTTTATTTTCTATCTAATGGAAATTTTCTTATCCCGCAAAAATTAAAATTTTATTAAAGTATGTTGTCTTGCTGTGTTCTTGAGTTGTTATTTTGTTGATTATGTTGAATGACACTTGGGATGTTCACCATTCCTGTATTTCTCAGGGAATCTGATGATGAAAAGGAGTATCTGGTAAAGTGGAAGGAGCTCCACTACGATGAATGCTACTGGGAATCCCACTCAGATATCTCTTCATTTCGAACAGAAATTGATAATTTTCACAGATTTCAGTCCAGGCAACGGAAACTACCTTCAAATAAACAGAAGAGCGGCTTTCGTGATGCCACAGAATCTAAAAAGAAACAAAAAGAGTTCCAACAGTATGACAAGAGTCCTGAATTTCTCTCTGGAGGTTCGCATTTTTTTTTTTACTAAATCGTGCCTTTGTACTTGGCACACTTTAGCGCTTTGATGTTTTAATTTTGTTAGTGTGGGATGGTAAGTGGTCCGTGTAATTGTAGGTTCACTTCATCCTTATCAACTAGAGGGATTGAACTTCCTGCGGTTCTCGTGGTCTAAACAAACCCACGTGATACTTGCAGATGAAATGGGCCTTGGTAAGTTTTGCTTATTTTTTTTATGTTACTCTCTCGCGGTCTCCTTCTTCCTCCATCTCCTAGGTTCCTCTGAATATTTGTTCGTATCCATAAATTGCTATGT
The DNA here is from genome assembly GCA_016624345.1 of Platycodon grandiflorus. Taxonomy (NCBI): domain Eukaryota; kingdom Viridiplantae; phylum Streptophyta; class Magnoliopsida; order Asterales; family Campanulaceae; genus Platycodon; species Platycodon grandiflorus. The sequence continues at coordinate 41,130,516 of CM028362.1, read as the reverse complement.
GCAAATGCAGGAAAAACTATACAGAGTATTGCTTTTCTTGCTTCTCTTTTTGAGGATAATATCTCACCACATCTAGTGGTGGCTCCCCTTTCTACCTTGCGTAACTGGGAGCGTGAGTTCGCGACATGGGCGCCGCATATGAATGTGGTATGGCAAGATGTTTCAATTTGTATATTTTGGGTTCTTGTAGATAGGGATTATGTTATTTAGCTCTATACACAGTTTCCTGGATAACCAGTTAATATCTGCAGGTGATGTATGTCGGCAATGCCCCAGCTCGTGCAATCATTCGAGAATATGAGTTCTACTTTCCTAAAAATCATAAAAAGAGCAAAAACAAGAAATCTGGTCAAGTCATGGGTGAAAGCAAGCAAGATCGGATAAAATTTGATGTGCTTCTAACTTCTTATGAAATGATTAACAGTGATTGTGCTATACTGAAGCCAATAAAGTGGGAGTGCATGGTAACTTATTTGGCCCATGAGTACATTTCAGTTTTTTCATACATGATTTGTTTCCTGAAACTTCTCACATCTCTGTAGATAGTGGACGAAGGCCATCGTCTTAAGAATAAGGATTCAAAGTTGTTTATTTCACTGAAGCAGTACAACAGTAGACATCGTACATTGTTGACTGGAACACCTCTTCAGGTTTGTTATTTTGGCGTACATATCTGCACTACTACAGATTAATAAACTGCCATGTCTTTCTTGGTGTATACGTTTTCTTCATGGTTATAATTTTGTGTCGTCACACTTCGTTTTGGAAACTGGAAGTACAGCAGGTTTTCCCCTCTATTACAACGATTGGAAATCAGTTTACACTTTGGCTGAAAGAAGTTACTATGATATCGTTTCCTAAATGCTCATTGTGATGACGTATTCTCAAAATTGCATATTCTTCCCACTTTTTGCAATGCTGCTGTCTTATGAGTGACAGACTTGTTAGCAACGAATATGAGTGGGTTTAGTTTTGAAATGTTTGAAGAATATTCCGGGGCTCGTAGATTGAAGGTTAGGAATTGGCTTGACGAGTAATTTTTGGGATCCCTCATTTTTGTATCTCCAATAAAGTGGGGTGAATCTGATTGGTTAATCCTTCCACATGATCTGCTAGGACCCATTTACCTGAACCATAAGATCCATCAGCATTATGATATCTCCCAAGGGGAAATTCTTTGCCAAGCAATCCCCGTATTTGCCACATATGTGTGTTTGGTCCTCCAAGGCGTGTTAGAGCTCTCTGAGCTCTAACCTGCTCATGGCATGATCGATTCAGCTACAGGATCATGGGGGAATGTGCTTACATGATCTGCAGAAAATTGAGATTTTAGATGGGACTTATCTGGAAAGATGATTCAGGATTAAAGTTGGTTTAATTTATTGTAGTTGGGGTCATTAGTGACTTTAATAGTTCGGGTTAATATCTTCTAGTCTTTGTTTACAATTCTTAGAACAGTTTTATGTTTTCATTCTTAAAAATGGATATAAATGTTAAAATTAAATTTAACAATGATTTTAGCTATTATCATTTTCAGGAGTTATGTAAAAAGGTAAGAATTTTATAAACATTCTGAAAATGGAAAATTTACAGAATGAATTCAATGATCACTTAACCAGCAAATGAGCAGGGCCTTATGTTGTGGATATGTAATTATCTCGTCCTAATCACATTATCATTATCTTTTCTGATAGCTGTATTGTAATTTGATTTAATTATTAAAATATTTGAACAATCTAGCTGAAATTATGATCCACTAACCTCCGGGTCGTCTATATCCTAGTAAATCATACTTTCACTCTCTTCCATTACACTAACTTTAAGGTATACCAAGTTCTTCATTCCTTGACATCTAACTTGATCATAATTTGTTACTGTCCGAACTTTCCGTTTTGTCTAGTTCCATCAATTTTTTGTCACAGTGCAACTGTTTCCACTAAACTTACATCTTTATTCATTGAAATAATGTCTCTTATGTAGCCATCGTAAAAATTGCAGCATCTCCAGCTGTTTCATGTGCATAGAACAATGGTTCTGATTTCTTAACATCCTTGTCATCAGCTTCTTACCTCCCTCCATTGACTCTTGCCAACCACTTTTTCTAGCACAATCTTCATTCCTTTTCTTCTAGTTTGATTGCCTCTGTCGTGCTAGGAGTTTAGATTCCCAAGCCCAAAAAAGAGGAGTTGCAATGGTATCATGCAAAGACTTGGTAAAAGTTCTCACGAATATGAATCCAAGGAAAATGCAATTAAAAGAGTATATGGTGAAAGAGGATTTATATAGCCAACCCAATGAAAGTGGAAGGCTCATTGAATTAAATTGAGGTTTATCCAGTTTCATAGTTGACCCATCTATAAAGCCCACACCTTCATCTTTGATCTACAAGTTATCTTCCAGATTTATCAGGCTGAGGTCATCGTAGATCATTACATTTAAACTGTAAAGAGTATTATGTATAGTTGGCAGACTGTGTTGTATTTGACTGATAAAAGGCAAGTGCATGTCATCTAAGTGTGCAGTTGGCTAACGATTATAGCCTGACTGTGGTTTAATAATATAATGTTTCTATGCCCTCAATACGTAAAGGAATTTAAACAACTTTGAATGCTTCGACTTAAAGATAGATGTGGAATTTACATGGTTAATTACTCATGCTAAACTGATTTGTGTATGGGATATAGACAACTGTAGCAAATCCTAATTATTTCTGGAAGCCGGCAAAAATTTTCCCTCTACTTGGAGGTTGTTTTGAGATTCTCAAGATTTCAGAATTTCTCTGATATCCCTTGCTGTAAAATCTTATACTAATCTAAGGACTTTATACTTGACATGTATCTTGATGGATGATTACTCAGCTAGGCCTTTTCCCAACCACTTGAGTGAGCTCCAAGCTCTCACGTTTGCAAGGGAATGAAGTTTATGTTAGCTATTGTGGTAGCCAACATAAACTAATCCTTTGCCTTGCAACTAGCTTTTTTAAGCTATATGAGGCAAGGCATGACACAGCCTGAGTTTCTACGGAATGTTACTACATACCGATTCCATTCACATGATACATGTGGAAAATAGCTTCTTTTCAGAAGTGCGAGATTGTTTTTTGCACTTTACAATGAACCTTTGGTCATTCCTCACACAGTTGAAGACCTGTGTGTTTGAAAGTGGAAGGGATTTGGTAAAGGGAAAGAAGGGAAAACTTTTTGGAACCGTGCTATGTTCACTGTTCTTTGGGTTAACTCTCCAGGGGCGTTGCTTTGACCGGTCAGCAAGAGAGTGACAGCTTGCTTTGGGGTCTTAGTTTTTCTTCTTGGTAGTGTTGTTTATTTTTTTCACGTTTTCAAGGTGGATCTCTTATCCACTTCTGTATGTTCTTTCTATTTACCAGAATCTCTCTGTCACATACTCCCACCGTCCGACGGAAGACATGCTTTGACTTACTGTGCAAATTAAGAAATAGGTTATCCATTATCGTCCTATACTACCCATGTAATTCTGTGGCCACAACTTCAACTTGGTTTAGTTGATTTGACTTGAAAACTACATTATAGTCTCTTAATTCGGTTCAAATGGGGGTAAAAAATTATTAAATGTTCAATTCTTTCCTTAAATGAAGGGGGTGAAGATTACTGAAACACTTTTATTTTCTTTCTAAATTTAAGGGTGATGAATGAACATTTTTTCAAACTTAAACAATCAACTGACCCCCTATTGCTATGTGTGGCTTTACCACTGAAGGAAAACGTACCTCGTCTATTGGGGAGGAGGGAGTCTATATATTATTACTCAAAGAAAAGACAAAGTTGCCACATGGTAGCTTTGTGTTAAATGTTTTCCCGTGTAATCTTCTCTCTCTCTCATTTCTCAAATTCTCATATTCTCTCTCATTAATTCTCTTTTTTTCAAATGATCTTCACACTATCTCTCTTTCTTCTACGTTGGCAAAAACATCTTCTTAATGATGTCCACATGACAACCTCCCCGTTTCTTTATTTATTTTTATTTTAAACTCTTTTTCTTTTTCTTTTTTGATAAGTATTTTAAACTCTTTTTCTATTTGTATTACCTTTTTTATTTTATTATTTTAAATTACTAATATTCTATAGGAATCTATGCCGATTACATTAAAACAATGACCTTAATTAACCAAAATAGTAATTGCAAAAAAATTATGAATAAAAAAAAGATTTTACAAATTTAGGATACGGTTAAAGTCAAAACAGTAATTAGAAAATATTTTTAATTTAAACAATTCTCGCAATTTTTTTTTATTAAAACCATGCATCGTGCGGGTACGAACCTAGTTATGTTATATTATATATACATAGTGTTCAAAAAATCGGGCTCGGCGCCCGCCTAGCTGCCGCCTAGTCGCTAGGCGCCCCCAAAACGCCGCGATTACAACCAAATCGGACAAAAAATCGCCACCACAACAAATTGTTGCCTAGGCGGCCCAAGTGCCGACTAGTCCTCTAGATGCTGCCTAACGCCTAGCCAATTAAGGTTCAAAACTCAAAACGACGTCTGAGATTCCGCCGGTGAGAGAGGGGGAGAACGCCGGCCGGTGAGAGAGAGAGAGAGAGAGAGAGAGAGAGAGAGAGAGAGAGAGAGAGAGAGAGAGAGAGAGAGAGAACGTGTAAGGAAAGAGAGAGTGAGAGTGAGAGAAATTAACTTATTCTGCGAGAGAGAGAGAAAGAGGGAGCGAGAAAGAGATTGCCGTCGTCCCCTCGAGATCTGTCGGGCATCGTTTGAGAAGTGAGATCCCATCGTCTTCGTTTGTCCTCTGTGAAAGAAAGAAAGGCGTATTCTTCTTTTTTGATTTTTCTCTTTCCTGGGCTGTGATTGTGATTGTGACTTGTACAGAGAGAGTTTAATTTTTACTTTTCAGCCTTTAGGGTTTTGCTTTTCAATATAACAATTTTCCCCCTCAAGTTATTAAATTATTTTTTGTCCCCCTCAAGTTATTAAAGCATTATACTAAGTATTTCTCCGATCCTCTCCCTCAAGTTATTAAAGTATTCCCTTTTTCCCCCCACTTTGAAATGATAGTGAATTTGATTTTAATTTTTAACTTTTAATTTTTTATTTTGTAATATGATCATTACTTTTAGTTTATTTGGTCATATTTAGTTATTTACTATTGTCGTAGCAAGTTTGGTATGAACCTCCAGTGTAATTATGCTTCGATTTTTAGGCCCCGCCTAGGTCCCGACTAAATCCCGACTAGGCCCCTAGGCGCTAGGCCCTGCTGGCGCCTAGCGCCCGCCTAGCGATTTTTAGAACACTGTATATACACATTGCTTCTGATTTACTTGTGCTTAACCTCAGCCTCCCTTGTGAGACCAAGCTAACATTTCTGCTGCTTAATAGCATTTTATGATTATATATCTTTTTCATGATACAATTTGTTTGGAGGAAATTTAGTTTCTACCAATTGATTAAAATGTCTCTTTTTAATTGGAATAATATGTTTCCGATGTCATTTACTTATTTACACACACACACACACACATATATAGATGTGACATATATATATATATATGTATATATATATGTATATCTTCACGTTCCTGTTTATTTATTCTGATCTTGCTCTTGATATCACTCGTTATGTGCCTTACAGAACAATCTTGATGAACTTTTCATGCTCATGCACTTCCTTGATGCTGGGAAGGTCAGTGTCAATTCAACTTTGCAGCAACTATTCATAGCGTAATTGTGGATAGCACGAATATGCTGATAAGACTAACTTGTATTGTCTCTACACTTGCAGTTTGGAAGTTTGGAGGAGTTTCAGGAGGAGTTCAAGGACATCAATCAAGAGGAGCAGATTTCAAGGCTTCATAAAATGTTGGCTCCCCATCTCCTTAGAAGTATGCATCAGAAACTTCTACTTGTTATGTTACACTTGAGATATATGATCTAGAAAGTACTTCACATCCCTTTTTTTGCTTGCAACATGGATTTGAGTGAACCTAATAAATATGTTGGTACGAAGGAACAAAAAAATTGATTACAGTGTAACCTTGTTCTTGAACCCAAACCCAAAAACCTTTGCCCCCCTTCAACTTCAACGTCTGAATTGATTGGAAATGAAACGAAGTAAAGGAATTGATAGGGAATCTAATTTCTGAACACGTCAAAAAAGGAAAGAGGGGCTCTGAAAGTGGAAAGAAGGTAGTGCTAGTATTGCAAGGCGTTGATGGAGTGAAGGTCATGTAAGGTTCACGAGCAGAACTTTACAGTCGAAGTAGGTAGGATAATCATATGCAATCCAGATTTACGTCTCTACCCTTTTAAGACATTGAACTTAAGTAGATTCTGTTTTCTACCTCAGTAATTTATGCATCTTTAAATATATTTTTTGAATAATTTACTTGAAGTCTTTGTTCCTTTAAGGAGGATAAAGTTTTGGAGAAAATAGTCTAGGCATGCCCGAGGAGAAATCATTAGAAAATGGAACTGATGTTTGGTCAATTGTTGTCGTAAGATCAACAATATTTACACCATCATTTTTTGTCTGATCAATAATATTACAGAAAACACTAAAAAGCATGATGAATTGCAGGAGTAAAAAAAGATGTCATGAAGGAGCTTCCTCCTAAAAAGGAGCTCATTTTACGTGTGGAATTGAGTAGCAAACAGAAAGAGTACTACAAGGCAATTTTAACTCGTAACTATCAGATTCTAGCTCGCCGTGGAGGTGCTCAGGTGAATTGATATGTTGTGAGAAATTTCCTTGTCTTGTTATTTTGAACTATTATTAACTTTGGTTGAATTTTCCTGAATTCAGATTTCTCTTATAAATGTGGTTATGGAACTGCGCAAGCTTTGTTGTCATCCGTTTATGTTGGAGGGAGTTGAACCGGAGGATACAAATGAGTTTTACAAGTAATTCTTGCCACCTATTTTCAAATGGTTACATTTGTTGTTTCTTGTTTGAGCTGGATTCCTGTTCTGCCACATAATTTTGTTATATTCATGGTAGGTGTAAGGACTAGAATTTGCTCTGTATAGCTAAAGTATGTTCCATGATTTTCTTATTAGAAGAAACAGTTAATGTTTATAGATTGATGAAAGATGCACCATATTAATTTGGTTGATAGTAGTTTTATGAAGGCTGATTAAATTTCTTCCTTTTTGTGCTTCTCTCTCCATTTCTATTTGATAGGCAACTGCTGGAATCTTCTGGGAAGTTGCAGCTTTTGGACAAAATGATGTTGAAACTGAAGGAGCAAGGGCATAGAGTATTAATATATACTCAATTTCAGCATATGCTGGATTTGCTAGAAGATTATTGTAATTATAGGGTATGATGTCAAACTATTTTTGCCAGCTTCTGTCAAAACCTTGGTTGATGTTCTTTCTGCTTTCTTCAGAAATGGTTCTATGAACGGATTGATGGAAAAGTTGCTGGAGCTGAAAGACAAATTCGTATAGATAGGTTTAATGCCAAAAATTCTTCCAGATTTTGTTTTCTGCTCTCTACTAGAGCTGGAGGTTTGGGTATAAACCTTGCAACTGCAGACACAGTCATTATATATGACAGGTAGAAGTATAATTCCAAGTTATATGTGCGTGTGTTTCTTTTCTTTACTTTTCTAATTTAGGTGATGGAGACCTGGTGTTTGTTGTATTAAATGGAAATTTTGAAGGTTACACTGTAGGTGTTGAATAGGCTGGGAAAGGTGCACAAGTCTTTGTCTATTTATGAGGAGAATAGGCTGGGAAAGGTGCACAAGTCTTTGTCTATTTATGAGGAGAGAGAGAGAGAGAGAGAGAGAGAGAGAGAGAGAGAGAGAGAGAGAGAGAGAGAGAGAGAGAGAGAGAGAGAGAGATGAATGTATTTGAGTCTGTTTATGTTTATCATTTTCAGTTCGTTTCATTTCCATTATTTTGTAATGTTTCTTACAGTGATTGGAATCCACATGCTGACTTACAAGCAATGGCTAGAGCTCATCGTCTTGGACAAACAAATAAGGTTGCACTTTGCTCCTATCCGATCTTGTCTTGTTTTGGGGTTGTGGGATGTATGAGTTGATTTCTTTCCATTTCACAGGTAATGATTTTTAGACTCGTAACACGAGGTACAATTGAAGAAAGGATGATGGAGATGACAAAGAAGAAAATGGTTTTAGAGCATCTTGTTGTTGGGAAGCTCAAGAAAGAAAACATCAATCAGGTACTGATTTCTCACGTAGTTATATGGAATCAACATGGATATGTAGTTGAAACTGAAGAAATAATGTAGCCTTCTAGGCCAGCTAATTTTAGCTATTTGAAAATTTAAGAAACTCATGGCTAACCTTTTTGGTTAATATTCTGCATTGCGGGGCCCTTCTCTGTGAAATAGCCTTCACGGTTGCTTTATGATTATGAATAATGAATCCTTTAAAATTGTTTTGCATTATATTTATGGTGGTTGGCGGAAATGCATTTTCTGTGTGGTTTCTTTGTCATCTGCCCCTCTTGTTTTTGAATCAGCCCGTTGTTAGTGACTGTGAAACTAAGATATCTTTCGTTAACCTTTGGAGTTTTGGGGCCCCTCAGGTTGCATTCATATATCCTTGTCTTGAGGCCTCGTTCATGATAGAGATAAGGCGATTTTATGTATGTGTGGTATTTTTATAGTAATGGAGTAGTATTTAATGAGTGACTTCCAGGATTTAAGGATTGATCTTTGCCTTTCATCTGTTGAAGCACATGGTTGCTCCTATGGCGCTTTTCGGCGGGTTAATATTTCGGATTCATGGCTGAGCCCTTGGAGTGTTCCTATGATTTTTCTGAATGCGGGGACTTACTGTCTTTCCAGTTTTGATTTTGTCTTTCTTTGCTTTTGGACTTCAGTTTATAAGAGGGCATGAGGTGACCATCTGACCCGAACTTGTCTGCTGGGCTAGTTTTAATTGCTAGTTCAGCTGGATTCTCTTGTGCTTCCATAATCCTTCAATTCTGTATGGTGACTGCTGCGAAAACCCAGATCTCCAACTAGTTGGGTTCCTTCTAGAGAAGGACTACAAGATAGGAGCAATAGCGTACTGAAATGAACAGTGTGGAATAGGTTCTCCTCCATCCACAATGCTCTTTTACTTAAATCCTTGTTCAGGAAGTGATGCAACCTGTGAAAGGCTCAAGGAAAAGCAAATTCAAGAGCATCGAAGCTTCATAATTAGCGTGAGCTGAAGGTGGAGCAATTCTAGTTATGTAATAGTCTTATTATAGGTTAGTATTAGATTAAGACCGTTTTATATTACTTTTCCTATGTTTAGAGTCAAGGGTATTTTGGTAATTTTTCTAGTTTAGCTGGGAATGTGTCATAATATTAATCCATGAGTCTTATTTAGTTGTTATGTTATAAGTGAATCCATATCCTTATAGGATTTGAGTTTTACTTGTCTTTAATTAGTTTTCAATTAGGAATCCGAATCCTTTGTGGTTTAGGATTAGTAGAGGTCTATATAAGTGTGTAATGCTTTCAGCTCAATGATATAGACAGGTTAATAAGAAGAGAATTTCCAGCAGCAAATAGCTTTGCTTTATTGAATTACGTGACGCAATTCTCTTGGGTGTGATGCTCAAGAACCCTACGAGTGACGCCTAAGGTTGCCTTGGTGTGAACAGGCTATTCCTTTATTTTTCCTTACTGTTTTCCCCTCTTTTCAAACCAAACCAAGTTGCTGTTCTTGGCTATTGTTCACAGTGCCTGAACTGCCTTGGTAAACTATACTTTTGCAAGCCTAAATTACCCCAAAACTATAACCCTTTGTATTACCTATTAACTCCCTAAATAAACCTTTCTTTTCGTTCTTTCCCGCTGCGTTACACATCAATTTTGCCCAGCATTTGAAGGCTAAGTGTACCCATGCTTATCTTGCATCAATTTTGGTATCAGAGAAAACAATCCTTGAATGGAGAAGACTTAGATTTTTCTCCTATTGCATTCAATACTCTAAATTTTGATGAAAAGGAGTCTGAAGAACATCCACAAGAGGAAGGCAACGATGATGAGACCTTTGCTAATGGGACATGTAGAGCTGATGATTTAGAGGAACTAGAAGATGATACTTAGCAGACCCAAAGGTAGAGCAAGAAGATTGGTGACACACTTCTATTTTTCAAATGCTGGTTCTCTGTGGAAGTCAAGGTAAGAAGCTTATTGCTGATGGTGGAAGTTGCATGAACGTGGTCTCGACATCCACAGTTGAGTGTCTTAAGCTGCCCATTGACCCACACCCCCATTCTTTTAAAGTTGCACGGATTGAAAATTCGACTATTCCGCTAACACACTGCTGTCTTGGTTTTTTACCTGTAAAGGTTACCAAGATTTGGCACTTCGTGATTTGGTTCCTATGAAAGTTGCTCATATTCTTCTTGGGCGGCCTTGGATTTTTGATCGAAAGTCAAACATTGTGGAGTAACAAATGCTTGCAGCTTTTTGTTTGGAAAGGAGGCGGTAATGTTGCAGCTCATGACTGATGTTGAGATCAGTAAACATGGGAACCAGCACGTAAACTAATTGCTAATATTGGAAGTTCAGGTATCAAGTCTTTGACGTTTGCAATGCCTGAAGAGACTAATGGAACAGGTGCTAGTACTTTCTAGAGTGAAGTTGAGAACGTTGTGGCTTTACACAGCCTGAGATTGTTTATGATTCAGTTGTTGCTTTTGCTTCTGTATTAAGAAGTTGTGGCGCAGATTGTCAAATATGGAGCCAAAGGAGTTGTTAACTGACAGTCCCCTTATGCAGCTTATTCAGGAATCAGCAGAATCTGTACCTGAACCACTGCTTCCATTGTCTGACCTTAGGGCACCTTCTCTACAACCAAATAAGCACGAAAGACTACCACAAAATTCTGATGTTCTTTTGGGGCTTTCTATAGTTGACTTAAAAGACATTGACAAGAAGTTTACGTCAACATGGGAAATCGAAGAGTGTGCTGTATTAGAGGAGAAGAAACAAATAAGGGATGCTAATTCATAGTCAGTTTCGGAAGATGCATCAAAAGAATTCATGACCTGATTAAACCTCTTGAAGAATTTTTATTTTCAGCAAAGCATCATGATATGGTTGAGTATATGGTTTCTAAATATTCTACTCAAACAATGAAGTCAAGCAAAACTGGTCAAGTCAACTTAATTCTTGCAAAGACTTTGATGTTTATCAAGAGTTTGTGGATACTTGTACTTAAACACTTCAAAACTTGAGGTCGAGTTTTATCCAACCAGGGGAGAATGATGCAGCCTGTGAAAGGCTCAAGGAAAAGCGAATTCAAGAGCATACAAAGCTACATAATTTGCATGAGCTCAAGGCGGAGCAGTCGAGCTATTTAATTAATAGTCTTATTATAGGCTATTAATAGTCTTATTTGAGTTTTAGTTGTGTCTAATTAGTTTCCGAGTACGAATCTGAATCCTTTGTGGTTTAGGATTAGTAGAAGTCTATATAAGTCTATTATGCTGTCAGCTCAATGATATTTCAATGATATAGACAGGTTAATAATTAGAGAATATCCAGGAGCAAATAGCTTATTTGCTCTATTGAATTGTTACGCAATTCTATTTGGTTTGATGCTCAAGAACCCTGGGTGTTGCCTTGGCGTGAAGCTAGGCTTTTCCCTTCTTTTTACTTACTGCCCCATCCTCCCTTTCAAACTAAGTTAGTGTTCTCGGCTACTGTTCATAGTACCTGAATCAACAAACTGTTCTTTTGTGAGCCTAAAACACCCCAAAACGCTAACCCCTTGTTCCACCTATTAAATCTCTAAATACAGCTTTCTTTTTGCTCTTTCCGCTGTGTTCTATATCAAGTTGGCCCAACCGTTGAAGGCTAAGCGTACCCACGCTTGTCCTGCATCAATTTTGGTATGAGAGCCAACAATCCTTGAATGGAGAAGTCTTAGATGTTTCTACTATGGCATTCAATATTCTAAATTTTGATGAAAAGGAGTCTGAAGAACTTCCACAAGAGGAAGGCAATGATGATGACACCTTTGCTCATTGGACATATAGAGCTGATGATTTAGAGGAAGTAGAAGATGATATTGCTTATGATTCCTGTTAGTGGTGATGGAACTTATTGAACATTTGCTGATCTGGTGCTTATTTAGCGTGAATTGGCTGTGCCTTTGCAAGTTTGGGTGACTTGTGCACTATTGCTTCAAAGGAACTTATGTAACACTGAAATAATTTTCCCTCTCCAGTTGCTCTGCCGAGAGAAACCTAGAACATCAAAGAGCCTCTGCGTATTACCAATTACTCTTGTGGTCCTTTCTGTCCCTTATCCTGCTATTAGGAGAAGGAAGGGGGTGGGGGCAGGGAAAGGAGACTGGTGAGGTTCTTTTCATGCGGCTTACTGCTAAGGAGTGAAGAGGCTGCTTCCATAGTTCGATGTTGTGAACTCTAGGTCATTTTGGAGCAATCTTAATGCGACAAGCTGCCAAAGAACAATCAGAGCAATCATATTATCTACCGAAGCTGCTAAGGCTCATCCCTAATACTTGGAATGTCAATATTATGTGAAATGATCAACTCTTAATAGAGTGTTGATTACATTGGCAACAAAGCATGTGCTTTATGTATGCCTCTGTTGAGGTAACTTTGGTTGACTTGTATGGGAGGTGCAATCCTCTTGTTTATGATGTGTGTGCTTGTTAGAATATTTTCTTTCCAGTTTATGTTATGCATAATAGCTACATGTATACTGCGCTGGTCTGGCCCCTGCACAAATGAGGGACATTTTCTCATCATTTAACTCAAAAGTTGCTAAACCTTCTATGATAATGTAGGAAGAACTGGATGACATCATAAGGTATGGTTCAAAGGAGTTATTTGCTGATGATATTGATGAGGCAGGAAAGTCCCGACAGATACATTATGACGATGCTGCAATCGATAGGTTAATTGTGATTTTGCCCCTTCTAATCATCTAATGGTATTCAAATCCCTTACTTGGATTTAATCAGATTTCTTGATGTTAATGCATTTTTCTTTTGCAATACGTTTTGATAGATTACTTAATCGTGAGCAAGTTGGTGAAGAAGAGGCAACATTGGATGAAGAAGAAGAAGATGGATTTCTGAAGGCATTTAAGGTTCTTTTTTGTTTTTATATTATCTAATTGTCTATCAGACCAAGTCATTGTGGTATAGAATGTTCTGCAAGGAAGAAGCAATAAGTTCGTAATTTGAGCGTCTCTGTGTCTGAGGTGATAATGTCAAAAATTGACTTGATATGAAATTAGAAACGGTAGAAGTATTAGCAAATACTTCACAGAAGCTAAATTAGTGACATTGATGGATTACTTTTTTCCACCAAGTTTGAGATAAAGAGGCAACTTGGGGGACTAAGCCACTAAGGAGATGCTGTATACTTAAGGCATTAATTATAAATTATGGTAATTTTATTAAAGAAGTATATATTTTTATTATTACTATTACTATTATTATTATTGTTGGTGTTATTATTATTGTTATTGTTATTTGTTGTTGTTATTATTATTATTATCATCATCATTATCAGATGACACTTTTGATTACGTCCTGTTATTGACATTTGCAACACATTAGGAGTATATGCACACTTGGACATGATTAGGCATGATTTGTAGTGGGACATCTTATATGGAACATAATCCTGTAAGTGTCTATGGTATGACTTTTCACTTTATTGTTTTTGCTTTAAACCGGTAATTACTTGCAGGTAGGATTGATTCTAAGTCAAATAAGATGTGATTGATGAATTATAGAGAGAGGGTATAGAATTGTAGACTTAAAGGTGGTTTCTTTTCTTATCAAATACTTCTTCCATTTCGCTCAAAGAGTCCACGCCTGAAAGCTAAAAGGTTATGGATTAAAATAGTGTTCCATTTGAAAGAAGTTTTCTTGATTAAATTCAATGTAATACGGGTAAATTTGGAAACTCATAATATATGTAAGCTTAATTTTTCTGATAGGATTCTTTGTGGCACGCCCCAAAAATAGAAATTAGAAAGTACGACTCTTTGAATGGAAGGGAGGGAGTAATAAAAGGTGCAATCAAAGTACATTATGCTTAGGTGTTCTTTAGACTTTCTCAGCCAATGAATATGATGCAGCATGCTGTGAGCTGAGTCTAGCTGTTAATATATTATACTTTTCTTTTCTTCTGTTTGGAAATAAGTATACTTGATTACATGTTTTAGGTAGCAAATTTTGAGTACATTGATGAAGCGGAAGCAAGATTAGCAGAGGAAGCGCAAGTGCCAGTGACCGAGAATAAAGCTACTGTAAATAATGCAGAAAGAGCAAGTTACTGGGAGGAGTTGCTAAAAGATCGATATGAAGTGCATAAGATCGAAGAGTTCAATGCTATGGGCAAGGGTAAAAGAAGTCGTAAACAGGTATCACTAATCATCTAAGATTTCTGCTATGCAAACCGAAAGAATGAACTTGTCAGGCTTATGTGGTTAGCCATGCCATCTCCGTTTAACCCAACTTTTTGATATTGACGTGTTGTCTAGTGTCTATAACCGTACCTTTGCCTCGTGTCTTCTGGTTTCCAAAATAAATCAGTTTATTTTCGTTATTCTACCTATATCAATCTCACATCTTCTGCAAACAAGATTGAAAGAATGACTATAAATCACATAGCAAACATATAAATCACGGAAGTACCAACTTTTTTTAACGGAGCAGAACATAGATAGAAAACATAGAAATCACAAAAAATTTAAAGTTCCTTTCATGAGTGAAATTCTTGATAGGAATTGTGATATTGAAAGTCACAGCATTTTTTTCTATAGACCATCCAAAATTTATGAAGATAAATAATCATGACTAATCTTGTCAATGTAGTTGTCTACTCCTTTCTTTGAACTTGTCTTTGTGAAATCATGCTGTGCTGCTACTTAGTGATTAATATTGCAGGAAAATACAAGTTATCGACTATCAACTGTCTTGGTGCAATATTTACTTACTGTGCTGTTTGGTTCTTCCAGATGGTGTCCGTTGAAGATGATGATCTTGCGGGTCTGGAAGATGTAAGCTCTGATGGTGAAGATGATAACTATGAAGCTGAGTTGACTGATGGTGAGACAGCTTCAGCTGAAGCTCCACCTGTCAGAAAGCCTTACAGAAAGAAATCACGTGGTACACTTTTCATGCATAACATCGTTTTTACAAGTTAGTAGAGTGTGGGTTATGAGATTAGTAATAGCTCATTTTCCAACCTTTCTGCAGTTGACAGTTCTGAGCCACTTCCTCTTATGGAAGGCGAAGGGAGATCTTTCAGAGTACTGGGCTTCAATCAAAATCAAAGAACTGCCTTTGTCCAAATCTTGATGAGGTTTGGGCTTGTATATCATTTATCTTGTGCATTTTGATTATATTCTTCTACATGGACATGAGTGCTTTATCTGCTCTTTTGCTTATTTCTCAACCTGTGAGTGCATGCACACGTAAATATACACACTCTAGGAGTGTCTAGGTGAGCCAAGTAGGGAGTACTGAGTTTCTCAGCTTGACTTGTACTTAAGCTTGTCTAGCAAGTTTTATGCCTGCTTTGAAATGTGAAGCAGAGTGCTAGACCTTGATTGATTTGAGCTAGTTTGGGAATTCTAGACTTCTTATGGAATGTGTAGTTGCTTTGAATTTTTACTATATTTATGGTTTCTTTGAATTTTCACTATATTTATGGTTGCTTTGAGGTTTTACCTCACCTCTTGGTGTAGTATGTAATGCGCAGTTTGCTTTACAGGTTTGGGGTTGGGAACTTTGATTGGTCAGAATTCACAGCTCGCTTGAAGCAGAAAACTTATGAAGAAATAAAAGCGTATGTGTTTTATTTTGTGCTTTATATTTGACTCTAACTACAGGATACTAATAGTACTGAATGCTTTTTTAGAAATGTAAGTCTCGGATTTTTCTCAATTCGTCTGCAATTTTGTCAGGCTTGTTATTCTATTGTTGTTTCCGTGGATTTATTATTTTCTGTTTTTAAAATTCATTATAATACATGCACATGCTTAATCTTCATGTTCATGATAGTAGATCGGCTCAAACTTAATCTTTGCGTTCACTATCTGTGTGGAATATTCTAGCTCAATGGGGCATTGATATGCAGTTATCTTTTGTTATCCAGTTATGGGACTCTCTTCTTGTCTCATATTGCGGAAGATATCACCGACTCCAGTACCTTTTCAGGTAGCGATTGGTTCTAACAGTGAGTTTAAGTCTTTCGTGTTCTTTCTTGTGTGCTCCTGAGTGCTATAGTTAAGTCTGTAAATTGAAACTATTTGGATGCAGATGGTGTACCAAAAGATGGACTAAGAATACAGGATGTACTTGTCAGGATTGCAATCTTGCTTCTTATAGGAGACAAAGTGAGTGACTAGTCTCTTATGCAAACTCCCACAGGGTTATTTAGTTTTTACTATTTTACTTTTAAAAAGTGTGATGTATGTGATTTTGTGTTTTTAAAATATAGCCGTCTTAAGCATTAAGTGACAAAGGTCTTCTCCTCCCTTTGTGGTCATCTAATCTCATGTAAATACTATGCATTAGAATATCTTGAATAGGATTACAATATAGTTACTTAAATTAGAGATGAGACATTATTTTTGTGTTTTAAAGTTATTTATGTTACTCTTGGCTATTAAATTTCCGGCACAAAGAACGTTTTGGGTAGGCCAGGATAGACACAGGTAGATGTATACTTTTTGTAAATAATCTGATTTGCATATCGGTAAGCTTTTCCTATAACTTTTGGATGGGTTACGGTCCAAATGGCCCCTTAACTGCCGCCACACTTAGAGCTGTCAATATGGGTTGAACCCGCCGGTCAGCCCAACCTGCCACCAAAATAGGTTGGGTTGAGTTGATAAATTTTGATCCCGCCTAGGAGGTGGGTCAAATGGGTTGAACCCGTGCGGGTTACGGGTTGAAGCGGGTTGGGTTGGGCTAACCCGCCAAATTGCTTGACTATATAAATTTCGTTTGACTCTTTGATTTTTAAGAAGTGTAGTTATATTCCCTTAATTTTTTGGCTTTAATTTGTTAGATTCTTTCTTTGCCTTTTGTTTGATTTTTTTTTTTCATTAATTAAAAATTAAAAATATGTGTGATATGTTTTTTTTTTACTTTAATTTGTTAGACATTGAGTTTATTTAAGAAATTTTTTTGGCGGGTTGGCCCGCCCTAACTAGTAGCCTATGACGGGTTGGGTTGGGTTGGGTTGGGTTGAGATATTTCAGCCCACTCATTTGGTGGGTCAGGCCAACCCAACCCACCTAGTGGCGGGTTGTGGGTCAGCCCAACCCGCTGGCCCGTTTTGGCTGTGGGGTCCTTAAGCAAGTAAGCTCAATCTAATTAAATGGGTTGGTTCTGAAAGTTTACGCTCCATTCAACTCTATTGAAGATTGTATATAGTCACAACTAACCTATCATTCCTAATCATCTCTGCTCACGTTTGGTTTGGTTTCTCGACCTTTGGCATTACCAATGCTGTTTATAGTACTACTATTCCAAATAGGGAATTTTATTGGGGCTATCCTTGGGAAATCTCTCTCGTTTGATATCATATGTAGCTCTTCTCCACCTAATATGTTTTGAGGTTTGCTGTTTCTATGTTTGCATAGAGCGGTATTAACTCTTAAAATTCTCATGTTGGCATTATTTCTACCCAATATTTTGTATTAAAGTAGGTCTTGATTCTCCTTTGTTTTGAGTTGTACTGTAATGTCCCGTCTTCGATCATAATGGGTTCTCGTCGACATTACAATCTTGTTAAGCATTTTCACAGGCCAAGGCACTCTTAAAATCTCGTTACTTGAGGAATTCCATCTCGTCCTGAAGCTTCCTTTGTTTCAACTTTCAACTTTGTTCCTGTAATCTTCCCTTCAAATTTATTGATTCTATGACAGAAAGTTAAGTCTCTTACTGTGTCTAGGTCATTATCTTCTTTTATAGATAAGCTTCATTTAAGTCCCCTCTTAGTGACTCTTGAAATCTTGTCTTCAGTCATTTGATATATGTCGTTGTGGTTGATACTTCCGATCATTCATGTACAGCCTGTATGATAGCAATCATGCAGGTTTTCCTCCTATGTAATATGTGGCCCAATAGATTTTCTTTTGCAAATAAGTGTTACATCTACAGATGAAGGTTATATCATTGTTGTTAATGTTTCTTTGTTTCTTTTCTTTTTGACTGTGCTTCTACAGGCGAAGGCTCCACCAGAGAAACCAGGAGCTTCCCTTTTTGCTGATGACATTCTATTACGCTTCCCAGGATTGAAAGGCGTTAGAGTCTGGAAGGAGGAACATGACCTGTGCCTTCTCCGTGCTGTATTGAAGTATGCGTTCTTCTCCCTTTCTCAATAAAAAGATATTTCGTTGTTAGCAAGGCAAAGAAAGAAAGTGTCATTGACGAGGAGAATGTCTTTTCATTTTGGGTTCCTTTATAATATTAAATGTACGAATTTCTTGTAGCCATTCCCCCTTTGCTAAAAGAAGGGGGCTGGGAGGAATTTCCATGTTGAAGGCAAAGGCTCCATTTAGTTAGGTGTGGTTTTTGGACAATGTCTTGTGATGAAGTGGTCTGAAATATTATACTGTATTAATATGATTGAATGACTGAATGAAGTGTTTAAGTAATGAATAATAAGTCCATTATCACAAGCATACTCTGCATAAATGAAAATGTTGCTGTAGTTACATTTAAATTTGAGTATCTGCATCTTAGTATGAGTTCAGCATCTATCAGTTTCTCTCTTAAAGTTGTAGCACAGACTTTGGTTCTGAAGTTTCGTTCTGAAGTTTGTCAGTTTCTATCTATCATGTACCACTTATTTAAGCTCTATTCTTGAATATTTCTAGCAATATACTCCCTCCGTTCCTAAATTATTGTTGTGTTTTGACTTTTTTGAGTCAAACTGGCTGTTTCTCAAATGAAAATTTGACATGTATTTTTATCTTTTTTAAAAAAAAAATTATAAAACAGGTAATTCGTAATATTATTTGGTACTACGAATTACGTGTTTTATGATTTTGGAAAAATAAAAAATAAACGTCAAATTTTCATTTGAAAAACAGTCGGTTTGACTAAAAAAAAAAGTCAAACATGACAATAATTTAGGGACGGAGGGAGTATCATATTATTTGCCCTAGCAAGTTCAAGCAATTCTAACTAAACAATCCTCTCTTTACTTGCTATATTTTGCGCTTGGCCTGGTGACAACTTGGATATCTAGGCATGGTTATGGAAGATGGCAAGCTATTATTGATGACAAGGACTTGCGGATTCAAGAAGTCATTTGCCAAGAATTGAATCTCCCGATTATAAACCTTCCTGTACAAGGAATTTCTCAAGCACAAGTAGCTGCCCCTGGAGTTTCTCAAGAACAAGTTGTGGCACCCCGAGGTCCTCAAGCACAAGATGTTGCAGATACATCCACTGCAGATACAACTGGAAATAAGTTGAAGGGAACTAGCAGTGGGAATGATTTAAGAGTTGATGTTACACAGGGAGCAACTGACGCTGCAAACCGAGTGCCATCATTCCAAGAATCCTCTGTCTTATATCACTTCAGAGAAATGCAGAGAAGACAGGTGGAGTTTATTAAGAAGCGTGTGCTTCTTTTGGAAAAAGCACTCAATGCAGAATACCAAAAAGAATACTTTGTAAGTTCGTTCCCATGTTTAAGTTACACTGAAAATTTCTTGAATATACATATTAACAAGAATACATCTAGGCTGCATACTGGAATCATGGTGATACTAGATCTCTAAATTGTGAAATTTAACTGGAATTTCTTCTTTGCAAACTCATTGATGCGTAGCTTCTTATTTTTGTTCCTTTGGATTCTGACAAAGCTTGATATGAAGCAAATTGTTTTCTTCCTGGAGACAATGATACGTAGTTAGATAACTTAGAAGTTACACTCATTTCATATGTGCTTTCATGTAGACCAACAGTCTTACACTCATTTAATATGCGCTTGCTCATGTAGACCAATGGTCCACGTCGTGCTTTTTCTTGTGTCTTTTACTCACATGCTGCTCTTCATATATAGTGCTTATCAGCCATCACTGTGCCAACTTTAAATCGGAATAAGATCCTGGATGATCAACAGCGGGAGTATTTATGACTTGGCAAGTATATTTCCACCTTGAACCTATAAGTGGGCATCTTTTCAGGATAAAATGAAAAGCAGAAGCCGCATTCTTTAATGGATGCAAAGAGTATAAAAGTGACCTCATAGAAAGATGGGGGAGCTCTAGATACTGAACATCCTGCTTTAGGTAGAATACTGGAACGATCAATGGCATTATGAAGAGAGGAAGAATTTTTTTTACTGAAATGCTTAACGTCCTTCCTTTGATACTAGGTAAACAAATCCTAGAACCTAAGATGTTTCAAACCAATCAGACCTGCAAGAAGGATTAAGCCATCTCAGTGGGTGGATCTTGAAGGATCATTATCTTCTCAGGTTCGTTGGCGCCTCTGTCGCTAGGTAGTAGGCTCCTTGCTCTCCTTCACTTGGTGTATCATTTGGAGCATTCACGTCTTCTAGGACTTTGTGATGATCACTGTCTGCAGGTGGTGTTCTAGTCCCCTTGGAGCACGAGAAAAATGCTATGGCCACCTTTGGGTCTCGTCTCCACAATTAATTTTTTCAAATTCAACCCCTTTCCATAAATATCCTTGTGTCTAATTATTTAATGCTAGCTTTCCACCTTCTTTGGCACTTGCACCTGCATTATATGTAGCAATACCCATAGGAGGGAATTAAGTATAGTACTAATTAGTCTCAGGACCGTCCTTATTTTTTAAAATGTTAAAACTCAGAATATCAAACCATTACCACTATTCCAAAATGAGTTTATGGCTAACCTGGTGTTGTGTGTCTGTGACACATCCCTGGAGTTGAGTTCTTTGCTTCTTCAGGTATGCTAACCTCTGCACATACTGGTCGCAATACGAAAACTTATATGGCAATTTCTGACCCCTGAGTTTCTCTCTCCTGGACTATGTTGGTCTCGCATCAATGGCTGACCCTTGAACTCTCCAAATATGTTTGATATTTGCTATATATTACTCCCTCCATCCCAAAAAAAGTCCTACTTGTTTGAGTTTAGACGTTGAAACAGAAACCTAAGGTTAGTGATCAATCTCTATCTCAGTTCTTGAATTATGTGGGGGTTTATTGTTGATGGAATGTGGTGAGGTACTCGTGTGTGGAGACGGCAGATGTATCCGAGGTTGGTATGGTGTTGTTGTTTTGTGATGGGTTTCTTGATAATGCTGTTGTTGTTTGTTGTGGTGGTATATTTGAGCCTTCTGTGTAGCCTTTTGGTTGTTTGTGTGTCCAGTGGCTTAGGGTTTTTTGGGTTAGTCAGGGTTGCTGTTGTTTGTAGGGGGGTTCAATGGGTTGCAAGTGTTTTGGTGTATGCTGGGACTTTGTTCATGGTGTAATGCTTTTTCCTAATTTGGAAAAAAAATTCTAATCTTCGCCGTTTAAAAAGTATAAATAAAATTGGAGATATAATTTTAGTGCAATTAGAAGGAAAAATACAGAAGTAAAAGTAAACATTACTTTCTCCTATATATTACACTGACCGGAATTTCATTTACAAAGTTGACTACATACTTCTTATCAGTTTTTCTACAGAAGTGTGCATTATCCTTTATTGCAGCATATTCCTTGGTATCCCCTTACGTTGCTGCTTGCTCTCCATCGATGTTCTCTGCTGTAAAAATATGCTTGCCTGTCCAGTTCTTTGAACTATTTGTGGCATTTGCTAAAGTTTATGCTCCACTTTATGAATTTTGTATCAGAAGTTCCTATAGAAGTGTGAATAATTTTTTCTTTTACTTGAAGAAAAAATATTTCTCTCTGTTCACTTTGGAACCTTGAAAGTTCGCAGGCGTGCTTTATGTTGCTTTCTTCTGCTCCGTCTTTCCTTCAGTCATGTCGTATAATTCCATGTTGGACATTTTTACAGTGATAGTTACTTGGAGACAGATGCTTTATTTTCGTATCTGTATTATTTTGGATCTATTGATCAAGAGTAATATTATTTCATTGTAGATCTGCCGCATATATTTGGTCATACTAAATGTGCTTGATTTGTCACCTTTATTTGACTCGCGTGGTTCCTTTCAACATTGTTATTTTCACAGGGTGATGAGAAATCTAATGAGATTCGCGGTGATGATATGGAGGCTGAACCAAAAGTTGTAGATGTTGTGAGTCCAAACCTGATGGAGATGTCTACGCAAATGATTGATCATTTGCCTCAAACCAAACTGCTATGTAAGTCTCTGACCTTCTAAGATGTTAAGCATCAAACAGCCTTATTTCTCCTAATTGAATTTGGGGAATTTACACTGTTTTCCTTGAATTAATGACTTCCTACACAACCAGTCCTCGGTTCCTTGCCTTTATTAAGTGGTCTTTGCAAGACTGAACTAGGTTCTCTTTGTGCAGCTCCAGAAGAAATTTTGACATCTGCTTGTGATGACAAACCAGGTCGTCTGGAAATGGCTCGCCTTTATAATGAGGTAACACCATATTGAGATAAATCACACAAAGTTTTTGCTCATAATACCCGATTCTGGACAAGTCCTTTCTGCAACAAGCTAATAATCCTTGAGCAAATGATATATGGTATTGAGATATCTTTTTCAGGATAAAAGGTTGTTTATTTAATTGACACTGTGATCTGCAGATGTGTAAGGTTCTTGTTGACAATGCCCATGATTCTGTGGAGGCGTATGTGGCAAATAAACCTGTGGGTTTCCAGTTGAGAAAGAATCTCCTTCCAGTTGAAGCTATATATCAACAGTTGAGCCAAATTCTTTCTCCAGCTGTAGAACCGCCTATGTCGAAAGCTGATCAATCACCAGAGGCTGGTGGACCCTCTTTACAGTCTTTGCCCAAGAAAGATCATGGAAACTCGGCCATGGAGATTGCACCTGAGAAGGTTCCGACACCCACTTTAGTAACTCAAGCTGTAAAAGGTACATCAGCTGAACCAAGCGTGGAAAAAGAAAAGAGCAGTCAATCTGTTGATGTACGTGCTTCAGATGTAAGTCAACCTCAGACTGAACCTACTAGTTTGTCTGACGAGGCTGGAGAAGATGTGGAAATGGAAGAGGCAGTGGCTGATGTTCCTGATAGTGATGACGATGACCAAGCTAGCGGAAGCAAGGAAAAGCAGGGTGCTAGTTTCATTGTTTTGGATTAGAGTCGCAACATTCTTCAGCACACAGTATTAACCCCCTTTTCTTTTTCTTTTTCATTTTCAACTTATAGAGGAGTTGCCGGTAAACAGTTAAACATATATTTCTCACCGATGGTCAAGTTATAAGTTTAATAAGTAGAGATTGGTTCTGTATCTCTCTGAATGTCTCTCTTGCTAATGTGGTGTGTATTGCATGTGTTACCGAGGTGGCCGACTCTGGGGGAGAATCACTTTTTTCATTTTAAAAAATTGTCAAACTGTGTAAATTAATATTCTTTTCTATTAGTGAGATAAAAAAAAAGCAAGGGGACAAAATGTACAATTGGTCCTTTTACTCTAGGCCTTTTCTGATTTGAGAAAAAAATGAAAACCTTAGTTTTGTTCATCATCTATCTCTACATGCATGGGGCAGTGATCATTTATCAATATTTATCGTTGTTGTAAACGGCGGCAGCGGCAGCGACGCAGGGAGTGAATGACCAAACATGCTGCAACCTAGGGAAAAATGGTGGCAGTGATGCTGGGAGTAAACGACCAAACGGCTGCAACCTAGGGAAGAACAGCGGCAGCA
Organism: Platycodon grandiflorus; assembly: GCA_016624345.1. Taxonomy (NCBI): domain Eukaryota; kingdom Viridiplantae; phylum Streptophyta; class Magnoliopsida; order Asterales; family Campanulaceae; genus Platycodon; species Platycodon grandiflorus. The sequence goes on along the minus strand of CM028362.1, from coordinate 41,106,727 downwards.
ATGCAGGCAGTGAATGACCAAATGGTGGCAGTGGTGCAGGGAGTGAACGACCTACGTTCTGCAACCTAGGGAAGGGAGATCGTGGGGAGAGAAAGCAAGTCCATTACTCTATGGTTGTGCAAATGATCAGTTTGAGACTGATCAGTTTGGCAGAACCAAGGGATCTTTCCGTGGAAACCTTTGCGAACAATGTGATGATTTCTTGCCTTATTGAGGCTGCTTTTACCACACCGGCTATCTGTTGCCAAATCGTCGCCCCCTTTCCTTGATACGTCAATAACTCGCTCTTCCATTATGCCCTCAGCCACCATTGAACCAAGTGCCCGTCTCTGCTGCTACAACTTGCTCGATGTCATAGGGTTCAAAATTGACTAGTCTTTGTGTGTTCTATTTGAAATCTTTCCTAACCTTTGAGGGTTATAGAGGCCTGCAAATGAAATTCCTTATTTTGATAGTATTTCAGTAGTTTGAGGGTTGTAGAGATATGTGGGTTGCAGGAACAACTCAAGTACAAAGAAACAAAATTGGTATAGACAAAATAAATCAAGGTTCGTGTGGTGAGACTTGAAGAATATAGAACGCAAAGTAATATAGAATCAAATAAATAGTCTAAGGCGTCTATGACACTTTCCTTAAAGTATTATTTGCCCCACTACACTTGGTAACCAAGTTTACGGCAAATTACTTTGAGGATACAATAGACACAATAAAACAACCAATAGTAAGTTTGTTGGATTGTTTTGTTGACCCAATAGACATCGATTTGAATTACAATGTTTCATAGAAAGCTTCAAGACAAAGCAATGTGTCTAACCCGCAACTCTTCGGAAGCCCCGCAACTCTTGGCTATTTCTTTCAGAGCATTTCAAAACTCTTCATGGCATTTGAAATTCAAAAGTGTGTTAGCAGGGGCAAGCCTCCAAATTTAATGGCCACGTCACTTCATACTAAAATATATTACAAACTATTTTCAACATTCCCCCATTTAGTTTGTAATATAATATCAAACTTAACACTAATAGATGTCATGTATAAGAAAAGTAACTTTTGTTTTAAACTTTTCTTTAGTGTAAATGATTCACGAATCTAAAATAAGTAATTGGTGGCTAGGTTGCTTAAACCAATACTTAAAAGTAAATTAGAATTATTTTCACACATGAACCATCAATTGTGAACTATCCAAAAATTATACCAAGGATAATAATGACATTGTCTAATCAGAGTACCTAGGCCACGGGGCGAGCCTCAAAACAGGCGAGCTGCTTTGGGCGAGTTGTTTTGTGATAGGCTGCATTTAGGCGCGCTACTCATTGCGGTACACCTCATATATTACACGGAACTATCTCTGAATCATCTCCGAGCACATTATGAAATTATCTCATTGTACATTACGGAACTACCTTCGAGCGTATCACGAAACTATCTCTGATTTACCGATAAGTTAAAAACGGATACACTACTTCTACCCGTGAACTACGGGATTTGATCGTATCAGTCACAGCCCGAAATTATCGAGGGCAACACCTGTGACACCCTGGTTCCTCCTACGTGTGATTTACTTGTCTTATTATATGATTGACTTGTTAAACATATTTGTTATACTTGTTTAAGTAGCATGTTAATTGATTTATACCCTAATTTGATATTTCATTTCATGTCTACGAGAATTGCTAGGTTTATTACATTGTTGGGTTTGTTTCGGACTTAGTTTGAGCTTTGAATCATCTTAGGATGGTTTGGGAGTGTTTGGAATCACCTTTGGACAGCCTAAAATCATGTTAGACAGATTATGGGAGTTATGCGGCCGCATAGTGTTGGCGCGCATAACCCCTCAAATCTCTGGAATTTATGCGGCCACTCCATGCGCCCGCATAGAAGCCATGCGGCCGCTCTATGTGCCCGCATAGCATCCATATGCGTCCGCATAGAAGACTGGCAGCTTACCTTATCCATTTTGAAGATTTTGACTATTTGATTGGCTCACATTAAGCCACATCATCACCTCCCCAAATCTGAAAATCTTGGTCACTTAAGTCAAGTGGAGAGACTTGTTTCTCTCCATTTTTCCCTCTCTTTTCCTCCATTTGTGTTCTTAGGTGTGTGTGGGAGATATAGTGAGATTAGTGTGTGTGCTTGGGTTCCCGAAGATCGAACCACCCGATTGATGATCCGAGACCGTCATTGTGTTGGTGTTGAGTAAAGGAGTAACTTGTGTGGCTTTGATTTCATTTTCGTTGGCTTGATATTCGGTTCTAAGTAAGTTACTAAACCCCCTTTGTATGCTTTAAACTTCAATGTGTGTTAGATCGTCAATAATCATGTATGACTTGCTATATATGTTATTTTCATGTACAAATCTCTAGGTTGAGATGCGTACATTGTACTTGTACTATGAGTATGTGTTGAATGATGTTAGATGAACTAGGGTTTGAACTTTAACCTTAGGATTTGAATAAATAGAGAACTTGAGACTTGAAATTGGGTAATATTGCATATAGCATTGAAACCCTAATTTTACAAACTTTAGCAATGACTCCGAGAAGTTGATTTTAGGGAAGATTATGATTCCCCGAACAAGATATTAAATTACTACGAGGTTTAGAGTTCGATTGATCGAGATTCTAGTCCTCCGTGTTTTGTTACTGTTAAAGTAGAGACTTGTGAATGGCTCTAATGTGTTGATTAGAATTCTTGGAAATATGTGTTGAATGATAATCGGTGGTAGAATATAATAATCTACTTGTCATTTGTCAAGTTCACTACTTTTGAACTTGATGGTTATTTGCATTAGATGAATAAGAACATCTACTTGTGCATTGTGTATGTCCAGCTGGCATCGTTGGTTGAGTAAGGTGGGATGACCTATAGTCTTCACGAATTAACGTTCGTGATCACTATAAGTCGCCGTACCGGTGTTTCACACACCCCTCTTCTGTTGGCCACAGTTGAGAAGTAGCCCCACTGTTGTAGCAATACGCATGGCCTTGGTTTGCTAGATTGAACTCGATGGTATTAATCGGGAATGTCGATACTACATACACGAGTATCGAGGCACGTTTGGTTATTTGTGTATTGCAGGAGCAACGCAAGGATGAACAAAGAGATACAATATCCTTTATGATGTGGTTTATTACGAGTACTTATGTGAACATCAAAGTGCTACGTATGATTTATGTGAATTGTATATCAATGATGATGTTACATGTTCAGTTGTGATATATACAAATGTATTATCATGTTATGATTACCAGTTGAGCATTAGGCTATGACATATAGTTGCATTTAGTAACTTATTGAGTTTCGACTCACCCCGTTTTTTGTTTATTTGTTTTCCTTAGATCCGAGCCAGGCAGGGAGTTCGCGGTGAGGCCGGATAGTATTTCGTTTAGCTCACAGGTGGTCTTTTGCTTCATGAACCCTGGAGCTCTTTTGTTATTAGTGTTAGCAATTTTTTTGGTGAGGACGATTGGTTATGTAAAGTCATGTATACTTTACTTTGGGTAGTGTTGATACATTGTCGTTACTTACTATTCTTTTAGTAGCCGACACGTGTATGTCGAGCTCGCATACTCTGTTATATTCTTATTTCAGTTATCTACCCAAGCATGTTGTAGCTTGTGGTTTATGTACAGTTGTTCCGGCATGTTGTGGCCGAGGTAGTTGATGTTTTTAATGATTTTCTACAAAACTTATACTTGTGTTTTATTAGTTGGGTTCCGGCTGTAACGTCGCCGATGATTGGTTTACTTTATCCAAAGTTTTTATTTTTCTGGTTTTGTGGTAAGCACGGGTTGTTGCGCCACATGCTTTCATTAATTGTTATTGTTATTTTCATGTTGTTTTGGCGCGTCGACTTTGGGATTCCGTATTGGAATCTAGGTCGGGGCGTCACAGTTGGTATCAGAGCAATAGGTTTGCTGTCGCCAGGATAGGTTCCTTGGCCTAGGTGGGTATAGTTTATTGTTGAGATTCTAACGTCGAGCGATGTGTGTAGGTTAAGATGGTGGAAACTAGGAACGGAGCGAGTACCAGTAGGGCTGGTGGGAATGCTGGAGAGGGTGACGAGAGAGCGGGGAATAATAATCGTCCTCGTAACGATCCTCCTGAACTGAACCAGAATGACCGGAATGAGGAAATGGCGAATATGTATAGAAGAATGCTTGAGCTGATGAATGAGATGACTCAGCGGATGAATGCAGGGGCAGGACCACAACCTGAGGTAGAAACACCACAACCGGAGGTGGAGGCACCACAACCGAAAGTTATTGTGTTAGAACCGGAGGTAAGGCACAGAAACAACACCACCACTCTCGAGAGATTCTTGAAGATGAAACCCCAAACTTTTCTGGGAGAACCTGATGCTACTAAGGCAGAGTTGTGGATTGAACATATAATGAAGATATTTGCAGCTCTGGGTTGCAGTGATGATGAGAAGGTTACATTGACAGTGTTCAAGCTAGAAGGTGCAGCGGAGCATTGGTGGCAAGTACTACAGGAGAGCTGGGATTTGCAGGGAGTACCACATTCTTGGCCTAATTTCTTGAGAGAGTTCAAGGCCGAGTATATTCTAGCTGTGGTTCGTGAAAAGAGGGAGCGAGAGTTTTATGATCTGGAACAGGGTACCATGTCAGTGGCACAGTATTCGGCTAAGTTCACGGAGTTGGCACGTTACTGTACCCATTTGGTTCTGAATGAGGCTAGGAAGACGCAGAAGTTTATCAAGGGGTTGAAGATCGAATACAGAAAACAGTTACTTTCGTTGCAGCTTGCAGATTATCGCAGTGCAGTGGACCGGGCATACGGGATAGAAAGTGATATCGAAGAGCATAAGGGAAGGATGAATGTGGGTTCTCAGGAGTCTTCGCAGTCTTATGGGCGAGGACAAGGTTCAGGGAATAGAGGTAACTACAACAACAATAATAACCGCAGGGGAAATCAGAACAGGGCACCATCTGATGGACAACCTAGACAACAATCAGGCGGATGAGGGAATAATTTTACTTCTTCTCAGGGGCAACGAGGTGCTCCATTGATATGTAATTACTGTGCGAGGCCTGGACATTCGGAGGAAACATGTTATAGCAAGGGTGGAAATAGGTCGGGCCAATGCTACTATTGTAAGGAGATTGGTCACCTGAAGAGGGATTGCCCCAAGCTAAAGGGTAGTCAGTCGGGGAGTGTGAGTCAGCTGTCTAGTGGTACAAAGAGAGATAGCGACGGTAGGCCCAAAGTTCAGGGTCGTGTGTTTGCGTTCGATCAACAAGGAGTGCCTGAGTCTACGTCCGTGATAGGAGGTAGTCTTTCTATTTTCGGTAGTAGAGCACGAGTTCTTATAGATCCTGGCTCATCGCATTCATTTGTTGCATCTCATTTTGTGAACAACTTGTGTGTATTGCCCCAATCTTTACCTTTTGTGCTTGAGGTGTCTACCCCATTGGGGGAGCATATGTTGGCTTCGGAGGTATACCGAGCTTGTGATATACTGATAGGTGATCACACTTTGCATGCTGATTTAGTTGTGCTACCCATACGTGATTTTGAAGTGATACTTGGCATGGATTGGCTGTGTGTTTATCATGCTTTAGTAGATTGCCATAGTAAGAAAGTTACTTTTGCTATGCCGGGTATTCCCGAGTTTGTATTTGTGGGTGATGCTGTCAAGAGTAATATACATATTATTACTGCTTTGAGGGCTAGAAAGTTATTATCACGTGGTTGTACGGGTTACTTGGCTTGTGTGGTTGACATGAGTATTACTACACCGAAGTTAGAGGAAGTTCCGGTAGTTTGTGAATTTCCTGATGTGTTCTCAACTGATTATGATATACCTCCTGATAGAGAAATAGAGTTTTGCATTGAGTTATTGCCAGGAACTGCTCCTATTTCTAAGGCTCCTTATAGAATGGCACCTGCAGAATTAAAGGAATTGAAAGAACAATTACAGGAACTCCTTGATAGGGAATTCATTAGGCAAAGTGTATCACCGTGGGGTGCACCGATTTTATTCGTGAGGAAGAAAGTTGGTACTTTGAGGTTGTGTATCGATTACAGACAGTTGAATTAGGTAACAATCAAGAACAAGTATCCTTTACCTCACATCGATGACTTATTCGATCAGTTGCAGGGGTCGGTTGTGTATTCCAAGTTAGACTTGAGGAGTGGGTATCATCAGTTGAAAGTTCGAGCAGAAGACATTCTTAAAACCGCTTTTCGCATGAGGTATAGACACTATGAGTTTGTAGTTATGCCGTTTGGGTTAACAAATGCACCGGAAGTATTTATGGATTTGATGAATCGTGTGTTTCATCAATATCTGGATTGTTTCGTAGTGGTCTTTATTGACGATATACTTGTTTACTCCAATTCACGGGAAGAACATGAACAACACCTGAGGGTTGTATTATCAGTTCTTCGGGAAAAATAGTTATTTGCTAAGTTCAGCAAGTGTGCTTTCTGGTTAGAGAAAGTATCATTTTTGGGTCATGTTGTTTCGAAGGATGGGATAGCACTTGATCCATCCAAAGTGGAAGCAGTGACAAAATGGAAAACGCCGAGTACAGTTAGCGAGGTTCGTAGTTTCTTGGGTTTGGCAGGATACTACCGTAGATTCATTGAGGGATTTTCCAAGATTGCTACACCTCTGACGAATTTGACAAAGAAAACGACACCGTTTGTGTGGAATGAGAAATGTGAGACTAGTTTTCAAGAATTGAAGAGACGTTTGACGACATCTCCTATTTTGACGTTGCCTAGTGGAGGTGACAACTTTGTGGTTTATAGTGATGCTTCGAAAGAAGGTTTGGGTTGTGTGCTTATGCAGTTTGGAAAGGTTATTGCTTATGCTTCAAAGAAATTGACAGCTTCTGAACAGAATTATCCTACTCATGATTTAGAATTGGCTGCGATTATGTTTGCGTTGCATAAGTGGAAACATTATCTCTACGGAGCAAAGTTTGAGGTCTTCACAGATCATAAGAGTTTGAAATACCTTTTCTCACAAAAAGAGTTGAACATGAGACAACGTAGATGGATGGAGAAATTAAAAGACCATGATTGTATGATCCTTTATCACCCGGGGAAAGCAAATGTAGTGGCGGATGCATTGAGTAGAAAGACGTACATTTCTTTCTTGATGGTTCGAGAGTGGAAGATGTTGGAGGATTTGCGAGATTGGAATCCTTGCAAGACAGGACGTGGAGTAATTTTTGCGAATATTCGAGCTACACAAGTTTTGTTTCAACAGATTAAAGAGGCTCAGGCTAGTGACCCAAAAATTGTTAAGATAATTGGTGAGTTGAGCGAGGGAAAAACACCCGACTTTGCGATGAACGGTGACAAAATTCTTACATTTCGGGGAAGAGTTTGCATTCCATCGAATGATGTGGTGAAACGACATGTTCTTGATGAGGCTCACAAGGCGAAGTATACTATACATCCGGGGAGTACCAAAATGTATAGGGATTTGAAGAAACAATTTTGGTGGAGTGGTATGAAACGAGAGATTGCGGAGTATGTTTTTAGATGTTTGACTTGTCAGCAGGTAAAGGCCGAGCACTAGACGCCAGCGGATTTGTTGCAACCACTTGAGATTCTGGAATGGAAGTGGGAGCACATTACGATGGATTTTGTGACAGGATTACCACGTACTCGTCGAGGTTTTGATGTAGTTTGGGTTGTTGTTGATAGGTTGACAAAATCAGCACACTTTATTCCTATTGCGATAACTTATTCTTTGAGTCAGTTGGCGACATTGTATATTCAGGAGATAGTAAGGTTACATGGGGTTCCAGTGATCATTGTATCGGACCGAGATCCGAGGTTTACGTCAAGGTTTTGGCAGGCATTACAGGAAGCTATGGGGACAAAGTTGAACTTTAGTACAGATTTTCATCCTCAATCAGATGGACAATCGGAGAGATTGATTCAGATACTTGAGGATATGTTGCGTGTGTGCACGGTAGACTTTAAGGGAAGTTGGGACACTCATTTGCCTTTAGCGGAGTTTGCCTACAACAATAGTTTTCAAGAAAGTATCGAGATGGCACCGTACGAGGCTTTGTATGGGCGGAAGTGTAGATCACCGATTTGTTGGGATGAGGTCGGTGAAGCTAAAATTTAGGGTTCGGAGTTGGTACAACAGTCGGTTGAGAGCATGAAAGTTATTCGGGATAGACTACTTACTGCACAGAGTCGATAGAAAAGCTATGCCGATAACCAAAGACGAGATCTTGAATTTCAGGTAGGAGACTATGTGTTCCTTAAAGTATCGCCACGTAGGGGTACTAAGAGGTTTTGTAAGAAAGGGAAATTATCACCAAGGTATATTGGTCCGTTTGAGATCCTTGAAAGGGTTGGAACATTAGTGTATAGAATCGCATTACCACCTTCATTGTCAGAAATTCATAATGTGTTTCACGTGTCTATGCTTTGAAAATACATGAAGGATGACTCGCATGTGTTGGAGTATGAGGAGATCACTTTTGAACCCGATCTGTCATATGTAGAACAACCGGTAAGGATTCTCGATACTAAGGAGTAAACTTTGCGAACCAAGCGGATTCCACTCGTTAAAGTACTTTGGAGGAATCACGACATTGAGGAAGCTACTTGGAAAACAGAGGTCGATATGCGAGAGAAATATCCTCATCTTTTCAATGAACCTGGTAAGGAATTTAGGGACTAAATTCTTTTAAGGAGGAGAGGATGTGACACCCTGGTTCCTCCTACGTGTGATTTACTTGTCTTATTATATGATTGACTTGTTAAACATATTTGTTATTGTAACGACCCAAGCCCGAAGCCCGGTCCGTCACGCATAGCCCACGTACTGGCCCACTAAGCACCTGGGTCTACTGGCCCACCACAAGCCACCCAAAAGTCCATGGATAGGTTGGTGCCCAGTGGTAGTGGTTGACCACTTATAAGGCACACATAAGTCCCACATCGGGTACTACCAAACAAGCTGTAACGACCCGAGCCCGAAGCCCAGTCCGCCACGCATAGCCCACACACTGGCCCACTAAGCACCTGGGTCAACTGGCCCACCACAAGCCACCCAAAAGTCCATGGATAGGTTGGTGCCCAGTGGTAGTAGGTGGCCACTTATAAGACACATATAAGTCCCACATCTACCCGATGTGGGATATCACAATCTCCCTCACTTGAATCCTTGACGTCCTCGTCAAGACCCAAAGGAGGCTCAAAGGATCGGCACCCCGGGCAATGTGTTCCAACACATTTTTGGCCGGGACCCGCTCTGATACCATTTGTAACGACCTGAGCCCGAAGCCCGGTCCACCACGCATAGCCCACTCACTGGCCCACCAAGCACCTGGGTCAACTGGCCCACCACAAGCCACCCAAAAGTCCATGGATAGGTTGTGCCCAGTGGTAATAGGTGGCCACTTATAAGACACATACAAGTCTCACATCTACTCGATATGGGATATCACATATCCTTAGCCTTTTTCTTATCAATTTTAACTTTTTTGCCCGCGTGATTCCTCGCGTTAATCGCCAATTCGCCGTGATTCCTCACGTTTTATCAATAGTGCTTATTAAAATGTTCAAAATGTACACACATATGAAATAAAATCACGTCTTATTGATAATAAAATTTTTTCAAGTACATAATAAGTTGAGTGGGACTATTTTTGCTATCAAGCTCAGCTGAATCATTCTCCGCGATCACTCTCTTTGTGTCCCACGTAGTCTGTTTCTTCCTTCTTTTTCTCATTTTCCACCGGTGTCTTGGCGCTACCTATCCTTTGGGCTAACTGAAATAGCTCTGCCCTGTTCGCAGGCAGGCGAGCAAAGAATTCAGTTTTTAGATTATTGGGCACAAAGCCTCCTTCAAAACATGTCAAAACATCCTGATCAGAAATATTGTTTATTTGGTCCAGGACACCCTTGAACCGCTTCATAAATGCTAGGATGGATTCCCAGGGCTTCAGCTTCACATTGCTTAGCTCGCCTCTTGCTTTGGATAATGCGCCCGCTGTTCCGAATTCCCCCATAAATACTCTCTACAAATCTGGCCAACTTTTAACTAAACCCTAAGATAAGGTGGGGAACCACGTAGCGACCTTACCCTATATAGTACCCACGAAAGCTTTGCAGATGATTGTGTCGTCTGTGGTAAGCAGGGCCATCTTCATCTCAACATGGTTGAGATGATCACGTGCACTGGTTTTCCCCTCATACTCGTTAGAAGTGGGATACGTTATAGTTGGTCAGGCGGGGAATCACAGATCCATCGTGCAAACGAATTGAAGTGGGTACCGATGGGTGTTATCTTGGCCTTCTCAGTTTCAATGGCCTCCAGCCGCCTTCTCAGATCCTGGACTTCATCTTGGGTGGGCCTGCTGGCTGCCTAAATTTTTTACGGCTTCATTTCAAGGGATCTCCCCCGTTTCGGACTTGCTGACCTGCCTCGCTTCAAGGAATACCCCCGCGACATTGTAGCTCGACTTCGAGAAGATTTTGATTGCCTTGATTTTTTCTTGTTGTGTCTTTTGTGAGGGTTCGGATCAGATTCCCCCTCGCAACTTCTTCCTGTGCGGTCCTTCCTGTTGCTTCATTCACGTGACCTTTTGGGTCGTGAAGTCTGTACCGGATTATTGAAACGGACTCTAAAGTCACCTATGATTGTCTTGTTTCGGGACACTCTCCTCCCTGGCAGTATGCTTATTACTTTCGTGAGCTTATTTACATTCAGAAGATTCGCCGCTATATGGTTCAACATTGTTATCGGGAAGCCAATAAAGTTGCTGATAGCTTGGCTAATCTAGCTTGTGATTTATGTGGAGATTCTGATTTTTCAAATTTGCAATCCTTACCTCGGCACATTCGAGGCCTTATTATGCTAGATGAAAGTGACACCCCTCATATTAGAGTTTCTTAATTGTTGTTTTTTCTTTCTGTTTCTTTTATTCGATGTATTTCCTTTCGAGGTCAGGCTCCTCCGTCCTCCCATTTATAAGGGCCAGGCTGGTTGTCCCCCTCAAGTTTGTATTCCTTTTTTGAATTTAATAAAATCTAGCAGGGTGCCGTCCCTGTTTCCTTAAAAAAAAAAAAAAGAAGTCTGTACCGGACACTAACCCAGCTCTGAGAAGGTGTCTGCTTGCCCATATGTTTGGCCAGGCACTCATTATCCCGAATTTGTCTGGTCTTGCTTCCTTCCACTGTTCTTCTCTTAGAACGACCAGCCCCCATACGTGAGCGTCCTCCCTCAGGTTGCTTGGTAGGGACCCCCGACCCACTTATGGTAATTGGTACCATTTTAGTAGGTTGAAGTGCCGGTGTTTGGGAACCCAACAGTGCAGCCGAAATGGGTACCTCAACCTGACCCATTGACCGCAGAAGTTGGTTGTTCAGCATTATCTGTACAAACGCGGCCGTCTGCGCCTTAAGGGCCTCTGCCTGGATGGTTGGATCAACCTCGGGTGGCATGGATGTACCAGTAGTTGCCCGACAGATATCCAGTAGATCTTTTTTTTTTTTTTTTTTTTTTTTTTAGGGAAACAGGGACGGCACCCTGCTAAATTTTATTAATAAGAAAAATGGTACAAACTTGAGGGGGACAACCAGCCTTGCCCTTATAACTGGGAGGACAAAGGAGCCTAACCTCGAAAAAGGGAGATACAAACAACTGCAAAAATAAAAACAAAAAACTAGGAAATACGAATACGAGAAATCCCTTGAGCTTCCATCCGGAGATCACCTCTAATAGAAATAGGGAGTTGGGAAAAGGAACAAAAAGAGGCATCTAATTTAGAATCCATAGCAAGATTTGCAAGGCCATCTGCAACAGAGTTTGCCTCGCGAAAGCAATGACGGAATGAATAGTTCCCCAATTGTTGCATAGAGATTATGGCGCTAATATAATAAAAGAGAGACCAAGGGGAGGAATGTCCTTTGGTAATGCAACCAAAGAGAAAGTTAGAGTCCAACTCAACAACAGAATTATTAAACCCTTGAGAAATAAGCCAACTAACCCCCTGGAAAAGAGCTCGGACTTCAGCAATAGAGTTGGAGCAATCTCCGTAAAAGGAAGAGAAACCATAAAGAAAGCAACCCTCCGAGTCTCTGATGACTCCCCCACCTCCTCCTATACCAGGGTTACCTCTGCTTCCACCATCTGTATTGAGTTTCACTATTCCCAAAGGAGGCTTGAGCCAAGAGACTGCTTGAATTGTAACAGTCTTTGGACGACGAACCTTAAGGTTGAGATGAGACCAATTTATAGGCGAAAAAGTAGCAGCCTTTAAAATAAGATTAATCTCACTTTGGACCGCAATAATAATACCTCGAGGGGAAGAGTGAGATCCCTCAAAAATAGCCTTATTTCGAGCTTTCCAAAGATGCCAAAGAACCACCGAAGGGATAATTCGATAAAGCAATGAGCCGGCTCTAGTCCACCAATTCATACAAAGCCGTCGTATAGAATAATATGTAGGAACACCCATTCCAAGAGAATAATGAAAAAACTGCCAAACGGAGCTAGCCAAGCTGCTGGTCAGAAAGACATGAACGAAGGTTTCAACCGCTGGGCTGGAAGGGCAGCAGCTGCATCGCGAAACCATGCAAATACCCCGCTTAGAGACAGCTTCATCAATAGGAAGGCGAGAAGGAAGAAGGCGCCACATGAAAATGCTGATACTGGCGGGAATGATGCGCTGCCAGACATACTTGGAAGACAGAAAAGAAGGGCCTGCTTCACGAGAAATCACAGCAGCAGACTTAAGCGAAAATTTGCCCGTAGAAGTCGCAGTCCAGCAGGGAATATCGTCCTTATCATGCAACTGAATTTGAAGATCTGTGATACTAGAAACCACGCTAGGAAGTAACACTGATTTGGCTTGACCGGATAAAGATGAAGCGATTGGAAAAGGTCTTTGACAGAACCAAACCGAGCGTAATCGCAAGTCATAATAGGGAAAACAGAAGCCATTTATCGTATCGAATCAAGCAATCACCTCTACGAATATTCCAATGAATAAAAGGCTCCGCAATGAGCGAGCTTTTAAAAGTCTTTGCCAAACATGAGATCCTTTACTAGAAGCCACCGTGGGATGATAAGTAGAGCAATATCTAGCACGTAAGAAAGACACCCATATGCTCTTTTGAGTTCGAACCTCCACCAAAGCTTAATAGAAAAAGCTTTCACCAAATTTGAGATGGAAGGAATACCAAGACCGCCCTCCATAACAGGCGGCAACAGTAGACCAAGAAATCCAGTGAACCTTCGTTTACCATCTATACTTCCCCAAAAGAAATTGGCGAGCAATCTATCAATATGGTTCAAGATTGATATAGGCGGATCCAAAGCAAGAAGATAGGAAGTCATAGAGTGAAGAACATACTTAATAAGGATACTCCCGCTCGAATGAGAGAGGAAAGAACCCGTCCATGTGCCTATGCGGTCCTTTAGCTTAGCAACAATAGAGTCAAAGTCTTTTTTTTCCGACCCATGTATAACGGACAACCCAAATAAATAATAGGAAGGGAACCAATGCGATAGCCCAATAAAGTAGCAATGTTATTAACCCGCTTTCATCCATAGAAGGATCAACAAAGAAACTACTTTTAGAGCCATTAATAAGTTGACGAAGTGTTCTCATAGTCGGACAAGAACTTAGCATGCTTTTGGAGAGAACGAGAGTGCCCGCATGTAAGATAACAACATCATCAGCGAAAGCAAGGTGAGAAATAATAGGGCAACCACTAGAAGTAGAAAAAATAGTCGACGGGTCGTCAAGATGAAGATTAATCGGCTCCGACTCAAGACTTCAGCCGCAATAATGAAGAGACTCGGAGATAAAGGGTCTCCCGACGGAGACCTCTAGACGAAGAGAAAACCCCGTAGGCGCTCCATTAAAGAGGATAGAAAACCAATTATCGGAGATAATACGCCAAATAAAGTCAATGAAAACCTCATGAAATCCAAATCGACGAAGAACTTTAATCGAAAGAACCAAGATACCCTATCAAAAGCCTTGGCCATATCAAGCTTTATCACCATATTGAGCCCGCAACTTTCTTCTTCAAATAACTCATAAGTTCTTGAGCAAGAAGAATATTATCATGGATGTCACGGCCTTTGGTAAAAGCACTTTGATTTGGAGAAATAATGTAGGGAGAATCCTAGCCAACCGGGAGGCCAAAAGCTTCGAGAGAACCTTATTACAAAATTGCGAGACTAATTGGCCGGAAGTCCTTAAAAGAGTTAGGATTCTCCACTTAAGGAATAAGAGCAATTAGGGTACTAGTCCAAGATCGGGAAAAGAAGAGCCGGCAAAGAAATCGAGACGGCAAGAAACAAATCGTGACCAATAATATCCCACAGAGGTGTAAAACTTACCGAAAAACCATCGTGCCCAGGAGCACTATCACTACTTATGGCAAAGATCTGTTTCCTTAATCTCCTCAATGGTGGGGAAAGCAATAAGCTCGAGTTCCAATCGAGGTCACCAACCGGAATAACATCAAGAAGAGAGTCGTCCCTCAAACCATCCGACAACCGAGACTGAAAATAAGAAATACCCTCTTGCTTGATAGAGTCTTCAGAAGTAAGCAAAGACCCATCTTCTTTCATGATAGAATGGATATGAAGCTTGCGACGGGTCTGACGAACAGAGGCATGAAAAAGTTTTGTGTTGCCTTGGCCTTCCTTTAACCATGAGATACGAGATTTCTGAGCCCAAAAGCTTCTTCCTCCGAAGCATAAGCCGATGAGTAGCTTGAGATTCAAGCAAAGAAGTCCGATTAGAATCAGAAGGGTTAAGTTCGAAAAGAAGCTCCTTTTCAAGGACATCATCCTCTGTAATCCTTAACGCAGAGAAAATATTTCCAAATGTCTCTTTGTTCCACTGTTTCAGAGCAATTTTCACATTACGGAGTTTGCATGAGAAAGCAAAAAGAGGCCGGCCAGAGACAGGAAGATCCCAAGCTGATTTAACAACATCCAAGAAAGAGTTATGACTGGCCCACACATTGAGAAAACGAAAAGGGGCCACATGAACTGACGAGGCCCAACTATAGGAGAGCAGCAAAGGAGAGTGATCCGAGCAAGTACGAGGAAGATGAAGAACAGAAGAAGAGACAAATCTGTCAAGCCAACTGGAATTGCCAAGGAGTCTGTCGATACGCTGATGTATAGTACGAGATCCTTCCCTTTTATTCCACCATGTGTAATCAGAACCAGAATAGCCTAGATCAACCAAGCCAGAAGCCGCTAAACAAGCATGAAAATCCATAGCACCACTTCGGTCCCATCCATTACCTCCAGATTTTTCATTAGGATGAAGAATAATATTGAAATCTCCCCCGACAAGCCAAGGAGAATCATGAATCTGAGTTCCAATATCAATTAAATCAGCCCATAATAATCGACGTTCCTCCAAATCACATTTGGCATAGACACAAGTGAAATAAGAGCAGGCAGGCCATGAGTAGTGCTGTACACGAATAGTGATCTGCTGAGAAGAGCTATGAACCACTTGGCAAGTAAAATTGGCCTTGAAAAACACCCAAACTGAACCATTAGAATTCTTAAAGCAATATTTGAACTTAAGACGACGAGTAATAAATTCAATTCTGTCAGGATCTATCATGGGTTCAAAAATAGAAATAACGGAAATATTATGAGTGCGAGCAAGATACTTTAACCTAGCTATGGAAGGGTCGTTACCAATCCCGCGAATGTTCCAAAATAGAGCTTTAAGGTCCATTAAAAACTGATGGAAGAGACAAAGTAGAGAGCTTAGCTTTTTGACGACGGGTGAGCCTGTCGGATTTGGGAATATTGGCCTTGTTCTTTATTAAAGGATGAATCTCCAAATCCAAAGCTGCAAGGTCAGTTATTTCATGTTCCAAATCTTCCAAGGTTTCCAAAACAGCAAAACGGTTTGGTGAGAGGGGCTTTTCCTCGTCCTGAATGCCCACCTGCTCTAAATCTTCACCAGCTGTGCACATATCCTCCAAGTTCCCATGCAGAACTTCAGCTTCCAAGACATGCACTGCCTTGGGAAACACAATCATTTCATCCTGAGCCCCAACCACAGCATCTTCCAGCACGCCTCCAGCCTGAACACCATCTAAAACGCCACTGGAAAGTTGAGGAGCAGACGGCTCATTAGCCATAATACCATCCATCGAGCGTTGTGACTTTTGGAGCCGCACCAAGAATCATCTTGATTATCGAGCGATGGTAGGACGCATTGTTATTCACCTCTACAAAACCATCATCTATCACAATAGTGTTAGGAGCAGAATCTATGATAACACTTTTGCCTTTATCAGCCTTTTTAGGAGTCCAACGAGTTGCGGGTTTAGGCTGGGAAGTAGGGTTTGAGGGTGGGATTAAAGAAGGGTTTGGAGCCGTCTCGAAGAGCCGTGGGGTTCGAGGAAGTGCCACCATAGGATGCTTAATTTTACGAAATCCTCGGTGTGTCCTTGGCGACGACAATGAGAACAATAGCGCATTAGATTTTCAGCTTCTAAAGTTTGCCAAAACCCATGGAATTGAGAACCACATTCAATCCAAACTCGCTTAGGAATCGGCTTTAGGAGGTCCACTTCAACACAAATACGAGCAACACTTGGACGAGATAGAGCCTTGGTGGCTTGATCCAACATCAATGGCTTACCAAAAGGTTTGCGATGGCAAACATCGTGGCCTTATGAAACAGATGTATAGGGAGATTTGGAAGAGCAAACCAAATAGGCACTAAAGAACTCTCAACATCGGCCGAAAGTCCGAGTCCATTTAAAAACCCTCATAGGGAAGCGACCGAGATACCATTGGTCTTTAATCCAAAGCCGTTGATAGTCCTCGTCGTGGGTTACTTGGATTAAGATATGCTTGGCGTCGAGATGGCCTAACTTGAAATCAGCCTTTAAGCCAAAGGTATGGAATGATTTTCTTGTAGCTTCCATAGAAGGCCGTCCATGGGAAAACTTACCAACCAAGGTATGTTGAAACGGTTGTGCCAACTTGGTGACAATATCGTCTGAAAGCTTGAGGGCAGGCTCACCCTTGTGAGAGGCTGGATGAATAAGAAAATCAATGGGATGAACGGGTTTGGAAGAAGAGAGGGCTTCAAAGCAAAGGTTTTGGGCGGGTCAGGCGGCGGCGGCAGATCCGGCTGCGCCATAGTAGCCGCCGGGATGAAACCCTAGAAGGGCCGGTTGATGTACTTTGCGTGGGAGGGAATTTTAGAGAGAGAAAAAATTCTTTTCAAACTTCACAATTCATACACAAGTAAATGAGTAGCAGAAAAAATAGATATCCAGCAGATCACGCAGATCATTAGCCCCCGCTTGTGGCTCTACCACCTTTTACTTGTACGGGCACCCTTGGCCTTAGCGGGTTTTTTGGCCGCTTCCTCCTTGTGATTCTTCAGAGCGTGCAAAGTTTCCTCCGCCTGTGAGCCACTTTGTGGCGATGCAGCGGCGGCAAAATTTGGCACTTTCTTGGTCGTTCCTGTTTGCTCAATCGTGGGTTGAGCGGGATCGTTGCCAGTGCCAATAGTTTTTGTGTTACCTGCCATAATCACCGGAGTTTTTGTTTAGAGGTTTGAATTGTGGTTGGGATATCTGGACTTTTCAAACGTTTCCTGGCAACGAAACCACTGATGATGCCGATTTTTGCACCGTAGTCCTGATGAAAATTTGCTCCGGTGAAATGACTTGTAATTGGCCTGAAAATAAGAAAAAAGTTACTGCACAGGGGATCCCTGCAAAATCCCTCCGGTGTAAGAATCTCAACAATAAACCATACCCACCTAGGCCAAGGAACCTATCCTGGCGATAGCAAACCTATTGCTCTGATACCAACTGTGACGCCCCGACCTAGATTCCAATACGGAATCTCAAAGTCGACGCGCCAAAACAACATGCAAATAACAATAACAATTAATGAAAGTACGTGGCGCAACAACCCGTGCTTACCACAAAACTAGAAAAATAAAAACTTTGGATAAAGTAAACCAATCATCGGCGACGTTACAGCCGGAACCCAACTAATAAAACATAAGTATAAGTTTTGTAGAAAATTATTAACAACATCAACTACCTCGGCCACAACATGCTGGAACAACTGTACATAAACCACAAGCTACAACATGCTTAGGAAGAAAACTGAAATAAGAATATAACAAAGTATGCAAGCTCGACATACACGTGTCGGCTACCAAAAGAATAGTAAGTAACGACAATGTATCAACACTACCCAAAGTAAAGTCTACATGACTTTACATAACCAATCGTCCTCACCAAAAGAATTGCTAACACTAATAACAAAAGAGCTTCAGGGTTCACGAAGCAAAAGACCACCTGTGAGCTAAACGAAATACTAGCCGGCCTCACCGCGAACTCCCTGCCTGGCTCGGATCTAAGGAAAACAAATAAACAACAAATGGGGTGAATCGAAATTCAATAAGTTACTAAATGCAACTATATGTCATGGCCTAATGGACAACTGGTAATCATAACATGATAATACATTTGTTGTAACGACCCGAGCCCGAAGCCCGGTCCGCCACGCATAGCCCTCTCACTGGCCTACTAAGCACCTGGGTCAACTGGCCCACCACAAGCCACCCAAAAGTCCATGGATAGGTTAGTGCCCAGTGGTAGTATGTGGCCACTTATAAGACACATTCAAGTCCCACATCTACCCGATGTGGGATATCACAATCTCCCCCACTTGAATCCTTGACGTCCTCGTCAAAACCCAAAGGAGGCTCAAAGGATCGGCACCCCGGGTAATGTGTTCCAACACATTTTTGGCCGGGACCCGCTCTGATACAATTTGTAATGACCCGAGCCTGAAGCCTGGTCCGCCACGCATAGCCCACTCACTGGTCCACTAAGCACCTGGGTCAACTGGCCCACCACAAGCCACCTAAAAGTCCATGGATAGGTTGGTGCCCAGTGGTAGTACGTGGCCACTTATAAGGCACATACAAGTCCCACATCTACCCGATGTGGGATATCACAGGATAAGACCCTTGACGGGCACCCACTACACACAAAAAATTCAAGCCAATAGACAAGAAAAAAGGCTAAGGATAAGACCCTTGACGGGCACCCACGATGCCAAAAAAGTCAAGCTAATAAGCAAGACAAAAAACTAAAGATAAGACCCTTAATGGTCACCCACTAAAAAAGTCAAGTCAATAGGCAAGACAAAAAGCTAAGGATAAGACCATTGATGGGCACCCACGATGCCAAAAAAAGTCAAGCCAATAGGCAAGTCAAAAGGCTTAGGATAAGACCCCTAACGGGTACCCATCCAAAAAATCAATCCAATAGGCAAGACAAAAGGCTAAGGATAAGACCCTTGACGAGCACCCACGATGCCGAAAAAAGTCAATCCAATAAGAAAGACAAAAGCTAAGGATAAAATCCTTGACGGGCACCAACCAAAAAAGTCAAACCAATAGGCAAGACAAATTTGCTTTGTTTACATGAGAAGACAGACCACTCATTTGCTTTGTTTACAGGAGTTGGCGGGCAGCAGCAGCCAAAAAAAAAAAAAACTTCCACAACCCTCTTCAATACTGCTCGCCATATATCACTACAATTGGCCTAAAGTATGGGCGGGCCTAGCTAATGCCAAGCATAGCCATGGGCGATTCTCTCAATTGACAGCATCAATCAACCACAGGGAGCTTGTTGAGTTGAGGGGCGAGCCGTAAGAAAATGAATTGAGGAATTCCACTTGGGTATTTTTTAAAGTAAGATATTGTGAAACAACACTTCATTGAATGTGAAATTTTAGCTAAAGCAGCCCGTCATCTACATGGGACAGCTTAGGAAATGCGTTAGTCAAATGGCACATCATCCAAGGGATTGAAAGTTAATCAGTGACTTGTCCTATCAATTTCCTTTATGGTTCCAACTTCCAAGGCAATAAAAGAGAGGTTTGGTCAAACAGTCTCACACCCCCAATTTTTAATGTTGTAATGTCAAGTTGCTTTATTAGAATTAAAGTGCGGGCCGTCAATCCTCCACTAGTTGGGCGGGCCTCTCAAAGTATAAAAGGGTGATTGGAATAAATTTGGGGTTCGATTAAGAGCAAAAAAGTATACTCTTTGGTCTAAGCGCACTCACACAACAAAGAAAAGGGGGCTACTGAACTACCCAAAAATTATATCAAGGATAATAATGACATTGTCCAATCAGAGTACCCAGGCCACGGGGCAAGCCTTAAAACAGGCGAGCTACTTTGGGCGAGCTGCTTTGGGTGAGTTGTTTTATGATGGACTGCATTTAGGCAAGCTGCTCATTGCGATGCACCTCATATATTACACAGAACTATCTCTGAATCATCTCCGAGCACATTATAGAATTATCTCACTGTACATTACGGAACTACCTCCGAGCGTATCATGGCACTATCTCCAATTTACCGATAAGTTCAAAACGGATACACTACTTCTACCCGTGAACTAAGGGATTTGATCGTATTAGTCACATCCCAAAATTATCTAGGGCAACACCACTCTCTTATAAATAATACTATTAGACATAGTACAAGGTACGCACAACTATACACTTTTTGCTCCCTGAATGAGCGTTATTCTCTCTCTGATAAACAGTGCTAATTCTCACACTGGAGGCACTTTGCAGGGATCCCCTGCACAGTAACTATTTTCTTATTTTTAGGCCAATTACAAGTCATTTCACCGGAGCAAATTTCCATCAGGACCACTGTGCAAAAATTGGCATCATCAAATTGCATTCTTTTATTCATAAAAATATGTAGCACTATTACCGGCCATGCGCTCATCCTAGTTCATGATCATGTACAAAAGAACACCCCAAACTTTTGCTAGAAGCGGCACCACTTCTTATGACCATATAGGTGGAAGTCACTTCATGTTTAATTTAATAAAACACAATGAAGTAATTCCATTAAGTGTTAACTCTCAACCTACTCACTTAAGAGTAAAAAAGTATACACCTTACATTTGGAATGGCGTACACTTATTTGGATGCTCACAATCACTTAGCAACTTGTTTTTACCCTTTAAACCTATCAATCTAGGGGTAGTACTAGAAAAAGGCTGGGTTACCATCACTAGTGATTATAGATCACGGGTTTTAATCCCATTCCTAATGTTGTCGAATTCACTAAATCCCTTGCCAAAGGTTTAGTCAACGGATCCGCCAAGTTATTATAAGTTCTAACGAGCACAATAATGACAACATCATTATTCAGCATTTCTCTAATAAATGCATGTCTTAGGCTTATGTATCTAGATTTACCATTGTAAACTTTATTCAATACTCTCTATACATGGTAGCCTCACTATCACAATACAAAGTTGTTGGTGGCATTGGATAAGGCCATAGATCTATATCAAATAATAAATCTCTAAGCCACTCTGCCTCCTTACAGGTTGAAGATAAAGCTATAAATTTAGCTTCCATGGTGGAATGAGTTATTATCGTTTGTTTCTTTGAAGCCCAAGAAGCTACACCACCACCAAGCATAAATATCCAACCACTAGTAGGTTTTTGATCACTTATACCAGTAATCCAACTAGCATCAGAATACCCTTCTAGTACATTTGGATAGTTATTATAGTAGAGTCCTAAATCTTTAGTCCTTTTAAGATATCCAAGAACTCTCGTCGCAACTTTCCACTGATCTTGACCAGGATATTTAGTGTATCTAGCTAGTCTACAAACAGAATATGAAATATCTGGTCTTATGCAACTCATTAGATACATTAAACTTCCAATTATGCTAGCATACTCAAGCGGAGCTATTGGATTGCCAGAGCTTTCATGTAATTTAAAATTAGGATCAAAAGGAGTACTAACTTCTTTCACATTCAAATATTGATACTTCTTCAAGATTTTCTCAACATAATGTGCCTGTGAAAGAGCAAACCTCCCACTATGTTTCCTAACTTTAATACCTAAGATTGTATCAATTTCACCAAGATCCTTCATCTTGAACTTAGAAGAGATATATTTCTTAGTTTCTGCTACACCTTTCAAAGTTGTACTAATAATAAGCATGTCATCCACATAAAGGCAAATAATCACAGCATACTCCTTACTTAATTTATAATAAATGCACTTATCAGCATTATTATACCTAAATCCAATTGAGAGTAATACAAATTCAAAATTTTCATGTCATTGTTTTGGAGCTTGTTTTAGTCCATAAGACTTAACAAGTTTACACACATTATGTTCCTTACCAAGTAGCACAAAGCCTTCAGGTTATTCCATGTACACCTCTTCATCTAAATCACCATTTAGAAAAGCCTTTTTAACATCTATTTGATGTACACGTAATTTTTATATAGAAGTTAAAGCTAGAAGTACTCTAATAGATGTAATTCTAGCAACCGGTGCATAGGTGTCAAAGTAGTCAATTCCTTCCTTTTGTCTAAACCCTTTAGCTACTAATCTTGCTTTATAAGTTAGAATAGTTCCATTAGTTGCATAATTCTTTCGAAATACCCAATTACAACCTATTGGTTTTGAACCTTGAGGTAAATCAACTAGAATCTCAGTATTGTTAAAGAATATTGAATCCATTTCATCATTTACCGCTTCTTTACAAAATGCAGAACCTTTAGATTTCATAGCCTCACTAAATGTTTTAGGCTCATCCTCTACACTAAATAAAACACGTGTTTTATTAAGTAGATTGTTCCTATTCGTTTCTACAAGGAAAATTATGGCTTGAGAAGATATGAAATCAGAAGAAATATGCTTTTCTTTCCTTTGTCTTTGACTTCTCCTGGGTTCAATAACAGTGTCATTTTCTTTTATTTTCCTTTTACCAGAAGCTGCATTTTGAGATGAACTATGCACTTGTGTGGATCTTTAGTTACCGTTGAATCCTTCAGGAATCTATCCTCAAAGAGCTCAACATCCCTTGATTCAATAATTACCTTAGAATCAATATCCAACAATCTATAAGCTTTAGAATTTTCACCATAGCCTACAAACACACTTTTAAGTGCTCTAGGTCCCAACTTTGCTCTTTTGTAATCTGGAACTCTATAATATATAAGATTTTGAATAAATAACTTCTTCCATTGATTTTATAAGATGATTACAATCTATATTTATAGTATAAATTACAAGAAGGCAATGCCTTAACTCTAGCCTAAGAATACTCTAAATCCCTTAATTCTAGCCTAAGAATAATCTAAAATAACAAACTAAATCTTTGACTTGTAGACTAGGAATATTCTGGAATTAAACTATATACAAAAGGATGGAAATAAATAAATACAATATTATTTATTCTTATCACGCCCCCGCAAGTTGGACGATCCTTGGATAAGTCCAAAAAGTGCCAAGTTGTACCTGTTCACGAACAAAGTGGAAGGCAAGAGCAAGATGCTTCATTCTGGAGTGAAAAACAGGATTTGCAGCATAGTGGGTGGCACCAAGGTTGTGAGAGTATATAATTGGTGTAGTGGTTGGTGTGAGTACACCGGATATAGCACCAGTAATTTCTGTGAGAAGGTTACAAACCCAAAGAATTTCAGCCGTGGTATCAGCAATTGCTCGAAACTCAGCTTCAGTGGAGGAGCGGGAAAGTGCTTGTTGTTTTCTAGACGCCCAGGAAATCAGGTTGCGCCCAAGATAGACTAAATATCCGGAAGTTGAAATATAATTGTCTTTGTCACTAGCCCAATCTGCGTCACAAAAGGCATGAAGGGAACATGGGGTGTCACGGTATAGTTGCAACCCTAGATGAAGAGTGCCGTGAAGGTATCTAAGAAGATGTTTTAAGGCGGACCAATGAGTGTCACGTGGATTTTGTAAAAATTGTGCAAGTTTGTTGACCGGGAAAGCAATGTCCGGACGGGTGATTGAGAGATATTGGAGAGAACCGACTATGGCCCTATAATCAGATGGGTTTGAGATAGGAGAGCCGGAGGTGTTGGTGAGAGGTGGGTAAGGAACCATTGGGGTGGGTTGGGGTTTAGAATCAATCATATTATGGTGGGTGAGTAGATCATGGATGTATTTGGTTTGAGAGAGAATAAGACCTTGAGCATTAGGGTTGACTTCAATGCCAAAGAAATAAGAAAGAGGTCCAAGATCTTTTAGAGAGAAACGATTGGTAAGGTTAGTGATGAAAGATTGGAGAAGGGATTGTGATGGACCAGTGATGATAATGTCATCAACATAGACAAGGAGATAAAGGGTGTGGTGGTTTTGATTGTAGATAAATAGAGAGGGGTCAGCAATGGAAGGTTTAAAGCCGAAAGAAATAAGGTGGGATTTGAGCTCGGTGTACCAAGCACGAGGAGCTTGTTTGAGCCGTAGATGGCCTTGGTTAATCGACACACATGAGTGGGGTTGGCTTCATCGACGAAGCCGGGGGGTTGAGACATAAAAACTGTTTCATGAAGGGTGCCTTGAAGGAAGGCGTTGTTGATGTCTAACTGACGAAGAGACCAACCTTGGCTTAGGGCAAGAGAAAGAAGAAGGCGGACAGTCACGGGTTTTACAACGGGACTAAAGGTTTCAGAATAGTCCACACCGGGACGTTGGTGAAAGCCTTTGGCTATAAGACGGGCTTTGTATTTTTGGATAGAGTTATTAGGGTTGTATTTGATACGGTAGACCCATTTGCAACCAACAATGTTTTGGGCTTGGTGAGGAGGTACTAGGGTCCATGTGTTATTTTTGGTGAGAGCTTGATATTCATCTAACATGGCTGTGCGCCAAAGAGGAGAGGAGAGAGCTTGTTTGGTTGTGGTTGGAAGGCTAGTAGGAGAAGGAAGAGTTGCTAGGTTGACATATTTTGGGTTTGGTTTCACAATATTGTTTTGAGAGCGGGTGGTTATGGTTCGAATGGGGTTGGGCGGTTGGGGTAGTTGTTCTGGAGTAGGTGTGGGTGGGATTATATTAGGTGTGGCGTAGGTGCGTTAGGCGGAGGATGTGAAGCTGGTGTAGGTGCAGATGTGAGTATATCGGGGTTAACATCAGCAGGTGGGGCAATGGATTGGTCGATATAGTGTGGGCGAGTTAAGGGCTGTGTATTTATAATAGGTGTGGGTGGTGGTGGGTTTGAATCAGAAGTGGTAGTTGTAGGTTGGTCAATTTGGTTGGTAGATGTGATGGTTGGTGTAGGTGCAGATGTGAGTGCTTCTGGGGTAACATCAGTAGGTTGAAGTATTGGAATGGTGATGGAACACCACTGGGAAGGAGTAATATTTGTAGTTTCTAGAGGGTTTTTAGAGAGGGATGGATAGGGGAATTCACTTTCAATAAACTTCACGTGTCTGGAAACATAAACTCGGTTGGTGGAGGGTTCTAAACAGTAGTATGCACTTTGGGTATTGGAATAGCCAATAAAGATACATGGGCTGGATTTCGTATCAAGTTTGTGTGTGGTGTAGGGTCTAAGCCACGGGTAGCAAAGACAGCCGAAGCTGCGAAGCTTGGTGTAATTTGGTGGTGTTTTAAAAAGACGAAGATAGGGAGAGTCATTATTAAGGGTGGAAGAGGGCATACGGTTGATAAGATAAGTGGCTGTAAGAAAAGCATATGTCCAGAATTTTAGTGGGAGATTGGCGTGAGAGAGGAGAGCCTTTCCGGTTTCAACAATGTGTCGGTGGCGACGTTCGGCATAACCGTTGTGTTCAGGGGTATGAGGTGGGGAGGTGAGATGAGTGATGCCATCTTGAAGAAGAGATGGAGTGAGTTTTAGGTATTCTCCTCCATTATCGGAGAAGCTTGGATTATGGGACGTTGAAAATATTTTTCGACTAGGGTTTTGAAGCAGTTAAAGGTGGAAAAAGTGTCTGATTTATGTTTGAGAGGGTAAAGCCAAGTGTATTTGGTGTAATGGTCTACAAATATAGCGTAGTATTTGTAGTTGTCACATGATAAAATTGGGGAGGTCCAAACATCGGAAAAGATAATATCAAGAGGAGCGATGGAATTTAGAGAGGAGGTAGAAAATGGGAGTTTGTGGCTTTTATTGATGTCACATGCATTACAATTGGAGTAAGGTTTTGAGGGAATAGGAAGAGAAAATTGTTTTTGAAGGGAGGAAATTATAGGAAGGGCGGGATGACCGAGTCTGTGATGCCACGAAAGAAGTGGGATGGCTGTGCTAGTGTGTGTTTGGATTGAAGATGGGTACCATATGTAGACACCCTGGTCAAGGGTTCCATGAATGAGGGTGTGATGATTGGAAAGTGTTTTGATAATGAAAGAAGAGGGTGTGAACATGACATAGGCGTAATTGTCCTTACAAAATTGTGAGACGGAAAAGACGTTTCTTGAGATGAGTGGGACATGAAGAACATTATTGAAGAGAAGTGAGGTGTGAGGGGTGGGAAGAGAAAAATTACCTATGTTTGATATTGGGAGAGAAGAGCCATCTCCTATAGTAACTGTGTCGACCCCATTATAAGGGCTATGATATGAGAGGGTGGATAAATCACTTGTCATGTGATGTGTAGCCCCACTGTCAATAAGCCAGGATGTGGGGAGTGTGGTGGAAAGCGCTGATGCGGTGTAGATATGAGGGTGGATATTAGATGTGAGTGCTGATGTGGTCACATCTTGGGTCACATTTGACGGCTGGAATTTCGTCAAGGGAGGGATGTTTCTAGGGTTTTGCTTGGGTTTTTGTTGTGTGGTCGCAGGAAGTAGAGGGAGCTTTGGGTTGGAATGTATAGATGGTGGGGTGGAGGGAAAAACAACGGTTGGGTAATCCCTCTTGAATCTATGGCATTGAGAGGTAACATGCCCTTTGCGATTGCAATATTGGCATTTGCCATTGAAGGTGGGTTGATTAGAAAGGGATGGGAGGTTCATTAGAGCTGAGGAGTGATCATGATAAGGCGTGGAAGGGTTTTGCCTAGAGTTTTGCCGTGGGTAGGGAGTGTTTGTTGAGGGTGGTTGTACGGCAGAATGGGTGGTGCCGTGGGCGTAGATGGAAGGTGTTTGGGTGGCGGCGGAAGACTTGGAGAGGGTGATGAATCGTGGGGCGGATGATACCATATAAGATTTTGAATAAATAACTTCTTTCATTGATTTTATAAGATGATTACAACCTATATTTATAGTATAAATTACAAGAAGGCAATGCCTTAACTCTAGCCTAAGAATACTCTAAATCCCTTAATTCTAGCCTAAGAATAATCTAAAATAACAAACTAAATCTTTGACTTGTAGACTAGGAATATTCTAGAATTAAACTATATACAAAAGGATGGAAATAAATAAATACAATATTATTTATTCTTATCATAATATGCTATACAACCCCAAACTTTTAAGTATGAATCTAAATTTCCATAACTCATATGGGGACACTTTAGTTCGTAGGGAATGAATTCGATTATGAATATGACAAGTAGCCACCAATGCTTCACCCCTCAAATTGTTTGGTAAACCTGACCTTAAGAGCATGGAATTCACCATGTCTTGTAAAGTTCTATTCATTTTTCAGCCAAACCATTTTGTTTTGGTGTGTATGGAGCACTAGTTTGGTGTAAAATACCATTATCTTCACAAAATTTAAAAAATTCATTAGAAAGTATTCACCACCTTTACTGTTTCTCCAAGTTTTAATCTTTCTACTTAATTGATTTTCTACAAGAGACTTGTATATATTATACATATCAAATACTTCATCCTTGGCTTTCATCAAATAAACATGCACAAATCTTGATAATCATCAATGAAATTAACAAAGTATTTGTTTCCACCTCTTGTTATAAAATCATTAAGTTCACACTCATCTGAATGCACAAGATCAAGAAATTGTGTGTTTCTTTCAACTTTAAGAAAAGGTAATCTTGTAATTTTTGCTTGAACACAAGTTTCACACTTTTTATTCACATAGTCATTATAAGAGACAAATCCATTTCTAGACATTTAATTTGAAACTCTATGACTAACATTTGCTAATCTACCATGCCACAAAGAATAAGAATAATCAATCAAGTAACAGAAACATCATTAACTTTATTGATACTTAGACAAGATTACATTATTTGACCCTACAGCCTTCAAGCCCCTTCTTATTGAGAATATCTGCAGAGACAAGGTTTTTAGAACATCTGGAACATGAAGCACATTAGTGAGTACCAACTTCTTGCCGAAAGTGAAGTTCAGATGAACATCCCCCTTTCCAAGCACTTTGGCCTTCACACCATTAGCCATCATTACTTGTTGTCCATCTAGAATTTCATAGTTCTTGAATTGTTCATTGTCGTTGCACACATGAATGCCTCCATGCGAATCATACGACCAATCTTTTGAAGAAATTGGTGTTGCCAAGTGGAGTTCGGTCACAGTATCAAGAGATAACATTGATATTGCACTCGACCTTATAATGGCCTTTCTTACCGCAATTATAGTAAACTCTATTTTTTATTTTCTTGTCTATAGAATCAGCATGTTCAGGCTTCTTTCTTTTATTTTTAAACTTCTTCTCCTCAACCATATTCACTTCAGGATCACTATCAAATTCTTTCTTATGAAGAATCCTAGCACCTTCTTCAATTTTAAGATGTTCCAACAAACTAGATATGGTCAAAATTTTAGAGGCATGAAAAAATTTCATTTGATAATCACTCCATGAGCAAGGTAATTTAGCAATTATCGCACCCACTTGCATAGATTCTGAAATTTCTACCTCATAATCTTTAAGTTTTGAAACTATCACTTCCATATTATTAATTTCGTCCATAAGAGAAGAACTATCAAGAAGCTTAAACTCAAAATACTTTTTAATAAGGAACATTCACGCTCCAAAGTTGTCCATATCTCCCTTGGGCTATTGAAAACGGTGAACAGATCATATAGAGTGTTTGACAAGGTGTTGAGAATGTGACCCCTGCACACTTCATCCTCATGACGTTTCTCCCTTTGCTTTTTTACACCAACGGATTCACCATCCGTTGGTGGAGGAATTGCTGGAAGATCCGGATTGAGGACATACGTAAGTTTCAAAGCTGTGAGGAAAACAATCAACTTGTCCTTCCAACGATTGAAGTTGGTGCTGGTGCCATCAAGCTTATCCAACTTCACGAAGTCTTGATTCGTCACCTTCATTGTTGACTCTTGAGTGGATTCCATGAATACTCAAACAGATAATACTTTAAGATTGTTGTAGAGATATTTGGGTTGCAGGAACAACTCAAGTACAAAAAAACAAAAAATTGGTATAGACAAAATAAATCAAGTTTTGTGCGGTGAAACTTGAAGAATATAGAACACAAAGTAATATAGAATCAAATGAATAATCTAAGGTGTGTATGACACTTTTCTTAAAGTATTATTTGCCCCGACTACACTTGTTAACCGAGTTTACGACAAATTACTTCTAGGATACAATAAACACAATTAAACAACTAATAGTAAGTTTGTTGGATTGTTTTGTAAGAATATAGAATGACAAAGTTAAATATGATATGGCCCTACTAATATATTTATAGTATTCCAAGCCCTATAACCGTTGTTGACCTCAATTTGAATTACAATGTTTCATGGAAAGCTTCAAGACTCACTGTGTCTAACACGCAACTCTTCGGAAGCCCCGCAACTCTTGGCAATTTATTTCACAGCATTTCAAAACTCTTCATGACATTTGAAATTCTAAAGTGTCATTGTGGGCAAGCCTCCAAATTTAATGGCCACGTCACTTGATACTCTTACTTAAGTATATTACAAACAATTTTCAACAGGAGCTTCCATTTTGACATTAACATGTCCAAAATTTGTGTGTTATCCAAAAAGGTCTAAAAGTCTACTTTACAAAACACGGAATACGATTTATCATATGGATATGTCTAGAGAAAATTATGGGAGGATATTTGGCAAGGTGTCTTATTAAATACTCCATCTGTTGGGCCGCAAGATCCGACCTTTTCCTTTATTTTTATTTTGCCTTTTTTAGTAATTTATTTAGTATTTTTAAGTATTTCATTTTAGTATTTTATTTTATTTACTTTTCGGATTTCTTGGAGAAAAGTAAAAAAAAAAAAAAGGTGTTTTATGACAATTAAAAATCTTCATCTCTCTAAACCGTGTTCCCAAGATATGCTGGAGATTTGATCTGCTCAATTTAGGATTTTGTGATTGCTAAATTATAGGGATTGATTAGATAGTTTTGGTATGATTAGTCTCCTAACCAAAGTAACACTCTTATTCATTTTGTATATCTTGTAGTCTTTTCATATAGGTCTCTTGAAGGCTATTTAAAGAACGTCCAACTCTTCATTCCATGGACGTAGAATACGCCAAGAATTGCAGAATATCACAAGAGAGATTGTAGAGAGAATTTCAGCAAAGATAAAATTCTGTTCGTGCTGTGTGATCCAGAATGTCGTCGGCATTCTGACTCACATCTTCCGTGCTTCCTTTGCTTGGAGAATTTCTGTTCACCTATCTGTTTTCTTTTGTTATACAAATCGAGTCATATACTTCTGTTGTTGGGTGAGTTAGTTAGATTAGATAGATCTACTTCATAGAGAGTTTTTCATTTGATTTTCACTAGTATTTGAGTCAAATCGTTTGTATTGATCAACAAAGATTTTTCTAGTGAAAGTTTCACCATATTGGCACATCTACAAGTATATTACTTGTAGATAAATGTTTACATCTTGTGTTCGTTTTCTGTTTTATTATTTCGCTGTGCAGTGTTATCTGGAATGTGGTTCACATCTATAAGCACATTCTAGATCACATTTTAGATGACATTTACTTTCTGCAATAACACTTTGAATATCGACCCTTGCAAATCTTTCACCATCCGTTCCAGGTAAAGATTTTACTTTTGACTTTTTTGGGTTAATTTAGTCAAAGTTTGACCGATAATTTACATAGATTTATTTATTTTTACAAATTTATAAAAGTTGTAATCTATATTATTGTTAATGTAGTTTTTAATTAATGAAATTTTATTTCCTAAAACATAAATAAAATATGTAAAATTTTGATTTGATTTAGTCACATATTGATTTTAAAAAAAGGAAAATGAACTCTTTACCTAGAACGGAGGGAGTACTCCGTTCGGCCCCAAAAGAACAGTCTCATTTGACTTTTTACACATATTAATAAATGTCATTAATTACAGTCTAGTTTTTCTATATTAACCTATTAACTATAGCAAAAAGTAGGAATTGCTCCGGTAACGAGTAACAAAGTTATGATAACTATGTAACTAATGAGAAATATAATAGAAAATTAAGATAATTAAGGCAACATGTTAAAAACTTATTTATAGTATGTTTTGCATGGAAATTTACCTTAGTGACATTGGAACTTGGGCATAGGCTTGAGGCAAAACTTACCGAATATAGGCTCTTAATATGTGTCCTTAGGGCATATGTTAGCTAAATTCGATAATTAATTGATTTATTTTTAGAAAGTGGACAAATATTTTGAGACAGAAAAAAAAAAAGGCAATTTTTTTTTTTTTTGAGATGGAGGGAGTAGATACAACCCATTTTCATGTCAGTCTCACCTTAAATTCTATTCACTCCGTCCCTAAATAAGTGTCATTTTTAAGTTTTTCACAAAAAAAAAAAAAATAGTTAACTTTTGGGACAACCTTGATGTTTACAAATACTATTAGAAATCTATAATAGAACATGATATGTGTTAAACGTAAAATTAGAAAATTTATACAAAAATGAACATTCATTTTAGAAGAAATTTTTTTTTTTTAAAGGAACACTTATTTAAGGACAGAAGAGTAGTTAATTATTTATGATCTCTTATGCTTGGATAGGAATGACAATGTGGCGGTTCAGGGCGATTATACCTAGTACCATCGTCATTCCACAATTCAATTTCATTCCCCATTCCCCATGTGGAATTAGTTTCTATCCCCATATCTATTTTTCACGGATAACGGTTAATCGGGGATGCCCACGGGAAATTGTTTAAATTTTCTCTAGCTATTAAACCTCTAACATTAAATAGAAAATATTTTTGTTTAAGTAAACATAATCTAATGATTAATGTTAGTAAAATATTCAAGAAAGAAACTTACAGAAAACACAACAAATCAAGTTTAAAATACTTGATAAATAGACGATATTTCTATGTAAAACATCATCATAATCATGGTGTGAAAACTAATATATCTAAATAATTAAGTACATAGGTAAGTGTGATATTGCAAGCACACCACGAGTTACAAGAACTTCCTGAGATTATAAGTATAGAACTATCATCAACAATCCTTCCTAAAAGTCTAAGGAGGTGTTTGATATTGCGATTTGGTAATTTGATTTTCAAATATTGGGTTTTGTTTGTAATGATTGTAAAAAAAGAAGAAGTAAGAGTGATAAAGAGAAAGCTGCTAGGACCAAAATGAAAGAATATTCAAAGGCACAAACAAGTTATTAAACCGAGCAAGGAAAAAAGAACTTAAGACAACTAACTCCAAATTTTGAAGAAATACTCCAAATCTTCAAATCAATCATCACTCTTCCAAATTTCAAAAGCCTTAATCTTCAAGGATGAGATATTAAGGTTTACATACTAATACATTAGCTAGGCTAATTTGATAAATATTAGTATGTATATAGGTAAAATTACACTTAGTAGTATACGGTTTGCAGAATGGGGCGGTAAATGGAGCGGGGAATGGGGCAGGTACTAGTAATATCATATGGGAACCATTTCCTAGTTTTCAAATTCGGTCGGTTCTATTCAGTTCGGGTAACTGTGGTTCGGTTCAAAATTGCCATCCCTATGCTTGGACTTGGAGGGATGTTCCAAGAATGTCTATAAAGAACAATGCTAGGTATACCGCCCCAACAACCACTTGCATCAACTGGATGCATTACAAACTTATACCTTGTGTAAATGATACAAGTCCGCAATGCATCCGGTTGATGCAAGCGATTGCTGGAGGCGGTATATTTAGCATTTTTCGTCTATAAATACCTACTGGTGTGGTGTATTGAGGATGGAGAAAATGTTTCAGTCACTAATGTTAGCTCTTTTTTATCATTTTCACGCCCCAATTTAAGGCCCTAGATGAAACTTTAAACCGGGGTGTGAAACCCGTACATAACTATTATAACCCAGTTTAAGCATTAATAACAACATGAACTGTAACAACCACGTGAGTAAAGCGTGTTCGGTAACAATTAGTGAGCTACTAACTGGCCACAACCTACCGTAACAACTTTATACAATGCAAAAGTAGAGTTTACACAACTTCCTTATACATAGCAAAATAAGGAGCATACAAAAGTAGAGTTTAAGTAACTCCATAACAACTACTACAATACAGTCCTCACCTACTACTACAATATATTATACAACATCACTTACGCACAACCATACACAACTACCCAAAAGAAGCTCCATTTTACCCATGACAGCTCGTCGACCTTACTCGTTACCTCCCACTCGACTTGGATCTAATAAGGAAAACAACAAGAAAAAAGGGTGAGTCGAAGACCCAGTAAGCTATTGCATGCACTACATAAATGACATGATACATGATGTTATTCAAGTGAACATATAACATGGTGTTACACATTAACCGACTCAAACAAGTGAAACATGTGATATTACAAGTATCGAAATTACTGAATATCATATTATACAACAAAAACAAACACATTATTGAAGGATACGAGATCGAAGTACACCTCTGACCAACCCAACCTTATTTCCCCTTTATGCCATGTTGTTGAAGAAGCTCAAGATGTATCACGAACAATATTGTACTGTGCATATCTGTTAGTTAGGGCTCGCCCAATGCAAGTCCTTACAACCTAAGCATTACCGAGACTACCACCTACCCCTACCATGAGGGGAGTAGTGCATTCCCGTTAAGGCCAGTAATGGTAAAGAGCAAAGCATATGAAGTTCGTCAACTACCACTAACTCTCCGTCCAGTGACAATAGTTGGATGACCTCCATAGCCCCTCGACACTTACATTTGGGATCCCATGTTTAACTACGACCACTTCTTATTGACCATGTCCTTCAACTTTTTGTTTACAACTAACCAACAACTTGTTATTAAACACATAGCCTTATATAGACACTCCGATCTCGTACCCCTATTTTATTATGTAAGTTAAATATATTTGTATACATAAAATGAACTAACACAAATTATTTCAAATATTTCAGGGTCTAACGTGTGAAAAGAATACATGGAGGGACTTGAAGAACAAAAGGAATACATAAGGGAACTTAACGAAACATTAAAAGACCAGGGGGCCTAAGTGGAAAAGTTGCAAAGAGACTGAAAATGAGCGTCACGCCAAGAAGATGGGGCGCCACGCCCATTTTAGTAGCCTCCACACCCGTTTTTGCCTCTCTTGCCTTCATGCCAGTCTTTTGTGAACAAAAAAAAAAAAAAAAAAAAATGGGCCACGTCTCCCGTGCTGCCTTCTCGACGAAGCTGGCCCCTACAAGCTAAAACGTCTCCTATAATTTAACCCCTAAACATCTTTACTGACCTTCATATATAAGAGACTTCTCTCTCACAAACAAGGGGGAAAGCCTCATTATTTTACGGACGATCATCTCTCTCTCCCACATAAAAAACCTAGTTGGTTCTGAGATGTTTGACGTCTTCATACACAGACACACAAAAACTCCTTCTCTCTCTCTCTCATAAAAAATCTCTCTCTCCTAAAAACTCTCTCTCCCACCTCACTATTTCCTCTCTTCTTCTTTAAGTAAAAACCAATCTCCAACCCACTAAAACTCTCCATCTCTGAAACCCTGCTCTATTCTCTCCCACACAGCCAAACTCCCTCCCTACTCACTCTCTCATTTTACCCAAAAAAAATTCTCTTATTCGTTCAGCTTTCATCTCTTTTCTCTCCCTCATTTTTTCCAGTTCACTTCTCTACCCAAAAAAAAAAAATCACTTTATAACTCTCTCTCCCTTGTAAGATGCAAGAAATATTTGAATTCCCAAGATGATTTTAGTATCTATAATGCAGAAATATATATACAAGATACATGGGGATCAATCCAATGTATGTGAGAATACACAGAGTCTGGACTTTGACTAATGAGGGGCTGTTTCTAAGAGTCTAATTGGACTGTCTAGATATGTTGGCTTTCACCCCCCTTCAAGCGAGACGGAAGGAACCAAAGACGCATTTTGCTGCAAAGGTGCTCGAATCGAGGTCGACTGAGACCTTTAGTAAAAAGATCAGCCAATTTGTTTTGGTCAAATTTCAACAAGGGATATAAGTGACAAGAAAGATGACAAAGATAATTTAAATCTGGGTACAATGATTACAAGATATTATAGAAATGAACGCAAAGAGTTTTGTTAACTAGGGAAAGCCCTTGAACAACTTGTTCGCCGGCACAAAACCCCGGGAGGTTTAGGAACCTGCCTTGACCAAATGATATATTAATCAGGTTGGAATACAAGACTAAGAGCATATGTCAGGGAGCTTAAGCTAGTGAGAATGTGTGTGTAAAATACATGTGTTCCTCCCTTTTTATACCTCGAATACAAAGAAACAATAAGCCTAGAATATAGGAAATTAGTTACAGTTGTTGAGGTATTCTCGCCACAATGTTGGTTAAAGAGATATGGATCCTTTGCTGGCCTTGTTGATGAGAGAACGTTTGTTGACTCAGTCTCCTTTATCTATTGACATACTTCCTAAAAAATAGGCTGTAACGTAACAGTAATTCAACCTGCAAAAAATGTCAAGATGCAGTAGGAGAACTCAAGTTGTTAGTATCAAGATGATATAGGTAAGTTGTAGACAAGTTGACTAAAATGTAGGCCCAACAATTGCCCCCAAACTTTTTAAATTTTCAAAAGAATATAAAGAGACAAAAAATTTAAAAAGTTTGCCAAAAAAGCAACTGACAACGTACGGCGGTTATAAATGCAAAAGGTAACGATGGGACGGTTTTTGAGACTTCCCAAGGCAAAAAGGATACTATAGCATTTTCAAATATACAACTGCTCACAACTTCCTTCGTGAAATAACCAGAACCTTCTCCAACTCTTTCTCTCTCAGACTTGCATACCAAAAAGGTTTCTTCCCGGAGAGGTACCAATGAAGACCGTGTGGAGGAGAAAAACAAAGTAACAACTCCGGTGAGTTTCTCGTCTTCTTCTCAATTCCTTGTTTGCTATTTTTCTCAAGTTGAAAAAAGATGGGAAAAAAGAAGATATGCATAATCGAAAGCGAAGAGGGTCTACCAGAGGGTTTTTCAACCCAGAATCTATTAAAAGAACCCGAGAAAGAAAAATGTTCAATTTCTGAAGCAGATCTGGAAGTTGTTAAGAAAAACCACGCCTTGCCCCTTGAAGCCGTTCTATTCACCCATCCGTCCCTTACCTCCGAATGCTACTCCCCTGAGTGGGTATGTCTTCCCGAATACCCTTTCACTATCGGCCTTAAATTCCCATTCCCTGTCATAATCACCAGGTTTTTTGCTTCTACGAAGTTAAATTACGCCCAACTCATGCCACAGGGTTGGCGATGCCTTCAAACCCTAGTTAGACTACGGGATGAAATAGGATTGGTTGTAGACTTAGAGGAATTTGCTTACACTACTGAGATAAGAGGTTTTGGCTTGGGAAGATTTTGCTTTAGGGTAAAAAGTGGGGGTGAGCCCATCCTGATCTCTAACAATGACCCTGCTGATCGGGGGTGGAGAAATCGTTTCTTCTTTGTTAGAAAAGACAGCCTGAGTCAAGAGGCTGGTGTAATTCAAAAATGGAGGTCTCAAGGTAGAGGGAATTTTTCCTCTGATTTTACTCAATTACAAAAAGTCTTTTATACATCTTAATCCTTAACAATTTGAATTTTCTTTGTAGAAGTTGCCAAACTAAGTGTCCTATTTCCGGAACAAGCAGATACTGAGGCTAATGTGAAGAGGATATTTGAGTTAAACCCTGCCATTAGGTCTTTTAAGGCATTCCCCGTTTTGTTCGCCCCGGAAAGGATTGAAGAAGAGTCCCCAGCAGAACCTGTCAAGATGTCCACAGGTTTGGTCCAAGTTCTTGCCCATCTACGATTTGTTCTGTCTCGCCAAGTTTTCTTAACTCCTTGTCTTCTATTACAGCAACCACTCGCTCAAAAGCACTCGTCAGCACTGCTGACTTGCTTGCTGGGGCAAAGGCACGAAGGTCCTCACGGAAAGACAATAAGCTCCCCCCTCCAGTATCTATGGCTTCCAGCTCCGTCTCAAAGAACAAAGATGAATCAAAGAAAAGGAAGCTGGTGGAGTCTGAAGACACTGATGCAAGCGATGTTCTGGATGGCGAAAGAACAAGGGAAAAGTTTGTCGTGGTAATGAAGGACTTTGCAGATAAGGTAATAATGTGTACACCTTGAACTATGTACCAAAGGATTTTATAAAGTACTAATACTCTCTCTTACACAGCTCTCGGGTATAATGACTCCTATCATGGATCAAGTTGCCATTCTGAAAATCAAGGCGGCTAGGAGCAGTGTTGAGGCCGAAGAGGCACGAAAGGAGGTGAAGGTGAGTGCTGGAGAGATAAGCAAGTTGAAGAAGGAAGTTAAAATGCAGAGTAATGAAATAGTGAAGTTAAGGAAGGAATTGGCGGATGCTTGTGCTGAGAGGTTGAAGGAGAACGAGGCTCACGTCAAGGAGCTTGAAGCTGCTCGAGAGGATTTCAAATTTAATGCCACCAAGGCGCCGCCGAGACCAGATTCGATGATGGAGGAAATGAAGAGTGGACACCGTGCACCGGGACCTTGAGGAAGAAAGAAAGACCTTGGAGGATTTTATCGGTGAACCGGTGGATGCGGAGGAGGTAAATTCTCCGGCCTTGGAGGAGTTGATTGAGGATGCCAACAAAGTGCCGAGCAAGCATGGTGGGGAAACAAATTGAAGGCGACAATCAAGAAAAGGAGACAGACGTAACACGACGGCAAGAGGCCGAATGTTGATAAAGTTTGAATATTTTAGGGGATTTGGAGGGTAACACAAACAATTTATGCTTTTATTCGTTTGGTCATGTAATCTGCTCATAAGAGCGCAAACAATCTATTTAGGGGTACTAGGTTGGTCTAGTACTCCATGCTTTTCATAGGTTGATAGGATTTGTTGGCTTAACCAACTCATCCACTAATCTTGGGAATATTCGAACCTTGATCAAGTAATCCAGGTTTCTTTTAGAAACACTTGCTTGTCTTAGTAGATAAAATGTTTAATAGTTTAAGTAGGTAACATGTTAATGTTACAACCAATAGTCACATCTTGAATAGATGTGAAATCGTGCGCACGGCGAAGGTGTAGAAACCTTAACTCTTTAGAAAAGATGTAAATCTTTTAACCAAAATGTACCTTTGATCGAGGTAAGTCGTTTGAAGAGATAGAACAAGTATCGCCGTCCCGGCGTGTCAACATGTTCCATCCTCTCCAGCTAAAGTCACAACATGTTGGAGCCGTACTGGCGTGTTCACATGTTGGACTTCTTCGTCTCAGGTATGAACATGTTGAAGCCGTACTGGCGTGTTAACATGTTCAACCTGTTCCAGTTTAGGTCTCAACATGTTGGAGCCGTACTGGCGTGTCAACATATTGAGCCTACTCTGCTTGTATACCTTGCAAAACAAATTCATGTTAGGGTTGGGTGTTAGCATAGCCAACACCCCTCCGATGCTTAAGTTAGTAAGGGCTTTCAATAAAATTGAGATTTTGAAATACATAAATGAATCTTGACATAAATTAACTCATACCTGATAAGTCTAGTTGTTAACTACTTGACTTACATAAAATAGAGCTTTAAATGAATGGCATTCCAACTCCTAGGGATCCTGTCTCCACTTGGGGTTGACAACCGATGCACCTTGCCGGCTTC
Source organism: Platycodon grandiflorus (assembly GCA_016624345.1). Taxonomy (NCBI): domain Eukaryota; kingdom Viridiplantae; phylum Streptophyta; class Magnoliopsida; order Asterales; family Campanulaceae; genus Platycodon; species Platycodon grandiflorus. The sequence goes on along the minus strand of CM028362.1, from coordinate 41,067,909 downwards.
AAGATCAATGAGATATGGTCCCTCCCACTTGGGAGCCAATTTACCCGCATTCGTTCTCGGTATTGAAATACTTTTCTCAAAACTAAATCACCAACCTGGAACCTTCTTATTCTGACATTCTTGTTGTAGGCTCTAGCAATCCGTTGTTGATAGGCTGCCATCCTTATCTTGGCTAAATCCCTGATCTCATCAATTGTATCTAGATCTTGGGTTAACAAGAGGTTATTTTCATCTTGAGTTAACAAACCATACCTCGCTGTTGGGATTGTTACCTCGACTGGAATTACGCTTCGCTCCAAACACCAAAGAATATGGAGTTCTACCCGTGGCCCCTTTTGTAGTCGTTTCGCCCAAAGTACAAGTGGTAATTCTTCAGCCCACCTTCCTTTCTTTTGATCTAAGCGTTTCTTCAAGTTGTTGACGATCAACTTGTTGCTCGACTCAGCTTGACCATTGGCTTGAGGATGGACCGGTGTGGATGTGATCGCTTGATGCCCCAACGAGCACAAAATCTCCGTCTTTTTACTTATGAATTGGGATCCGTTATCACATATGATCTCGATGGTACACCGAACCCGCTAATAATATTCTTCTTTAAAAATGAAACTACCTCTTTGTCTCTTACTTGCACATAGGCCTCGCTCGATCCATTTTGAGAAATAGTCATCATTGCTAACATGAACACTTTGCCTCCAGGAGCCTTAGGCAACTTGCCCACAATATCCATGCCCCATTTCATGAAGGGCCAAGATGAAACAATAGAATATGTAGAGGCTCAAGAGTTGATGTAAGATGTTACCGTGCCTTTGGCAAAGGCCACATTTCGCACGTAGCTCATGGCATCTTGACGCATTGTTGGCCGCATAACCAGCCCGAGAGCCTTTGATGCCAATGCTTTCCCACCGGAATGATTTCCACATGTTCCTTCATGGATCTCGCTTAGCACGAGCTCAACTTGTTCATTGTCAATACATCTCAAATAGTGTCCTGCGAAAGATTTCTTGAACAAGACATTATCTATTAAAACAAAAGTTGAAATACGCATTTTAAAGGATCTAGCATTCTTAATATCAGGTGGTATAGTTCCAAGTTGAAGGTACTCAATTATAGGTTGGGTCCAAGATGGACTCGTAACTTGTGCCTCATTAGACTGAGTCACTTCTTGAATTTCTTCCACCTGGTCTATTACCGGGTACTTAACATAAATAATGGGAATATTAGTATGCAACATAGATTTGCAAGTTGAACCCAAGTTGGCCAGTGCATCTGCTTCTGTATTCTCTTCTCTAGGGACCTGCTCCAATGAGAATGACAGAAATTTTGAAGCCAAAGCTTTAACATGTTGAAGATATAGAGTCATTTTGGAATGCTTAGCCATGTAGCTGCCATTGAAATGGTTAGCGAGCAATTGAGAATCAACATATACATTTATATGAGTAATATTTAAACTTAAAGCAGTAGTTAAACCCATGATTAAAGCCTCATACTCAGCTTCATTATTCGTCGCATTGAATTCACAGGATACAGCTTGAGGTATGATATCACCTTGGGGGGACTTCAGAACAATTCCCAAGCCAATTCCTTTGGAATTTGATGCTCCATCTGTATAAAGTGTCCAAAATCTAGGAGTTATTTTACCTTCAAGCTGTTGTACCTCTTGTTCTACCTCAGGTTGCAGACTTGGACTAAAATCTGCTACGAAATCAGCTAGAGCTTGAGATTTGATAGCTGTTCTGGGCTCATATGAAATGTCATACGTGCTCAACTTGACTGACCACTTGGCTAATCTTCCTGACATTTCTGGAGTTCTCAACACACTTCTTACAGGATAATTAGTTCTAACAGTAATGGGATGTGTTTCAAAATAATGACGCAATTTTGTAGCGGCAGTAGTTAAAGCTAAAATTAATTTTTCAAGATGAGAGTACCTTGTTTCAGCATTTAGTAGAGACTTACTTACATAATACACAGGATGCTGTTCACCTTGAATTTCTTTCACTAACACCGCACTAACTGCATTCTCTGATACGGCTAAATATAAGTAGAGGCGCTCACCACGTTCTGGTTTGGCAAGTAGGGGTGATGTCATCAAGTATTCCTTAAGTTGTTTGAAGGCTACCTCATGTTGATCAGTCCATTGGAATAGTTTGTTCTTTCTTAACACTTCATAGAATAACCTGCACTTATCAGATGATTTAGATATAAATCTATTTAAGGCAGCTACTCTACCGGTTAACCTTTGGACGTCTTTAATATTCTTGGGAGATTCCAAGTTGAGAATAGCTTTGATTTGTTCAGGACTGGCTTCAATTCCTCTCTTAGTCACCATATGGCCCAAGAACTTCCCTGCTTTAACACCGAAGTTGCACTTCGCTGGATTGAGCTTCATGTTGAAAGCTTTCAAGATGTTGAATGCCTCAGCAAGATGCTCCATGTGATCTTCAATATGCTTGGACTTTACTACCATATCATCTATGTAGACTTCCATCGTCTTGCCAAGTTGGTCTTTGAACATCTTGTTTACCAGTCTTTGATAAGTTGCCCCTGCATTCTTAAGACCAAATGGCATAGCAATATAACAATATATACCTTCTGGAGTCATAAAGGCCGTATCTTCTTGGTCTGAGGGCTCCATTTGAATTTGCTGAAATCCTGAGGATGCATCCATGAACGTCAAGATATCATGGCCAGCTGTCTCATCGACTAGAGAATCAATATGAGGAAGAGGAAATGGATCTTTCGGGCAGGCTTTGTTCAAGTCCGTGAAGTCCACGCATACTCGCCACTTGCCATTCTTCTTCTCTACCACCACAACATTGGCCAGCCATCTTGGATATTGAACTTCCTTGATCATCTTGGCTTTCAAAAGTCTTTCAACTTCATCCCTTATAATCTTGTTCCGTTCATGGGCAAACTTTCTCCTTTTCTGGTGGACAGGACGAATAGTTGGATCAATGTTTAACTTGTGAGTAATGACGTCCTTGCTTATTCCTGTCATATCTTCATGCTTCCATGCAAAACAACATTTCTGACTTTTCAAAAATTCGATCAGCTCTTCCTCAATTTCGGTTGGAAGATCTGTTCCAACTTGTACTTGGGCCTCAGGATTTGATTCATCAACGGAAACACTCTTCGTATCGTGCTCCACTGCTTCAATAACATCCTGGGCCTTTTTCTTTAATTGCTATGCAGGACGAGGGACTGAACTTGCCTTCATGTTGACCTTGTAGCACTCTTTAGAAAGCTGCTGATTGCCCTTCAACTTGGCTACACCCCAAGGTGTTGGGAACTTGACACACTGGTGATAAGTTGACGGCACGGCTTTCATGTTGTGGATCCACGGTCTACCTAAAATGACATTGTACGAAGAAGAGCATTCGATTACACAGAATCTTTCCATAGAATTCATACCTTCCAAATAGAGAGGCAACTTGATTTCTCCAACTGTTTGCTTTACTTCACCACTGAACCCTACCAGTACGGACGAATTCCTCACAACTTCTGATAAAGGAATTCCCATCTCTTGCAGAGCGTGGGTAAAGATTATGTTAACAGAGCTACCACCATCAATCAGGATTCTCTTGACCATACAATTAGCGATCTGCACCTGGACAACTAGACCATCATGATGGGGGTCCAACGTGTTATCCTTATCCTCATCTTCGAAGGAGATAACTTGACCCTCCGTGAAGTCGCGGCATCTTGAGGGCAGCTCTGATTGATCTTCCTTAGAGCTCTTGGCATGACGCTTGGCTGCAGAATAAGTTGTACCACAAATATGGGATCCACCTGAAATAACATTTACTACCTTGGTGGCTGGAGGAGGTACAACTTTCTCGGGTCTGGACTGCTCCACAGAATCAGGTTCTTTGGATTCATTTCTGACCCTCTTCTTACCCAACAGATCTTTGAGGAGTCCCTTTGACAATAGATGAGCAATCTCCTTCCTCAAGGCGAAACAATTTTCAGTAGTATGCCCGAATTCCTCATGAAATGCACACCACTTGGACTTATCCTTCCAAGTTGTGGGCTTGTCATTTTTCTTAGGCCATCTTGCTTTATCTCCAAGATTCTCCATGGCGCAAAGGACTCCTGCAATATCCACAGAAAAGCAATAGTCAGAGATTCTAGGATAGTCATTATCATCTCCATCTTGATCATCATCTACAAAATGAACTTTAGAAGATTCAGATTTAACAGGGGGTTTGCCCCTGCTAGACTTATAATGGTGGGAATCTGATTTTCTGTCCGATGGCTCAAATAGAGGGGTCCTTCCAATTGACTTTTCCATTGCTAGACTATCCTCCTCTAATCTGATGAATCGTAAGGCTCTGGTTCTTATTTCTTCAAGTTGTTTGGCGGTGTGTCACCACTCATTATAAAATAGAGAGTTCTTTTTCGTGCCAATACGGAATGCTTCCGTAGCCGTGGACATATCCAGATTGGGTATGGTCACCGCTTCTTTATTAAACCTGTGCAAATATTCCTTAAGACTCTCATTAGGCTGCTGCACAATTCAAAGGTCGGTCAACTTGTCGAATGCCCCGTTGCATGAAAATTGATTAGTGAACATGCCGACAAGTTGAGCATAGGAAGAAATAGAGTTTAGAGGAAGTCCCGTTAGCCATTTTAGAGCTGGTCCCGATAGAGTTGAGCCAAAGCCCCCGCAAAACATGCTTCTTTAAAGACAGGGGAATACTTATAATATCCATTGATTCCTGGTACAGAACACATGCTCGTTGGATCGGTGCTCCCATCATACTTCTTCATATGAGGGACTGAAAATTTCTTTGGGATTTCCACATTAGCTATGGCGGAACAAAACGGGATTCGTTGTAGCAAGTTGGGGAAACTTGGTGATGAGGTAAGTTGACCGTGCACACCTCGAAGCAATTCTTTTATGGTTTGCATTTCCCTAATAAGTTGACTCTCCGCGAAAAGAGAATTGTTATTAAATTGGGATGCGAAGTATCAAAAGTATTAAAGAAACTCCTGTTTGCCCCATCGAGGGTGCAGATAGGTATAGCAAGACGTCAACACAGTTGGCTAGTTGTAAGGTTGAACCGTGGCCGCGAGGTTGGAATTGACGTCATGATTGTACTTTCCGGTAAGGTACTAGACATAGGGATATCTCCAACATGGCTTGGTCCTGTACTGCACCAAACAAAGATCTAGGATGCAAAGGTGAAAATGGAGTAGATGTTTGAGTTTCTTGCTTTCCTTTACGCATGGAATCAATGGCATTGAGTATCATAGTGTTCGTATGCTCTTGAGCATCTAAGCGGTCATCACTTTTTCAATATCGTGACCATGTTAGACATTAGCTCCATATTGGCAGCTTCCGGATTTGAAGACGGATTGCCCGAGATACCAGAACTAGGAAGCGGCTGGTTCCTCTCACCAAGACTACCAGACGATGGATTGGCCATTTCTATATAGATAATCAAAGAGTCCCACGGATGGCGCCAAATTGTTTTGGTCAAATTTCAACAAGGGATATAAGTGACAAGAAAGATGACAAAGATAATTTAAATCTGGGTACAATGATTACAAGATATTATAGAAATGAACGCAAAGAGTTTTGTTAACTAGGGAAAGCCCTTGAACAACTTGTTCGCCGGCACAAAACCCCAGGAGGTTTAGGAACCTGCCTTGACCAAATGATATATTAATCAGGTTGGAATACAAGACTAAGAGCATATGTCAGGGAGCTTAAGCTAGTGAGAATGTGTGTGTAAAATACATGTGTTCCTCCCTTTTTATACCTCGAATACAAAGAAACAATAAGCCTAGAATATAGGAAATTAGTTACAGTTGTTGAGGTATTCTCGCCACAATGTTGGTTAAAGAGATATGGATCCTTTGCTGGCCTTGTTGATGAGAGAACGTTTGTTGACTCAGTCTCCTTTATCTGTTGACATACTTCCTAAAAAATAGGCTGTAACGTAACAGTAATTCAACCTGCAAAAAATGTCAAGATGCAGTAGGAGAACTCAAGTTGTTAGTATCAAGATGATATAGGTAAGTTGTAGACAAGTTGACTAAAATGTAGGCCCAACACAATTGATCAGATGTTGAGACATAAGTGAGGCGTAAAGACTGTCATTGAACAAGTTCACGAACAAAGTGATAGTCAATCTCGATGTGCCGAGTCTGAGCATGGAACACAGGATTACGAGCCATTTGTAGTGCCGAGAGGTTATCACAGAAGAGAGATGGAGGTTGATAGAGGGGAATATCAAGCTCGCGAAACAAGAAGGAAAACCACCGAACTTCAGCTGCTGTAGTGGCAAGAGCACGATATTCTGCCTCGTTGCTGGAACAGGAAACAGTGGCTTGTTTCTTTGAAGACCAAGAGACGAGGTTGGAGCCAATAAAGATGCATTGTGGTCGAGTGACGATCATTAGGGTCGCCAGCCCAGTCGACATCGGAGTATTCCCAAATGTCAAACTGTGGTGACTTATGAAAAAATAACCCCTTATCGAAAGATCCTTTGACATTGCGAAAATGCTTTTGGCTGTCTAGAGATGAGTGGTCCGAGGTTGGTGCATAAACTGACAGATCTGATTGACGGCAAAGGCAATGTCTGGCCTAGTAAGCGTTAAGTATTGAAGTCCATCGACCATACTTCGGTAGGTTGAAGGTTCTGAAAAAGGATCTCCAGAATAAAGGGATAGGTGGGTGTGGGGTACAATTGGTGTAGAGAATGGTTTACAAGTGCTTATATCGAAACGAGTGAGCAGATCAATAGCATATTGTGTCTAATTGAGGTGAAGGGTAGATGCGGTCCGTGTAGTAACAATTCCAAGAAAATAGCCTTAGTCACCAAGCTGACGACTATCAAATGTGGAGCATAAGCGATCAATGAAATCAGAAATGGCAAACGGAGAAGGTCTAGTGATAATCAAGTTGTCAACATAGACAAGGATAACCATGGTTGAGGACCCGGTATGCTGAATAAATAAAGAACTATTGGAACGGCTATTGAAGAACCTGTGTTGAAGAAGAAACTCAGAGAGGTGATGAAACCAGGCCCGAGGAGACTATTTCAGACCATATATAGCACGATGGAGACGATACACATGAGTGGGATGAGTGGGTCAACATAACCGGGAGCCTGCTACATATATACTTCCTCGGAAAGGAATCCATTCAAAAAGGCGTTACGCACGTCAAGTTGTTTGATAGGCCAAGCACAAGAATGAGAAACATATAGGACAGTCCGAATGGTTGCGAGTTTCACTACAGGACTGAAAGTTTCATCGTAGTCCAACCCCTCTTGTTGATTGAAGCCTTTTGCAACGAGCTGTGCTTTATATCTGTCAATGGAACAATCGGCTTTTCATTTGTTCCGGTAGACCCAGTGACAACCAATAACGTTCATGGTAGAGGATGGAGGCACAAGGGTCCAGGTGTTATTTTTTTGTAAAGCCAAAAATTCTTCTTGCATAGCGGTCTACCAATGAACAAATTTGGAGGCTTGTTTGTAGGTGGAGGGCTCAAAATTAGGAGAGTCTATGGTGGTGGCAGAATATGCATAGGGAAGTGGATGACGGGTAGGGCCATAGACTAATTGGTTAACGCTACGATATCGAGGACGAGGAGGAGAAGAAGTAGAAGAGGTGTCCTGTAATGATATTTCTGGAGTGCTGGGATTGATATTTAGGGGAATAGGTGTGATAGGGGATTTGATGAGCCTTGTTAGACGAGTGAAAGGAGGTACTGTAGAGGTAATGTGCTGATTTGGAGGTGGTGATGAAGTAGTTGTTTGGGTGGTTGAGCCGTTAGGTGGTTGATGAAGAGAGGGCACGAGCGGGCTATCCAATGTTACTTGTATGCTTGCGGGTTGGTCTAGATCAGGTTGCAGCAATGAAGAAGCCTTGGGGCTAGACTAAAGATGAGAAGGCTTGGGCCTGTCAACAGCAAACGAAAAACAATTCTCATCAAATAATGCATGTCTTCTGATGTAAATTTGCCCATGGTTCGATCATAGCAGCGGTAACCTTTACAATTTTGATCGTAGCCGAGGAAGACACAGTGCATGGATTTTGGTTGCAACTTGTGTTTATTGTAAGGGACCACAAACGAAAAAACGGAGTAGCCAAAAGTTTTAAGGAATCGATAATCTGGAGTACGATGAAAAAGTTTCTCGTAGGGTGAAATAAAATTGAGCTGTTTCATTAGTAATCGATTAATTAAAAAGACAGCTGTATTAAATTATTCTAGCCAAAAAAAGCATAGGAAGATTAGCTTGCACTAGGAGACACAAACCCATTTCCTCGATATGTCTATGTTTTCTCCCAACGACACCATTTTGTTGTGGTGTATAAGGACAAGTCAGTTGGTGTTTAATGTCTTGTGAGAGAGAAATTGTCAAAAGACATTGCTGGTGAACTCGCCACCGACATCCGTTTGTACGATTTTGATAGTGTGAATTACTTCTATTCGAAGTGAGAGTTGATTCTCAATTTCTATTTTGAATTTGGTAAAAACAGTGACAACATCAGATTTGTGAGCTAGAGGGAATATCCATGTGAAACGAGAGAAATCATCAACGATTGAGAGATAATAACGAAAATGATTTAACAAAGCAACTGGGGAAGGCCCCTAAGTATCTAAATGTAATGAAGCAAAAGGTTGAGTCGACTTGAAAGAACACAATACAAATGGTAACTTGCTTGCTTTTCCTAGTGACATGTCTGAAAAAACTTATTCGGACTAATATGACCATGAATAGGGATATTAAACTTGCTATGCAAAACTTGTAAAATCTGAGAGGAGGGAGGCTCTAATCGTGAGTGCCAGACGTTTTGGTTTGTCTATTCTCCGATAAGAGCAAGAGGACTGTTTTGAGCATATGAATCAAATGCCAGATGATAGACACCGCCGAAATTATGCACAGAAAGGAGGGTCTTCTTGGTATGGAGGTCCTTAACACGAAAATCAGAGGCATCAAACTCAAAATAACAATTGTTATTGTGAGAAAAATGACAAATAGAAAGTAATGATTTATGAGCAGTGGGAACACATAGGATGTTATTTAAAAGAAATTGTTTATTACCGGAAGAGAACGAAGAAGAACCAATATGAGATATGAGCATTTTATAGCCATTGCCCACAGTTACAGAATTAGGACCATTGTATGGGGTAATATATTGTAGAGAGGAAGGCTGAGATGTGATGTGGGGGGTTGCTCCGGAGTCTATGCACAAATTGAGGTTTGGATATAGAGAGTAGGATACGGTATATGCTGCATTATGGGGATTGTTGTAAGTATCTACAGCATGTCCGTGTCGGTGACATATCTGGTAAGGCTGGGATGTGTCTTCGTGAGATGGGAAGGCTGGAGGCTGATAAGGTGGGATGGACAGAATACCTCTGCCGCCATTCGAACGTCCTCGGCTGCGTTCCCTGCCACAACCACGATGGTTGTCTCTGCCCTTAGAATAATGATTACGATAGGTGTAGTATTGGTTGGATTGGGGCTGTTGGGTGGGATTTATATGTGACTGATGCTCTGAGTTTGGTTGTGGGGATGTAGTGGTGTTGGTTCTATTAGCTGTAAGGGCTGTGCCGAGGCTAATGTTGAGTAAGGAAAATCTGGTTTGAAGGGTTTCTTCATGTAAGAGTCAGTCTGAGAAGTCATCGAAATTGGGTGCTGGGTGTTGATTATAAGAAGTTAAGAATTCTTCATAATCATGTCCCAAACCATGGAGTACTCTTTTGATGAGATCGTCATCAGGAATAACAATGCTAGCTGTGGCTAAGGAATTGGAAATTGTGGTGGCACGGAGGAGATAGTCGGAGATTGAGAGGTCGGGTTCGCATTTGAGATTATATAGCTTTTCCTTTAGATTTTGAACATGAGCTGCTGAGGTAGCTCCAAATTTCTTTGAGATAATATCCCAGGCTATCGGTGCGGTTTTGACAGAGGCAAGATGGGATTGAATTGGTGCAGTAACCGAAGAGCGCATCCAAGCGACAACAAGGCTAGTGGCTTCCAGGAATTTGAGATAGGCTGGGTTATTAGTTACCTTGTCTTTAAGTTTCTCATTGGGTGGTTTATTGTCAGTGAGAACGTGTTCTAAAGAGAAGGTTCGGAGAATAGTTAGAAATTGGGCAGACCAGTATAAGTAATTTTCTTGGGTTAAAAGACAGTTGGCCATAAGAGATTGAGGATTGAAGAAAGAGCATTGCTATTAACACCACCATTTCCTCTTAATACACCCATTTACTTAATACACCCACCCCACTAATTTTACACCAACAAAATTTCTAAATACACCACCCAAAATTTCCTATTTTACCCCTCTCACTTATCTCATTATTTCTTTCCCAATACACCCACCATATATCATCACACCCCACCCTATTACTCAATACACCACCCAATTCAAACCCAATTTCAATTTCAAACGTCTTCCTACACCGTTGTTAACATCCTCCAGATTATACACAACACCAACAACACCATTGACAACCCAGCTTTGTGCAAGGAAGAAGGAAGCCAAGAAGAAAGAAGAAGAAGAAGAAGAAGCTTCACCTTCATTTCACGAAGTAGAAGAGGACCAAATTCAAACAATGAAGAAAGCCCTAGGTATGAAATTCTTCTACTTTTTAAGTTCAAACGATTTTAATTTGTATCGGGTTTTAATTTGTGTTATAAGTCCTAACCGATCGAAGGGAATTCGGCCTGGTTCTTCGAACAAAAATGAGTGTTGGATCGGTCCTCGAACACGGCGGTGGTGTTCGGGGTAACTCCCGGACACCAAGCGTGTTCCTAGGATCAATCCGAACACACGCCCGTGTTCCATAAGTCGACCGAACAAAGGCCGATCTGTTCCATGTATAGACCGAACACGCAGCGGTGTTCCATAAGCGCACCGAACACCACTTCGTGTTTCGGACTCTTGCCCGAACACTACCGAGGTGTTCTTGTGCTTCCCGAACAGGTGTGGATGATCTTCATACCTTCCCAATTTCCTCTACATGTTATATTCTTCAACCTCTGTGATATATATTGTGATTATTGCGGTAAATTAGCAAATGTCTACGAAAGAAGAAGACCCACTACTTTAAACAAGAGAAAGAGCTCGGCGTGAACAACAACCGCCCGAGGATCCCCACACGTCTCACCGAACAACAACACTCTCACACATGACCGACTATAGTTTTGAAAGAGATGCTGGTTTTGGAGATAATAGAGAGGAAAATATTGGAGATGTAGGAGAAGAAAATGTTAGGGAGGATTTGGCGACGAGACATATACTCTATTTTGGTCCTGTTAATCCATCTCTACCGACTACGTATGAGTCGCACGTAGCACGGTTGATATGGCAGGGGAAGAGAGAGCTTCTCAAGTGCAATAACCATACTGAGAAATTAGTTCAGTGGAGTTGTCGCAGAGATGTATGTCACCCTTTGTGGTTGGACGTTGTCAAAGCGTCCACGTTGTTTTGATTAAGGCGAACCTCTTACTTTGAAGTTGACAAAGTATTGGTCAGAGCATTTGTGGAACGCTGGCACCCTGAGACCAATAGCTTCCATCTACCCTTTGGCGAAATGACAATCACATTGGATGATGTATTTTGCCTTCGGTCTTCCGATCACGGGGACTCAGCTTTATCAAGACGGAGTAGTACACCAAAGATCTACTTTTGATGTTGAGCGTGGTTGGGAGTTTCATACGCGAAGCCATAGAAGGAATACGCGGTGCGAGGGGATCATCTGTTAGGCTAGAGTGGCTTAGGGAGAGGTTTAGTGAAGATGCTATGTCAGATGATCCAGAAAGGCGCGCCTTCTCAGCTAGGGCATATTTAGTGTACACCTTAGGTTGTACAATTTTTGCTGATAAGAGTGGCACTCGGGTAAATACTTCTTACCTGGAGTTCTTGGTTGAGCTTGATAGTGTTCATACATATGCATGGGGAGCTGCCACTCTTGCTTATCTATATAGACAGCTAGGGCAAGCGTCTAGGATTACAACCAAACAAATGGCTGGATATTCCACGTTGTTGGAGGTAAGAAGTTCATATTTTTACTTATTTTCAATATGTTGTGTTAAATATTTATTAGATTATGAACTGATTATTGTGTCTTCTTATTGCATTTCACGTAGGCATGGATATATGAACGATTCCCGGTGTTTAGGCCTCCACATAACGTGCGATGTGAGGAAAATCCTCTTGCAAAGAGGTGGCTACCAAAGGGTGGACAAGGAACTTCTATCGAAAGATTAATGTCAGTGCATGAGGTTCTTGACTCCATGAAACCCAGTGAAGTGAGTATTAATCTGTTTTTATATACGTGAAAATCTCGTGTCAAATATACATGTAGTATTAATCTGTTTTTAAATTGGTACAGTTATTTGGAAGCCATATACCGAGACGGTGAGACAACATTTTCCGTTCCACGATCTCGTATTACCATGGATGCATCTCAAAGAAACACCATTGTGGAGCCATATCATCCCGATCGAGTACGAGACAGTTTGGATATGTACGAGACAATTCCATACGTCCCTATTGCTCCCGGTGTCCCGAAAGGAAACCCAACTGCGGCGATATGGGGGTACTTGTCAAGTACTTTGTACAATGGGATAGTCATGTGTTATCGACGAGAGACTTGGTCGACGCCCGACCAGCGGGACAGTGTGACCCTTCATATCTTGAATGGTATTACACACATTCACATCCCATCGTTCAAGACCCCGACCGTCGGTCCGCCTACGTCGGCAACGTAGCGATCTTGCTCCGCTAGATGCTTGGGACATTGTCGATCTGCGGGGTTTAATGCAACCGATGGTGCAACGATTGAGAGCCGGAGACCGATCTATCTCCGGGGAAGAGTTTGAGTCGGTGATCCTACGAGCATATGATGCATTAGGAGGTCCGGATGATGAGGGACCACATCGGGCGGGACCTTCGCAACTGCGTCTAGTCGTAGGAGGAGAAGTGTTAGTTGAAGTTGACTATTGTATTATGTATTTCAATTTGGATATTGTTGTATTTAAAGACGATGTTATAGTATTATGCACATTGGTAGTCATGTGTTACTATTATTTCTTTTGATGGTATGCATTTTGTATTAACTCGGGAATTACTTATAAGTTAAATGACATAAAAGCAAAATATTGATTTACAACACAAATTGATTCACAATTTGATTTACAATACATGTTGATTTATAAAAGTAATGAACATAGTGATTTACAACTGAAGCTAATCTAAAGAGATAGTCGCGGCGCTTCGACCGATACGGTTCCCACACTGTCACTATACAAATTAAGTCGGTCGCCAATCCAATTTTTCCACCATACACATTGAAGTCGGTATGTATTCCATTTATCTGCAACGGTGGTAATGGACTCCCCGCGCAAGAACACCTACAAAATATACTACATATCAATATCATGGATATATATAACATAAATAACATCGATAATATCCTTGATATGGTGTGTACCGAATATAATGATCATTATTCACAAATCCAATACATATCATCCGTGGATCACTTGGGATTGGGGTTCTTAAGGGCAAATACGTCATCGAATTTGTAAATCCAAACACACGAGCGCAACATTGAAAGCCGATGCGACCAAATGACCCATTTCGGCAAACAAAACCGGTGTTCCTTAGGTGCGGCTCCTTGTAGTAGTCTAGAATATGCAACACTTCTTCAACGCGACCATGTTCAATGAACACATTGTTGTATAACTCTTGGTTGGTAGTCAACTCGTGAAGAAGTGCTCCTCTAATCCTACCCCACGAGTCCTCTGTGAAGCCAAGTTGGTGCAACGGCACGGAATCCACAATGACCATCACTTTTAACATTTTTGTCTCTACAATCCAATTGTGCAAATGTGATGGTAGTTGTTGGATAAAACCACTCGTAGTCGCGATTCGAGTCCTTTCTTGGACAACCTATTGAAAAAGATGTATCAATCCATAAATATTTCGAAAGCGTATAACCAGGTTTTTTCTATCTTAAAAAGGTTATAAAAAGAAAAATACTGTTTCTTCTTTGGCTTAAGTGCCGGTGTCGAACCGAGGGTAAGAGGTTGTTTAATGGACGGACCAACCTCGTATGCAATCTCTTCGCATGGTGAACGGCTATCTTCTATGGATTGGACATACTCAAACTTACTCGGATCCCGTTTGGTTGACTTGTCTTTTTAGTCTTTACGACTTAGGACGACCACGAGTCAAAACTTTCGTTTTTCAACGGGATGAGTAAGTGATGTCGTTGGAGGTTGATTTATTTCAGTCAATCTCTTTAAGATTAACAACCTCTCGGTCTCAGGTGCTTGTTCCCACTTGGACGATAGCTCAACAATTTCTTGTTTAAATCGGCTGCCCATTTCTTCGACAATTCCAGGATCTTCTACCTTTGGAGGTATGATATCTAATTTTCTCCAAAAGGCGTCAACCTTATCAAGTGGAATTGGCATGTCCGATCTCTTATATTCGTCAATCTCATGACCACAAGGCAGCCCGCATCTCTTTCTCGTATACACCCACACAGAGGGTCTACACCATGTTCACCAATAGCGCTCAATTCATCATAGATCAAGTTCAATCCATGCATCGAAACCATCCTCGCGCTCTCTAAATACAATTGATTTGTATTTATCTGGACAACATTTTTGCTCTTCTCAAAAGACTGTTTGATTGCTTGTGTGTGAAGTCTCAATGAGGGTGTGAATCTCGCCAACAAGTCTCAAAGTTACCCTGGCTCGAGCCAAGTGTCTTTTCAACAATGCATGTTGACTCTCCACCGAAATACAAGTTACAACCTTATTAAGTATATATCTAACAAAATATATAAAACAATCAAATATACGCCGATATTAAAATGATAGATACCTATTTGTTGTGGTATTGTCAAAATGCATGACTGTATCCGTCCATAACGACACAAATCTTTCCTTGTATGGCATCAACCATTGCTCCATGACATATTTAACGGCTAGTGGATAATCTTTGAAGTCCGAGTCTTTGTAGCAAGGCATCATAATTTGCCGCGATCGCGAGAACTAACGTATTCCATTGCATAGAAAAACAATCCCATTTATCCTTCACACGGAATAATTTTTTGCAATTTGCCAAAATATTCTTGTTAATGTGCCACCGACAAAGGAAATGTCTCGAGTCGGGAAATGTTTTCTGAATTGCATTCATTAGACCAAGTTCTCTGTCCGTAACAATCACGTGGGTAGAGAGAATTGGTCCATCAATCCTTTTAAGACCGTCGGCCCACGTATAGTTCTCTTCCCGCTCAAACTCCAAATACGCGGCGGCAATATGAAATGTCATTTGCGTCGAGGTGACACCAACAATTTCCAACAAAGGTAACTTGTACTGTTTGTCTTGTATGTACAATCCATAAATAGGACTCTCGGAAAACATCGCAATAAATCAACGCTCGTTGGGTGAGCGAAGAAAATATTCTTGACAACGTCGGTCTTCTCACACGAATGTGATGATATAAATATCCATGCTCATTCAACTTGAACATAAGGCTGCATTTGAGATCGACCCGACGCTCTACAACTCTATTTTGCAACCGAGCATTGTAGATAGTCCTTATTGTGGACTTATTATCTACAAAATTTTCTTTTAACCCAAACAAAATGTCCTTGGGTTTACTATTTGTGTGAGACAAATTAATGACAAAGTCTTTCTCCTTGGCTGATAATCGACCAACATATGAGTGGCCCTCCAAATAGTCTGCAGTTGGATGATTGTGGACACCACATTGAACATCCAATGCCCAAGGTCCATCAGCTGATATTTGTCTACCCCTCAACCGAAATGGACAACCACACTTCTTCGTTCCAGTTTCCCTTTTCCTCTTTGATTTGCTCACAACGTCCTTTTCCATGGTAGCTTCTTCGGTATTTACTTGAGAGAACTTTCCGGCTTCTTGAATTCGGTAATTCCCACTACGTTCACATGCCAAAACTAACCGAGCTCTTTTTTTACACGACCCACTATCGGATCTGATAATTACAATCACCATCCCGTGTTCCTTTCCCGTCACACGCACCCAATCAAACAATGCATCACGAGATGTAAACATTTCATACGTCGTGAAAACATTGGTGTAATCCATAACGATATCTTGAACCGGTTCAATCTCCTTAACAACCGGCGCAACACTACCCTCAGTAGACAATGTGTTTGAATCCCGTTTACAACAAAACAAAATTTCAACAAAACATAACCCGAAAAGTTTCGTTCGGTAAGGAATTAAGGAACACCATAGTGGTGTTCGGGACAGATCTTTGGAACAAATGGGTGGTGTTCGGGACAAGCTATAGAACACCATAGAGGTGTTCGGGAACCACCTAACGAACATCCCTGTGGTGTTCGGGCCTAACTCAGGAACATCCCAGTGCTGTTCGGCCTGCGCGATGGAACATATCAAGTATGTTCGGTGGGTGGTCACCGAACACCACTGTGGTGTTCCATGGACCAGTCCCGAACACAAACTACGTCCCAGTATGTCCGAAATTTTAAAAAAAATGGATTGAAAACTTGAAAACGGTATAGAATACTTACATCAATGTTCTGCTTTACTTCTTTAGTATCCATGTCTGATTTTTGTTGCAATGTGGTTGCTTTACGTCGTTCGTGGGTAATGGGAGTTTGATATGAGATGGTAAGTTGAAGTTGTAGTTGAGTTTGGAAGTATGGATGTTGTGAGTTTGGCTTTGGATGCTAAACTGGGTTTGAAGTTATTGAGTTTTGGAGAGTATTTGGCTTGGTCTCTTTCCTGGGTTTGAAGTTTGAGTTCTCAGCGTAAACGTTATAGCCGCTTGTTATGGTAGAGGGTGTATTGATGAATTGGTTGGTGGTGTATTTAGAAGTTTAGGTGGTGGTGTTTTGGTGGTGTATTTAGAGGTTTGTGTGGTGTTTTAATATTTAGGGTGGTGTATTTAGTAAAAGAAGGGTATTTATGTCTAATAATATAATGGCATTTTTGTAATTAAATTGGGGGGTGTATTAAGAGGATTGGGTGGTGTTAATAGCAATCCTCTTAAAGAAAACTGGTAGAGTGTACCCATTACAGTTTGAGAAGGATAGGGATGGGTTAGAGGTTAAAGAGAATTTGGAGGTGGGTGTATCCTCTGCCATGACGTGAGCCTTTAGCAAGCTCTGATACCATGTAAGATGCAATAAATATTTGAATTCCCAAGATGAATTTAGTATCTATAATGCAGAAATATATATACTAGATACATGGGGATCAGTCCAATGTATGTGAAAATACACAGAGTCTGGACTTTGACTGTTGGGGGGCTCTTTCTAAGAGTCTAATTGGACCGTTCGGATATGTTGGCTTTCATCCCTCTCATCCAGATTTTACCACACAACTCACTCTCTCCACTTTTCTCTACACAATCACTCCACAAACACAACTCTCATCCATTTCTATCTCGGTTCATCACCGAGAATCACAAAAAGTAACTACACCGACAATCTCAACAACAACAAGCCTTCCTTTCTCGAAAGTAAGACAAGGGAAGCACATGCTCAATGGCCTGAACAAGACCTTCATCATCAACCTACTAGGATTTCTTCTTGTAGAGGTATATAATTCATAGTGAAATGTGATAATATTTGCATGCTAAATATGTAGCAACTTTTTTTAGATTTTTATATTTTGTGCTCATTTTAGAGCCAAAACGCAGGGATAAAACGCAGCTTATTTGGAAAAATTGTATTTCAATGCAGCGGCAAAAAAAGTAGCGTTTTCAAAACGCAGCTGCATTTTAAAACGCTGGAATTACCAGCTTTTCCCAAAACGCATGTTTTAAAACGCTGCTAGGAAAAAAAAGTTGCGTATCGAAGTGATATCCCAAACTCATTTATAAGAAAAGACCTGAGTTTTTAAAACACTGCATTTTGTAAACGCTGTACCAAACGGGCTCTTAGTTTCAAAATGTAAACATTTAATTGTTTAGTTGTTATCTATTAAATATTTTAGAAAGTAGTTTTTTATTATTTTTTTTTTGTTAATGTGATTTGTTTAGTCATTTTATTAAATTGTGTTTATTTTCTTTCTATATGATCCAGATGTGGTTTCTCTCAAAGATGATGATTTTGTGATGCTTAAAAAAATAAGTTAAAGAATCTGTTAGTTTAACAGGAAATTGTTGGCCGGTACACTTTGAAAAATTTTTGTTCTCTCCAGTCCATCCCATTTTTTATAACCCGAAAAATGGCACTTTGAGAATTTTCTTCCTAAAATGCCCCCGTCTCTTTGATTATGAAGATTGACTTTCACAGCCCAGCTCCCCTGCTTGAAAGCTTCATAGCATTTAAATTGAAAAAATATAAATTCACAAAACAAACGTGGAAACGAAAGGAAAAAAAATAGTCGAATTTCCATGCATAGAACACGAATTTGATCAAATTTGAATTTTTTGAGTTCATCTCGTTTTTTCTTGTTCTTGGACTGTTTTAGCCACTTTAATCTATGTTTTAAGTTTCGAATTTGTTTAAAATCAATCCTTGTTATCCTAACTTAGTACTACATTTATGCATAATTTTTCTACCAGAAAATACTATTTTTGAATTGGGCACCGAATTGGGCATCGCGATATAGGGATGCCTCATCGATCGCGATGCCGAGATGCCTCATCGCGATGTCAGAATTCCTCATTACAATGCCTTGATGCCTCATCGCGATGCCCAAATATTGAGAAATGAATGATCCAATCCAATAGAAAAATTAATTAAAGAATCAAAATCAAGATTAAAAGGAACTGCATTTGGGTTGGGGGGGGGGGGAAGATAATCAAATTCTTAATAAAGATTCTAGAAGTATTAAATTCGGGAGAGGAATTTGAAAAGAAACCTTTGAATGAGATGGCAACAAAGGTTGTTTGCAAGTGAAAGTTAGAAAAAACAACTTAATGAAGAAAGGGTGGGCGAACAGGACAGATATGGAAAAATATTTTCAATTCCATTAACAGCACACGTCCGACAATTCAAATACTGGGCAACGCAACGGGGATCGACCTGCCCGGTCAGGTCGCAGGGGTCAAGGGGACAGCGTCCCTCGTGAGGGTTCGGGGACAACGCCCCCGAAAGGTAAACGCAAACCAAGTCCCCTCCATCGGTTGAAATTCAAACGGAGCATCGCGATGCACAAAGTGGAGCATCGCTTTTTGTCCCTGCTACTCGCCTTAGCGATGCGCGGCAGCTCGCCTTAGCGAGGTACGGCAATCAAAATGTTTCATTTTTTACCTTGGTCGCCCTAGTGAGGTGTGGTAGGGCGAGGTTGCCCGCCTTAACGAGGTGCGGCAGCCTCAAATTTTTGTTGTCTCCCTGAAATTGGATTCGCGATGCAAAAGCATTGCATCGCGATGCCTTGGTTGCTGATGCACCCGTATTTTTCTTTCATTAATGGCATAATTGTCTTTTTAGCCCAAAAATGCCTTTTTTGGGTTTTAAAAAAAGATGAGTGGACTGGAGCGATTACAAATGTTGAAAAAGGGACCGGCCTGTAATTCACCCTTAGTTTAAATACTTAGGCCCATGTTTTGGTTAATATTTAATGTACTTTGTTTTATATTTTTAATAAGGCTTAAATCGTAATTTGGTCACCCTACTTTGACAAGAAAAAAAATTTTTTGTTAAGCTCACCCTACTTTTTTTTTTCCACAGATTAATCACTATACTTGGCATGTAGTCTCAATAAGGTAATTGGGAGTCACTTCTGTTAGTGAAGTTGGATGGAAATCATCAAAAGTACAGAAATACCCTTTACCTTTGGACATCCACACCTCACATGGATAGATTAAAGCCACAATATTCAATCTTCATCCTTCCTCCTCGGCATCAATCTCAAAATCTTCGGCCTCCCCTCCACCACTCCGTCCACACAAAACATTTTTTAATCACCAATATCGCCATCCACAATTCCCCCTGCATTTTCTACTTCGCCGTCTCCGCGGCCCCCTACGGCCATTGCTACTAATTCTTCGAAGAACTCTGCCACGCGTCTCAAACCCAATTCTTAATCATCGACGAATCTCAAGAAAATTAATGACGATGTCCAACCCTTGTCGTCAATTCTATCGAACCCATTTGGCCCATTTGATTTATTAGACAATGAAACTCCTTTGATTCTTGAAAAACACAATAATGGGTTAACCCTATTAAGCGAAGATGACATATTTAGCCCTAATAATGACAATTTATCCAATAGAGTTTCTGAATTGTTTGTGAAAAATGAGTTAGCTTTGAAAATTGAAATTGAAGCTTTGGTAGGGCAAACAGCTCACATGTCTCGTACAGTGGATGCCCTTCTGGGGTGGCCTTAATGGAGAGTCTCAACTGGAGCAAGCCAAACTAGGCCTCTAGCCTCAATGCTAACTTTTAAAAATTCAAGACCATTCATAATCACATTTGCAGAGTCCACACTCAAGTCGGGACCCACATTAACAATTAACATATCTGAATCAGCAGAAGAATTGGAGACAAAATCTTTGTAATTTTTTTTTTTAAGAAACAGGGACGGAAGCCTGCAGAAATATATTAAAAAACCAAAAGATTACAAAAATGAGGGGGACAACCAGCCTGACCCAAAACGCGGGGGACAAAGGAGCCTTGCCTCTACATCAAAAGCGAAACAAATCACCTACGAAAAGTGTAAAGATCCAAACTATCATGTGTAAAAGCCTGACGCACCATCCCTGGCAGATCAGTAATACGTGTAAACAATCGATTATCTTTATGAGAATGCCCCTCTGCAGCCAAACTATCAGCCATACAATTTTGTTCACGATAAACATGCTCCAAAGAGTAGCCATCCAGCAAACTTTGACACAGGCGCAAAGTATAAACATATTTCCAAGGGAGGCGGTTTGTACCACGAAGCCCCAAGGCAGACACTCTAGAATCCGTTTCGACCACCACCTGACTCAAATTAAGCGAACGACATAAACGAAGACCATCCCGAAGAGCCAAGAGCTCTGCCAACATATTGGTGCCATTTCCATAAAAATGAGAAAAAGCTCGAACCATATTACCTGCACTGTCACGGATTGATGAATGAAAATTTATACCTCGCAAGTGCACGAGAATACTGGAGTATAGCTGCGCAAAGACAAGGGTCGAACCACAGAGACAAGAGAATGATTGAATATTGTTAACTAATAACTTAAAAAAACAAAAATAAAAGACAAAGGGGTTTTTGTTGATTTTCTTAAAAACTACTAACAATAATTTAAACTAATTTATCAACTAAAATTATCAACTAAATTATCAAAGCAGGCAGATAACGAATTTAACAAGAATTGAGAAGACCTAGGAATTGGGATTCACTCTGTATCTTGGATTTATGCCTTTCTAATTTATGTATCAGTTCAGTTCTAGGATTGGTTCACAAAGGTAAAACCTGGGACGCTTGGATCACGATTTGCAGGCTTAGTATCCCTAATTGTTATACTTTCTTGATCCGTCCATATAACAAACAGGGACCCTTTAAGAACTTAAGAACAATTAATCTCTTTCTTATCTTAGCAAGATTATGAATCAATAAGAAAGAACATTCATAAAAGATGGCAAACATATGACTTATGCATTCTGATCGTGCAATTCATCATACCCTGATAATCTAACGGTTGTAATTACCTACACGCAAATACAACTTAGAAAGATTCAATAAAAATACTTTTATGAATGACTAGAACAATTGAACTGAATAGAATTATATTAAAGCATAAATATTTGATACAGAGTTACCTCCAATTCCTAGAAAAATGAATTTAACTCATAATAATTGATAGTACAAAAACTTGAACCATTCTTGAATTAATTTTCTTCATAGACAAAGAAAAATTATACAAGATGACTCCCTCTAATTCTAACCTAAAAGGGATATATTTATAACCTAATAATGTACAACAACCAAGGAAAAAGGGGTATAATACATTAAAACTATCCAAAAGAGGCCAAGGCAGCCGCACGCCAACCAAGGAGAACAATATGCGGCTGCCCTAAGTTTAACATAAGCAGATTTTACAATTCTGCCTTTATCTTTCTGAAAATTGCACTTTACACCCCTAAATTGACATGTTTGACTTTTTCTTTACTTTCTTCAACATGAGTTGACTTGAATTAACTTCATTGAACTTGGGATGTCTTGAGTTGACTTTCATCCTCATTAATTCTTCTAGAAACTTGAACCATCCATCAAAAGTACACATTCCGTTAACTTTTCTTTTGCAAAACAGTCCTTTTCCATTATAATTCCTAACGGAGTGTAACGAAATCTTCTGAAATCACTTCCAAGCCATCCAACTTTGCAAGATTAACCCCTTAAACCCCTGAAACTATAAAACAACACTAAAACACAATATTAGATAACAAAAACCTCGAGAAATAGCTAAATCTAAGCCGAATAAATACTCAATAAATGAGTAAAATACTCATTCATCAAATACCCCCAAACTTAGACTTTTGCTCGTCCTCGAGTAAAACAAGAAAACAAAACAAAAACAACTAAACTATACTATAATAAATACAAAACAAAAGCAAATTTTTTTTTTTCTTTTTCACGAGTCGAGCTTCGGCATGGCACTACATAATGCCTCAGAGTAGGATTAACAATACTATGCAACAAACAATACATAATCACAAGTCTAAACTTCCACTCAATCATCGTCAATCTCACTTTAAATCTCCGTGTGTGTGTGCGCCATTACTCAATAGTTTCAAGAACTGAAATCCCTTATAGAGCCAAGTACCTCATACATTCCCTAAAAATAACAAGTATTAACCTTTGCATATATATATCAAAGTATATTTCATGAAACATAAAAACTAGTAATTACTCCTCTCCATTACTACAAACATAAGTAGCAATACCGAAATTTTTCACTTTTTTTTTTTTCTGCAATTTTTTTTTTCCGAGAACAAACTTGTGGACTGTGCAATGTTTAGCTCCCTTAAGCTTTCTAATTAACCCATGTAACGAGTATTAGGCTAATGACTCTCAAACCATACGGCTTTAAGGCATTAGGTGTAGAAACACCCCTACGAGCTTACTAACTCGAGTTAAAAAGGCTACGAAGCTAAACTACGTCTTCACAAAGATATTTCTCTTTTTTTTTTTTCGTTTCGGATTACTTAAACTCTGTTTAGGCCTAACTTCAAGGAGTAAGAACAGTTTAAAGATTTCATGATTACTCTAATTTTTTTTTTTCAATATCAAAGGCTCTAAGGAATGATATGTGCACTATACAGCTCTATAAAGTCATTCAAATCTCCCAACAAATCAATTCATGACATAAAGTGCTCAAAGATTGGATATTCAAAGTTCCATCAACTAGATCAAATTTCAGTATATAAACAAGTACAATATGCATCGCTAGTTACAAAATGTCAAATACCACACAAATTATCATCATTGGCGGTAGTAACCATGCCTACACTAAAAACTCGCTCAAATTTTCAACTTTTCTGATTTTTTTATTTTAAAGAAAGCAAAAACTAGAAAGAAAAACAAAATAATACACAAAATAACAATGGCTACTCCCAAATATAGCATCATAGGACAATATCCCACCCCAACTTAAATCACACATTGTCCCAATGTGTAACAATATGGAAATAAGAATATGCAATGATGCAATTCTAAACCATAAGAACCAAATCAAAATTTTTTTATTTTTTCAGTCAATGCACTCCCGTTCCTCACCCCAAACTTGAATGTCACATTGTCCTCAATGTGTAACAATAAAGAACAACGGGAGAAACGAATGTGTCCCAATCTCAATTCATGTCAATAGACAAGTTGGCAACCAATACCAATAATCTCAACATTCCAAATTTCTTAACTCAATATTTCAAACAAATACCAAGAAATCTCAGATCCACAAGGTTGACAATTCTCCATAACATTTTTTAAATTTTAGTGAACAGCAGCTCATCTCGAAGGGAAACAAAAGTTATCGCACACCATGTCTCACCAAACGGTAATTTCGAAATAATTGCAACACATAATCTAAAGTAATGGAAAGATCTTACTTGTAGCCGAAGTGTGTTCCCAAAATTCCAAGCCCTAGATGGATGGATTGCTGTGGTGAAGGAGAGGAAAGCGGAGCGTAGGTGCAATGGAGAACTCGCGTGAGTGCCGGAATAACCAACCAGAAATCGCCGGCGATGAGGCGGGTAATCGCAGTAGATAGGGCGGCGAACTGCTGGCCAGATGTGATGGAGGGCAACCGGAGAAGACAACCGGAGTGGGAGGGGTTGCTGCCGAGTGGGCTCGGGAGAGATGCAGCGCCGGGAGGAGACCGCCGGCGCGGCATTCTTGCGGCAGTTGGGTGGTGCGACCTGAGTTGCACGAAGGTGGCCGGAGGAGAAAGCGGTGCTGGAGTGGAGCACGTCGACGCTGAGGAAGAGAGGGAGAGCGCACGGCGATGGGAAGGAAGGCCGCCGGAGTTGGGGTTGCTGATGCGAGAGAGAACGGGAGTATTGGGGTTGTTGCTGTAAGATGGGGGTTGACTTTCTTTCCTTTCTTTCTTTCTCTGTTTGTTTCTTTTTTTTTTTTTTTTTCAATTGCCCCTCTCTACAGAGTCTACACCATTCTTTTCAAAAGTATGAAGCTACTGGAAGATGCGCGGGCGCGCAAGCGGCCGCCCAAAAATTTTTTTTTTCACTTTGTCAACCCCAATTTATTCCTGAAGTTCATATTTGTCTCTTCAAACCTAATTTCTTTGATCATCATAGCCTGTTACCTGTATAAAAAAAAATAAACACAAATACAACACAAAAGCTAGAAAATCTATTAAGTGTTAGCACAAACAATTATAAAACAAATAAATAAATAAAATAAAATCTTTTTGTGAGGGTGACACTATAAACACTCCCCTATAAACCCACAAACTCAAGGAGACTCTAAAGAGTGACTCGATAACAAAACAAATAAATACAAAGAGGTAAGGGTTTAGAAAAAGTTCTAAGTTATAGTCGTTAGCTTGACTTTAATCCTCCCTTTTCAACTAAGGAGGCACCGGATCACCTAGGAAAGCGCACATCTTCGGTCCATAAAATCCACCACCCATGTAGTGTCTCAATTTTTGTCCGTAAAACCTGAACACTTCCTTGGTGACTTGCTCAACATAAGATGACCATCTAATTGAATTGGGGGATGGAAATATCACACCTAATTCTTGTAATGTAATCCCATTTGAAATTTCCACCACTTTTTCCTCACCCCTTCTTTGCTCATGTGTCTCAAAAGAGGGCACAAATTTTTCTTTGAAATGCCCTAGGGGGTGAAAAGGAAAGTCACTAGGAATTTTCTCTCCGATCTTATCGAAGACAGCTTTTATTTCACGGACTTCCTCATTATCCCTGTTCTCACCACCCTTCAGCAAAGCCTCAATTTCATCACAAATACGCTCATTCTCCAAATTATCAGAGATTATATCGTCTAACTTATCAACAGAGAAGCATTCAGTCATATCATCAGGCAATTTCATAGAATCAAAGACAGATATCTCAACAGACTCATCCATAACAGACATGGACAAATTTAAGGGGATTCAGTAAACGGCGACCGAACATAAAAGTTCAGACACCACGACGTTACCAGTTAAACTTACTCAATCAATCTAACTTGTCCCCGGCAACGGCGCCAAAAACTTGATGTATGAAAATTTATACCTCGCAAGTGCACGAGAATACTGGAGTATAGCTGCGCAAAGACAAGGGTCGAACCACAGAGACAAGAGAATGATTGAATATTGTTAACTAGCAACTTAAAAAAAACAAAAATAAAAGACAAAGGGGTTTTTGTTGATTTTCTTAAAAACTACTAACAATAATTTAAACTAATTTATCAACTAAAATTATCAACTAAATTATCAAAGCAGGCAGATAACGAATTTAACAAGAATTGAGAAGACCTAGGAATTGGGATTCACTCTGTATCTTGGATTTATGCCTTTCTAATTTATGTATCAGTTCAGTTCTAGGATTGGTTCACAAAGGTAAAACCTGGGACGCTTGGATCACGATTTGCAGGCTTAGTATCCCTAATTGTTATACTTTCTTGATCCGTCCATATAACAAACAGGGACCCTTTAAGAACTTAAGAACAATTAATCTCTTTCTTATCTTAGCAAGATTATGAATCAATAAGAAAGAACATTCATAAAAGATGGCAAACATATGACTTATGCATTCTGATCGTGCAATTCATCATACCCTGATAATCTAACGGTTGTAATTACCAACACGCAAATACAACTTAGAAAGATTCAATAAAAATACTTTTATGAATGACTAGAACAATTGAACTGAATAGAATTATATTAAAGCATAAATATTTGATACAGAGTTACCTCCAATTCCTAGAAAAATGAATTTAACTCATAATAATTGATAGTACAAAAACTTGAACCATTCTTGAATTAATTTTCTTCATAGACAAAGAAAAATTATACAAGATGACTCCCTCTAATTCTAACCTAAAAGGGATATATTTATAACCTAATAATGTACAACAACCAAGGAAAAAGGGGTATAATACATTAAAACTATCCAAAAGAGGCCAAGGCAGCCGCACGCCAACCAAGGAGAACAATATGCGGCTGCCCTAAGTTTAACATAAGCAGATTTTACAATTCTGCCTTTATCTTTCTGAAAATTGCACTTTACACCCCTAAATTGACATGTTTGACTTTTTCTTTACTTTCTTCAACATGAGTTGACTTGAATTAACTTCATTGAACTTGGGATGTCTTGAGTTGACTTTCATCCTCATTAATTCTTCTAGAAACTTGAACCATCCATCAAAAGTACACATTCCGTTAACTTTTCTTTTGCAAAACAGTCCTTTTCCATTATAATTCCTAACGGAGTGTAACGAAATCTTCTGAAATCACTTCCAAGCCATCCAACTTTGCAAGATTAACCCCTTAAACCCCTGAAACTATAAAACAACACTAAAACACAATATTAGATAACAAAAACCTCGAGAAATAGCTAAATCTAAGCCGAATAAATACTCAATAAATGAGTAAAATACTCATTCATCACGGATCACACCACCTCTAGTACATATCCCATTAATAGCTGAACCATCCGTATTTAATTTGAACTAACCCAAAACAGGAGGCTCCCAACGAAGCCAAGACCCCACACTCACAACCCCGTAAAGAGTAGACAGGCCCAAAATCTGAATAATCTGAGAACCCCTAGAGTCTAAACCTACCTTTGGTTTATAAACAAACATCAAATCTTATAACCCACCAATCACTCGAGAGTAAACCTTCAAACCCGACATTGGAGCTCCCTTGAAAACTGCCGAACACCGAGCCTTCCAAATCTCCTAACAAACCAAGCAGAAAATACCCAACTGAACCGCCCCCAACTGATTACGAGTAGACACTCCTTTGGCCCATATATCAAACAAATGCTGAAATGATACATAGAGATTAATTTTATTAAAAGGAGCAGCAAGTCTATCCCACACAAACCATGCAACTTCCGAATGTAAGAACACATGAGTCAGAGATTCTCTATCATGACGAGCAGCACAGCAAATGCATTTAGAAGCCAGACTGATATTCTTCCAATGTAACTGAAGGTCGACTGGTATCGCGCCATGTAATAAACGCCACATAAAGCCACTTATCTTCAACGAAATCCATGGCTGCCATATCTTCCTAAACCAAGGAAGCGAAGGACGAGAAGGCCGAATATGATGCCAATAAGCAGAACTAGAAAACTTTCCCGTATCTATTAATGTGCAAACCAATTCATCCTTAGCCGCAGGATTTGAAACAATATTTTGAAGGGACTCATGTAACCGAACAGAAAGCATAGGAAAAAATTCATCTAAGTGCGCCACAGCTTCACTAACACGGAGGCGAACATCGGTTGGTCTAGGCCCAGCTAAAACCTCGCCACACCAATTCTCAGTCCAGAAACCCACATCACCTGATCCCGAAACCCAACGAGAACATTGATCCACTCTTGGCATTTGCTCCAAAATTGCCCTCCAAACATGAGACGACGCAGCTGAAGTGAAGCCCCCATCCACCGTCCCATATTTTGCCATAACAAATCTAGCAAACAGATTGACCCCTTGGCGCACAGACCATGCTCACTTCGCGTGCAACGACGCCGTCACATGAGACAAAGAACGAATTCCCAAACTGCCTTCCTTAACAGTTTGACAGACTACATTCCAAGGTATCCAATGAGCCCTCCGCTCACCCGCTGAGTCCCACAAAAAATTAGCCATTGCATGTTCCAACCGAGCCATACTCCCCTTCGGCATTTTAATAGCAGCAAGAGAAAAAATTAGAATGCTGCTAAGAACCGACTTTAGAAGGACAAGCTTTGCACCAAAAGAGAGCAAGTTAGCCTTCCAGCCACTAATCCTTCTAATGATTTTTAATTCAATTTCCTCAAAATAGCTTTGCTTTACCCTCCCCTTAAATAATGGAATACCAAGGTATTTAATAGGAAAGAACTGCTGCGAGCATCCAGACCACTGAGCAATTTGACGAGCTTTTTGGTGCCGACATCGGTTCGCAACATAGAAACCACTTTTTTGAAGATTAATGAGCTGCCCCGAAGCAGCTTCATAACCCGACACAACTTTCTTTAAAGCCAAAATGGATTTTTTGCTCGCATTGCTAAAGATCAACATATCATCTGTATACAAGAGGTGTGACACTAGAACACCACCACGCCCATGAGCATACGGAAGAATGCTACCATTCTCAAAGGCCCGATTAAGGTTAATAGACAAAACTTCTTGGGCCAGAACAAATAATAACGGGGATAACGGATCCCCATGTCTAACACCCCTAGTAGAATTAAAATAGCCAAAACTGTCACCATTAACCTTGATGGAATACCAAATATTACTCAACAGCTGATAGATCAAATCACAGCTCTGATTATCAAAACCAAAGGCCTTCAACGCCCGAAGAAGAAATAGCCATTCCAACCGGTCACAAGCTTTGGACATATCAAGTTTAAAAACTACATTACCCCCTCGAACCTTGTAATTAATCCTGTGAACCATTTCATGCGCCAGAACAATATTATCTTGAATGGTACAACCCTTCACAAAACCCGACTGTTCCGATGAAATAATATTAGGAAGAAAAACTGCAATCCGTGAAGCCATAATGCGGGAGATAATTTTGTAAGAAAAATTACATAAATGGGTCTCAAATCATTCAGCCCAGTTGGCATCGAAATTTTTGGAATCAAAACCACAGTTGTAGACGTAATACCTCGATGGACCCGACTTCCCCGAAAATAATCCTGAACAGTTGCAATCACCTCACCCTTGATAATATCCCAGCAGCCTTGATAAAACCACCCTGTAAAACCATCTAGCCCTGGAGCACTATCAGAATTCAGACACTGAACTGCTTCCCAAATTTCCTCTTCTTCCGGAACACTATGAAGCCTATCATTCTCCAGATCCCCAATAGTCTTTGGACAATCTTGAAACAAATCATCCGAAAACCTAGGACGAGTTGAAGTAAACAATTCGTCAAAAAACTGAACTGCTCTATCCCCAATCTGCTTATTATCAGTAATCCAACTCCCATCTGTGCGTTGCAGCTTCACATTACTGTGAGCAGCACGATCCTTAATACTGGCATGGAAAAAAGACGTATTTCTCTCACCATCGCGAAACCAGTTCTGCCTAGCCTTCTACTGAGTAAGCTTCGCATCCCATTTAAGCAACTTACATAAATCTATTTTTGCCGCAATGAACTGCTTATAGAGGTTAACTCAACCTCCAATCTCAAAACATGATCTTGCTGTCTTGCTAAATTTCGTTGAACATTAACAAACACTGTCCAATTCCATGTGCGCAACTTTTTGCGTAAAGCATTAAGCTTTCGATGCAAAACAGCCATAGCCGAGTCTAGTACTAGGACCTTCCAAATCTCACGAACAAATTCCAAAAAATCTGGATGATCAAACCACATGCGTTGAAAACGAAAATTAGCCTTAGGTTTAGTCACACAAGATAAGTTAATCAATAATTGGGAATGATCCGATAACACTCTACACAGATGCTCAACCTTCACATTCGGATACACCGATTTGTATAACCCATTCACCATAACACGATCAAGCCTTTGCCATATTCTCGCAACCCCATCCTGATTATTACACCAAGTGAAAACACTACCATCAAAACCAGCATCATCTAATCCAGTCTGCTGGATAAAATCATTGAAATCCCTTATACTTAAGAAATCACACGGAGCTCCTTCCAACTTTTCTGATGAGTTAGCAATAACATTAAAATCTCCACCAACTAATCCAGGATCCGAAGTCAAAGTTGCAAACTGAGACAAGTCATCCCATAAATCCTGTCTTTCACCCCTACAACATTTCGCATAGACAAAAGTAAAGACAACATTAAAATTACTACCCATCCGGATCCTAACTGTAATGGACTGAGATGTCGCATGCACAAAGGTCACATCTAAACCCTCATCCCCAAATAGCCATATATGATTATTAACTAGGCTTTGCTGAAGAGAGTTCCTATATCGAAGTTTTTTAGCTAATTTTTTAATACGCCCACCATTAATTTTGGGCTCCAAAATCGCACACATAGCTGGCCTATGCTGTCTTTTAAGCAATTTAATATAATCTACAGTATCTTTATTACCTACTCCACGAGCATTCCATAAAAGAACCGCCATAAGGAAACTAACAAAGAGGGAAAACATTACTGAGCCTTCGCAGCAGCCCGAGTCAGTCGCTTATTCCTCCCAGCAAAAACATGCCTTTTGCCTTTTTAAGGAACCTCGTAAATGTCATAATGCTATCCTCCGAGGGCGAAAAAAATTTTAAATCATCAAGCGAAGATGACCTAGTTAATTTGACCCTCTCACGTAAAATAATATCATCTTTAGATCGAACTCTAGCAACTGGGGATATCCCTATAACATTCCCATGCCCACCATCAACATCCTTAGTATCACCTAAATCATACAATGCAGCAAATGCATTATGAACAATGGGAACAGTCTCGACCAAAAGGGAAACATCTTTCTCCTGCACAAAACCATGAGGAGGCTGCTCACGACACTGTAACACAATTGGATTCCCACAGACCTTATCCTGACTTGAACACAAATTCGAAGCCTTTCATCCCTCCTCTCATTATCAACCCTGTTCTCATTATCAATCCTCCTCTCAATATCACCCACATCAATAACTTCAATCCCAGTTAGTACACCATTCGCATCCTTTGTGTTCAATCCAGAGCCCTTTTCAGTACCTGTACCTTTGTTCACTATAATCCATTTCTTATCATTGTGGACTGGTGCTGAATCTTTCTTAATCACCTTCGGCTCCCCCTTATGCCCCTCAGTGCAACCCTCCTCACCAACCTTAATAGGGCCCTTGGAACCCATTCTCCATTTTTTACAATCAGCCGTAACATGCCCCAACAATCCACAATTTCCACAATAAGCAACATTGCCTTCAAAATCCAGTGATTGCCAGAAACCACTCTCTTTAGAAGTGCCAATCCATACCCTAGAAGGTAACGGTTTGGAGACATCAATCTCCAAGCACATGCGAGTATACATAGGGTATGACAAGGCCAAAGTGCGGTCATCAGCACGGAGAAACCTACCCACTGCCTTACCAATTTGCTTTAAAAAAGTTGGGTTAAAATACATGAGAGGCAACTGATGTAGGCGTACCCATACCGCCACATACGGACTATCCTTTTTGAAAGCAAAATCAGGAGACCATTAAAATAGGCGATACATATACATATTGATCATTCTCGACTCCTTGGATAACGCCCGTATCATATCCTCTTCCGATGCAAGATGGATCATTACATGTCTAGGGTCAAGAAGACCTACAATGAAGGACCTAGTTAATCGCCAGTTCTTTGCAATATGATCTTGGATGACATGTATCTGAGGTCTCCCAACAGAGAATTTCATTATCAGCATAAAATCAAACTGTTTATCCAACAACTCAATTTCCACTGGAGAACACAAGCACCTAGGCTCATCCAGAATTGTGATTGATGGACGTGGAGCTAGGGGAATCTCACGCAATACAGGGACAGTATTAGGGTTAGCACTCATATGAGGTTGTTTCAGCGCTACCACAGAAGCGTAAGAGATCGCCTTAGTAGCCCCTGCAACTGTATCAGAAGGAGGAGAGCCTGCCGGATCTACTAGATCCAGTGGCATAGCCACGCTAGGGATGAGAAACCCAAAAGCAAGGTCAAAATTCAAAAAGGATAGTCCGTATGTGGCGGTATGGGTACGCCTATCACCAAATTTACATGCAAATCCCCTTACTGACTCCACTCTCCACCCATTCTCTTTCCATCAATCACCAAGTCTTTAAGAAACTCTGCAGTACTCACCTGAAATCCCCTCTCCCTCATTTACTCGGTATAATTATGTATATAATGAGTAAGACTCATTAAGTCACCAACTATATGTAACTTCTTTTTTTGATAAATGAAGTTATTTTGCACAGTTATTACTGTTTACAATATTTTTTAAATACCAAGCCCACGTGGCACCAAAATCCTAGATCTGCCCTAAATGCTAATGTGCTCAACTTGAACTTCAATATCACGTGCGTACTACTAGTGGATCCCGATTTCATGTACCTTGTACATGTCCATTTCTGCGATATCGTGAGCACATCTTTGAATAATCTTGTGTTCAACCCGTATATGAATTCTGACCTTGCTTTTGGGAGTTTTGACCCTTCAAAAAGGATAGTCCGGTGGTGATGGGTACAATAGGATTGTGGCAGCTTCGTTGGTGGAGAAAGAAGGTTTAATAATGAGTAACGAGGGAGGGTATCTTGAAAGTAATATAAGTAAGGGCATTTTTGGGTTTTTAAAAAGGTTTAACGCTTTTTATCTAGAAATCTCGATGGAATGATGAACGTGAGACTACATGCAAGTAGAGTGATTAATATGTGAAAAAAAAGATTAGGGTGAGAGCTTAATGAATTTTTTGTCAAAATAGGGTGACCAAATTAGAATTTAAGCCTAATAATGTCTAGTTAAGTCACTTTTTTTTATGCCAAAAATGTTTAGTTTAGTTTTCTTAAATATGCTAGTATTTTAGTTTACATTTTTTACTCTGGGCTTAGTTTTGTTGACTTTAGTTGACCCTCTTATTGACTAAAGTTGAACAAACTTGAGTTTGGACCATTTTGGCTAATAATTTTGTGTGTTTTTTTTGTTTATTTTGTCTATTGACTCAAATGTAATTATTTTGCCACCACCGTTTGACCGAAGAAATCATTTTGACCAACCATGCCAAGTTCGACTTCACATTAGGAATTCAAGCATATTAGCAACCATTGAGATCGAAAAGGAGATTTGGGTGCCTAATCCCTTCTCGACTCGTAACTTAGCCCCCAAACTTGGAATCTAGGTTTTTCTTACGTTTTCTCAATAAACGGAGGTGGCGACACTTTTGTACTTTTTTTAGAGCCCACTTGAGATTTTGAGCGTATTCAACGCGCTCAAGTTTTGACTTCTCGACGTTTCTTCATTCGAAGACGATTGATTCGAAACGGGGTTCTCACATCTTAACTTGTTGTTCACACATGATTTTCAACTTGTTGTTAAACACTTAACCAACACTTTATTATTATACACACAACTAACATCTTGTTGTTCAACTTAGGTCTTTCAAGAAGACATTAATCAAGTAGAAAATCACATAATACCAAGTACCAAGTCTCATTTACCACATACTTGTAATAGGCAATTTACCCTTATGTAACCACACTTGTCAACAACCATCCTCCTTAGTTAACAACTCCAAGGATGAACCCAATTAATTCAAGCAACTAACCACATAATTTCCAACAACTCTCAAGGTACTATCCAAGTATAATATGATTGCTACACAATCCAAAACATTGTACACATTATTAACAAGCTTACACATAGCTCAACTCACCGAGTTATACTCTTAACATATGAACATGTAATAACTTACCAATTTGACCATTTTCCACCAATTAAACTTTGT
The DNA here is from genome assembly GCA_016624345.1 of Platycodon grandiflorus. Lineage (NCBI taxonomy): Eukaryota > Viridiplantae > Streptophyta > Magnoliopsida > Asterales > Campanulaceae > Platycodon > Platycodon grandiflorus. The sequence goes on along the minus strand of CM028362.1, from coordinate 41,033,848 downwards.
TCTTCAAGCTCCAATGTAGTCTACAACACTTGCTTATAGGTTACCTAGGTTGAATTAGCCAAGAACTAGCTTGAATCTTGCAAGATTTGAGGTTTCTCTCTCTAGACAACCATGGAGTCTCCTACGGTTCTCTCACTAGCTTGGAGGAAGAAGAGAACAATGTTTTGGCTGAAATGGGAGACTCTTTCTCAGCCAAATCCACTAACTTAGTCAACAAAGTCAAGTAGGAGGTGGCACAATAGGAGACCTTCACTAATTCCATGGCACAATGTGATTGGGTGGTCAAAGTCAATCATATTAAGCTAATGAATAACCAATTAGTCCTAAGTAATCCTATTTAACATGAATTACATGTTATTAGATCATTTACACTTAATTATAATGAATCAAAACTAACTAATTAGGTTTAAAACTAATTAAACGCAATTAAGAAACTATAGGGGCTATTTTGCAAAATCAAAAAGATTAAGTGAGTTAGTTAGTGTTTTTAATCAAACTTAAACCTAATTAACCCTTATTAATCTTAATTAATCATTTTTATGCCTTTTTATACTTAATTATCACTAGTTATAAGTCACAAATCAAGTTGGAATTAAGTAAAACTAAGTTGTACAAGTTTAGGGGTCAAATTACAATTTTCCAATACACCCAGGCCAAGGGGGTGAGCAGCTCACAGAAGTTTGCGTGCACAACGTAGGGAAGATTCAGGTTGCTGCGCACCAAGGCGCACACCCTATTTTGTCCAGCTCGATTTTCTCGTTTTCTAGGCTATCCAAAATGCAATCAAACGTGCCCGCCCGATCAACATATGAAACCTCAAAATCATGTGTTAGGCTCTTTAACGTGGTTTTACAATGAATACAATGCATAATACCTCAATCAAAATGACGGGAAAACAAGCAAGACGAGAGCGCAATCGAAAACGTCAAAACCTAGGCAATACAGCTTGTAAACTCGTTTTCGCGACTCCAATCATCATGAATGAAAGGTCATTACCCTAACCATGTAAGAAGGTAATAAACACTTTAATGCATGAATAAAATGATGCTAAACACAGATAATATGTATGCAATCTCAGTTATTATGCATGCAAAAATACTAGCTATTACAATTATTCCCCCATGATCACTCAATTTAACCATGAAAAACTCTAATGCCTCGACTCCAAGCACCAACTCTATATGAAGCTAGAGCATCTACGATGATTCTATTAAAAGTCTAATTATTATTTTTTAATAATGTGAGATACACTTAATGAGTACCAAATTGTGTATACAAAATGATGTATTATATATAACATTTTATTCAGCATCTTGTTGGCTCTACTTTGAATTAAATAGTGAAGTCAATAAGATAACATATAGGATATCAAATTATTTTGCTTATAAAATTTAGTACTGATATGATTACGTGCATCTAACATTACTCAACTCTTTTTGGCTTCAATCTTATGTACTACCCACTGTGATACTCTGTTTTGTTGAATCTTAGCCTAAACATGTTCTTGTAAAAAAAAAAAACAATCCAAAATAACAAGGAGAAGTGTAGGACTAAGATTTAATGGGAGAGGGAGTGTGACTAAGAGTAGGATAGAAGACTTTTTCTTATATTATTTTGTCAAGCCAAAATGGATTCAAATTTTCTATCCCACCCCTGTCACACTTTTTAACTCTATACATGTCCATGTAAAAAAAAAAGACTAGGTAACATAACAAGGACTGGTGTAGGGCAAGATTCAAGAACATGCGTAGAGTAAGATTCAATGAGATAGGAAGTGTGACAAATGTGGAATAGAAGATATGATGCCACTTAGAGCAAAAGTAATGGAGATTATTTGGAGGAGCTTGGAGGGTGCATTGCATACAATGGGGTTTATTTTGGGAGCAACCGGGTAGCCCAATTAAGCTACCGTAGCTTAGTAACCAAAAAATGAGGAAAACCACTCAAAATGACATCATTTAAGCTGTTAAACAAAGAAAAAGGGGCGCTGCACTTCCAGACAGCTCTTTCCACATGTTGCCCATCTATTGGGGCGACACAAAAAACTCCCTCTCCGATTTTTGACCATTTTTCATTCAAAAAAATTGTTGTTGTTGTTTTCTTTTTTTTGGTATTAAAGTGCACATTTTTTTTCTATAAATAGAGATTTGATTTGTTTCATTTGGACATCTAAATAATTTTCTACAAAATTTTAAAGTTTTTTCTTTATTTTCCTCCCTTCTCTCTCTTTAAATTTATTGAATTCTAAATTTATTGGAGTTTGTGTCATCATTCGAAGGGAGTTTTTGTTTAAATAACTTATGGATAACTTAAAAGGAATTTTAATAAATTTGGTAAAAAATGTTGACTAAGATCCCCCTTTGCTCTTATTAGGCATTGTTGTTGTTGTTGTTGTTATTAGTAGGGATGTTACAAAACGCTCTACCTTTAAAATTACCTAAGTATTTCCCTAATCCAAATCTAATAAAAAATATGAGACATGTAGAAAAAATAATCTTTTTTTTAAAAAAAATTCTCCAATGCAAATCTCTTATGCTGTGGTGAACATGATGTAACATTTAGTTGGGAAGACATCCTCTATGAGTCTGTTTGTTAAAACTAAAAATTAAGCTCTGAAAACTGATGTCTGAAAAAATAGAGTTAAAAATATTAATTTGACTTATAATTTTGGCTATCTTTAAGAGATACTTAATTTATAAAATAATATTATAGTGTATTATTAAATAATCTTATTTTTAATCCCATTTAAAATTTTATTAATTAAACTATTAATTGGGTTAACGGACATGCCTTACGTGATCCTCGCTTTTAGAGGGTCACCTAGAGGTAGTGCTTTTATTCATGACACTAGTCAATGAGCCCGTGCTTTGCACGGGTGTAATTTGAATTTAAAATTAATTGATACATTTGAGAAATATTTTTATAAAAAATTATCATTATATATTAAATATAAACGTTTGATGACTTAACGTGTGACAAAAGTTAGGTGTTGTCAATTTATGCTAAGCGATGGTCATTTATCATTACTTTCGTTTCGAAATAAGTATTTTTTATTAATTTTTATACATGTATAAGTAAATATTTGTTTCTATATATTTTTTTATTTATAAAGTATTTTTTTAGTGATATCAAACAGTTAAGATTTCATTATGGTTTGAATCTGAAACCCTTTTGCTTAAGCAACCAACGCCCCTTTCATCCATGCCTCCGCTCGGCCCATTCATTTGGTATATTTTTCCTTCTTCATAGGGTGAGAGATTGGTTCATTATTGCTTCTTTGTGAGTGGTATGCCTTGAATTCCCTTATTTTATTTGTTATGTATTTTTAAAAATATTGTATTTCTAAACCAAAGCTTTGAATAAAAAAATATAAGTACAACCTAAATAGTCAAAATTTCATTAGGATACACACTTTCATTATTCATTTATAGTCTCATCATCAAAATGAAACATAATCATATTCCAACATTCTCAACAAAGAGTCATTTGTTTATTATCGGGATGTTTAAAAAAAAAATCCATAAGACATTTTTTCTTTCTTAGGAGTACTATTTTTACTATATTACCCATTGATTAACTCAATTAAAGGGATGTACAAAGCATGTTTTTTTTTTCAAAAAATTTAAGTTAAAAATTGAAAATAAATCATGAACAATTATTTATAATAGAATTAATTGACTTTAAATTTGTTTATGCTAATCATTTATACTAATTATACCATTTCCACATGGCGTTACCATAATTAATATGTGTATAATTATGATAAGGTCAATAACTGATGAAAGTGGTTTTTTTATTATTTAATGCACTATCAATACATTTGTGTCTTCTCCCATCCCTCTTTCCAACTTTTCATTTACAATTTTATCCATATTTAAAAATCTTAAAATATGATAACCATTTTTATAAGCTTCTAATCTAAATCTCTCTTATATTTAATATTTCATGAATTTTATGTAAGGAAGAACAAATCAATTTCAAAATATTAATGACATCATTCACATCATAAATTAAAAAGTTGTCTTATTTTGCTTAATCATGCAAAGTCTTCATAATCACAATCATGACTAAAAACATGGTATATTGCAGCTTTATATCCGCTCCTTCCTCCTCTCTCTTCTGTTCATCCAATCCAAGTTACTCGATTTGAATCTTCACCTTTTGATTTGTTATATATATTGATAATAATTCTAATTGTAGTTACAAACAACTACAATTATATTGATATTATAATTACAATTATTAATGTGGGTCATTCTCAACCAATGCTCATGTAGTTGTACAAATTTTATTTTTCATCTCTCTTCTACTCTTTTCTTTATTATCTATTTCTCTTTCCCCATTTTTTGTTTTATCAATTTTTTTTTTATCTTTCATCTATTTGCTCTCTTATTTAAAGTGTTACCTTTTATTCTCTATCCTATTCGCAATTTTTATCATTATATCCTAAAATTTAAATATAAGCAATTTTAAAAACTTTTTCACTTCCATAAGTTTCAAGTAATCATAAGACAAACTATTGTGACGGTACAATTTCTAATATTTTACAAATGAATTTGGCTTCAATCAAATCAAACTCGATGGACAACTATTTACAAATGAATTTTTTGGTCAATTTTTTATTTTAGTTTTGATTTGATAAAGTTATAAATTAGACATATATAATTAGAACCGTAATTTTTTTTTCATTTGTGTTGTACATCAATAACTATGTTTCTAAATGTAAAAGAAACAATGCTTTGCCAAAAATTAAAATGAAAATCAAAATTTTAACCAAAAGCAAAAATAAAACAAAATAAAAAACAAATCAGAATCTTCACTAAAAGCAAACTACAAAACTTAAAATCAAAACCAACAATCTAAACCAAACTAAAGATATAAATCACAAACTGAAACCTACATTAAATTAATCTAGGAATCAATAACAAATATTTTTAAACTAAAACCATATTCGAAAGTAAAAATAAAATAAAAATAAAAGTAAGATCAAACTCATCATATAAATAAATTTAAAAAACTCAAAAGCAAAGTTGATAGTGAAGAAAAAGACTAAGAGTGAAATCAAAACCACAATTATCAAAAAATAAAACCAAAACTAAAATTAAAATGATTTATTAATCATAAACCAAATTGTAATCAAAACGAAAATGAAAACCAGCAGTCAAGGAAAAAATTAAAATCAAAATTACAATTCATAATCGAAAATAAAAACAAAAATAAAATTATCAGCAAAAGGAAAATAAAACACCAAAAACCTAGAAACGAAAATATATCAACTGTCAAAACAAAGATTATTGGCGAAATGAAAGCCAAAACAGAAAATCAAAGCGAAAACAAAAATCAAGGCACTTACTTTAATTCGATTACATGAGATGAAATTGTAAATAAAGAGATAAAAATTGTCAATGTATATATATATATATATATATATATATATATAGAGAGAGAGAGAGAGAGAGAGAGAGAGAGAGAGAGAAAGAGAGAACCATATTGCATACCGACCGCAAGATGTATTCAAATGTAAAGTCAGTAAGATTGCTGTGTTGTACTTGATACTTACCTCGACTTGTTTCTTTGAAATTTGAATGCATACTCAAATCAATGTACCATAACACAGATGGACTAAAAGGATTAAAAGGAACCAAAGCTCAAATGGGCATAGATACGGAGGTCCTTACATGGGCGACCAAAGGAAGCAAATGGACTAAAAGAATTTTCAATCAAGATGAGCCAATGAAGAGTTGATCAATAAAAATGCCTAATATTCTAGCCAAGTGATTTTACATCTTTCTAGATACACACAATATATATATATATATATATATATATATATACACAAATATTTTCAATACTTATTATTTAATACCCCAATATCATAGTTGTAGGTAGTAATTATAATTAACAGGTATTACCGTTTCAACCTTTTTGCCTAGAATTTGAAAAGTCACATTCTCTAAGAGTCTTTATATACTACTCCACTAATTACTCAAGTTCACTACCTAATACTAATACATAATAGTAATATCTATAAGATTAGTACCTGATTGTAATACATAATAGTAATCTACTATTATAAAAGTCTTTATATACTAATTACTTATGTTCACTACCTAATAGTAATATCTAATAGTAATACCTAATAATAATCTACTATTACATAATACCTTTTGTTATAATTGTAGTTAATATATATTGTTAATAGTAATATATATTGTTAATACATAATAGTAATATCTATAAGATTAGTACCTAATAGTAATACATAATAGTAATCTACTATTATAAAAGTCTTTATATACTAATTACTTATGTTCACTACCTAATAGTAATATCTAATAGTAATACTTAATAATAATCTACTATTACATAATACCTTTTGTTATAATTATAGTTAATATATATTGTTAATAGCTAATATGTCAAACCGTTATCGAAGAGGAAGGCGAAAGGGTGATCCTACTTGGCAGCTTCATGATCCCTCTTTAGCAAAAGTGGGGTGATATGTCAACGCTACAGGCAACTTCACCAACTTTAAATATATATATATATATATATATATATATAGATTTACCATTAATTTTTATTTTTTACTGTTAATTATTTATAATATGGAGTAAGTTTTTATTTTTATTTTTTATAATTAATTATAAAAAACTAACACATAACACATGTAAAATACTTAATATTTAAAAAGAGTCAAAAGGGGATATTTTTGTTGAGAGTTGCTATTTACACTCATGAAATTACTGAGTACACCGAATTACTAAGTACACCCCCACCTAATATTTTTAACCCCTCAAAAAACTAAGTACACCCCTCCCCAATTTCCTATTATACCCTTAAGAATATTTTTTTCAAAATACTAAGTACACCCTACCCCAAACATACCTCACCCCATCCTCCTCTTTTCGTACACCCACCCCTTCCTCCCCCCACTGACCACCTCCTTCCACCTCCTTCCTCCTCCTTCCCCCCCCCTCCACCCTTGCCCCCACCCGACCTCCCCTTTACTTAGATTTTTTGAACACCCCCTTTCCTCCTCCTCCCCCCCTCCTTCCCATCACCCGACACAGCCAGTCCCTTTCATTTTTTAAACGGTTTGTTCGGCCTTTGTGTTACCGAACACCCATAGTGGTGTTCGGCACCCCCTACCGAATATCACTATAGGTGTTCGGCACCCCCTACCGAACATCACTATGGGTGTTCGGCACCCCCTACCGAACATCACTATAGGTGTTCGGCACTCCCTACCGAACATCACTATGGGTGTTCGGCACCCCCTACCGAACAGCAAAAAATAAAAATAAAAATAAACCAAAAAAAGATATTTAGGTCTAAGTTTATAATAGCATTTTTGTAATTTTTATTAGGGGATGTACTCAGCAATTTCATGGGTGTAAATAGCAACTCTCATTTTTGTTTAGAGCATTGCTATTAACACCACCTTTTCCTCTTAATACACCCACCCCACTAATTTTACACCAACAAAATTTCTAAATACACCACCCAACATTTCCTATTTTACCCCTCTCACTTAACTCATTATTTCTTTCCCAATACACCCACCAAATATCATCACACCCCACCCTATTTCTCAATACACCAACCATTTCAAACCCAAAAAAATTTAATTTCAAACACCTTACCCTCCTACACCGTTGTTAAGATCAAATTTCAAACACAACACCAACAACATTGTTGTATTTCAAACTCAAAAGCAACCCAACTTTGTGCAAGGAAGAAGGAAGCCAGGAAGAAAGAAGAAGAAGAGAAGAAGAAGAAGAAGAAGAAGAAGAAGAAGAAGAAGCTTCACCTTGATTTCACGAAGTAGAAGAAGACCAAATTTCACAATGAAAAAAGCCCTAGGTATGAAATTCTTCTACTTTTTAAGTTCAAATGGTTTCAATTTGTATGCTGGGTTTCAATTTGTGTTATAAGTCATAATTGATCGAAGGGTATTCGGGCCTGGTTTTTTGAACAAAAATGTGGTGTTCGGGACTGGTTGTAGGAACACTGCAGTGGTGTTCGGGGGTTACCTCCTGAACACCACAGCAGTGTTCCTACGATCCGGCACATGGTGTGCCATAAGTTTGCCCGAACAGCGTAGTGGTGTTCCACATCTCAGCCCGAACACCTGCCTTGTGTTCCTTCAGTTGTCCCGAACACTGCAGCAGTGTTCGACTACATAGCCCGAACACCACTACAATGTTCTAGACTCTTGCCCGAACACCACTGATTTGTTCTAGACTATTGCCCGAACACCACTGATTTGTTCTATTGGTGTTTCCTGAACAGTGTGTGGTATTCCTTCATACCTTCCCAATTTCCTCTACAAGTTATGTTCTTCAATCTCTGCTGATATATTGTGATTATTGCAGGTAAATTAACAAATGTCTATGAAAGAAGAAGACCCATTGCTTCAAACGAAGAGAAAGAGGTCGGCGTGAACAACAACCGCTGAGGATCCCACGCGTCTCACGGAACAACAACACTCTCCTATACACATGATGACTATAGTTTTGAAAGAGATCTTTGGTTTTGGAGAGAATAGAGAGGAAGATGTTGGAGATGTAGGAGAAGAAAATGTTAGGGAGGAAAGAGAAGACGTGACATATACTCTATTTCCCAGTGGTCCTGTTAATCCATCTCTACTGACTACTTATGAGTCGCACGTAGCACGGTTGATATGGCGGGGAAGAGAGAGCTTCTCAAGTGCAATAACCATCGAGAAATTAGTTCGGTGGAGTTGTCGCAGAGATGTATGTCACCCTTTGTGGTTGGACGTTGTCAAAGCGTCCACGTTGTTTCGATTAAGGCGAACCTCGTACTTTGAAGTTGACAAAGTATTGGTCAGTGCATTTGTTGAACGCTGGCACCCTGAGACCAATAGCTTTTATCTACCCTTTGGCGAAATGACAATCACATTGGATGATGTATTTTGCCTTACTGGTCTTCCGATCACAGGGACTCCAGTTTTATCAAGACGGAGTATTACACCAACCTCTACTTTTGATGTTGAGCAATGGTTGGGAGTTTCTAATTTCTTACGCTGAAGCCATAGAAGGAATGCACGGTGCGAGGGGATCTTTTGTTAGGCTAGAGTGGCTTAGGGAGAGGTTTAGTGAAGATGCTATGTCAGATGATCCAGAAAGGCATGCATTCTCAGCTAGGGCGTATTTATTGTACACCTTAGGTTGTACAATTTTTGCTGATAAGAGTGGCACTCGGGTAAATACTTCTTACTTGGAGTTCTTGGTTGAGCTTGATAGTGTTCATACATATGCATGGGGAGCTGCCACTCTTGCTTATCTGTATAGACAGCTAGGGCTAGCGTCTAGACTTACAACCAAACAGATGGCTGGATATTCCACGTTGTTGGAGGTAAGAAGTTCATATTTTTACTTATTTTCAATATGTTGAAATAAATATTTATTAGATTATGAACTGATTATTGTGTCTTCTTATTGCATTTCACGTAGGCATGGATATACGAACGATTCCCAATGTTTAGGCCTCCACATAACGTTCAGTACAATGAGGAAAATCCTCTTGCAAAGAGGTGGCTAACAAAGGGTGGACAAGGAACATCTATAGAAATATTAATGTCAGTGCGTGAGGTTCTTGACTCCATGAAACCCAGTGAAGTGAGTATTAATGTGTTTTTATATATGTTGATTGACGTGAAAATCTCGTGTCAAATATACATGTTGTAATTTTTTTGTTTTTTAAATTGTTACAGGTTATTTGGAAGCCATATACCGAGACGGTGAGACAACATTTTTCGTTCCACCACATCTCGTATTACCATGGATGCATCTCAGCAAACACTATTGTGGAGCCATATCATCCTGATCGAGTACTGAGACAGTTTGGATATGTACAGACAATTCCATACGCCCCTATTGCTCCCGGTGTCCCCAGAAACGAAACCCAACAGACTGCGACGATATGGGGGGTACTTGTCAAGTACTTTGTACAATGGGATAGTCATGTGTTATCTGACGAGAGACTTGGTCGACCTGCCCGACCAGCAGGACAGTGTGACCATTCATATCTTGAATGGTATTACACACATTTACATCCCATAGTTCAAGATCCCGACCGTCGGTCCTCCTACGTCAGCAACGCAGCTGATACTGCTCCGCTAGATGCTTGGGACATTGTCAGATCTGCACGGGGTTTAATGCAACCGATGGTGCAACGATTGAGAGCAGGAGACCGATCTATCTCTAGGGAAGAGTTTGAGTCAGTGATCCTACGAGCATATGATGCATTAGGAGGTCCAGATGATGAGGGACCACATCAGGCAGGACCTTCGCAACCTGCGTCTAGTCGTAGGAGGAGAAGTGTTAGTTGAAGTTGACTATTGTATTATGTATTTCAATTTGGATATTGTTGTATTTAAAGACGATGTTATGTATTTAAGTGTAAGATGTTATGCATATTGGTAGTCATGTGTTACTATTATTTCTTTTAATGTTATGCATTTTGTATTAAAGATTGATTTACTTATAAGTTAAATGACATAAAAGCAAAATATTGATTTACAACACAAATTGATTCACATAATAAGCAAAGGATATGCGTCTACAACACAAGTTGATTTATAAAAGTAATGAACATATTGATTTACAAGAAGCTAATCTAAAGAGATAGTCGTAGCGCTTCGACCGAGTTATTGGTTCCCACTGTCACTATACAAATTAAGTCGGTCGCCAATCCAATTTTTCCGGCCATTTACGTGAAGTCGATATGTATTCCATTTATCTGCGACGGTGGTAATGGACTCCCCTCGCGCAAGAACACCTACAAAATATACTACATATCAATATCATGGATATATATAACATAAATAACTTCAGATAATATCCTTGATATGGTGTGTACCTGAATATAATGATCATTATTCACAAATCCAATACATATCATCTGTGGATCACTTGGGATTGGGGTTCTTAAGGGCAAATACGTCATCGGAATTTGTAAATCCAAAGACACGAGCGCAACATTGAAAGCCGATGCGACCAAATGACCCATTTATGGCAAACAAAACCAGTGTTCCTTAGGTGCAGGCTCCTTGTAGTAGTCTAGAATCTGCAACACTTCTTCAACGCGACCATGTTCAATGAACACATTGTTGTATAACTCTTGGTTAACTGTCAACTCGTGAAGAAGTGCTCCTCTAATCCTACCCCACGATTCCTCTGTGAAGCCAAGTTGGTCTGCTACGGCACGGAATCCACAATGACCATCACTTTTAACATTTTTTGTCTCTACAATCCAATTGTGCAAATGGGATGGTAGTTGTTGGATAAAACCACTCGTAGTCGCGATTCGAGTCCTTTTGGGACAACCTATTGAAAAAGATGTATCAATTCTTTGTTTCGTTAGCGTATAACCAGGTTTTTCTATCTTAAAAAGGATAAAAAAATACTGTTTCTTCTTTGGCTTAGGTGTCGGTGTCGGGCGAGGGTAAGAGGTTGTTTAATCGATGGACCAACCTCGTAGGCAATCTCTTCACATGGTGAACAGCTATCTTCTATGGACTGGACATACTCAAACTTACTCGGATCACGTTTGGTTGACTTGTCTTTTTTACAGACTTAGGACGACCACGAGTCAACACTTTCTGTTTTTCGACGGGATGAGTAAGTGATGTCGTTGGAGGTTGATTTATTTCAGTCAATCTCTTTAAGATTAACAACCTCTCTGGCCCAGGTGCTTGTTCCCACTTGGACGATAGCTCAACAATTTCTTGTTTAAATCGACTTCCCATTTCTTCGACTATGCCAGGATCTTCTACCTTTGGAGGTATGATATCTAATTTTCTCCAAAAGACGTCAACCTTATCAAGTGGAATTGGCATGTTCGATCTCTTATATTCGTCAATCTCATGACCACAAGGCAGCCCGCATCTCTTTCTCAGTATACACCCACACAGCAGAGGGTCTACACCATGTTCACCAATAGCGCTCAATTCATCATATATCAAGTTCAATCCATGCATCGAAACCATCCTTCGCAGCTCTCTAAATACAATTGATTTGTATTTATCTTTGGACAACATTTTGCTCTTCTCAAATGACTGTTTGATTCTTTGTGTGTGAAGTCTCAATGAGGGTGTGAATCTGTCGCTAACACGTCTCAAAGTTACCCTGGCTCGAGCCAAGCTGTCTTTTCAACAATGCATGTTGACTCTCCACCCTGAAATACAAGTTACAACCTTATTAAGTATATATCTAACAAAATATATAAAACAATAAAATAAACACCGATATTAAAATGATAGATACCTATTTGTTGTGGTATTGTCGAAATGCATAATTGTATCCGTCCACAAAGACACAAATCTTTCCTTGTATGGCATCAACCATTGCTCCATGACATATTTAACGGCTAGTGGATAATCTTTGAAGTCCGACTGGAGTCTTTGTAGCAAGGCATCATAATTTGCCGCAGTATCTGCGAGAACCAACGTATTCCAATTCATAGAAAAACAATCCCATTTATCCTTCACACGGAATAATTTCTTGCAATTTGCCAAAATATTCTTGTTAATGTGCCACCGACAAAGGAAATGTCTCGAGTCGGGAAATGTTTTCTGAATTGCATTCATTAGACCAAGTTCTCTGTCCGTAACAATCACGTGGGGTAGAGAGAATTGGTCCATCAATCCTTTTAAGACTGTCAGCGCCCACGTATAGTTCTCTTCCCGCTCGAACTCCAAATACGCGGCTGCAATATGAAATGTCATTTGCGTCGAGGTGATACCAACGATTTCCAACAAAGGTAACTTATACCTGTTTGTCTTGTATGTACAATCCATAAAGAGGACTCTCGGAAAACATCTCAATAAATCAACGCTCGTTGGGTGAGCGAAGAAAATATTCTTGATAACGTCGGTCTTCTCACAGCGAATGTGATGATATAAATATACATGCTCATTCAACTTGAACACAAGCTGCTGCATTTGAGATCGACCCTGACGCTCTACAACTCTATTTTGCAACCGAACATTGTAGATAGTCGTTATTGTGGACTTATTATCTACAAAATTTTCTTTTAACCCAAACAAAATGTCCTTGGGTTTACTATTTGTGTGAGACAAATTAATGACAAAGTCTTTCTCCTTGGGTGATAATCGACCAACATATGAGTGGCCCTCCAAATAGTCTGCAGTTGGATGATTGTGGACACCACATTGAACATCCAATGCCCAAGGTCCATCAGCTGATATTTGTCTACCCCTCAACCGAAATGGACAACCACACTTCTTCGTTCCAGTTTCTCTTTTCCTCTTTGATTTGCTCACAACGTCCTTTTCCATAGTAGCCTCTTCGTTATTTACTTCAGACAACTTTCCAGGCTTCTTGAATTCACGGTAATTCCCACTACGTTCACATGCCAGAACTAACCGAGCTCTTTTCTTACACGACCCACTATCGGATCTGATAATTACAATCACCATTCCATGTTCCTTTCCCGTAACACGCACCCAATCAAACAATGCATCACGAGATATAAACATTTCATACGTCGTGAACACATTTGTGTAATTCATAACGATATCTTGAACGAGTTCAATCTCGTTAATAACCGGCGCAACACTACCCTCGGTAGACAACGTGTTTGAATCCTGTTTACAACAAAAGAAAAATTTCAACAAAACATATCCTGAAAAGTTTCTGTTCAGTAAGAGGTTATGGAACACCATAGTGGTGTTCGGGACAGATGATGGAACAACTGGATGGAGTTCGGGACAAAATATAGAACACCACAGAGGTGTTCGGGAACCACCTAACGAACATCACTGTGGTGTTCGGGTACTATCTCAGGAACATCACAGTGGTGTTCGGGTAACATGATGGAACATATCAAGTATGTTCGGTAGGTGGTTACCGAATACCACTGTGGTGTTCCATAGACCAGTCCCGAACCAAAACGACGTCCCAGTATGTCCGAAATTTCATAAAAATTGGATTGAAAACTTAAAAACGGTAGAGAATACTTACATCAATGGTCTGCTTCACTTCTTTAGTATCCATGTCTGATTTTTGTTGCAATGTGGTTGCTTTACGTCGTTCGTGGGTAATGAGAGTTTGATATGAGATGGTAAGTTGAAGATGTAGTTGAGTTTGGAAGTATGGATGTTGTGAGTTTGGCTTTGGATGCTGAGAGTTTGCCTGAGTTTTTGAGAGAGTTTGACTGGGTTTTGGCTGGGTTTTGAAGTTCTTCAATTTTCTCAGCGATAAACGTATTATAGCTCGCTTGTTATGGAGGAGGGTATATTAATGAATTGGTTGGTAGTGTATTTAGAAGTTTAGGTGGTGGTGTTTTGGTGGTGTATTTAGAGGTTTGGGTGGTGTTTTAATATTTAGGGTGGTGTATTTAGTAAAAAAAGGATATTTATGTTTAATAATATAATGACATTTTTGTAATTTAATTAGAAAGTGTATTAATAGGATTGGGCATTGTTAATATCAATGCTCTTTTGTTTAAGCACACGGAAAACTAGATCTAGATGATAGCATACAGTAATTCATCCCGTGCAGTTCTTTCTCTCCCACCAGTCTTCGTCCCCACTACTTCTCTCTCCCAACTAGTCCTCATCATCATTCTCCTCCCTCTTTCATTGAGCACAACGGGCATCGTGGAAAAGAGGTTTTTTTAGTATCTACACCAGATTTCCGTCGATTGCCTTCATTCCACAATTTTTAGGTAATTACAAATCTCATTTTCACTTTCTAGGGTTTTATAGGTACAAGAAATGAACAAATGATCGAAATTCAATTGTGGAGTTGCTGAGTTTAATTCTTCAAAAGTTGCTCATGAAAAAAGTAAAGCTAAATTGAATTCTGTTGTTTCTTTCTCGTGTAGAATTTTCACCTTCTTTTTGTAGCTAAAAATTGGAATCAAGAATGGAAAGCTGAGAAATTTTTCATGTGAACCAATTCTTCTAAATACTGTCAATGTTTGGTTTTTAATTTGTGATTTTTTTCATCAGGTCTATCGATTGATTCTCTACCTGTAATGGGCTTAATAGAAACCCCGGCTCTCCCGTGAAGCCAGTGATATTCTCAATGTTGCTATCTTTTTCTGTTCTTTTTTCCAATTTTTTTAAATTTGAAGATTCTTCATGGTTTATAACTTTAATTGATTCCATACTCTGTTTTTTTTAACAGTAGAATGTGGGAGCTTGTATTGCTGAATGATTCAATTTTTGGCTTTCTTTTTAAAACACATTTGATTTTAATTTATATTCAGAGACAAATGTGAAGATCGTGTTGTGCTTGGTCCAGAAAAACCATTCAAATCGAAGTCGTATGCATCTTCTGAAGAGGAGTCCTCTCGGGAGAGGTCAAAAAAGGCAAAGAAGTCTGGGTCGAGTAAGTACGACTCGAGAAAGCACAGTTCATAAGTGAAATCTAAGGATAAGAAAAATAAAAGAAGGAAGGAGGAGAAAAAGAAGTAAGTATCACTAGTAAGATTTGATTTGTATACTCATTGTTTACATCTTTGTTGGCACTTGTATGGGTTCAAATGAAAATCTGGGGGTTGTGCAATTAGCAACTGTATTAGAGGTTGTTTTTGACATAGAGGGTAGGGTGCAAGAAAACAAGGATGATAAAGAGTATGGGAGCAGAAAAATGGTCTTGCTAGCTTACTCTAGCACAATCAACAGGTATATAGCTGTCACATATTGATACTCCCGTGAATGTGTATTGAAACTTTCTTTTTGATCGTCATCACTATTAGAGAAAGTGTGATGAGTCATTCAGGATTGGAATCCCTTGGATGCTTACTGGAACAAAAGGGATCACCAAAGTCAATTTAGTCCTGGGACTCTGGGAGTTAACTCCCCAGCACATGTTATTACTCACTACCTCCATTCTACTCAAAGAGTCCACATTTGAAAATCAAATTTTTTAGGCATAAAATGGATTTGCCAAATATATTTATTACTTTAAAGAACTAAAAGTATTTTCCTAATATTAAGTCTAATGTATATTAGCTAGCTTTGTTTTTCAAATAGGGCTCTTTAAGTGGAACATTCCAATATAGAAACTAAAACCCTTTTAGTGGATTGGAGGGAGTATTCTAGATCATGATCTCATTTGGAACTAATTATTTGAATCATGTTACTTACGTCAATGTCTATAAGTTGGAGTTGATTGATATTTCACACTTTATTTTTAATTGTTCTCAAACCTTGTGTTTGAAGTAGGCAGAGCGTGGTCCAAAGCTTATTCTCTAGTTTCTTAGGTATATTCTTTGGTGAAAGCTCATCTTTTTAGGCGTTCCACTGTAGGAGATTCCCAGGATTGCTGCAAATGCATGGTTATTCTGATCAACAATTTGTGTATTTGGTAGTGTAAATTATTATTATTATTTTTATTTTTTTTTGGTAGAAGTATTTGGTAGTGTATGAAAGTGGAAGAACCACAGTTAGACTATGAAACTACGAAATCGGTTCTCTGAACCAATTCTACCTTTGTTCTTGAATCTGGATCGTACCTGGTCCAGTTATTTTTTATTATATAGATTTAGACTCAATATGAAATATGGGTTTGGAGTGATAGTATTTATCACGAGAATGTAGGATCAGCTTCCATACTTGTTTAAGTAGTTTCAGTATTGACATCTTCAGGTTCATTTTATTATCACGGAAGAATCGACATTGCTTACAATTGATTGTGGGGAAATTTTCTTTTTCTTTTTCTTGTTAATCCCAGGTGATTGGGATTGGTGTTAGGCTATAGCTCTACTGCGGTGATAATTAGTATTTTGATTTGATATATAGTTGATTCATGCTTATCTAATGTCTTGCTGGATGGGTTTTTACATATAAAATTTCTTATTGTCGTTCATAAAAATATGATTACATTGCCATATATTGACAATGTGTTGGTTTGTACAGGTTCAATGGATACTTCCCAGCCACCCGTCCAACATAACTTGCCCCCGGTGCAACCCAATATAAACGACCCGCTGACGCAAGAAAGCAAATCGAACCTGCCATCTGGATTCATTTTCACCCCAACACCACTCCAACAAGCCCAGGCAGCTCAGGCAGCGCAGCTTGCATACACATCTTTTTTAAGGGAACAAATGCAAACCGGAAACCGGACACCTACCCAAGATCCCATATCTAGTACACAACCCCATTCTACGTACCATCAACCTCATTTTCATACATCCCAAACTGAAAATTCAGCTGAATCTTCAAATGTACCAAAAGTCGCTAATAGAAAAGCACCAAACTGGAAGCACAATGAAGACATGGCACTTTGTGAAGCTTGGATGCAGCGTTCAGAGAATCCGATTGTCAGCACAACCGGCGATAGTTTGTGGTTTCACATCTTTGAGGATTTTTGTAAAAAACAACCTGGAACGAGACGTACAAAAAAAGGATTGGAGAATAGGTGGACTGCAATTCAAGCTGATGTTACGAAATGGAGAGATGTCGTGAGCAAAATCAATAGAAACCGACCAAGCGATGCAAACGTGGCAGATGAGGTTTGTAGTTTGACATTGGGCCAAAATTATTATTTTATATTTAAGTTGGGTTATTTTTTTTTTGGCCTAACTTGTTCCTTAAAAAAATGATTATATTTAGCCTTGTTTTTCTTGGGCTTCATTTTGTGCATATAAGGTATCGTCACAAACTCATACAAATCACACGAAGCACATAAACATGTGCATTTTCTATTGTCTATTTAGTTCGTGAAGGTAGTATCTATTGTTCATGTTGTAGAGTTGGTGTACTTGTTTGATTGAGCACTTTACGTGTTTTGATTTTGTGAGAAGTTAGATATGCAGAAATAAATAGCTGACTTATAATGTTCTAGCTTCTTGTGTCATTCGATGTGGGATTTTGATGTGGGTTTTTGGGTAATGTTGTATGCAAATTTGTTAGTTGTTTATGCTGATAAAATTAGCTTTTGGAATGCTTATACCGATAAAAATAGCACACATATTTAACCTTTGTGTTATATGTTATTGTAGTGGGGAGCTTGTTATGAAGTATTCAAGAATGACCATCACCGTGATTTTAAGTTCTATCATTGCTGGAAGATACTTCAACACTCAGCCAAGTGGCACATTTCCGGTGGTGAAAAAAGTAAAGGTCGGCCTTCTCGAAGAACTGATCGGGTCAATGCAACTCCCCCACCTGCATCCCCAATTCAAGACTTCGCTCATATTGGTCTTGATGGCACTAATCTTCATGGCTTGCACGATGCTGGTGTCTATCCGTCTATCTCACCCTTACCCGTCACACCTACTAGGCCCACTCCAAGTTATATCCGCTCTGAGCCATTAGAACAGCCTTTAGGAAGGAAATCCGCAAAGGAGAAACGTCGTCGTAGCGGTACCAATGCGTTAGATGAAGCGTCCGTGCGCAATAACAGGTTGAGTGACCAAGTGTCTGAATGGAGGATCTTCCAAAATAGTCAAATTCAGATGATGCAAGAAACTAACAAGGCTCAATTTGAGTCTATGAAAGCATCCAATGAAGTTCAGGTATTCCATTTGGTGAAGAAGACTAAGCTTGAACAATTGCAAACTAGCATTGCAATTGTTCAAGCCATAGGAGATACAGAGGAGAAAATGATCAGCCGAGCTCCACATCTTTTGACAGCCGAGGTTGTGGATTGTCAGATTGCAAGGTTTAAGAAGTTGCAAGATCTTGAGAAGGAGCATGATGGTATCTTCTATTACCTTTAATGTTTTTATTTTATTGCTTCAAATGTTTCTTATGTGTTACTAAATTATTGTTTTTTTCCCAGAGATCCGACATTTGGAGTACTCCCTGGGAGGCAGTGCTTGCACTGAACCGTGATGGGGTAATATGGATCCATGTAACCTTGAAAATAGGTTCAATGCTTCATTCCATTAGAGTGAGCAAGATTGCTCGGGCCTCATCGACGACGTGCATGAGCATCTCGAGGTCACACATTTCTTGTTGATGGAATGCTTCAAATTGATTGCTTATTTGCATATCGAAAGGCAAAAATAAAAGAGTTGCCATGAAGGTAGTAGAAAAATTATACTCCCTCCATCCTTAAGGTATTGTCTTCCGTCCCTAAGGTATTGTCTTGGTGAAATGGATGGTAGATAATGGTTGAGAGGGGGGTTGAAATATGTGGTGCGGATTATCCGAATTGGGCTATTTTCATTTTTGTTACTCTTTCCGTCTCGGATAAATGTTTTTATTTTTTATTTTGAGATCTTCCAACTAATATTTCTAAATACTTTTGATTTATTTATTTTCTATCATTCTTCGTAATATACCCTTAAAGTTTTATTTAATATAACACATCCCAAAAAAGTTTAATTATTTAGAATAATTGAATTTAATTAATGTTCATGTGTATTATCAGAACATATTTTACAGTTACATCATTAAATATATTTTTTAATTCTTGTATTTTATCATTTAGGAACATTTATCTTGGACGAAGTACTTAAAACAAACATGAGCTTTGAAAATTAAGCATACCTCATTTTTTTCTTAATCTTCGTGTCGTTACAAGCAATTGATATATATATATATATATATTATTTTTGTTTCATCATAATCGTAAACTTTATCAATCAAATAGAAAGATGTCTATTTTTTCATATGAAATCTCTGAATTAACTACAAATTTTTTTCAACCAAAAAAATCATTTATCTTGTGTACTTAATATATGAGAGGAAAAAATTAGTTATGAAAATGTATTTAAATATAAATTGCCTCGTCGATTGAAATACATTTTTAGATAAAAGTAGTTGAAATAATCTAAAGGGAAAACTCCAAAAATCATCGCTGAACTTTTTGGGTTTTTAAGAGATTGGTCCCTTTACTGAAATTTGAAAAAATTAAATCCCTATACTTTTCTAAAATATATAATTGGTACTTTCGTCCAATTTCGTTAGTTTTTTGATGTTAAATACGTACACGTGTCACTCACGTGTTTTTACCCGAGGGTAAATTTGTCCATGCAATTTTTTATTTTGAATAGACAAAAATACCCTTATTTTTTAAAACTATAGGAGGGCATTTTGTCATTAGCTAAATTTTCTCTCCTATTTCCTCTCTAATAATTTCCTTCTCTCTTATTATTACAACCCCCCCTCCACCCCCATCCTCCACCATTTCAACACCTCCATTTCCATTCTCCACCAACACCTTCATTCTCCACCATCATATCTAGAGCCTGTAAAATCGGCCCGGCCCAATGGGCTGGCCCAGTCAACCTGACTTTATGCAGGGCTAGACTATAGTTTTGGAGGCCCGATGCAAATATGAGTGGGCCGACCCGGTTTGGTTTTAAGACTCGGCAGTCTCGGCCCGATGGATTTTTGTGCGGGTTGATAAAAATGTCAAAATTAGTCCGAAACAATGTGTTGGCTCGTGGGCTGGCCTGACCCAGCCCGATATTAAGAGAGGTTGGGTTTTAGTTTTAGAGGCCCGATGCAAATTTGGACCAGTCCGGACCGATCCGACCCGATTTCAAAGCTTGGCCCGATGGGTTGGGGTGGCCCCGTCTAGCCTATTGCCAGCTTTAACCATATCCCCACCACTCAACCCTCACCAAAATCAAGAAGCCATCCCCACCAATTTTCATAATTCAATTTTAGTTTATCAAGTTTAAAAGCACCTCGCAAATCTCATCGCAACAATGATGGAAAGGGAGAAGAGATGAGAGAAAGAAAACACCAGCTCCACCTCCACAAAGCCACCTCCACAAATCTCGTCTTAAATTACAGTTCACTGCCATTGTCCCACAACTACAAGGTTATAATTTTTGATGTGGTTTTCAATTTCAATCTAGGTTCAAAATTTTTATATGGGTTTGTGAAATTCACAGCTACTCCATTGTTACTCTAACTGTAACACAGGCTGTGGATGAAGGAGACATGAATGCGTCCGTACTTATTTTAATAATGATGATAAGATTGAGGCAATTAAGTATTTAATTTGAATTATCTAAATAACTAATACTCCCTCTGTCCCTTAATTATTGTCTTGTTTGACCCGGCATACGGATTAAGAAAAAATAATTGACTTGATTATTAATATTGGTATAATGTGTAATTTTCTTTAATGCCCATGTGTATGTGATCTATAATTAAAGTAGGGAAAAAAGCAAGGGTAAAATGGTAAAAGTGAAGTCCTAAAAAGGAAAGTTTTCAAACAAAACAATTATTTTGGGACGGACAAAAAAAGAAAGGAAGACAATAATTTAGAGACGGAGGGAGTATTATTTATGAATAATTTATAAAAATATATTAAGTTTAATTTATTCAACAATTATAATTATTTCATAATTCACCTAATACGATTTCACAAATGGTCCATGTACTTTTTAAATTGAAATGACTATATTACCCTTGGGAAAAACACGTGTGAGACATGTTCAAATTTAACAAAAAAAAATTGGATGAAATTGGACGGAAGGACCAATCCCAAAAATGAGTTAGTACAGGGACTATTTAGATCATGAAAGGACTAATTGCAAAAGGGGCTAGAAGTACAGGGACCAATTGTAGAGTTTGCCCTAATCTAAACATACAACATTTTTTCATAGTGTATAAAATTTAAAATACAATATTTTATTCCGATTGTGGTGGAAAAATAGAAATAAAAAAGAGGAAAACATATTGGTAGTTAGGTTTGTTAGTTCAGGTGAGAGAGATTTACCTGGATTATGTACGGAAATCGAGGTTTTCAAAAGATTGTATAGAGGGTGCTTATTGGGGTGAGTTTTCATTTATAGGGCAGAAAAAATGTATCTACGATAGAAAACGAGGTGTTTGGAGGGTGATATAGCGGGGCTTTGTTGTGGGCTCTAAAACAATAAATTGAGAATCTTTGCAGCGTGCAAAAAAGTACACTTTCCTTAAGGTGTTATTCGTCCCCACAACGTTACTAATATTTTGTTTTCTCTTGAAATTTCATATTACATAGTACCTGAAAAGTTGAAGGAGCAAAGGTTTTATCAAAGTCCACCCCATGTACCTGTGTATTCCCTTGAGCTACCAATCTAGCTTTATTAAGAACAATATTGTCTAGCTCACGATAATTCACCCCTTACCTTTTCTCCTAGTTTTCATACCTTTGATTACTTCACCAATGATATGAAAAGAAGGGTGATTTTTCTGAACTCTACTTAGAATATCTCTGTTGTGATTAGTTACAGCTTCATTGTCATCCAGCCTTGTCTGTGCATCATTCTCTGAATCTATTCCATGTTCAGCAATTCTAGATGTGCCACCAGATGTTATGGCATTTGGGATAGCATGCATCTTGCTAAGGAGGACTCAAGAATGCAGGCAAATCCGAGACAGCATGTGTAATAACATCTTGTTCGGCCTGTGATTATGAAATTTCTTCCATCAAACCTACAACATTATCTTCCATGGTTTTTCTTCCAAGGTCAGCAAGATCATCAAAAACAACATTCACAGATTCCATAATAGTTCTTGTTCGAAGATCATAAACTCTATATGCATGACTATTTGTAGAATATCCCATGAAGGCACATTTGCCACTTTTTGAATCAAATTTTGCAAGTTGTTCTTGATTATTCAAAAAGTAGTATCACATCCAAACACATGAAAATATTTGAGATTTGACTTCTTCCCTAAAAGAACCTCATAGTACAACCAGATCTCAAATATACACGATTACCAATATGACATATTGTGTTAAAGGCTTTGGCCCAAAAACGTTTTGACAGTTTCTTTGAGCTTCTCATAACACGTGTAATTTCATGCAAGGTACGATTTTTCCTCCCTGCTACTCCATTTTGTTGTGGAATTTTAGGTGCAGAAAATTCATGACATATTCCCTTTAGATCACAATAAGAGATGAAAGAAGAGTTCTCATATTACTTGCCATGGTTTGACCTAATCCCTGAAATTTTTAGACCATACGAGTTTTGGACTCGTCTGTACCAAATTTTATAAGACTCAAATGTATCAGACTTTTCTTACTCGTAAGATAATAATCCATCTATAACGAGAGAAGTCCTCAACACACACACAAAAGAGTACTTCTTCCCACCTAAGCTCTCCACTTCAATAGGATCCATAAGACCCGTATGAACTGACTCAAGACATAGAGAAGAAGAGAATTTTTGGACCTTTTGGTGTGGAACCTTGGTTTGTTTACCCTTTTGACAAGACCCACTAACATTTGTAGTTTTTGTGTTTAGATTGGGTAAACCTCAGACATCCTCAAATCTGATAAATTCATTATGAAAGAGATTGGGACCACGAAAAAATAATATAAATCAAATTAAAACGAAGAACAAATACTTGTAAAAGATAAATACCAATGTACTGTCCAATGTACTCAATGTAGTGAACACATTGATATATATGCCAGCGAAATAATAAAAATAAGTATAAGAAATAAGTACGAGATCAAACACAAAAGAGTAAATTTTAATCAACAAGTAAACAACTTGTTGATGTGAGCCAATATGGTAAAACTTTCACTAGGCAAAACTTTGTAGTTTAATACAAATATGAAAACCTACTAACTAGTGAAAATCAACTGAAAAGCTCTAACATGTAGCTGATATAATCAATGAATAATAGATCACCCAAAAATACTAAAGATATAACATATTAGATCCAAAACCAAAAGGCTGAGTGAATGACAAAAAAGACAACGCTGGAAAACTATTTATGAAGCCTCTAATGAAGGCACATTGAGGGCTTCATTCGTAAAACGCAGCAGCAGCTTTTCAAAACAAACTCTCTCGAAAAATCTGTGTATTCTCTCTTTTTACTTTGTACTTCGTTAGTCTTCAAGGCTGAGTCATCCAGTATATATAGCCTTCAAGTATGTCCTAGAAACCTTGTTCAATAAGAAAACAACTTACCATAAAAATGTTAATAGGTTAGTGAATCAAAAAAGGACTCAATGCCTAAAATAAAGGTTTTACCATATACTAAGGATTCTTAACTTAAATTCAATTAGGTCAGCCGTGAATCACAAGGAAGTAATACGACACACATAATGAACAAAAAACAAACCCTAAACTTTATAAATTTTATAAACCCTTACAAAATATAATCTCCCTAAAATAACCTTTCTTGAAAAGAATTAAAACACATAAAAATATAATTAACAATTAGTAACACCAAGAAAGACAAAACTAATTAATTAATTTAAACTAAACAATTATAAATATTATAATCTCAATAAATCAATATCCAAAAATCTCCCCCTTTTTGCCTTTCTGGAAAAAGAAATTATTAAACAAGATAAGCATTCTTAAAAACAATTAAACTCCCCTTAAATTCAAAATCAACTAACTACCAAAAAGAGGCAAAACAATTAAGTTTTAAAGAAAGATCTAAAGCACTCTTCATGGTCAGCAAAGATCTCCATAGAATAACGATTGTCCATAGGAATAGGGATGGGAGAATCATCAACTCCCCTTGAATTGTCACCACGGGACACCTGAAGCATCCCCCAAGCAGCTGCAGCATTAGCTATGGCTTCAACATCCTCAGCACCATCACCATTTCCATCATCACTATCTGGCTCAACCCTGACTTTAGCCTTAGCACTAGCACTAACTACTCCCCCTAAATCACACAAAGGCACAGAATCTCCCCCTTTGATTTTGCCAGAAAGAAGCAAATCATTAAAAAGCTCACAGGAATTGCGAAGATGACGAAGCTGTTCAATAGCCAAGTCATACAGTTCCAACACATTGGAAATCTGCACATTTGTGTGCTTAATCCTATCACGTAGAAAGGACACAGACACCGTGTACCCTGGAGGAGAACGGATGAAGCGTCTGGATGAGGCTTCATTAGAGGGTACATTTATCCTAGCAGTTCCAGCACCACAAGAAACATAACTCTCACAGTTTCAAGTATAGAGAGGTACAAGGGAATCTGGAACATCCACAGGGTGCAACATAGTATTCTCAGGGAATGAGAAAACAGGTTTAGAATTCATGGTGATGAAAAGAGAAAAAAACGAAAAACTTTTAGGAGAAAAACGTTGAGATTTGATAAAATAAGGAGACTATAAGCTGGTATACATAGGAGACAGACTTTGTAAGTTTGTAAAGAGAACAAAATACTAGGGTATGAAGGAATCCAGAGCAAGTAAGGAATGGGAAAACAGACTATGGGTAAAAGGAAACCGAAATCATAAACAACTAAGGATTCACAAATACGCAAGGAATTATGGTTTCCACAAAGTAACAATACTTACCAAAATATGGATAATTATTATGCATCAAATAATCACGAATTCCTTATATAACAATCTCTAATTCAACTCACTTTGCATAATATGCCAATTATTAAAAATTCAAAAGATTAAAGCATACGAGAGTATTCACAGAACTGTTTGTCAAAGGGCATACATATTTACCAAGAATGCATGTCCTAAAATATGTCTAAAGTCATGAGAGTGTATATAAATAAAAGACAGACAGAGTGATGGACTGTTTTACTTCCAATGTGTTCATCAATGTCACCACATTGGAGACTACATTTTGTAAAAACATAATGAATTGAATATTTGTTCCCAAAAAGTCATTTTATAATGAGAGTACTAATTGAAAAGTCATATCTATGAGTATCAATATATCTCAATATAAAGAGGATTTATCCAGTAGGTAGCTTTCACTCTTTGTTATAGATAGCTGTTTTTCAAAGGATTCTTGCCAGTGAAAGTAACCAAGGTCAATGGTGGATTTTTACCCATGTGAATAACTCTCATCAAATAACTAAAGGTAGCTTTTTCCCTCAAAGGACTCCATTATCACCAACTGAGATTAAACTTTTTGTAGGGAACATTAAGAAGCAGCAACTGCTTTACAGAAAAATCAATTCATATGTAACATCAAAAGAGTTTCTTTTGTGAAGAAATTTATAAACACATTAGGAAGAACAATCGTGAGATGCTTCCTTATAAATTTATTCCTAAAAAAAAAAAAAGATTATATACAGTGTCCACAATGAATGTGGTTACAAATGTATCCACATTTAAAACCAATGTCATAATATGCACAAGCCAAGAGATTTCCGTAGAATGGAAAATCTCTCATGATCTAAAGCCTTGGTAAATATGTCAACCAACTGATTTTCTGTTCTAATAAACTCTATACATATGACATTTTTCTCTAATATATCTCTAATAAAATGATGTCTTATGTCTATATGCTTTGTTCGAGAATGTTGTACATGATTTTTAGATATATCTATTGCACTAGTATTATCACAATAGATTACTAAAGTGTCACTATTCAAACCATAATCTTCAATCATTTGGTTAATCCAAAAAAGTTGAGTACAACAGCTCCTAACTGCCACATATTCTGACTCAACAGTAGAGAGATACACTATTTTGCTTTTTAGTATACCAAGACACAACATTGTTTCCAAGAAATAAACATCCGCCAGAAGTGCTTTTTCTATCGTACGTATCTCCTGCCCAATCTGAGTCACTAAATCCTAAATATTAGTATTGATTTCTTTTGTATACCCAATACCTAACTCAGATGTTCCCTTTACATATCGAATAATGCGTTTAACAGCTTTGAGATGTGATTCTTTAGGATTAACTTGATATCTAGCACATACACAAACACTGTACATAAGATCAAGGCGACTGGTTGTTAAATATAGCAAACTTCCTATCATACTTCTATAGAGGGTGTCATCAACACTCTATCCATTATCATCTCTACTTAATTTATCTTTTGTGCCCATAGGAGTATTTTTTATTGACGCATTGTCCAAGTTAAATTTTTTAACAAGATTCTTTGCATACTTGGTTTAAGAGAGAAAAATATAATTACTAGATTGTTTAATCTGCATACCTAAAAAGAAATTTAATTCTCCAACCATACTCATCTCAAATGTAGATGTCATTCCATTAACAAAGTGTTTTAGCATGGTTTCAGACGTAGAACAAATACAATATCATCTACATAAATTTGAGCAATTAAAATTTCTTTATTGGTTTTCTTGATAAACAAAGTTTTATCTACTTCACCTCTTTTAAAATTGTCTTTCAGAAGATAATCAGTTAACTTTCCATACCAAACTCTAGGAGCTTGTTTTAGCCCATAAAGAGTGTTTTTCAATCTATAGACATAGTCTGGTTTAAAAGGGTCTTCAAATCCCTTATGTTGCTCTACATAGACTTTTTCGTTTAGCACACCATTTAAGAAAGCACTTTTAACATCCATTTGTTGCAAATGAAATTCCTAGGTAACATGCAATAGCAAGCAACAATCTAATGGATTCTATTCTAGCAACAGGTGCAAATGTTTCATCAAAGTCTATGCCTTCTACTTGGGTATATCTGTGACGCCCCGAGTTCGAGATCCGATGTTGAACCCCAACTCGGTTCGCCAAACTAAAAGAAACAACTATAGTCCACAGAAGTAAACAAGCTACACAAGCTCAAAACCAAAATCATGCAGCGGAAAACCACAACTAAATAAAATCAGAGTTTCAAAAACTCGAATAACAATACTATAACTAGAAAACCTCCACGGCCAAACAAAAGCCGGAGAACTATACTACTGTAATCCCAACAATGAACCTCGACGGCTAAATACAAAAGCCGGAGAAACAACAACACTAAATACCCACGAGCTAACATGCTCGGGAAAAATTACAATAATAAACGACTCGACATCGAGTGTCGGCTCTAAAAGAATACAATCAATAAAAAGAGTTACAAAACAATGCTACCCATAAGTAAAGTTTACATAACTTTACATCAACCATCGTTCTCACTGAACTAAGAAACTAAGAAACATAAGTATAAACAGGCTCCGAAGAGCAACTACCCAAATATCAATCTGCAGCACCCGCAAGTCTCACCGACCGCACTATGCCATCTTTCGATTGTAATCTAAAAGAGTCAACACAATAAGGGTGAGTCTACAAGACCCTGTAAGCCACTATAATGTATTGTATGCTATGAGTATGAATGCAACAGTAAACCAAGACTCTACATGTAACTAGTCTAGGTTGCAATGCCAGCTTACCTAACATCTCAACTATGACCCTACAAGTCTAGGTAATGAGTCCAACTTAACCATTAATGCTCAATAGTAAGAATAACATGGTAATAACATTTATACCCATACTGGACATGTATAATATCGAAAGTATGCAAGTCACATAAATCACATAGCACTTTGATGTTCACATAAGTGCAACTTAAATAAACCACATCATAAAGGATATTATTTCTATTTCTTCCAACTTCGCGTTGCTCCTGCAATACACGAGAAAATATATGTGCCTCGATAACCGTGTACATAGTATCGACGTCCCCGATTAATACCATCGAGTTCTAACTAGCAAACCAAAGTCGCGCGTATTGCTACAATAGTGGGGCTACATCCCACCTGCGGCCAACAGGTGAGGGGTGTATGCAAACCGGTACGACGACTTATAGCGATTACAAAACAAATTCGTAAAGACTATAGGTCATCCCACCTCGATTAAACAACCAATGCCAGCTGGACTCAATGCAATGCACAAGTAGATATTCACTCATCATTCTCAACAAATCATCATGTGTTCTTTTGAATCACATATCAAATCAACTCAATGTGCTTGTAAATACTAAACACACAATCAATCATCAAAGTAGGATGACTATCTTACAGTCAATCATCAAAGTAGGATGATTGTCCTATCTCATACTAGAATAATCACAACATGTCCGTAATCATTGAACATATAAACAAAACAAGACAATAGACAAAGTAGGCCTATTGTACAACTCAACCACCAAACAGTGTCTGTGATAGCTAGACACATATATAACCACAACGTAAGGTAAGTCTACCCGTACTTACAACCATTAATTAATATATAGTCATTACACTCAACTTAGGATACTTATAGTATCCTATAATCATGCAATATACTCTATTGAAGAGGCAACTGTATACCATTAACACTTGTTTATACAAGAGAATAGCTCAATTATTCAACGTAACTTGTAGTCAACTAATGTTTGACTAAGTCAACCGAGGTCAAAGTTCTACTAAGTTATAAACCCATCAATTCGTCATCCCCCATGGTAGGGAACTAATATATGTCATGTAGGGATTAATACTACCCATTACTCAACTCCGTATAGTCCATTATACCCATTAATAAAATCACTACATTATTCGACGTTTGTTTATTACGTCCTATTCGACTCCGCCAGAGTCAGTCACGACTAATATATAGTTCGTATAGTTTTTAAATATAAATATACTATCTCATATTGACTCCGCTAGAGTCATGACCCATTTTCAAAACATCGGACGAACCATAGTATAGTCCTTAATTAATTATATTAATTGCAATATTTCATATTTGGTATGTCTACCACCCATAAAATCTCGCAAGTGCATCGCGAGTAACTACTTACAACAATCCCAGAGAGTTACTAATACTTGATATTCATTAATAACAACAACAACCACAACAACAATTACACTTCCGTCGAATCTCTAATTATTGGAGATTAACAACAACAATATCAACAATACATTAACATATATTTAGGACTGCGCACCAGTACCATTAAATTCACCAAATATTATCCAAAACTCCAAATATTACTATTATTTTATATTTAAAAACTAGACATCTTAAAATACATTCCAACACTTTGAATTACCTCATTTGGACATGTACTCATCAACTTATGGTCATATAAAGTAAGTGCTACGAAGCAGTTTTTCTTATTAACAGACCACTCAGCGCAGCGATGATTCGTAACGCAATTGAGGTACTTCCCTACCTCGGAATTAAATGAAAATTTACAGAGAACTACTTAACATATATGGGAATAACATATCCAAAATTCAACGAATTCTCAATAGTAGATTTGTACCAGAATTTTTCCAAAGATAGTCCAAAACAGGGACAAAACTTACTTCGAAAATTATGCATTTGTCTTCCAAAAATCATCAATTCTTTCTCCAATTAATATATACAACTTAAATGAACAACTAATATATCATAACATCATTTGGAGCAACTAACTCATATTTCTTCCAAGAAATAAACACAAGAATATCATCTAACACAACCTACATGCTTTACTCTTCCAAGTCAACTCATAAACACATAAAACATTATAGTTACTTACCTTCTATCGCAAAACCTTTACGACATCAGACTTGGCTTGGGTGGGAATGTACTCCTCCACTGCTACAGAGCCCAATCGTCAACCCCAAGCTCGATCCATCTACGATTCTCACTTCCTCTCCGAAAATCCACTTTCTCTCACTAAAAATATGGGTGAAGATGGAGATTGTGACTCATGATTTCACCACAGATCTGGGAAGTTGTTTGGTTAGAAATGATCCCTTCATTTTCCTCTACACTACGGTGAAGACGGATCGTCAATCCGACATCAAACGCTCAAGATATCGTGATTTTCTGGCTCTAAGCTCTCTCTTTCTCTCTCTCTTGGTTTGGAAATATTTGGGACTGAAAAATGAGAGATGTTAAGTCTCTCTAATGGTGTATAAGAGACTCTAAAAATCTGATCCACAAGCCTAGGGACGTGGCAAAACATCAACCAAGGAAATGGGTCAATTGGTCAACAACTTAAAACATTTGTCAAATGCTAGAATGAAATTCTATATTTTTGGGTCAACTTTAAAGACATGCCTGGAATGATATACTTGTCTAAAAATTACAAATAAGATGTAGTTGGAAAGTCCTTGAAGTCTAGTTTACACAGAATCAAACAGATCTGAATTCCGAGTTTTCTACACAAAGTTATGGTCAATCAATTAAAGTGTCGTCAAGCTGGAACGAGTCTGCTGAAGTCGCGCGAGCTGCTGATGTCTTGGGAGTTTCTGATAAGTGCATAAATTTCTATTTATTTCCCCATATTTTGTCTCCATTTTCTATGAATTTTATCTTTATTTTGCCCTAGAAAGTGCATTTATTGTATTCTTTTGTATTTCAGATTTTCTGGACATTATTGGAGCTTTAAAGAATCATTTCATAGCATTTTGGGAGTATTCAAGGCAACCCGCGAAGTTTTGAATTAATTAAAGCCATTTGGTTGAAGTTCGTTAGCCCTCCGTTAGTCATTTGCAAAGGAAAGGACTAAAATGAAAGAGAAAAGAGACTAACGGAGTCTAACGGAGGCTGACTTGGGACTAAATTGCAAAGCCTGGGAGGATAGGGACTGCGCCTCGCTTTTGGAAGAACTTAGGGGTACATGAGCAAATAACATAAGTCAAGGGGTAGCGCTGCAAAGCGCTTAAAATGTTCATTAATGCGTTGTCACCTTCTGAGCGCGCCACGTGTCCGATCCAAGCTCCAGCCCAGCGACCCGCGAACTCCTCCATCCGGATCTGGCCCATTTCCATCCCTTTTCAGCCCACTTTACCTCACAACCTCACCCATTTCCTCCATTTGACCGCCGGTTCCTTCAGCTACTCGGCCCAGCTCCTACCCCATACCCAGCTCCTATTTCCTCCCCCTTTTAGCCCTAAAACTTAAATTAATTCCAATTCTACCCCTCAGCTTGCTTTGAACTCTTTATTCCTCATTTTAATCTCCCAGGGCAGTTAAAAAAAAAAACGGAAGAAGCCCCTATTTTTGGGGCAAGAACACAAGAACACTAACTCTCTTTCTCCCCCTTTCTCCACCCTTCCAACTCAAATTAAATGCCTTCATTTTAAGGGGTTGGAGCATCAAATCATGGGCCAAAGAAGCATTTGCAAGGCTTTGCGACCATGAATTTCAGCATTGATCGGTTTAATTTCTCCTATTTTTATCTCAAGATTAATGTTGTATTTTCTTGGAATCTTTGTCTTATAAATGTGAAATTGGTGATGAGCTAAATATGTTTATGGATTGTGATTATTTTCTATGTTGAATGTGATGTTTTAATTTAATTTCTCTCTCTATTTAGTATACAATCATACTATGTTACTAAATTGTGGGCTTAATGCTTTTAATTGATTTAGTCATTAATTAATTGATTTGAGAAATGTCTGGATCCGCGAGAGCTACCTTATATTTTGGACCTAGAAATTTAGTAGTTGGTGTTTTGTGACACACACCGATAGCCTCTGGCTACTGGCATGATTTGTAGAAAAATAGAGAGAATATCTCTCTACAAAGTATTACCCATTATCTTGGTTATTATTGTGTGTTCTTAATGCTTTTAATGGAGTCGCGAACTATTAGATGATCACTAGAATTGTAGGGTAAGATGCGAGAGCCCGTCCTATAATTTTGAAAATCACAATAATTGTCTCTGTGACACCAGACTGAGAGGTAACGAGCGTTCTTAGATAGTCATGGGTGCTTGTTCGATAATGCGGTTACTCTTTCCTTGCTATAAGATGCGAGAGCCCGTAGTAGGGATTGATAGCTAGACTTGCTATAAGATGCGAGAGCCCGTAGTGAATATTATTAATGTGCGCTCGACTACCAAGACTTGAGTTAAAGAAAAGTAGAGAGAGGGTTAAATTAGACATTGTCTAGACTAGAAATATCACAATCCTATCATTTTAACCTTGATTTGATGTTGCCGCCGTATCATTGTTGCTGCGTTAATTTAATTTACTTTCTTGCTTTCTTTTTCTTTATTTTCTTTTTATTTTAAATTTCATTTTCGTTCGCTTAGATAAAGTTAGGTGTGCCTAATTTTAGTATTTAGGATTTATTTCTAGCACTATCTCTGTGGGATCGATACTTGTGCTTGCACACTTTATTACTTGATACGACCGGGTATTCTTGCCTGAGTTGCATTTTATGCACATCAAGTTTTTGGCGCCGTTGCCGGGGATAGTTGCTAGAATTTATCTTGATATTAATACCAAGCTTGTCTAATTTTAATTTAAGCATTGTATATATTTGCATTAATTCTAGTTGTAGATAGTTTTTGCTTTCTCTTATTTTTGTTTATTTATTTTGTTTTCTTGCATTTGATCTTGCTTGTTTAGTGAGTGTTTTTGTAGCTAGCATTTGGAGCGATGACTTGGAACAATGTCAACTGGAACTTTGATCAAGGGGATTGGAATGGAATGTCGGGAATTTATGAAAGTGAGATGACATCAACCGAGGCTATGAATTATTCTTCGCCCCATCCAAGCTTAATTTGTGAGAATTGTTATGGAAATCACTTTCCATATCCTTGTGAATTCGGGATGGAGTCGACTTCATATGCTTCATTCTCTCATTATCATCATGAAGACCCTTATTATCACCCCTCGTATCCGAATTCTGTGAGCAACAATTGTCATTGGGGAGTTGAAAGATGTGCGCTCACAAATGAGGAAAGAATTCAAGGTTTAGAGGCTCAACTAGCCTTGTTGACAGAAGCACTTAAACTCCGAGAACCTCCTCACAAATGGAAAGCTACAATACAAGAATTGGGTATTGCCTTTGAGTCATCACCTCAAGAAGACCTTCAAGTCAATGCCGAGGAAAGTCCAATGAAAATGGAGCTTTGCAATGGTACCTCTCTCACCAATGAGAGTGAAATTTTGAGTATCTTGGGACAACCTCCGTTGGGAACATCTCAATCTCATGTCAATGTGGGTAATGAGATGGAACATCCAAGCATTTTTGAAGAGGATGATTCTTTTGGCACAAATGAAGACTCCAAGGACCCGATGCCTTATTTCTACACTCCACCGAGCATTGAGGCTCATGTTTCTCATCTCCACCCATCTCCCGAGTATCATGAAGAATATATCCACTTAAGCGAGTTGGGTGTGAAATTTCTTATTGCCGATGTGCTCAAATGGCCTATTTCTACGGAGTCGGCAACTAAGGAGGTGTTTAAGCTTCAAGGACTTCAATTAAAACACTTCCTTGGTCATGGATTTTATGGGAACGCAATGTGCGCGTTTCTAAATGAACCGGTACCTCCGTAGGTGAAAAATTGGTTTATTTTTCTTTCTTTTGTATTTATATGTCTTTTAGGTCGTGTCGCTTTTCGAAGCCCTTCCGAGTTTGTGGGTTTGTAGGGAGGTGTACATAGAGTCCCCACAAAAAAAAAAAAAGAACTTTTCTTTTTTATTTTTGCTTTTATTTACATAAATGCTCTCATCCTTTTGTTTTGAGCTTGATTTGATGTAGGGGTTGAGCACTTCTCAAAGTTTGGGGGTAGTTCAAGGAGATTCATGGAGTATTCATGGTTCGGTCTTCAAGTGAATCGACTTTGCGGGAGTTTTCTCTTCTCTCTTCTCTTCCATTTATATGCATATTTATATGTGAGGTTGGGTTGAGTTTAGAAAACTCATTACTTGTTGCTCCTTGAATTCATGGGAAGAAGTTGAATGCCCCTATTCTTTATGCTTTGATCATTCGCCTCTCCACTTGGGCGCTCATTGAGTTGTGTATGCATTATTTTCTTGGATTCAATTTTGAAATTACTATATGCATATTCGAGGATATGTTCATGATTCATGCGCTAGCTTCACCTCATTCACATCTATAATGCCCATTTTTGGAGGAAATTATTTTTATGTTATGCTCTAGTGATGATTGTGCATGATACCGTTAGATAATCTTGAGATTGATGTTTTGATGATTAAATAGCTTCGCTTGGACATGTGTGTATGGCAAGAGCATGATATAGGCCATCTTTGGATCGTTAGTGCCATATTAACCTACCCATTTTACATTAATCCCTTGTGTCCCCGTTGAGCTTTATTTATAGAATGGCGTGTGCCTAGAGCACACAATGACCCCCATTCGGCTTTATTTTCTTATACCCACATCATCCTATCCCATGAGCCTATACACTTATGGCCACCCTTCAAGAGAGCATGATTTGAATTATTTTATTTTCATATTCTTGTTGGGAAGTGTTGCTTCATAGAAGTCTTGTGTGCATTGTTAATGGTGTTGGTGTTTGAAAAATGTTGAATGGCGGAAAAAGAGCCCCCTTGAAAAAAAAAATGCAATGAAAAGAAAATTCAAAAGAAAAGTCAAGGGAGGCAACAAAAAGGGAAAAAAAAAATGCCATTGTTCTTTAATATCTCAAGGAGACATAAGGGTGGAGCTCAATTGTTGTGGTAGAGGATACTTTCTTCAACCCAAAGTTTAATGTTTAAGGGGTTGTTGAAGTGGGTTGTGGTTATTTGAGAGTTGTGCTTTCATGAAGCAAGTCATTAGTGAAGACTTCAAATCCTTTGCTCTCTTGATTTGTTTTCTTATCCTTCGCTTGTAGCCCAACCTTGGCCTAACATTACAAGCTTTGAAAAGTCCTATTGATATTGCCATGCCATAGGTCCTTGCCTTGTGAAATAAATTTGATTGCATTAGTTGATGGACTCTTTCGGTTTGTCGGCACAATGATAGCTAGAGCCATCGCGACTTATTAATGGGATAGTATTTTATGGCCTTAAGTGAGTGTTTGAGGATTTCTAGCTAGCATGTGAATCATTTTGTACCTTAATTATGCATGTGTGTAATTTTGAATTGATTTCTTTGATGGTAATGCATATGGGATCTTGATTGAGTGCCGCCTTCATTTCATCTTGTCCTCGAGCTTCTCCATAATCCATATTTCTCTTTGCTCGGGACGATCAAAGTCTAAGTTTGGGGGTGTTGATAAGTGCATAAATTTCTATTTATTTCCCCATATTTTGTCTCCATTTTCTATGAATTTTATCTTTATTTTGCCCTAGAAAGTGCATTTATTGTATTCTTTTGTATTTCAGATTTTCTGGGCATTATTGGAGCTTTAAAGAATCATTTCATAGCATTTTGGGAGTATTCAAGGCAACCCGCGAAGTTTTGAATTAATTAAAGCCATTTGGTTGAAGTTCGTTAGCCCTCCGTTAGTCATTTGCAAAGGAAAGGACTAAAATGAAAGAGAAAAGAGACTAACGGAGTCTAACGGAGGCTGATTTGGGACTAAATTGCAAAGCCTGGGAGGATAGGGACTGCGCCTCGCTTTTGGAAGAACTTAGGAGTACAGGAGCAAATAACATAAGTCAGGGGGTAGCGCTGCAAAGAGCTTAAAATGTTCATTAATGCGTTGTCGCCTTCTGAGCGCGCCACGTGTCCGATCCAAGCTCCAGCCCAGCGACCCGCGAACTCCTCCATCCGGATCTGGCCCATTTCCATCCCTTTTCAGCCCATTTTACCTCACAACCTCACCCATTTCCTCCATTTGACCGCCGGTTCCTTCAGCTACTTGGCCCAGCTCCTGCCCCATATCCAGCTCCTATTTCCTCCCCCTTTTAGCCCTAAAACTTAAATTAATTCCAATTCTACCCCTCAGCTTGCTTTGCACTCTTTATTCCTCATTTTAATCTCCCAGGGCAGTTCAAAAAAAAAAAAAACGGAAGAAGCCCCTATTTTTGGGGCAAGAACACTAACTCTCTTTCTGCCCCTTTCTCCACCCTTCCAACTCAAATTAAATGCCTTCATTTTAAGGGGTTGGAGCATCAAATCAAGGGCCAAGGAAGCATTTGCAAGGCTTTGCAACCATGAATTTCAGCATTGATCGGTTTAATTTCTCCTATTTTTATCTCAAGATTAATGTTGTATTTTCTTGGAATCTTTGTCTTATAAATGTGGAATTGGTGATGAGCTAAATATGTTTATGGATTGTGATTATTTTCTATGTTGAATGTGATGTTTTAATTTAATTTCTCTCTCTATTTAGTATACAATCATGCTATGTTACTAAATTGTGGGCTTAATGCTTTTAATTGATTTAGTCATTAATTAATTGATTTGAGAAATGTTTGGATCCGCGAGAGCTACCTTATATTTTGGACCTAGAAATTTAGAAGTTGGTGTTCTGTGACACACACCGATAGCCTCCGGCTACTGGCATGATTTGTAGAAAAATAGAGAGAATATTTCTCTACAAAGTATTACCCATTATCTTGGTTATTATTGTGTGTTCTTAATGCTTTTAATGGAGTCGCGAACTATTAGATGATCACTAGAATTGTAGGGTAAGATGCGAGAGCCCGTCCTATAATTTTGAAAATCACAATAATTGTCTCTGTGACACCAGACCGAGAGGTAACGAGCGTTCTTAGATAGTCATGGGGTGCTTGTTCGATAATGTGGTTACTCTTTCCTTGCTATAAGATGCGAGAGCCCGTAGTAGGGATTGGTAGCTAGACTTGCTATAAGATGCGAGAGCCCTTAGTGAATATTATTAATGTGCGCCCGACTACCAAGACTTGAGTTAAAGAAAAGTAGAGACAGGGTTAAATTAGACATTGGCTAGACTAGAAATATCACAATCCTATCATTTTAACCTTGATTTGATGTTGCCGCCGTATCATTGTTGCT
The DNA here is from genome assembly GCA_016624345.1 of Platycodon grandiflorus. Taxonomy (NCBI): domain Eukaryota; kingdom Viridiplantae; phylum Streptophyta; class Magnoliopsida; order Asterales; family Campanulaceae; genus Platycodon; species Platycodon grandiflorus. Next base: position 40,996,551 of record CM028362.1, on the reverse strand, counting down.
GCGTTAATTTAATTTACTTTCTTGCTTTCTTTTTCTCTATTTTCTTTTTATTTCAAATTTCATTTTCGTTCTCTTAGATAAAGTTAGGTGTGCCTAATTTTAGTATTTAGGATTTATTTCTAGCACTATCTCTGTGGGATCGATACTTGTGCTTGCACACTTTATTACTTGATACGACCGGGTATTCTTGCCTGAGTTGCATTTTATGCACATCAGTTTCCAAGGCTGAAACTCAACCAAATTGGTTTCCAAAGGTTCTAAGTCAAGGTTGGCTGATCCTAGGTCGGACATGGCTGATTCTAAGTCAGTCTTGGCTGACTCGACTTGTCTCATCCGACTTGTCTCATTTGTCTTGGCTGATCCGACTTGTCTCATCAGACTTGTCTCATTAGTCTTGGCTGATCCAACTTGTCTCATCAGACTTCTCTCATTAGTCTTGGCTGATCCGACTTGTCTCATCAGACTTTTCTCATTAGTCTTGGATGATCCGACTTGTCTCATCAGACTTGTCCGATGAGTAAAATTTCGGGTTTAAGCATATATTCATGCTTTTGTGTGTAACTCTTCCCATCTCAAAGTGTTTAAAGCACAAACGTAAAGATAATTCAACTTACTCAAACTACCCATGATTGAAATAGTACAAAAATGGGAACGGGATCTCACAATATCCTTGGGCAACCAAACGTGCTTTATTTCTAATTACATTACCTAATTCATCCGATTTATTTTTAAATATCCATTTAGTCCTTATTACATTGCTATTTTTAAGATGAGGAACTAAGTACCATACATCATTATTTACAAACTGTTCTAATTCTTCTTGCACAACATTAATCCATGATTTATCTTTTAAAGCTTCAGCTATGTTTTAAGGTTCAGATTCAGAAACCTAGCAGCAAGTATGAACTTTTAAACACCAAGTGCCATGCATGCAAGTTTGACCATTTCTTTATAACTTATGCTATCTTTTTTCCTTGTTTGTACACCGGCAGTTACTTCACCAATTACCTGAGTAGTGGGGTGATCCTTCAGAATTTTGATTAGAATGTCCTTTGATCGATCTACAGTAAATTTCTCATCTTCTGAAGTCAGTTTCTGCATTCACCGATGTGCTCCCAGATGTAGGCACATTCGAGACTTCATTTGATTATGCAGATTTGATTGCTGAATTTATAGAGTTTTCTGCTGTAGTTACATCTGATCCTGTTATGGATATGCCTTCAATAAGGTCTTCAACCTGGTCTTCAGTACTTTTTATGCCTAAGTCAGAGAGATCATCAAACACAATATTCATAGATTCCATAATAGTTCTAGTTTTCAAATTAAAAACACGATATGCACGACTATTGTTAGCATATCCCATAAATATACATTTATCACTCTTGGAATAAACTTAGTCAAATACTCTCTATCATTTAGCAAATAACAAATACTCCAAAAATATGAAAAAACTTTAAGGTAGGTTTCTTGTTCATAAGTACTTCATATGGAGTCATAGAACTACCTGGTCTTAGATACACACGATTAAAAATATGGCATGCAGTGTTTAATGCTTCAGCCCAAAATCTTTTAAACAATCTTTTTGAATTAAGTACAACACGTGCCATCTCTTGAAGTGTTCTATTTTTCCTTTCAGCTACACCATTCTGTTGAGGAGTTTTAGGAGAAGAAAATTCGTGTGTAATACCCTTTTTATCACAATAAGCAGAAAAAGAAGAGTTTTCATACTCTTTTCCATGATCAGATTTAAGTTTTACAAGTTTAAGATTAAAAGTATTAATCATCTTTTTATACCAAATTTTGAAAGCTTCAAATGTGTCAGATTTTTCTCTAAGGAAAAATACCCATGTAAAACGTGAAAAATCATCAACACATATAAAAGTGTATTTTTTACCACCTAAGCTTTCAACTTCTATAGGACCCATTAAATCAGCATGAACTAACTCAAAACATCTAGAAGAAGCATAATTTTGTATACTTTTGTGATAAGCTTTAATTTGTTTACCTTTTTGACATGAGCCACAAATTCTCATATTTTTTTGTGTTCAATTTTGGTAATCCGCTAACAGCTTCATGCCTTAGTAGTTCTTCTAATTTTTTAGTACTCACGTGTTAAAGTTTTTTTTTGCCATAAGTCAGTTTCATTTATACTTGATGCATGACAAACAAGATCATTCTAAACAAGATAACAATTATCAGATGATCTAAACCACACAAGATACACATATTATCTTTGTCAAAAACTTTACAGGTTTCCTTATTAAATTTCACATGCATATCATCATCACATAACTGGCTTATGCTAATTAAATTTGCAGTTAAACCTTCAACATGATACACATTAGACAATTTAGGTAATCCTTGAATATTTAAAGTATCTTTACCGATTACCTTTCCTTGTGCACCACCTCTATATATCACATAACCACTTGTGACATTTTTATAATTTTCCAAAGCATCTTTGGAGCCTGTCATATGTCTTGAGCATCCACTATCAAAATACTATGCATTTGCAATGTTAGACTTGAGAGAAGTAAAGGTAACATGGCACATAATTTCAGATTTTTGGGACGAACCAGTTTTGGAAGAACATGATGAATGTGCTCTTGTTAGGAATATGCCTGTAAAACAGCTGATATATATGTTCACATATTTCAACACAGTGATTTGCTTGTTTCCATTACAACGCGTGTTTCAAAAGTGACTAAAAAGGCTTCATACCGGTTAGTGTGGCAACTTGCTGAAACATTGCATAGGTCATTAGACTAGGAAGTCTTTGTACATGTCTGAGTTTGTGTCCTACCTAGTATTGATGACTGTTCATATGGATTAGCTCTACCAGCGCCAGCAGACATTCTCTACCAGCAATGTCTCACTAGCAGACATTTCTACCAGCAATGTCTCATCAGCAATCTTCACATAAGCAGTTCTAAATTGGCAGTTACTAAAGTATCAGCCATGTCCTTCATCAGATAACTGTAAGAATGCTGATAATTCTCACGAGGAACATCGGTCGTTGCTTGAAGCTACAATTCAAAATAGATCTGTTACAAGATCTTCCTAACAGCTTAAGATATGCATCGATGTCTGCGCTTTCACTATTATCTAAAAGACTTTTCCTCTTCCGTGTTTGGTCCCAAACTTCAAGACACATCCAGATAAAAGACCAAACACTGTGCGCTTTCAATCAGGCCTGCGTATCACGTCCCATCCATTCAACTTGATTCCCGGATAGACTTCAAGACTAAGCTCACATGAATGTCTTTGGCCAACAGTTTCTTCAGTACACTCTAATGTTCTGATAAATCAGTACTTTTCAATGGGAAAAAATCCATCCAAGCTTCAACGACTCTATTTTCTTCTCCGCCTATAAAAGAAACCTCTATTTCCTCATCTCAAAGAATGCAAGAGCGAAGCTTCAAGCATAGAATACTTAGAGTGGGAAAAACACAAGTGTAAGAACAAACACTTTGTGGGAGAGAAAATCTGAAATTCCTAAGGCAAAGAAGTTTTGCTTAATCAAGAACTCCTTTCTTGATTTGAGTTCTTTTTTCCTTCGAAAGACCCAGTCTATTCAGCAAGCTATATTTCAAATCCATAGTTAGAGACTAAGCATCCTGCTCATCGTTGAAGACTGACCAAGCTTGAAGATGTCCGATGAAGAACTAGAGCCTAATAATCCATACTGCATTCATATCGGCAGACTTATACTACATTATAAGGGTTTAGGTCCATATTGATATGCTCAGAATATAGGCTAGAGGGGGGTGAATAGCCTATATGACCTTTATTAAATTTTTTATCTTATTTATAAAATATGTTGAGGGACAAGGATGAAATGATTAATTGGCATCTTCCATATTTAAGCAATATAGCTGATAGAAAGATTAGCTGATGTGCAATCAGCAATTTTGAAAGACTGCTGGTGGAAGATTTTTTATACTTTGCTGATGTTAAAAGAGTAAAGCAGCGGAAGGACAAGCAACATAAGTATAACAACTAAGATTAAAGCGGCTATAAACAAATAGGTACAAGTTCATCATAATAGCAAACTTAAATCTTATATTAGATCCAGTGATTATTTTCCTTAACCAAATTGCACAATATATGAAAACATATATATTACAAGAAAGAAAAGAAAAGGCTGAATGTAAGTAAATGTATTTATATTAAAATTCAGCAGAGGTTTTCTCAAAGACAAACATGCTTAGTACATCAACCTAGACTCTCTAACCTAGCAATCTCCCCAGGGAAGAAGGAAAGTGAATTGGAAAGAAAAGGAAGAGATTAAGAAAGCGAAATCAAATTTATTGAAAATACATTGGAAGATGTAGATAACATTTATCATGTTGTCTTCTTGTAGTATCAACTTAATAAACTTGTTGTGAGATGAGAATATTATGGGTTGTTCAAATAACTAGTATTTGAACAAATGAGTGCAAAGCACTCGGCCAAGAATGATGACAGTTCTTTGCACAATCGACAGCCCTTATAATGTAGTATAAATCTGCCGATATGAATGCAGTATAGATTATTAGGCTCTAGTTCTTCATCAGACATCTTCAAGCTTGGTCAGTATTCAATGATGAGCAGGATTCTTAGTCTCTAGCTATGAATTTGTAATATAGCTGCTAAAGAGATTGAGTCTTTCGAAGGAAGAAAGAACTCAAATCAAGAAATGAGTTCTTGATTAAGCAGAGCTTCTTTGCCTTAGGAATTTCAGGTTTTCTCTCCCACAAATTGTTTGTTCTTACACTTGTGTTTTCTCACTCTAAGTATTCTATGCTTGAAGCTTCGCTCTTGCATTCTTTGAGATGAGAAAAGAGAGGTTTCTTTTATAGGCGGAGAAGAAAATAGAGTTGTTGAAGCTTGGATGGATTTTTTGGTCGTTGGAAAGTACTGATTTATCAGAACATCAGAGTGTACTGAAGAAACTGTTCGGCAAAGACCTTTATGTGAGCTTTGTCTTGAAGTCTGTCTGGGAATCAAGTTGAATGGATGGGATGTGACACGCAGGCCTGATTGAAAGCACACAGTGTTTGGTCTTTTGTCTAGATGTGTCTTGAAGTCTGGGACCAAACACGGAAGAGGAAATGTCTTCTGGATAATAGTGAAAGCGCAGACATCGATCGGTATCTTGAGCTTTCAGGAAGATCTTGTACCGGATCTATTTTGAATTGTAGCTTCGAGCAACGACCGATGTTCCTCTTGAGAATTATCAGCATTCTTGCAGTTGTCAGATGAAGGACATGGCTGATACTTTGATTAACTGCAGATTTAGAACTGCTGATGTGAAGATTACTGATAAGATATTGCTGGTAGAAATGTCTGCTGGCGCTGGTAGAGCTAATCCATGTGAAAAGTCATCAATACTCGGTAGGATACAGACTCGGACATGTACAAAGACTTCCTAGTGTAATGACATATGCAATGTTTCAGCAAGTTACCACACTAACCGGTACGCAGCCCTTTTAATCACTAGTGAAACACGCGTTATAATGGAAACAAGCAAATCACTGTGTTGGAATATACGAACATATATATCAGCTATTTTACAGGCATATTCCTAACAGTCTCCTCCTATTTGCTTGGGATCATTACTACAATTGACATATACATAATGCTCTTAAAGTAGATGGTCATTCCTTAGTAATAACATGCCTTCCAATGAATAATCATTTTATCTCAAGGCATGCCCTAGGATGAACTTACAAGCGATAGCGTATGTATAGTCATCTATTGCTAAGCAATTACCGACTTGATAAATGAAAGTACAAGTTCAAAGCAATAGTGAAAACATTTTTTAGGCAATTATGAGATATAATATATGATTAGGCCATAAAAATGTTTTTGAAAAGAGTCTATCTTGCGAGATGATTTAAGTGAATTGAAACATTTGAGATAAAATAGCCTTTTTCAAAAGAATAAAAGATTTTTACGAAAAGCTATTTTGAAATTGTACTCCTGATAAAAGGTTTGCTGGAGGAGGCTTCTTAATACTTAATTGAATTGATTAAGTATCAGAGCAGATGAATAGTGCCTTTCTTGTTTAAAGATCATAAGAAAGTAATTTGAGCAGCTTATAGATGAGAGATTTAAGGGTGGCTGCTTGAAATGCTAACTCCATTTAGAGAGGATCAGCACGGGTTTGTGTGACACCCTAATTCTCTTAATTGCATTATTTGCATGTTATATGTATTGTTAGCATGAATATAAATGCCATGTTAGTATAATGAATGGTAATTGGGTAACTACTGCTTGTTTTAGCTTTGTTTACTTGTGTTGTTCATACAAAAATGATTTGGTATGATTTTTAGTAACCAAAATGACTTTGTACTCAGTGAGGTGCATACTGGGTACAAAGCGATCGCCTTGTTTTTGGACAGAGCGATCGCTTTGTAGACGAATGCACTATTGAGCGGGTACAAAGCGATCGCTTTGGTCCTTAACAAAGCGATCGCTTTGTGAATGTCAAAGCGATCGCCTTGTTTCGTGGGAGGCGATCGCCTGTTCGCCGAAACTTTATTTTAATAATTGTTGACTTGTGGACTGTTTGTTTAAGTTGGGACACGTCCCTAAGTGAGAGACCAGCTCACTCATACCTCCCTTACTTGCCTCAACACCGGGAATGACCCTCCATTTCACCCACTTCACCCAAAACAACTCTAAGAACAATTGAGAGAGAGCGTGTGTGTTCTTGGTGAGATCACTGTGTGTTTTCATCTCCTCCATTTCCACCACTTCAAACTTGCATGCAAAGCCAGATTTTGTTGTTTGAGACTAGTGAAACAACTTGGGAGGCTTTGATTCTCCTTTGATGGTTTGATTTGTGTGTTTGAGGTAAGTACCCAATCCCTTGTCTTGTATGCTCAATATCAAGTATGCTCCCTTCATGATAGTTTTAGTTTACATGTTTAAGAAGACATGCATCATGTTAAAAACTTGAAATTCCTTAAGTTAATTTTCTGTTAATTTTGGGTTAATGACTCATAATTGAGAATTTGGACTTGTGTCGTGTATGAATAATGTTCTAGGATGAACTTGGAATAACTTTTGTTCTTGGACTTGTTATAATTCATCACTTCAAAAATTGATGGACATGTTAGGGTTCACAAGTTTGGAACTTAAATCTTGATGGACTAAAAGTCATGAATGACATATAGTCTAATTGCATATGAATCGAGAACATAGAGAAGAGCCATGAATTGCACATAGCATTCATTCGCTAGTTAGGAGTATTTTAGCAATAACTCATCGGAGTTGCTTTAGAGTGTCATTGAACAATACCGACTCTACAAATAAATCCCTACGACGTTTAGAGTTCAATTGAATTGTAAATTAGTTCTTGGGAATTCTTGACATGATTGATCTATTGCTTGACTTGTACATAGTAGAATAACATGCCTACTTGATCGAACGAGTCGCTCTTGTCGACCTCGCTCCATTACTTGGTTTATTACGTGAGTAAACATCTACTTGACTCGGACGAGTTCGCTCTTGTCGAACTTGCTCCTTACTTGATTTGTATGACAAGTAAATACCTACTTGACATACCATTAGTCCAGCTGGCATTACGTGAATTGTCTCGATGGTTAACGATGCATCATAGTCATGAATCATGAGGTTCATGATGATGATGGGTCGCCACACCATAACTTGCACACACCCTTCACTACTGATCACAGTGGAGAAGAGTACCATGTCGTAACCAAAGGGCGCTTGGAATAATACTAATCGTGGTCGATGTATCATACACGTGCATCCGACAAATACAATCATGATAACCTTGTCTATTTCAGGGACTACGAAGCGGCACCGGTTCTATAACATATCCTAATCCTATGTGATTTAATTACGCATTTATGTGAAACCACCGTGCATCGCGACATGAGAACTACGTGCTAACATGATCTTGCTTGATACGTGCTATGTATGCCTTGCATTATATCCTGTCATGCATGTTGGTTACTTACAAAGTCTTTATGACTTACCCCCTCCCTTTTACTGTTTTAGATCCTAGTCGTCCAGGTCCATCTTCTCGAGGTTGATCGTCTTCTCGTGCTCGTGATCGTCCGCCTAGAGGTGGTAGCGTTGGCTTTTGGTTTCTTCTTTTGCAAGGACGTTGGGTTTAAGCAAGTCACTTAGACTTTGCTTGGGAATGTGTAATCCTAGTAACTTGAAATTGTTGTAGCCTATATATGAAGTACTACTTATGTCTCTTGTCTTTTGCCGGCACTTGTTGGCCGAGCCTTGTTTACATGTATATGGTTCACTTGTTAAGACTTCCGCTGAGCATCCCTTTAGCTCTTGTTTATTGATATGGTTTCTCCGGCATGTTTAGCCGTCGAGGTGTTTATATATTAGCATGACTTGTTAGTGTTGGGTTCCGGCTGTAATTTCGCCGATGACTTGGTTTACTTGTTATTAATTGTTATATCAGGTTTTAAAGTTTTAAATTGTTCCGGCTTTTTAGTGCCGAGTTTTTCTACGTGTCCAATGTTGCGTCACGTCATTTTTGATAATTGAGTCCTTGCATGATTGTAGTCCTTATTTGGACGGCACGACCCGCGTTCCCATCTCGGGGTCGGGGTTGGGTCGTCACAGTTGGTATCAGAGCTTTATAGGTTAGCTATCGGCCAAGATAGGTTCCATGGCCTAGTTGGGTTAGTTCTTGTGTGATGTTCTAACGTCGAGTGACTTCTTATAGGTGTATCATGGTGCGACCTAGACCAGGGGCTAGTAGCAGTGGAGCTGGTAGTGGTCGAGGTAGAGGCAGGCCTAGGAGGGTTCCTGCTGAACCAGAGGCTAGAGCTCCGGATGAACCTGAAGTCGAGGTACCCCCACCTCAGAATCAGGGTGACGAGAATGCCCGTATGGCGGGCTTGTTTCGTAGAATGATGACTGTTATGACCGAGTTGGCACAAGAGGGTCAAGCGAGAGGTGTACAACCTCCACCACCACCACCAGAACCAGAACCAGAGGCGAGAGTTTCACCACCTCATAACGAGGCACCGCCAGAACCTAGAGCTAGAAACAATGCTACCTTGGAGAGGTTCTTGAAGATGAAACCTCCATCTTTCGAGGGAGAGTCAGACGCTAGTAAAGCGGAGTTGTGGCTAGAGGACTTGGAGAAAATCTTTGCAGCTCTAGGCGCACGGAGGAAGAGAAAGTTGTCTTAGGCGTGTATAAGGCGAGAGGGGCGCGAATCATTGGTGGAGAGTGTTGTTGGCAAGCTGGGATCTTAACCGGGTTCCAAAGATTTGGTCTAATTTCGAGAGGAGTTCAAGGCTTCCTATGTACCTTTGGTGGTGAGGAGAAAGAGGGAGAAAGAGTTCCGGGATCTAGAACAGGGTTCTATGACGGTGGCTCGATATTCACCAAGTTCACCGAAGCTGTCTCGTTATTGTGCACATCTTGTACCCGATGAGCCCATGAGGGTGCTCAAGTTTGTTAAGGGTCGAAGACCGAGTATAGAAGGCAGCTCTTGTCATTGCGGTTGACGAGACTATAGGGCGATTGATCGTGCCTATGAGATCGAGAGGATATAGAGGAGCACGAGCGGCTTCTTTGTGCGATCCTCGCATCGCGCGATCATCTCAACAGTCATCCCGGTGACCTCGCGGCATTCGGAAGGGGTCGGTTTTGGGTAATCGGTGCGGTCATCGGGGCAACCGCCGTAGCGGCGGTCGGTCTAGGCGATCGGATGGACAGCCTAGGCGTACTTCGATGGTCGTGATAATCGTGCTCCATCTTCGCAGGGCGGCAAGGCCGGCGGAGTGAGCTGTGAGTGTTCCTTTTGTCACAAACGGGGCATTCGTACAATGAGTGTAGGGCAGACTTGGGCGGTGTTTGGGTTGTGGAGATACAAATCACCGAGTGAAAGATTGTCCCAAGTTTAAGGCTACTCGGTCAGTGGGTTCGGTTCGCGATCGGGCACCAAGAGGGATAGTGATGGGCGTCCTAAGGCCCAAGCTCGTGTTTTGCGCTTGATCGGCGTGGTGTTCCGAGTCGACCTCAGTTATTGGAGGTATTCTCTCAGTCTTCGGCCATAGGGCTCGAGTTCTTATAGATCCGGGGTCTTCTCATTCCTATGTTGCATCGCATTTCATTGAGCATTTGTGCGTGTTACCTTCTCAGTTGCCTTATGTGCTTGAAGTGTCTACACCGTTGGGTGATCAATTGTTGGCGTCAGAAGTTTATAAGGCTTGTGATGTGCTTGTATGTGATCGGGTCTTGCACGCGGATCTAGTAGTTTTGCCTATTCGGGATTTTGATTTGATCTTGGGTATGGATTGGTTGTGTACTTATCATGCTATAGTTGATTGTCGTCGTAAAAGGGTTACTTTTGCCATGCCCGATATTCCGGAGTTTGTGTTTACGGGTGATCATGCCATGAATAGTATACATATCATTTCTGCTTTGCGGGCTAGGAAACTTCTATCTCAGGGGTGTACGGGGTATATTGCTTGTGTGCTTGATACTAGTATGTCTACTGTTAATATAGAAGATGTACCGGTAGTTAATGAATTTCCGGATGTCTTTTCAAATGATTATGCATTACCTCCCGACCGAGAGTTAGAGTTTTGCATTGAGCTATTGCGGGAACTTCACCAATTTCTAGAGCACCTTATAGAATGGCCCAGCTGAGTTGAGAGAGTTGAAAGACCAATTGCAGGAACTTCTCGATAAGGAGTTCATTAAACCGAGTGTGTCTCCGTGGGGTGCACCGGTTTTGTTTGTGAAGAAGAAGGATGGTAGTTTGCGGTTGTGCATTGACTATCGTCAATTGAACCAGGTTACTATCAAGAATAAGTACCCTTTACCTCACATTGATGATCTCTTCGATCAACTTCAGGGATCCGTGGTATATTCCAAGCTAGACTTGAGGAGTGGTTATCACCAGTTGAGAGTTCGGGCGGAGGATGTCCCAAAGACAGCTTTTCGGACACGTTATGGTCACTATGAGTTTGTGGTGATGCCGTTTGGGTTGACAAACGCTGCGTTTTATGGACTTGATGAATCGGGTGTTTCATGATTATTTGGATTGCTTTGTTGTGGTTTTTATCGATGATATTTTAGTGTACTCAAAGTCACGAGAGGAACATGCTAACCATTTGAGAGTGGTTCTTTCCCTATTGCGAGAAAAGAAACTTTTTGCGAAATTTAGCAAGTGTGCATTTTGGCTTGAACAAGTATCTTTTCTTGGGCACGTTGTTTCTAGTGAGGGTATTGCGGTGGATCCTTCTAAGGTGGAGGCTATTACTAAATGGAAGACTCCTAGAACGGTAACCGAAGTTCGTAGTTTCTTGGGCTTGGCGGGTTACTACCGTAGGTTCATTGAGGGATTTTCCAAGATTGCTACTCCCATGACTAATTTGACTCAGAAAAAGTCTACTTTCATTTGGAGTGATAAGTGCGAGGCCAGTTTTCAAGAGTTGAAGAAAAGATTGACCACAGCTCCTGTTTTAGCATTGCCTAGTGGATGTGATAACTTTGTGATATATAGTGACGCTTCATTAGAGGGCTTGGGTTGCGTGCTTATGCAAAACGGGAAGGTGATTGCCTATGCTTCGAAGAAGTTGTCACCATATGAACAGAATTACCCAACTCACGACCTTGAGTTAGCGGCAATTGTTTTCGTGCTTCACAAGTGGAAACATTACCTTTATGGAGCGAAGTTTGAGGTGTATACAGATCATAAGAGTTTGAAGTACCTCTTCTCGCAGAAGGAGTTGAATATGAGACAGAGGCGTTGGATGGAGAAGCTTAAGGATCATAATTTTACTATTCTTTACCATCCGGGAAAAGCGAATGTTGTTGCGGATGCCTTGAGTAGGAAGGCTTATATGTCTTGTATGATGATGAGGGAATGGAAGATGCTAGAGGATGTCCGGGAATGGAGTCCGATTGTAAGTGGGCGTAGTTCTATTTGCTAATGTCCGTGCTACGCCAGTTTTATTTAGGTTGATTAAGGAGGCTCAAGTTACCGATCCTGAATTGAAGAAAATTATTGATAGATTGGGAGAGAATGCTGCACCAGGGTTTGCGATGAACAGCGATGAGATCTTGACATTTCAGAATAGGGTTTGTGTTCCTTCTTTCGATGAAGTGAAACGTATGGTCCTTGACGAGGCTCACAAAGCCAAGTATACGATACATCCGGGTAGTACTAAGATGTACCGTGACTTGAAGAGACAGTTTTGGTGGAACGGTATGAAGAGGGAGATAGCTGAATATGTTTCTAGATGTTTGACATGTCAGCAGGTCAAGGCGGAACACCAGAGACCTGCCGGTCTACTTCAGCCACTTGAGATTCCGGAGTGGAAATAGGAACACATCACGATGGATTTTGTCACGGGGTTGCCGCGTACTCGTAGAGGCTTCGATGCTGTTTGGGTTATTATTGATAGGTTGACGAAGTCGTCCCATTTTATTCCTATTGCGATGACTTACAGTTTGAGTCAGTTGGCGGCATTGTATATTCAGGAGATTATCAGGCTACATGGTGTCCCCGTTAGTATTGTGTCGGATAGAGATCCTAGATTCACCTCGAGATTTTGGCATTCATTACAGGAGGCCTTGGGTACCAAACTTAACTTGAGCACAGCTTTCCATCCCCAGTCAGATGGACAGTCGGAGAGATTGATACAGATATTAGAGGACATGCTTCGCGCTTGTGCCGTGGATTTCAAGGGCAGTTGGGATTCACATCTACCGTTGGCAGAGTTTGCATATAATAACAGTTACCAATCTAGCATTGAGATGGCTCCTTATGAGGCTTTGTACGGGCGTAAGTGTCGTTCACCAATTTGTTGGGACGAAGTTGGAGAAGCTAAGTTATGGGGTTCCGAAATGGTACAACAATCGGCCGAGGGTGTCAAGTTGATTAGAGAGAGATTGCGTACGGCTCAGAGTAGACAGAAAAGCTACGCGGATAACCGGAGACGCGATCTTGAGTTTCAAGTTGGTGATTTTGTGTTCTTGAAAATATCGCCGCGCCGTGGTACTAAGAGATTTGGTAAGAAAGGAAAACTTTCACCAAGGTATATTGGACCGTTCGAAATTCTTGAGAGGGTTGGTTCTTTAGCTTACCGGATTGCATTGCCACCGTCTATTTCGGGTATTCATGATGTGTTTCACGTTTCTATGCTCCGCAAATATATGAAGGATGAATCACATGTTCTTGCCTATGAAGAGATTACCTTTGAACCCAATCTTTCCTATGTTGAGAAGCCGGTGAAGATTCTTGATACCAAAGAACAAATCTTGAGGACTAAGAGGATACCACTAGTGAAAGTTTTGTGGAAGAATCATTTGATGGAAGAAGCCACTTGGGAAACTCAGAGTGAGATGCGTGAGAAGTATCCATACCTGTTTGATTAGATGGTGAGTGAATTTAGGGACTAAATTCCTTTAAGGAGGGGAGGATGTGACACCCTAATTCTCTTAATTGCATTATTTGCATGTTATATGTATTGTTAGCATGAATATAAATGCCATGTTAGTATAATGAATGGTAATTGGGTAACTACTGCTTGTTTTAGCTTTGTTTACTTGTGTTGTTCATACAAAAATGATTTGGTATGATTTTTAGTAACCAAAATGACTTTGTACTCAGTGAGGTGCATCGGGTACAAAGTGATCGCCTTGTTTTTGGACAGAGCGATCGCTTTGTAGACAGAATGCACTATTGAGAAACTGGGTACAAAGCGATCGCTTTGGTCCTTAACAAAGCGATCGCTTTGTAGGCAGAATGTCAAAGCGATCGCCTTGTTTCGTGGGAGGGCGATCGCCCTGTTGCGCTGAAACTTTATTTTAATAATTGTTGACTTGTGGACTGTTTGTTTAAGTTGGGACACATCCCTAAGTGAGAGACCAGCTCACTCATACCTCCCTTACTGCCTCAACACCTGGGAATGACCCTCCATTTCACCCACCTCACCCAAAACAACTCTAAGAACAATTGAGAGAGAGACTGTGTGTGTTCTTGGTGAGATCACTGTGTGTTTTCATCTCCTCCATTTCCAACCACTCAAACTTGCATGCAAAGCCATATTTTGTTGTTTGAGACTAGTGAAACAACTTGGGAGGCTTTGATTCTCCTTTTGATGGTTTGATTTGTGTGTTTGAGGTAAGTACCCAATCCCTTGTCTTGTATGCTCAATATCAAGTATGCTCCCTTCATGATAGTTTTAGTTTACATGTTTAATAAGACATGCATCATGTTAAAAACTTGAAATTCCTTAAGTTAATTTTCTGTGAATTTTGGGTTAATGACTCATAATTGAGAATTTGGACTTGTGTCGTGTATGAATAATGTTCTAGGATGAACTTGGAATAACTTTTGTTCTTGGACTTGTTATAATTCATCACTTCAAAAATTGATGGACATGTTAGGGTTCACAAGTTTGGAACTTAAATCTTGATGGACTAAAAGTCATGAATGACATATAGTCTAATTGCATATGAATCGAGAACATAGAGAAGAGCCATGAATTGCACATAGCATTCATTCGCTAGTTAGGAGTATTTTAGCAATAACTCATCGGAGTTGCTTTAGAGAGTCATTGAACAATACCGACTCTACAAATAAATCCCTACGACGTTTAGAGTTCAATTGAATTGTAAATTAGTTCTTGGGAATTCTTGACATGATTGATCTATTGCTTGACTTGTACATAGTAGAATAACATGCCTACTTGATCGGACGAGTCGCTCTTGTCGACCTCGCTCCATTACTTGGTTTATTACGTGAGTAAACATCTACTTGACTCGGACGAGTTCGCTCTTGTCGAACTTGCTCCTTACTTGATTTGTATGACAAGTAAATACCTACTTGGCATACCATTAGTCCAACTGGCATTACGTGAATTGTCTCGATGGTTAACGATGCATCATAGTCATGAATCATGAGGTTCATGATGATGATGGGTCGCCACACCATAACTTGCACACACCCTTCACTACGATCACGGTGGAGAAGAGTACCATGTCGTAACCAAAGGGCGCTTGGAATAATACTAATCGTGGTCGATGTATCATACACGTGCATCCGACAAATACAATCGTGATAACCTTGTCTATTTCAGGGACTACGAAGCGGCACCGGTTCTATAACATATCCTAATCCTATGTGATTTAATTACGCACTTATGTGAAACCACCGTGCATCGCGACATGAGAACTACGTGCTAACATGATCTTGCTTGATACGTGCTATGTATGCCTTGCATTATATCTGTCATGCATGTTGGTTACTTACAAAGTCTTTATGACTTACCCCTCCCTTTCTTGTTTTAGATCCTAGTCGTCCAGGTCCATCTTCTCGAGGTTGATCGTCTTCTCGTGCTCGTGATCGTCCGCCTAGAGGTGGTAGCGTTGGCTTTTGGTTTCTTCTTTTGCAAGGACGTTGGGTTTAAGCAAGTCACTTAGACTTCGCTTGGGAATGTGTAATCCTAGTAACTTGAAATTGTTGTAGCCTATATATGAAGTACTACTTATGTCTCTTGTCTTTTGGCACTTGTTGGCCGAGCCTTGTTTACATGTATATGGTTCACTTGTTAAGACTTCTGAGCATCCCTTTAGCTCTTGTTTATTGATATGGTTTCTCCGGCATGTTTAGCCGTCGAGGTGTTTATATATTAGCATGACTTGTTAGTGTTGGGTTCCGGCTGTAATTTCGCCGATGACTTGGTTTACTTGTTATTAATTGTTATATCAGGTTTTAAAGTTTTAAATTGTTCCGGCTTTTTAGTGCCGAGTTTTTCTACGTGTCCAATGTTGCGTCACGTCATTTTTGATAATTGAGTCCTTGCATGATTGTAGTCCTTATTTGGACGGCACGACCCGCGTTCCCATCTCGGGGTCGGGGTTGGGTCGTCACAGTTTGATCTTTTCGTCCTCTTTTAGAAATACCAACTCCTTCTTAATATTTTATAATTATATATCTCCTCTTACATTGCTTCTTAATGCTTATAATTCTCCAATATATATATATATATATATATATATATATATATCCACTTAATATATACATTACATCTCCTCCTTAATGTATATCTCCTTCTTAATGGTCTGTTTTATCTTCTCCTTGATGTATATGTCATATATCTCCTCCTTAATGGTCACAAGTATGGGTGAACATGCACAAGCAGGGGTGAAGCTATATGTCATATATCAGGTGTGGAGCTATATGTCAGACAACTTTCCTCCTCTAAAAAAAAAAAAATAGTCCCAAAAACAAAGTTGGTTGAGAAAGACAAAAATAAATTAAAATGATAAAACATTATAAGAGAAGCAAGTTATTCTTTCTAACCATTAGAAATCTTTTTCGTGGTTTCTAATCCCTGCGTTGAATTTTTTTTCCATGAATGGATGCTCCTCCTGAATGTGTAATGGCTCGAATGAAGCGTTGGAGGGAATATAGAAGGAAGCAGGGGAAGATTCTGAAGCAACAATAGATACCACATGCCTTGTGGAATCCAGCCCACGAAGTTTGAAACATTGTTTCTGGAATCTCGAAGACGTGCTCTTAGTCGTTGGCTAAAACGTGGGCGTCGTGTTACAATTTGAGGCTGTGTTGACAAAGCAAGCATCGTTCGTACTCCTCAATTTATATGAGAGATTGGACAATAGGTAGGCCTTGCTGAGTTTATGTTCCTCATAATTTTGGAAGATGGAGATGAGATTGAAGAAGAATTCTTGAAAGCTTACATGAAGTTGTAGAATTGAAAGGACATTTTCGTGCTAAGAAATGTGAAGAGACATATTGAATTTCAAAAATGTTTTTCAAGAGTAAGTTGGATTTGATGTTATGTTTATAATTGGATGATATCAATTTTGAAATGTGACGATTTGCCTAAAATACGAGTATATATATATTATTGGGTCATAGCCAAAAGAAAATTGACTATAATGTACAATGTCTTTTCCTGGTCAGCACACGAAACTTAGAAGAGTAAGAAAAGCTGTAATATTATTATTTATTGCTTCTTTCTTGTAGAGAGATTTTATAAGAAAGTATTTTGAACAGTTGTTTTTGAAAAGATAAATATTTAAGAGTTGCTGTTTTTGAAACTCCTCCTAAAAAAATATTTAAGTTTTAGAGCAGAATATATGTTTTTCTTAATGAAGTTTATAATGCTTAGCTGAAGAAAAAGAAAGAGGATTAGCAGAGTTTTTGAAAGAATTTTGATAACTTCATTAAGTAGGCCACAAAGACATAGAGATATCACAAAGATTTATCTAATATCAGACAAGTCACAAGGGCTTGTCAAATGATTGTAGTTTGAATGGCTGGTTTTAAGATGAGTAGGTAAAGAATCAGCTATCTTTGAGAAGATATTGATTTTCGAATGTCTGAATGTAGGCTTCATGGAATCAGACATTCATGATATTAACAATCTTAGATTCATGAGAGATCCATGGTCAATTGTTGGATCCATATTGAGTTATCATCCTGGACCATTTAGTTTTTAGTTGACACCTTTGATTTCTCAAGATTAGCTAATGAGGTTTTGGATAGGGTGAGGTATAGATATGGGTAGGTTTATGAAGATAAAGGAGTGGAGGAAGAATCCTTTGATACCAATTTGGCATGATTTGGGCAATTTGGGTAACTGCTGATATCAATTTTCAGCAGGTTTACGAGGTGGACAAAAAAATTTGAATAATCATAAAGCATTTAAAAAAAAAAATTAAACGGAATGTTAGTTGTTAGCAATAAGGTTTAAGAATCACATAGACACAAGACAATCATTCCTTAGAAGAGGTATTTGAGTTTTGAAAATTAGTAATGTTACTTGAGTTTATGGCTATTTATGAAAATTTTCTTTATCTTTGAAGAGAGAAGACAGACAAGTGGTAACACATACCTAGAGTGAAGTTTTTGTATCAGGTCGTGTCATTTCTCAGCAGAGTAGAGATTCAGCTGAAGTATTCATTCATACCTGGACTTGTTCTAGAGATGTACGAAGAGAGTGAAGCATAATATATACATCAGGGGTTATATTTGCTTATTCACTTTTGAGGAAGAACTAGTTTTTGTAGAACAACAGTCTTCGAGAGAATCCTAAAATATATCTTTCGAGTAAGATCAATTCCTTTTAAAGTTTACCGCTTTTGTTCATCAATTTTTCACGTGATAAAGTATAACAAGGTGATTTGAATTCAGCTTGTCTACTAATTAGTTGTTAGTCAAGATGATACCAATTGCTATATGTATGGAAATTCATATGTATACCAATTGTTGATGCTCACGAGTTGTCTTTGAAGTCAGACAACTGAGAGTTTTCAGTCTCATTATGAAATCAGCTAATCTTGCCTTTTATTACCATAATCTTAGTGGTCATACAAAATTAAGTAGTTGTCTGAACTAAGAACACTAGTTGTTGTTGTTTTACAAAAGAAAGACGTAAGCCTTGAATTTATAAATATAAAGTAATCGGGATTTTGAATTTGAATCACATAAATATTTTCATATACTTGAATAATAGTAATCCCATTTTTGAAAAACAAAATTTTCACAGTCTTTACTTCTATACATCGAGACAACTTTTATTCAAAGTAGATGTACTACGATCTTATAGATTGACTTTGATGAATAGAGATTGAGTAATAAGTTTATAGCTTCTTTTATTTAAAGGTGATGATTAGACATGATAGATCATCCTTTAAATTGTTGTGGTCTCTTCATTTTATCTAGGATCGCAGACCCTTGATTTTAATCATAGTGAGTTGATCAATTTCAAAAGGCAATTATTCAAGTAGTTGAATGGAAGTGGTATTCTTTAAAGATAGACCGATACTCAATATAGCATATTTTCAAGGATGTGTTGCGATGGGATCTCAACAGAGTTTGTGTGGAAGTTGTATGATCATCATATTAAGATCAAGTCTTCAATCGTCAAATAATGTCAAATAAACTTATACGACGAAGAACAAACTATTAGATCACCACAAATAAAACACATTGATTCATGCTATTAGAAGAATACAGCTCTTAGATAGACATGAAGCAAAGTTGCTGAACTTGTATTCAATACTCCAAATAGTTTAAACATGTCTTTACAGAGATCAGCTAAATACAAGAACAATACAACTTGAGATGACTATACTGCTGATTACACAACAAAGTTAAGCAATGATTCTTTTTGAAAGAGAAAACTTGTTACAGTGTATTATCCAAGATATCCTAATCCAGAGGACATGGTGGATGGTCATCAGTCATGGATTTTGGAATAGATCAAGATGGCTAATACCTTTTTGATCTCCTCCAACTTTAGGGGGAGGAAGAACATGTACACACGTAGAGGTTACTCTGGAAGAACCTCAGGGTGATAGCCGTCAAAGATATACTGCTTTAACTACGAATTCCCTTTGATAAGCATAAGGATGGAAGATAGTTGTTAGCAGTTCATCATCTTCGTCAACATTCCCTAAGCTACCTAGTCCAGCCAAGCTGAATTATCTATATCAGCCATCGTTGGGGTGATGGCTGGTATACGTACATATGACCAGACGAGTTGTTTGGAACAAAAATTTACCAGATGCTTACCATACATTTGATAAATTTTATCCGGGATCTTCACAGTTATGCTTATGTATACACGCAGAGTTACTGGGGTCAGATTGGTGTATGCTAAATGGTTTCCATAGTGATTCATCTGAAATCAATTTAGTTTATCAATGAGATCGATAACCAAATGTTAGAAAGGAACTGAAATCACTAAGAACATAAATTGATAAACATCTATTTTGCTTTTTAATCGAAATAATTATAAAGACATTCTTTAAAGTTCTGAGAATCGAACGTTTATGGTAGTCTTAATATCATCAAAAGAAATTTGGCCAAAACTTTTACGAATATCATAACAAACGAAAGAAAATATCTTTTATCAGATAATTTTAAGAAACAAAGTCGAAGGCTTAACAATTGATGATTTCTGAAACAGATATATTGATAAATTTCTCTAGATCTTATAACTGTGTCTTTTAAAAAAAAAAACATTTTTCACAGTTATGGATACCAATTGTGATGGATAAAGATTTTGATTTTTAAGAACACAACTTGAGAAATTTGAATCAACTTATTTTATGTAACATAAATAAACCAAAACAACTTTGAAGAAATATGAAAGAATCATACCCAGTTGTTGAGATGTTGAATTGATCTAACTCTTGGATTTGTACTTAGAAACATTTTAGAAAATGAGTGAATCAGTGTTTAACATCTTGTAGAATCTATAAGCAGTTGATGAGTGATAATAGAGTTGGGAGAAGAAGTGACTCTATTTATACTCCGAGACAAGACAAAAGATCAGACCAATAAGTGAAGTTTACTGTTGGTCTTGTCCTTTCTCATTCTCTTGTGATGCCAGGTTGCAAACCTGAGGGAGTGATATTTTCGAGATTTGGTGAAATCTATTTGAAGAAAAAAATCTTTTGGTTAGTCAAACACATTTTGTTTATTTCCCAGAAAATCTTAAAAATTGTCTTTACTTTAAACGAAGTAGTCAGTCTTTGTAAAGCATGTATCTACTTTTAATAGACTAGTGAATGAGACAAGTCATTAAAAGTTTTACTCCTATAAGTCAGCACATATAACTGATCTTATGAAGTGTATGTTGATCGATATGGAACTTCAGCCAACCAGATTTTGAAAGACGTTTTAATTATATTTCAGGTCAGCTGATATGGAAAGTGCTGACCAGTTTTGGAAAGCGTTAGCATAAAGCAAATCATACAAGCATACAGATAAATCATGAAAAGCATAGTATGATAAGACTTTATTAATGCAGCATGTCTGATAATAGGTTGAAGAGTAATTCAGCAGACATGGATGTATACATATAACAAAACAGTTACTGACCTGTTTTGTGTATATGCTGGCGAAGTCGTCATTCTCAAAAATCTTGGACTCATCAGTGGACTTCTATATGATTGTGCCATAGTCCAGTAGATATTGATTTGACGTTGTGCTATAAGAGTGAGTGAAGGACATAGAAAGTTATTCATGAGTTATCAACAGTCCTTCATAAATCAGTAGCCAAGTTAATATCTGTTGATGGAGAGATTTGTTGCATCTTTGAATTTTTGTTACATGAGTTCCTGCCTTAAATACTTATAGAATGATTGTCAGCAACATTTATGAGCTAAAAGTAGCTCCAGAAATTCAATAATACAAATGAGATATAGTAAGCACATTTAGTAATGGACAATTACTTAAACATGACTTATAAGTGTAATCCAATAAGATACGAAATTAGAAACCTGGATTACTTTCTCATTTTTCCTTTAAAACACATCTGCTCATAGTAGTTAAAGAACTTGTTCTGAAGTTGAGCATAGGTTCATTGGGCGTATCTCTTAGGCAGAAGCTTTTTTGTTGAAGAAGAACAGTTTCATCATAGACGTCCTTAGACCAAGAGCTAACATTCACAATGATTTAGAGATTTCTTGAATTTGATTTCCCTTGAATTACCTTTAGAGATCTTCTGATTACTTTTTATTTAAACTTTCAGTGATTAGTTACATACCTTCTCTAAATGGATAATTAGCAAAGTCTTCAAAAACTAAGTATAATAGAATGTAGGGATCAGTAGATTCCATGATAGAAAGTTTTTGACACTTAGATATGTCCAAAGAGATAATAGTAAGAACCTCAATCTCTTATGATATAGGATCACAAGTATTTAAATTGAGAAGCTTTCTTGAAAAGGTGATAGATTGAAACAATCGATAGCCTTATATCAAGATGGCAATTTTCAGAAATACATCATTTTAATCCATCATATATGAAGTTTAAAAATTTGCTAAAGGATATTTTATTGATTTGAAAATAAAATGTTTAACAACAAATATTATCCTTAGCAAGTCAAGCTCTACTAAACTATAGTAGTTTTCTTCATAAAGCCAATTGAAGAATACACTTCTGTCATTTGAAAGATTTTTCTATAGCAATCACACGATCATCGGTAATCTTTTCTCACAAAGGTTTTGAAAACTAAAATGATTTTTGATTTATAAAAGTATTTTCAAAATGACTTCCAAATCTCTCAGTCAAATGATTTTTAGAAATAAGAATTTTGAAAATAAATCTTTTTGACCATGCATCTAATCTGAGCAACAGATCGATACTCTCGGGTTGTTAGGCCGAAGAAAAAATTCACGAGTACTAGCTCGATACCAATTGTTAGGTCCATGTTGATATGCTCGAATATAGACTAGGGGGTGAATAGCCTATATGACCTTTATTAAAAATTTCATCTTATTTATAAAATATGTTGCGAAACAAGGATGAAATGATTAATTGGATAGGTCATCTTTTATATTTAAGCAACATAGCTGATATAGAAAGATTAGTTGATGTGCAATCAGCAATTTTCAAAGACTGCTGGTGGAATATTTGTTATACTTTGTTGATGTTAAAAGAGTAAAGCAACGGAAGGACAAGCAGCATAAGTATAGCAACTAAGATTAAAGTGGCTTTAAACAAATAGGTACAAGTTCATCATAACAACAAACTTAAATCTTATATTAGATGCGGTGATTACTTTCCTTAACTAGATTGCACAATATATGAAAACATATATATTACAGAAACAAAAGAAAAGGCTGAATGTAAGTAAATGTATTTATATTAAAATTTAGCGAGGTTTGCTCAAAGACAAACATGCTTAGTACATCAACCTAGACTCTCTAACCTATCAATCTCCCTAGGGAAGAAGGAAAGTGAATTGGAAAGAAAAAGGAGAGATTAAGAAAATGAAATCAAATTTATCAAAAATACATTAGAAGATGTAGCCAACATTCATCATGTTGTCTCCTGTAGTATCAACTCGATAAACTTGTTGTGAGAAGAGAATATTATGGTTTGTTTAAATACTAGTTATTTGAACAACGAGTGTAAACACTCGACCAAGAATGATGACAATTCTTTGCAAAATCGATGACCCGATAATGTAGTATAAGTTGGCCGATATGAATGCAGTATGGATTATTAGGCTCTGGTTCTTCATCGGACATCTTCAAGCTTGGTCAGTCTTTAACGATGAACAGGATGCTTAGTCTCTAGCTATGAATTTGAAATATAGCTGCTAAAGAGACTGAGTCTTTCGAAGGAAGAAAGAACTCAAATCAAGAAAGGAGTTCTTGATTAAGCAGAGCTTCTTTGACTTAGGAATTTCAAGTTTTCTCTCCCACAAAGTGTTTGTTCTTACACTTGTATTTTTCTCACTCTAAGTATTCTATGCTTGAAACTTCGTACTTGCATTCTTTGAGATGAGGAAAGAGAGGTTTCTTTTATAGGTGGAGTAGAAAATAGAGTCGTTGAAGCTTGGATGGATTTTTGCCCGTTGGAAAGTACTGATTTATGAGAACATCAGAGTGTACTGAAGAAACTGTTGGGCAAAGACCTCATGTGAGCTTTGTCTTGGTGTCTGTCCAGGAATCAAGCTGAATGGATGGGACATGAGATGCAGGCCTGATTGAAAGCGCACAGTGTTTGGTCTTTTGTCTGGATGTGTCTTAAAGTCTGTGACCAAACATGGAAGAGGAAATGTCTTTTGGATAATAGTGAAAGCGCAGACATCAATGCGTATATTGAGCTGTTTGGAAGATCTTGTAACGGATCTATTTTGAATTGTAGCTTCGAGCAACGACCGATGTTCTTCTTGAGAATTATCAGCATTCTTGCAGTTGTCAGATGAAGGACATGGCTGATACTTTGAGGAACTATCGATTTAAAATTGATGATGTGAAGATTGCTTATGAGATATTGCTGGTAGAAATGTTTGCTGGTAAGACATAGCTGGTAGAAATGTCTGCTGGCGCTGGTAGAGCTAATCCATATGAAAAGTCATCAATACTCGATAGGACACAGACTCAGACATGTATAAAGACTTCCTAGTCTAATGACCTATTCAATGTTTTAGCAAGTTGCCACATTAACCGGTGCGCAGCCCTTTTAGTCACTTGTGAAACACGCGTTATAATGGAAACAAGCAAATCACTGTGTTGGAATATGCGAACATATATATCAGCTGTTTTACAGGCATATTCCTAGCAGCTGTCGATTGTGCAATAAATTGTCATCATTCTTGGCCGAGTGATTTGCACTCAGTTGTTCAAATACTAGTTATTTGAACAACCCATAATATTCTCTTCTCACAACAAGTTTATCGAGTTGATACTACAAGAAGACAACATGATAAATGTTGGCTACATCTTCCAATGTATTTTCGAAAAATTTGATTTCGCTTCCTTAATCTCTCCCTTTTCTTTTCAATTCACTTTCCTTCTTCCCTGGGGAGATTGATATGTTAGAGAGTCTAGGTTGATGTACTAAGCATGTTTGTCTTTAAGCAAACCTACGCTGAATTTTAATATAAATCGTATTTACTTACATTCAGCCTTTTCTTTTCTTTCCTATAATATATGTTTTTATATATATTGTGCAATCTGGTTATGGAAAGTAATCACTGCATCTAGTAAAAGATTTAAGGTTGCTGTTATGATATACTTGTACCTATTTATTTCCAACTGCTTTAATCTTCTAATTTATACATTTCTCGCTAATTATTCCTTTGCTTTACTCTTTTAACATCGCAAAGTATAACAAATCTTCCACAGTCTTTGAAAAGCGGTGATTGCACATCAGCTAATCTTTCTATATCAGCTATGTTGCTTAAATATGGAAGATGACCTATCCAATTAATCATTTCATTCTTGTCCCTCAACATATTTTATAAATAGGATGAAATTTTTAATAAAGGTCATATAGGCTATTCACCCTCCCCTCTATCCTATATTTTGAGCATATCAACATGGACCTAACTCCCTGAATGTGGGGACATATGAGACTTCATTGGAGAGGACATTGAAGACTTCATCCACTTCGATTTTGGTGTTTGGTCAAGTTTGCTATTCTTTTATAACAAAAGGGTTTTATATGTCCGGAGCAAAACAATAATGACACATGTATCTTCACTTCCTACGTTTATATTTCTTTTTATTCTTGACCACAAGCCTTAAAGTGTTTGAAGAATCATGTGTGCTTTATCCGATTCTTTAATAAACAAAGGAGCTTTGTATCCCACGCCGGCTCCACTCACATTACCTATTTCTAGAATTTCATCAAGTTTAGCTTTTCCGGTGTTTAGTCTATGTAAAGTCCCGTTGGATTTTTCAAGTTCAATCTTGACTTCTTCAAGTTCCAAATCTTGTTTGGTGAGAGAGATTCTAAACGTGCAAGAGCTCCTTTTTTATTATCATTTTCAGCAGAGAGGCGTTTATTGTTAGTAGTGAGAAAAACCTTTTCTTTTATAAGATCCTTTGTCAAAATACATTCTTCTTTCCAATTATGAAAAGATTTTTATATTTTTATCAAAATTATTTATTTCCCCATCGAGAATCATCCAAATCCTTAGGAGTAAACACGGAATTAAAAGAAATATCAAAACGGTGGGTTTTGGCAAAACAGCTTTACTAGATTTCTGCGGATATCTTCTTTGGATGTGCCCATTGCGGCTTCATTCATATGACGAAGTCTTAAAGGATTTTAGGCAAAGGTCTTTCATTAGCAAACAAACTATATAAAGCATCGGATTCTTCCTATTCACTATCAGATAAGTAATAAGATTCATACCTTTCTTAAATGTGTTTCACATTTATTCGCATAATGACCATGTGACGCGAGTTCGGGATCAGACGTTGAACTAACTCGATGCGCCAAATAACAAAATGTACGAATCAACTAATAAGAGTGATCCTAAAAGCTCAAAACCAAAACTAATGCGATGGAATACAAGATAAAATGTGAGTTTCAAAAACTCGAACAACAACCATAACTAAATAAACCTCAACGGCCAAACATACACCGGAGAATAACACTAAAATAAACCTAACAATAAAAACCTCAAATGCTAAATACAGTGGAGAAACAACAATAATAAACACCAAAGAGCTATGCGCTAGGAAAACTACTAATAAAGTATCGACAGGCACAAGGCCACACAAGACACGAGCTGTAAATCGAAATTATAAATACTACTTAGGCACGACCTCACAAGTCGGCATTAAAATACAAATCTGAAGAATACAACTATTTTTACCCATATACTAAGTTTACATAACTTAGTAAACCTCACGATCTCACGGTACAAGAAATAAGAAGAAAATGAGAACACAAATACATCTTGCTAACTCAAAGCTTCAAGACTTGTTATCTTTGGAACTTAACACAAAGTAGGAGGTTGTTGGGTGAGTCTAAAAGAACCCAGTAAGACACTATAATGTATATATGCTATGAATATGAATGCAACAGTAAACCAAGACTTTACATATAAGTAGTCTAGGCACAATTGCAACTTAACCATTAATCAACAAGTTGTTACATGCGACTATATGACATGGCATAATGCTCAACAATAGAATAACATGGTAATGACATTTATACACCATATTGAACATGTAATATCATCGTGATATACAATTCATAAGTCACATAGCTCCTTGACATTCACATTAGTGCTCATACTTAAACCACATTATAAAGGATATCATTTCTCTTTCTCCATCTTTGTGTTCTCTGCCAATACACAAACAACCAATAGTGCCTCGATACATGTAGTATCGATGTCCCGACTAATCCCATCGGGTTCAACTAGCAAGCCAAAGTCATGCGTATTGCTACAACAATGGGGCTACTTCTCAGCGTGGCCAACGGAGGAGGGGTGTGTGAACTCCGGTGCGGCGACTTAGAGCGATTACAAAACAAATTCGTAAAGACTATAGGTCGTCCCACCTTGATTAAACAACAAATGTGTTGGACTCAATGCAATGCATAAGTAGATATTTACTCGTCATTCTCAACAAATCATCATGTGTTCTATTGAATCACATACCAAATCAACTCAATGTACTTGTAAATACTAAACACACAATCAATCATCAAAGTAGGATGATTGTCCTATCTCATACTAGAACAATCCCAACATGTCCGTACTATTGAACATATAAACAAAACAAGACAATAAATAAAGTAGATCTATCGTACAACTCAACCACCAAACAGTATCACGTGATAGCTAGACACATACATAACCCAACGTAAGGTAAGCCTACTCATACTTACAACCATTAATTAATAAATAGCCATTACACTCAACTTAGGATCCTTATAGTATCCTATAATCACTCAATATACTCTATTGAAGAGGCAACTATATACCATTAAGACTTGTTTATACAAGAGCATAACTCAACTATTCAACGTAACTTGTAGTCAACTAATGTTTGACTAAGTCAACCAAGGTCAAAGTTCTACTAAGTCATAAACCCATCAATTCGTCATTCCACATTGTAGGGAATTAATATATATATCATGTAGGGATTAATACTATCACTATCAACTTCATTGAGTCGATTATACCCATTAATAAAATTACCACATTATTCGACGTTTGTTTATTACGTCCTATTCGACTCCTTCCAGTCATCCACGACTAGTATATAGCTCGTATAGTTTTTAAATATAAATATACTATCTCATGTCGACTCATTAGAGTCAATACCCATTTTCAAATATCGGGACGAACGCGATATCGTCCTAAATAACTAAACCAATCCTAATACCCTATATTTGGTGTATCTTCCACCCATAGAAATCTCGCCAATTGGTCGCGAGTAACAACTAACACAATTCTAAGTTACCAATACTCAGGGTTTAATAATAACAACAATTACACATTGAGTCTCTAATTCACGGAGACTAACAACAATAATACGTATTTAGTCTTGGACAACTGAATTAAATTCACCAAATATTATAGCATGTCCAAATATTATGGTTCTTACATACCCAGAAACTAGTCATTCCAAATTACAATTTACCCTTTTAAATCAATCTATTCGGACTTATATTTATCCACATGCAACCACATAAAGATTGAACTACAACCCAAATTTTCAGCAAACAGAGACTACTCTACGTAGCGATAATACATAATTTAAATGAGTAACTTCCCTGCCTCTAAAATTTATGAAAATTTACAGGAGTCTGGAAAACATATCAATGTAAAACATATCCAAAATTCAGTCAAATCCCATGAATGGATTTTCCCCAGTAAAATCAACAACATGCCTTAAACGATAACTAAGCTTATTTCAAGAACTATGAATTTGGCTTCCAAAAATCATCATGTCTTTCCCCAATTACAATTCCAACCCCAATCAACAACATAATATATCAAACATAGGCTAAAGGAACTAATAACATGTTTCTCCCAAGGATTTAGCACAATGAAAGTCAACTAACACAACCTATATGATTAACTCTTCCAATTCAACTCATAAACATACAAAACATTATAGTTACTTACCTCTTTGATGAATTCACTCCAAGAAAACCCAAGGAATTCCACATGCAATTAGTAGAGAATGATCCCCATGTCAATAGCTTTAGAATGGTGTGCTTGGATTGTTGAGAGTCTTCTCCAAACTCAAGATATGCACTTTTCTCTCTCTAAGCTCTTCTCTCTGCTCTCTCTCTCTCTCTTGCTTCCATGGATGAAGAAGG